>OX243822.1:18197057-18327057 GCA_945859605.1 Lumbricus rubellus | reverse complement strand
CACTGTGTTTCGGTGCAAGCGTGCGGTTTGGTTGAAATTGCAAATGGTGGTCGAACGGATTGCAAAGCAAAGTTCACTTTTTGTGGAAACGATTGGTTTTTTTCGGGGAAAAAAATGTTGTGACCTGGTGCTATTGGAATGGAAGGTTTTGGTAAATTTTCAAAACAATCGGTGCGTTACTTTCGGCGTGATCGTGACCGCAGTATTGCAAAGTTATAATTTTTTACTTTTTGTGGAAACGATTGTTGTTGTTTTTTTTGGGGGGGGGGGGGGGGTAAAAATGTTGTGACCTACCGCTATTGGAATGGAAGGTTTGGTAAATTTTCAAAACAATCGGTGCGTAACCTTCGGCGTTATCGTGACCGCACTATTGCAAAGTTTCATTTTTATTTATATAGATATTAGCAATAATAAAGTTTACTAGAGACACGTTTACACCGCAGACAACAGGAGCCAGATAATAGCCTACATTCGATTCCTTTTCCCGAGATCTGCGTCGCATCGTCAAAACTTTCGGGTAGGTCCCATGGCAGTAGGCCTACGAGAATTGTGGGGAAATAACTGGCTATGATACACGTGTTTAGTTCGGGTGTGAAAAGCACACTTTGCTATGGGGCTATAGGAAAGTCTGGGGTTGAACCCCGTCAACCCACTGACAATTCCACCATGGTAGGGCCTATAAGGTCCTGTAGGCCTATGTTCTGCAGTTGAGGACAGAGATTTTTTAACATGCAGTTGTTCACAAAATGTGCAGTTGTAGGCCTAGATGCACTTCTGTACAGTTAAAACTAACAAAAAGGTCATTGTCCTCTTATTGGGCGTAATTTACCATGGATGATGGGAAAGGAAACAATTAAGGGGTTGTGCAGTTCTAAAAATTTCTTTAAAACAGCCCTGGTTGTGGAGTCAATCAAGTTCAACCATCCGTCATGATCCGTACGTGATCGGATTGTACACAGAATAAATTGCTGCAAGCACGCAATCAATCGATGACATTTTGTCGATTGTCTGAAACGACAATGCGACAGCTGAAGACAATGACGGCGTGCCAGAGGTCGATCGCCTGCAACCCGGCCCTGACTCGATCAGCAACGTTGCCGATCCCCCAAATCCCCTTAACTCAAACCCCCTCTCTTACACGGGACCCATGCAGCGAAATTCGGACAGCCACGATCGAGATGCAACATATGTGTGCAAAAGCTAACCTGCCAGAATAAATTGTCAGACGTGCAATGCCCAATTGCTTCTATACCCACCAGGGCCGGATTAACCAGTATGCCATGTCTGCCATGGCGGCGGGCCCCCCGTCGTCAGAGGGCCCCCCCGCGTCTGCAAAAAATAATTTTTTTTGTGCATTTTCCCATTTATTCAAATTTGCTTCAAGGACAGTGTGTAAATTTTGCGTCCATTGGTCATTGTTTTCTTCCTAGGGCGAAAAACAATTTTATTTATGTTGGCCTCTATGTTTGTGCCAGCTCTGATTTATGATTTTGTGGGTATTCCATTTGGCCTACTTTTAGAAGAGACAGGCCAGAGTTAGCCTACAGACAGGCGGACAGAGAGGGAGAGATCGGCCTTCTAAGAAGAGTCAGACATACATGTAGATTGTAGACGAACAGACAGACGTAGACAAAGTAGAGATTCGGTTGAACTCTGTAATTGGTCTGCACATTCATGCGCAAGGTGTATCATGTTATCTTTGGCTCAGTCTTACAAAGGCAATCTATAATAATTATGTCGAAGAGGAATGCTATTAGCCTAGACTACATGGATGCGTGGATCACGGCCATCTCAATTGAGTGTGGATGCAGAGAGGGGAAGAGTGAACTGTAAATTGTCACTTGTCAGTGCCTCTGAACTTCTCACCCACTTTCGTATAACTAGAACTCCGTATTAGGCCTATAATTATGTTTCACGCACTCCCTGCATGCCACGGTGACTCATTTGACACCAGGGAGCCTGAGGGAGGGACGATCCTGAAGAGGGGAGAGGAAATTATCGCTGAAAGTTGTGCAGCCAAGGCAGAGGCGTAGTCACCCTACCTTTAGGAAAGAACCGCTAATAGTATCAAAATGGCGCCAATTGAAATTATGTTTCTCTGTCTAAAGCCGACCAAAGCTGGCTCTGACTTGTAGGATGATAAATTGGGCGAATCATGGATGCCCGAGACCATACTCTATGCTTACGGGCTTCCCCTGAAAATCATAACTACTGTAAACTGGTCAATAACAGATTATATTTTGCCAAACCCGTAGGCCCGTAGTGGAGGTGGTCACTCGTCTTCTGAGGAGGAATGTGACCTGCAGTATATCATAATATCAACATATAGCCTACGACAGCTGTGAAATATAATATATAATGGTACGTAGTGTGTCCCAGTGGAAGTCTAGATCAGTTTAGGCTACATGGAGACCCGAGCGTGGGGCTTCTATTGCGGTCAGCGGTGGTGTTGGTGTCCACGACCCGAGTGTACAAGTCTACAGAGGATTTAATAAACGCGAAACTCTGATTATGCTAGGCGTCTGCTATAGGGAAGGCCTAAAATAAATGTAAGTTGTCGAGGTGGTTAAAAGCTGAGCCTTCTTCAGTTTGGTTTCTCAACATGAATGCGTAACAAATTTCGATACTGGAAATGTCGGCATTTGTGGTGATGATGAGCAAGCAGTAAGAAAAACCTTCAGCTGCTGCGAAAAGATGGCGAGCTCTCCTGGGTCAATCGAATCATGTAGGCCTACGTAGGCCTATATAAAGGTATATGGCTGCAGATTATTAATATTATGGCTTCCCTGATATTTGTTTGTCTCAATGGGCCCGTGGAGTGTGGTGACGGAAGGTAATGGTAAATTAGGGGCCCCCCTGAAAATATGGCGGCGGGCCCCCCGAGGGGTTAATCCGGGCCTGATACCCACCCCTATATAGCCTAACAACCAAGCTCAATCCCTGGCCAGGCTGACCTTTATCCTTCCTGACAGGCCATCCACCTTCCGGACCTGCCTCCTCCCCCACCAAATTCCGCCTGTGTAGGCTACATCGTCAATTGCGCAAACCCTCAAGGTAGCCTAGGCCTATGCGTTTCTTGCTATTGGGAAAGATATAGCTTCTTCCTTCCAACTGTGATAAGGTCAACCACTCTAGCCTCAGGTGCCGATCCAGGCGAGCGACGTCTCGTACGTGTGAAAGAAATACAAGAATCTGACAAGTTGACAACCCATTTGACGCGACGCAGCATCGTGAATAACAAACTGGTGCCATGCGCTTGGCTTTCGAGTGGCGCTTTAGAAGTTTGAAATTAGCCAACGAAATTAGCCTAGCCTACGATAGAGAGATCTTGAGGTTACAATGACTAGTATCTTCAGATGCTGTCACTTACATCATCCATTAGCATGAACACGAGATTTGGTTTCGCGGGACCATTGACATCCGGTTGACCTCCGACCTCGATCGAGGTCACGATAAGCAGACCTAGGCCTATCATGTTCACCAAGAGGTTTAGCTCCGTTGGTCGCATTTTCCTGACGAAACCCGTTGACGAAAGACCCAACTTCAATTAACCGACGTTGATTTTACGCCCACCAGTTCTATTGCTACGATTTCTCTAATCTTTCTTCGTTAGGTAAATTTCGCGTCACATGATAGGCTACGCCTAAGAATGATCGCAGCCTATTTCGACAGCCGGTGTAACGGTATAGTTGCTTTGTTGATTTGCTTAAATTTAGGCCCTACAGGGTGGCCCAAAAAAAGTGATAACACCTCGTATAATGTACTATAATTAGTTCAAATCTGTTTAGACTATATCCATAATAGCTGAAAAAGTTCGCTAATTTACTTACCTAACTGTTTAGTCATATGACATTATTACGACAACTTCCGGTCAACATTTTTTATTTTTTATTTGCCAATCGTCAACTTCTGCGTGTTTTGAAGATATTTTAACGAGAATGACAAAAATCACAACAAAAGACCGTATTCTGATTAAAAATTTGCGAATTGAGAAACATTGGAGTGCAAGGCATATGAAAAATGTGTTTCCACACAAAGCCTATAGAGTCAGTTGGGTTATTAAATAAATTGATAATGAGGGTACAACAGAACGTAAACGCGGAAGTGGTCGGCCAAAATCTGCTAGAACACGACAGAACATTGAGCGGGTGAGTGAGCTGATCTGCAGTCAAGAAGATGATCCTCACAGTCACAAAGTCCGTGGGAAATTCAAAGAGACACGGGTACATCACGGTCGTCATAACGTATTGTAAAGCAATATTTACAACTGAAAACGAACAAGCGTGTGATCGGGCAGACGCTCAACGAAAATTGCAAATTGAAACGTTTGCAACGTAGTTAGCAGCTACTTGAACGGTTTCCTAATGACAGAAGTGTACGAACCATCTGGTTTACCCACAACAAGATATTCACCTTTGCCACGCCAGTTAATTTTCAACATGGTCGTATTTATTCAGTTGAATCAAAGAAAAGACAATTAAGTTCCAGACAGGAGACATACGAGAACGTGAACTTTTCAGCTGCGGTATCATGGTATTAGTTGGTGTTTCTCGCTTGCAAAAAGTTGTTCAGAAGCAAGAGGGACACATTGAACATGTTTTATGAGTAGAGTAATTACTACTTGGCATACGACAGTAAATTACAAAACGTTATATTGGTTCAATTATATTAAATGACCCTTTGCTAGGTTGTTATCACTTTTTTTGGGCCACCCTGTATATACCAACAGGTAGGCTAAACAGACCAAGACTCTTAGGCCTAATAGCCTACCGGTACCTCCGCTTAAGCAAGCCAATAATAATATTATAGTGACTGAAAAATTCCCGTGCGTGGGAATTCCGTTATCAAACAATAATATGCAAAACAACCCATAATAGGCCTGCTGAAGACTATATTGGCCTAATAATACTACGGACCATTACTCTGACACCATGCTACGGAATATAAGACTAATTCACTAATTAAGGCACTTCATTCCGCATCGAGCAACGTTTTAGGCTTGCATGCTAGACCTGAAGCCGATTTTTACCCCCCCCCTCCCACGTCTGTCGTTATAAAAGTAGTCTTGTTCGATTTTTATAGTGACCGTAGGATTGCAAGTTGTATTATTATTCAATCATAGGTGTGTTTGAATGATGTGAAGACGCATTATTATTTTGATGTTTTCATCAATTAGGCCTACCATCGTGTCAATTATGTGAAGGCGTAATAGGCCTAGGCGCATTTTTTTTATGAAGCCTGGCTAAAAAATTCGTCTAAACATACTATGAACAGTGTTTTGAAAGCAGGTCATAGTTAAAAAATCAGAACACAAATTCTGTAATCTTTCACTGCCAATCTTAAATTTCAGAATTCTGACCAAAAAAAATCTTGCAAAATCACATGCATTGAGAAATAAAAAGACCTCATTCATTGTGAAGCCGTTTCTTTCAATTTCATGTCAAAAATCATGCCTGTAAAAAACTCATCAAGCACACGGTAAAAAATAAATTCATTCAATAGGTGAACTTGGTAAAGTCTTCCACCATTTTAAAACAGTTATTCAGAATAATTGGTCATTCAGATAATTATGCAATTTCCACTCTAAAAGATGGATCATGACTTGGATAATTCTTTCCTTCAATCCGACGTTGCAACAGTTATCTGACCAGCCTACAGATGTATGCAACACTTTAATGATGAGAGTGCAATAAAAGTGACAGGGAACCAGTACAGATTATTGCTAGAGTGGTCCGATGCACAGGAACTGTACGTTGTATGTTCTTAAATTCATTACTCGTGGTCCAGGCATTCAGAAGCTCTTGAAAAGTGATCTAAAAATGGAAAAGTAAAACAAAATTAGTTTCACGACAACAAACTTTTCATTAGAAAGCATTTCCGCAACCACAGGAACTGAATAGAAAGCTTTCTCCACAAAGCCACAGCCAGACTCACATCTTGGTGTGACCTTGCGCACGTTAAAAGTTTATTTAATAATAATTTTTATTTAATAATAATAATACCCATCTGTTGTTTGGTGATATCAAGGTAGGTCAACAGACTCAAATACATCGAATGAACCGTTCCTCTCTGTTGGTGTCTTGAATGCCTTCACATGTTTTAACTTGGACCATCAGCATTTATATAACCGCCTTCTATCATTTCACAAGGTCCTTTAATTTGTTACTTAAATACAACAAGCTACCTTTCAATAATCGCATAGTTTGTTTTTATGCGCACTTGTTATAACACCTCTTCCAGCTCTCAACCGCAACTCAGAGGCGCTCCCGACTACAGCGCGGATAGTGGACACTGCATCGGAGTTTCATGTCGAAGCAATGAGCAACTGCGAGTGAAGGACTTGCCCAAGGTCCATACGCGGCGACTTGAGGTGGATTCAAACCTCGAACCTTCCGGCTTCAAGGCAACGACGCCACCACTACACCACCGTGCACCACAAATATAGTTGACTACCTACACAACTGGACTGGACTTATATTGCACTTAGTGAATTATCTTGTTCTACCATACAGATATGTGGGGCGCAATGGTGTAGTGGTGGCATCGTTGCCTTAGCGCCAGAAGGTTTGAGGTTCGAATCCACCTCGCCGCGTAAGGACCTTCGGCAAGTCCTTCACTCACAATTGCTCAGCGCTTCGGCGTGAAACTCCGATGCAGTGTGCGCTCTGCATTCGGAAGCGCCTCTGAGTAGAGAGAGCTTGAAGGGGCGCTATAACAAGTGTACATACAAACAAAAACAATTCAAAAGCTACAGATAGAACAATTCAATAGCTACATATAAAACAATTCAATAGCTACATATAAAACAATTCAATAGCTACATATAAAACAATTCAATAGCTACATATAAAACAATTCAATAGCCTTATCTACAGATTTACATGAAATGTTCTCCACGCCAACACATCTATGCCCCAAGTGTGTAAGCAAAATTAGAGTCTTTCAAAGCAATGTGCTACAGAAGTCACAAGACCCTATAATGGACGCACAGCTGGAACGTTAGAATACTTCATAACTCACAGTGCCCTGCGCACATCTCTTCTGTCTGGTGAAATAGACGGTTGCAGCAGCAGATGAAACAGTCGAAGCCACGGATGCTGAGGAGCCGGACGACTGCCCGCATCCCTCAGTCCATCCTTATTCCCACCAGCCATCCAAGGACATCTTCCAGTGACGAGATCTTGCACCCAGATGCACCATGGACGATGCTCCGCTACTGGATCGAAATGTCCTCTCACCGGCCTCTGCAGCACACAAAAAATCACATCACAAAAATATAAATGTGGTGGCGTGGTGGTTATGTTCCATGCCTTCTAACCGAAGGGTTGCAGGTTCGAATCTACGTTGAGCCACTGCATAGCGACCTTGGACAAGTTGCTTACTTGTAAAATTTTGTCTGTGGGAAGCCACCTCACTCATCCTATCCCCGGGTGGCTTTAAAGTCAATGGACCAGGCAGAAAGCTCATCATCATCATCATAAATTTGATGTTTATCATTGACATCTATAGATTAATATTTCATAAATGCACAAGGGTAAATGCAAATGCATCACATCGCATGAGTACAAAAAAATTATTACTTACGCGCTCGTCAATCGTGGTAGTTTCTAAAATTACTCTTGAAGCGAAACATTGCCACTGCACATGTCAACCGAACGTAGCAAAAGAAATCCATCACTGTAAAAGTTGAATATTTATGCAATCAGAGTGGCATCTACCTATGGGGGTTAGGAGCTGGGAGGACAATCACCACTTGTTGTCCAAAGTGGAAGGGTTAGCGCTGTGGACATCAACTGTGGGGACGCTGATATCCGATAATAACAGCCAACAAATATGAAAATTAATACCATCGGCCAGAGTGGAGTTTTTTTATTTCACGTGGAGGAGAGTTAGGCACCACTGTAAAGCAAAGAAATGAATACATGAACTTTAAGTTACAAAGAGGTCACCTACATCTAAGCGTCTTCTCTTTGCGCTGGACTTTGATTCTTCTGGAGCTGTTGCTGTTCGCTTCATGGATCCCAGGACGTGTGGTTCTCTTTCGTTATTAGCCGCTAACTCCCCAACATCCGCAGCAGTTTCCAGGTCAGTCAACTGTTGCTCAGGCAGTTGGTCTGCAGCTTCATCAGTCAATTGGGCAGTTGGTTGATCAGGCTGAATATCTGGTTGGGCAGTTGGCTGATCAGCTTGTTGAGATGTTGACTGATCTTTAAGTTCGTCAGACAGTTGGGCAGTTGGCTGATCAACTGGCTGGGCAGTTGGCTGATCGGTAAGTTCGTCAGTCAATCGGGAAGTTGGAAGACCAGCTGATTGATCGGAAAGTACGTCAATCAGTTGGCAGTTGACTGTTGGCTGATCAGCTGGTTGGGCAGTTGGCTGATCAGCTGGTTGGGCAGTTGACTGATCAGCTGATTGGGCAGTTGACTGATCAGCTGGCTGATCTGTGAGTCCAACAGTCAATTGGGCAGTTGGCTGAACAGCTGGTTGTACGGTTGGCTGAACAGCTGGCTGGGCAGTTGGCTCATCTATGAGTTCGTACTTTGGAAGATCATCAACATCTATTTTGCTACTACCACTAATAACAGATTTAGATAAATTCGTGTTACACAGATCTCCTACGCCGCTGCTAGATGTAGCACTATCATTCGATTCAATCAGTTTGTCAGGAACACTTTCGCTTTTCTCCTCCAAGAAACCATCTGCTGCGTAATCCAAACCAGACACGACATCCTCAGCTGTTGCACCACAATGAAACGGATCTCCAATGTCCATTTGCACCTCCACACTCATTCCAGAGTGCTCATCGGAAACACTGACGGTGTAAACCGTGTCAGTGATAACACCATCAGACACCAAAGTCGTGTCGTCACCCACAGAAGGCAATGTTTCACTGGCTGTAGCCTTCACTGCTTCTGCAGGTTCTCCTTGCTTCTGACCATCCGTAACAGTCTCACCAGATCTATTACTACTGTCCTCAATAAAGTCATCTATTACACCACCACCAACACCACCACAAACAACACCACCACCATCACCACAAACACCAACAACTTCAGCACCCCTCGCATCATGCTGCGTGGAATTGACAGTACCATCACCAAAACTGTTGCTGCTACTAATTGTATCACAGGTTCCAACACAATCTCCCGACAAAACTGGAATGTCACTGAAACCTTCAAGAGAACTCACAAACTCTACACTCGCACTTTCCTCGACACGCTCTACGCTGCCAGTGGCACATTCCTCCTCACCTTTTTCTACACCACTTAAAACCTCGTCATTTTGACATCTCGTGCCGCCATTACTCGGACACTCGGTGCCAGGTCCAGCATCATTCATTGCAACAGTCTCTTGTTTAACCGAGCCATCTCCATCATCACTTGTCGTCTGGACTGCTGTCTCTTCCTCCGCAACATCACAAGTTTTAGCATCACGATGTGTGTCAGCATTTATAAACACAACATTGGAGCCAGGTACAACACTCGCGAGAAACTGCAGAGACTTAGTTTCGTCCTCGTTTAGAATATTGTGCTTTCGTGAACGACTGAATGGACTGCATGTAACAAGAGCTTCGTGTGAAACATCTGTTATTTGTAATTCAACATCGTCTTTTATCTCCTGTTCTTCACTGACTATTTTTTCTAATTCATGTTGAACATCTTCTCTCATATCCTGTTCTTCACTGACTATTTTTTGTATTTCTTCTTTTATTTCCTGTTCTTCACCGACTACTTCTTGTGTTTCATTTTGAACATCTTCTTTCATCTCTTGTTCTTCACTGACTATTGTTTCTAATTCATGTTGAACATCTTCTGTCATATCCTGATCTTCATTGACTTCCCCTGGATATGAATCCCGATTCCTCTCCTCTGTTAAACCACAGCTTTCCTCCCTTTCCATTCCCGTTACTTCTCCATTTGTTTTCTCTCCATGTAAAACCTTCGGATCATCATTCGTCGGCTGAATGTCAGTTTCACGCTCAACAGTAGTCAACTCGCGAGCAGCGTCACCGAAATCTGTCTCCACGTAAGTATCGAGGTTGCTCGTAGCAAGGTCACTGCTGGCATAGTATCCCGACATTGTTGTGGTACTTTCTACGTCAAACTCTTGATTGTGGCTGAAGTAGTTCCACAGACCAATCTTCCGGTCGCAAAACGTGCAATCCACAAGTTCCCCGCATGACGTGGAACTGCTGGAACAGATTAAATGATAATCACGTTACACACTTTCATCACATTTACACGCAAAACATAATTTTAATGTCAGGCACATTCAAAACCAAGCCTAAGTGGATTTTAAACTACCTTTGGCTCAGGATATTATTATTTATTACTATAAAGGAGTCTTCGTATTGTACCCCCTTCAAGGTAAACTACTCAGAAGCGCTCCAACCACGACCAAGTAAAACAGTTTTTAAGTGTGTACGGCTATACGCGTACATTTGAGCATGTGCGAGTAGAGGGTCATGAAAGGGCGCTATATAAGTCTCTGGAATGAACAAACGAATGTGTCTAAAGTCTCAGAAGCAAGAGCTCTAGATTTTGATCAGAAGAAAACTTAATCAACTAATTTTTTATGAAATATTCATTAACGTACTATGTACAATGTACATCCAGATGAGCCTGCATTTCACTATCAGTAACACAGTAAATAGTAAGGTCCTTTGTTTATTATAGATCTGGTATTACATGTACATGCATTTCTTAATAAGTCGTTTTAAGAAGAGTCAACTCACGAAACGTTCCACCCACATAGGGCAAGAAGACAAGCCGACAGAAGAACCGTTTGATCGACATCACCGACAGATGGACAAACGTTGACCGCTAAACGACACAATGGAACGACATCGTCCATGGTCAGCTTCTGCAAACAAACAAACGTTGATGATAGATACATACTCTTTTCTTTAGTGCTCAGAGGATGGCAGGGTGTTTAGGGAAATGGTAAACACTCTGGCACGAAGAGCGTAAGGATGTGGGGTCACTTCCTGCAACCTTCCTGAAGGATCCACTCAACCTTCCATTCGGCAGATGGCATTGGTAAACTAGTAGTCAGATGCACTGCATGGCTGCCTGGTTAAATTTGACCGCTGTTAGGCCTATAACTTATTATCATCCGTTCATACTATGAATTGTAATCATGCTGCATGGTATCAGTTTGAAATTAAACGAAGATTATTATCATCATTCATCATCATTCATAGAATGCACTCAGTAATAGTAAAGATGCATACTGACCAAATACCTATTACAACTATAGAGACCATTTACTATAGAGATCCATGCATCATAACCCATGGATATCATTCGAATGCACATATCGCTGACAAATGGCTGGCTTCAGGAACAGTGATGATGATGATGATGATGATCACATACCTGCAATTGCAAAATGTTTATAATGTATGCATGTGCACTTGTTATAGCGCCCCTTCAAGGTTTATACTCAGAAGCGCTACCGTCTACAGCGCGCACACTTGATCGGAGTTTCACGCCAAAGCGCTGAGCAAGTGCGAGTGAAGGACTTGCATGGTGACTTGAGGTGGATTTGAACCTGCAACCTTCCAGCTGGAGCTGCTGCAATGCAACAAACATACCCACTACACCACCGCGCCCCACAGTGTACAGAAGATCGACAGCAGTTGGACAAAAAAACAGTGCTCATGATATATAGAGATTTGCTCACGAGTGAGGCGAACGCAGACTCTTCAATGATCGGCAGATGTGACTTTAGTTCAATCAATGCTTTTACTCGGCTGATGAAATCTTCTAATTCATTTGATCGGTTCCGCAATGTCAGCTGACAAACATCAGCTGCAAAAAACAAAACAAAACTATCTGCAAACGTTAAAAAGGTCACAGATGCTAAACTACTTCGAATGGAATCCAATTGTTAGGTTCAAGTCAATGTCTAAAAAGCTACAAAATGAAAAGGCACACCCAAAATTTGTAGCTTTACACTCTTCTCTAAGTTTATAAAGATTGTACCCGTTGTACCAGTAACAGTTGCTTGGTAGATTTTGCAGTACATACCAATCAATCAATCACATAAATTTATATAGCGTGGAACCATGCAATCCAATGCCAAAGACATCCACATCCTGGCTTCAGGAAAGGCCACTGAACTTTCTGGTCTTCAAGGTGCACCTGGGAAATGCCCCTATATACCTCTCAAACTATATATATATGCAATAGCTGTCATAGATCTGCATTTTCATCTCGCTCAATGTGTTCTGCCGATCGTCTTGATCTTTCTGTTTCCAGGACTACGACTGCTCTTATCCAACATTTGCTGTGGTTGATCACTATATGTGGATTGACCTTCTTCTCTCATAAGGGCTATTTAAACTAATACCTCGTTTCTACTCCTTCTACCAATTCGTCAAAGACATTTCTTTTCCCGATAATTTTGTTTTAGTGAGAGCACCTCTGAATAATCATTCTGTGAGAGATGCAGTATGAATCCACACACGACAAAATCTTACTCTTATTTCCGTTATCTGTGAAATTGTAATCATACTGCCGTTCGTCCGTTTTAAATTTTAAAAAGATATCATTATATTTTATTACAGTCTAGTCAATAACTCAGCTGAAAGTGTAAAAATGTTATGCGACAGTGACCGAACTGGAAGTTATGACAACATCGATTTCAACGTTTGCATTAACACTAACATGACACCGGTCGACTCTTTCGTGAGCAACAAATGCGATGACCGTTCTGCAACAGAGACTCCAATCGCTTGCAACATTCATCGTCTAAACCAAACAACAACATTCACCGGCATGAAAGCAAATCTCATGAACTAGTCTCAAGTTGTTAAAGCTACTGATAAAAACCTGTTAAATTATATCACATGGAAAGTCTCTACTTGGTAAATAGGCTGTTCAAAGCGTTCATTGCTCAACCAAAGCAGATGCCTCTCATGCTTTCAATTTATAGCATCTGGGACCAGAAGATAATTAATCAATGTGGCCAGATATGCAAATTGTCTTGCATTGTTTTCCAATCACTTTGGCACATAAACAGACAACAATGGAGTCCTTCAACCATCTCGACAAAATCGTTTACCATAACATCAGACAACGTAGGTGTTCTAACATTCAAGCCACACTATGATTTCCATACATCGTATCCTACTTTTTCAGCATGGTCCACTTACACCCATAAATTGTTAACACGAGGCCACGGTCACTGGCCCCTAACCAATGGCGGCACCACGATAAGTCGCCGGCCGGTTTTCTCTTCACCTGCCTTTTGACCTGCCAATATTTAGTTCTCTGAAACTATAACTTTACATTTAATTTCTTCAACCTGCTGAATATTCATTTCATTTCATTTTTTTCATTTCGAGAATTTATATAGCGCCTCTTGAAGAAACCTACTCAGAGGTGCTCCCAGCCCAGCCACAGCTAAAAAAATTGGTTTTGAATAACTCCCATGACCCTGCCATGACCTGCTGAAATTGCATAGCTGGTGCCACCATTGCTCACAACACTGTATTAATTCAGAATGATTATAAATGTACTAACCATAGATGTAAAAAATGATGGAAACAAAATAAAGAAAACGTTTTAAACAACTATGGTACTAACAGACTTGATTGTTTTGGGATGACGGCAACTTTGCACTGATGATGGCTTTGCACTTGTCACACTCCAAGATATCGACGTCAATGTTCCGCCAACCAAGACGAGCGCAGTTGACCGGCGACAACCAATCAGGCTTAGCAAACCAAGTCATCTGGTGAAGAGCACGTTAAGGAATTCTTCAGTTCTATTCATATGTTTTACCAATTCACAAGTTTTTATTTCCTTTAAATAACAACTGACATCGTCAGATACAACAAAATGAACCACTAGACTCTCACCCATTCCGTCGCCAACATTCGAGCATTACTGTGCACACCCATTTTCAAGAAACTCTCAAAATTGCTCCTCCTAACGTAAATTGTAGAACATATTATGAGAAATCAATATAAAAAGGATATTGAAAATGTCTTAATTCTCTCTTGCAGTTTCTGCATGCTTCTTAGCTTTGAAGGTGAAATCCCAGAATTCGACTTCACAAGCCTGTAAAAACGTGTTAAAACCATCACAAATAGGAAACAACGATGTAAGCCACAGAGGTAACTTAGGAAAACTATATGAAATTAATAAAATGACCCAGTGCTATAAAGAAGATATCAGACAGTACAGTATCATATCAATTAGGGCTGTACCGAATTAGATAGTGGGGTCAACTATTCGGCCGAATATGAATAGTGTACAAAATAGGTCACCCATCAACATTTCAAATGTAAGCAAAATGCAAGCACGATCCACTGTACTCCCGCTCAAGTACATTAGTTTAAAATGGTTCACAAAAGACAATATTTAATGCTTAAATCATCATTTTATAGGGTTAATTAACACAATAATGATTCCGTCCAGCGTTTTGGCGCAATACGGTAAAGGGTTTTACGCCGCTAGCTATGCAAAGCAAAAAAATCAGAAATTTTTCTGTTGCTCATTACATGTCAACTTGAGCAGCAGTGGATTGTGGAAGGTCGCAGCACTCTATTCTATCCCTATCTGTCCGATCAAGTTATGTCAGACTGAAAACGGTCAAACAGTCACAATTCACTCACTCGGTTCGTTTTGAGCCAAAGTCAGAAAAGCATGCTAATGAATTCTTCACTCTGTCTTTCAAATACGCCATTATCAACAAACTCCTTTATCTCAAAACCTGAAATTGAAAGACAAAATATTTTAAAATTCACAACGTTGAACTCAGAATTTCTTGTATTATCGCTAAAAACACAGATGTATTCGATTTTCTTAGTTTAGCAAATCTATGGACAGTAATAGAACATTGCAATTTCATGAAGAGTCAATATTGTCAAAATCGGAGAGTGGCGACACCTGTACGTCACGTTATTTAGACGTGAAAGGAGCTCAAAATACACAAAGTGGTGCTCTATGATTAGTTTCACGAATTCTTGAAAAATCTTTGTTCATTTTTCAGTCTCGAAAAGCCGAAGACTAAAAAAAAACCAAGAACGATAAGTGAATGTGTCGAGCTTCGTCAAGAAATTAGTGTGCCAGTGAATGCAGTGACCACGTAGGCCTACATAGCTATAGCAGCGCTACTACATAGGCCTACACATACATTAATGAATTATTAATGTTAATAAAACGAATATTATTATTACTAGGCCTATCATTTGGAATCTGTATGTATGTATGTATGTATGTATGTATGTATGTATGTATGTATGTATGTATGTATGTATGTATGTATGTATGTATGTATGTATGTATGTATGTATGTATGTATGTATGTATGTATGTATGTATGTATGTATGTATGTATGTATGTATGTATGTATGTATGTATGTATGTATGTATGTATGTATGTATGTATGTATGTATGTATGTATGTATGTATGTATGTATGTATGTATGTATGTATGTATGTATGTATGTATGTATGTATGTATGTATGTATGTATGTATGTATGTATGTATGTATGTATGTATGTATGTATGTATGTACATGTATGTATGTATGTATGTATGTATGTATGTATGTACATGTATGTATGTATGTATGTATGTATGTATGTATGTATGTATGTATGTATGTATGTATGTATGTATGTATGTATGTATGTATGTATGTATGTATGTATGTATGTATGTATGTATGTATGTATGTATGTATGTATGTATGTATGTATGTATGTATGTATGTATGTATGTATGTATGTATGTATGTATGTATGTATGTATGTATGTATGTATGTATGTATGTATGTATGTATGTATGTATGTATGTTTGTATGTATGTATGTATGTATGTATGTATGTATGTATGTATGTAAGTATGTATGTATGTATGTATGTATGTATGTATGTATGTATGTATGTATGTATGTATGTATGTATGTATGCAGTATGAGAATTGTGGAAAAATAACTGGGGGGGTTGGCCTATGATAAACTTGAAATTGGGGTATGAAAAACATACTTTAACATGGGGCTCTAAGAAAGACTGGGGGGTTGAACCCCCCAAACCCCCGGCAATTCTCACCCTGTATGTATGTATGTATGTATGTAGGCCTATGTATGTAGGCCTATGTATGTATCATGTATGTATCGTAATCGTAATCTCGAGACTTCTACAGCGCCCACAAAAGCGAAATCACGGGAACCAGCTTATTCACAGGCGCTTGATCAAAACAAAATCGATAGGCAGCGGGTCAAGTACGGAGAGTCAGGCAGGCAGAATACGTATAGGACTATGTGTATATATATTATTATTATAAATGCACACGCACGCACACAGATACACATTAGAAAAAACACTTAATCATTCGAAACATAAATATAAGCCATAAATTTCATTTTACGTCAAATGGCGCATCTAGGTCTACGTACGGCGGCGTGCGCTGAATTGCAACAAAGAACCTTTTCAACGCAAATTAGTTTAATATCCTGAAAACCCAATTCTCTCGTTAATATGAAATTCATAAATAACAATGAACAGCGCGTTTCTTGAGAATGGCCTACTCGGTTTAATGGCTTTTGGTGTTGCTCGATCTCGACATACGCACAATAAGTCGTCGTTTGTTTCCAATAAAAGCGACCCACTTGACGATTAATTACACCTGCAGCAAAGGACAACCGTGTTGCGTTGATTGGACGTAGCGCAGAACGCACAGGTGGGCGCTCTTATGAAGGCGCCAATGGCGTCAGAAATCAATGGCTTGACAAAAGTTGACAGGTGAACAATTCGGATCATCAGTAAAATTGTTTAATATCATTCTAGAAAGATGTATGGCCGTCGAGTGGACGAAATTACGTCCTAAATAAACACAGGTCGGCATCGCTGTAATTTAATTAAATTTTTCGACCGTCTGGTGAATTTTCTGCAGCACGTAGCATATAATGCTTCGTGTCAGTGGCGAGACAATTAAGGGGTTTAGGGCCCTTTAGGGGAGTAAACTCCCATTGGCTCAGAAAAAAGTTTGCTTTAAAATGTTATTTATCCACTTAAATAAGAAACAAACAATTAATTGTAGTAACAAATGTTTTTCCCTTGAGTTTTCATTCGGGTATTATAATTATAGCCTAATCATAATGCATGCGTCGTGTCAGTGGCAAGACAATTAAGTGGGTTTAGGGGTTAAACCTCCATTGGCTTAGGAAACAAGTTTTGTTTTTAAAGGGTATAAGAAACAAAACAATTATTTAATTGTAGTAACAATTGTTTTTCCCTTGATGCTCCGTTGAGTTTTCATTCGGGTATGTATGGTTGGCGGAGGGGTCGAGCAAAAGTGATTAATAATCCTAGTCATTATACATTTATTCATAACCACCCTACTTTCTAAGGGTTGGTTGCGCCCCTGTATATAATAATTAAATAGAATTTTAATCAGCCCACCCCACCCTCCAAGAAGGCCCAGAGTCATAAATATTTTCCGGGGAAAATATGGCTCTTTTGACGAACGAATGAAACTTTTTGTCCCGGGAAAAATAGTAGGCTATTTTTTTATGAAATTTCAACCCGATGACTAAAAAAGTCATCAACTTTTGTTGAGCCGAGAAAATATTGTCGGCGCCGCTCGTTCTGGACCAAGTCTCCGCCCAAACAAACTCAAGTTCTTTTTAGCCCCCCTCCCCGAACGGAAACCAAACTCCGCCCATGATCGAGTTAGCCTATATATATTAGGCCCTATATACATTGCAACATAATGAACAGATACGGATTGGAATTTTGTTGGCGAATAAAATTCTGTTGCCTTGCGAATGCATGTAGGCCTATAGAGGATAGTTCGGTCTAGAACTGCTATGGCTCAGTCTCGATCATTTGTCTCAATTGGTCCTTCTCTTTGGAATGCCCTTTCTCCTTCTGTTCGCTATACACTTCTTTCTGGTAGTCTCTCCTCGGCTTTGTCTCTTCTCAAAACTTGTTTCTTCTCGCGGGGCCTTGCGCACTGGGAGCGCCTCTGAACGGTTCACCCTACTAGAGGCGCTTTATAAATGTTTAAATATAATACAATACCTAGTACCTAGACTATCGTATAGGTGACCATGCACTGGCTCCATGACTCACTCCCAAGTCTCTGAAAGTCTGAAGACAATGCAAAAAAGGAAGGAATTTTTTAGGTGTTCTAATTCCAACGAGTCTATTAAGACCCATAGTAGCAGAAGAACAATCCATTATAACATTGCACTGGTCCTCCTGTCGTAATAAGTTATAGACCTAATCCTATACTTCTAAAGGAAAGTCCATGGTCACGGTGTGACGTCACAAGTTATGGCATAGAGGCTAGATAGAGCTACGTCATCAATCGTTCCAAAGACTCGTCCGCTTCGATTGCTTCTTTAATAATATTTAACTAACATACGTTTAATTATATTACATCATGCATACTTGTATAGGACCGTTCGGTTACAACTTTTGACCTCGACAGCTTAGGTTACCGTACTATATATACTTGTGCAACCTAACCTTAAGTTGGTTTCCCTCTTCCAGCCTCCATTGCCGTAATCTACTGGACATCCATAATAGTGTTTCTTGTATTAGGTCATTAGCGTTAATTGTGGCGAGAGACAACATTTTTCTCTGCGGATCCTGTTCTGCTTTCCTTGTACACTATGTCGAAGAAACGAACATCAGCGGAATTAAAGAATGACGGGCAAAAGAATCAAGGCTCAGACTGTAAGTTCATGCAAAGAAGTCTTTAATTAATACTGAGCTCTATTGTGAACTCGTGACCGCTATTATAGACCTATAGGTGGGGCGCGGTGGTCTAGTGGTGGCGTCGTTGCCTTGGAGCCGGAAGGTCCGAGGTTCGAATCCACCTCGCCGCGTAAGGACCTTGGGCAAGTCCTTCACTTACAATTGCTCAGCGCTTCGGCGTGAAACTTCGATGCAGTGTCCGCTCTGCATCGGGAGCGCCTCTGAGCAGAGGGAGCTTGAAGGGGCGCTATAACAAGTGCACATACAAACAAACAAACAAACAAACAATAGATAGCCTACAAGTGATGAGTATAGCCTAAGTATGCTACTTCTTCGCATCTTGTTAGCAAGAATTTTTTATTACATGTAAGGCGCGTTATAAATGCAAGTTTTACTGTACCGTACTTCAATAATTTATTGTATCAATATGTTAATTAATTTAATTCCATTATTTTTTTATTGGCCCTTGTGCGAACAACAAGCCCAAAAAGGCGTATACAAACAAAGATTATAAACATATATCATAATTATAATATTATAGTAGGCATATCATGAATGCTAGAATAATAATTTTTCAGATAACTCAGGAGCGGGTCCATGGAGGCCAATCCGGCCATGCCCCCATTTAAAAAGTGCAAGCATGGGACGTGGCCCCACATTAAAGGTTTCAACACAAACTATAAAAATCAATGCAGGGAAGAAAAAGTAAAATATACGACTGAGATGACTTAATTATGAAATATGTAAATTTAATTTACATAGTTAGCCTATGCAAGCTATTCATAATAAATGTTTTATGATTTTTCACCAAAATAGAGAAAGAAGGTAATGTAATGATTTTTGCTTAGACCTAACACAGAGTCATAATGGAGAGGAACTGTAACGTTATCACAGTGCATGGCTTGACAGGTGTGAAGGTACACAATGTACACGGTGTCCCAAGTGAAGTGAGCCCCTTTTTGTTTTGACGATATACTTGTCAATTCTAAATGAAACTCAATAAAATTTCAGAGAGTGTAAGAGGGATAAATTATCAATGTTTCCTGAAAATTTTATCCAATTCTACAAACAGAGTCCGAAGTTATGCACATTCAAATTTGGACAAAGGAAAATGTAAGTTTCCAACATGTAAAAGATAGGATATTACTGCTTGCAACTGCACGTCTTACTTTCTAAATTAATAAAAAAAATCCGTCATATTTCCGTCATTTCCATGATGGGGGACGATAATAAAAATGGTTTCCGCAAAGAAGATTTGAGTTTAATAAAAAATTTAATAGGAGAAAAACATTACGGTGCAAAAGGTTTTTAATGGAATTTTCTAACAGAAACTGGCCCATCGCAGCCTTATGAAACTCGCATGCGCGTCACGTTGACCAGAGACCACTTCAAACTGCGAAATGTGGCAGAATGGAATCGTTTTGATCAAAGGGATTGTTGACAATGCAATCAGTGAATGGCGAAAGCAAGTTAGAGCATGCATTCGAGGCTTTCGAGCTAATGGACCGCATTTTGAACATCAGCTTTGAATAACAGCGCTAACACTAATTTCCTATCTTTTACATGTTGGAAACTTACATTTTTCACTGCCCAAATTTGAACGTTCATAACTTCGGACACTGTTTGTAGTATTGGATGAAATTTTCAGGAAACATTGATAATTGATCCCTCTTACATTCTCTGAAATTCTATAGAGTTTCATTTAGAATTGACAAGTATATCGCCAAAACAAAAAGGGGCTCACTTCACTTGGGACACCGTGTATATAAGGAAATATTAATTTCTCTTGTAGCAGTACTACACCTTAAAGACAAACCCAAGCGTGCAAAACTCAACCCATTGAACGATACAACGGTAAGCTGCTACACAATGCAGAGTTTTTAAATGCATGTAAAACGTCTTGTTTGGATATAGGCCGTATAGCCTACACGTAAACTCTACAGGCAGGGCTTAAAGTGTGCCTGGACGGTCATGGACGGCGTCCATGTAATTATTTTAAAATCTCTACACCGTCCTGCCACTTAGGCCTATTTGGCCCGCACAGCAGGGAAAGGTATACGGAGCGTCCAGGCACTTCTTTTTCAACACTTTAAGCACTGCGCCATGGGGACTGCGAATTGCGATTGCTTAGTATACATATGTGCGCTTTATTCAAATAGGCTTGCATTGTGTGCACAATCATGTACAGAAAATATGTATAATTATAACCTCTTAACTTATTACTTGTACAGCTTCAAAATCTATCGATCCAGCTACTGCAGCGTGTCCTGGTTGAAGCCGTAGTCATGGAAGTGATTGGTTTGAAGTTGGCCAAATATGTCTGGAAAGCAAAGGCCAGTCTTGTGATAAACAGACTCAAAGACGTCAGTTTACTTTGGAGCCGCATCCTGATGAAACAAGAATTTCTGAGTGAAGTCCATAAAGTTCTAGACGGCACTGGTTAGTTCTTCGAAAGAATAAATAATTTTTTAAAATTTTGCTCACTGGGAAGAACTATCATTATATAACCTTTCATTCATTCATTCATTCATTCATTCATTCATTCATTCATTCATTCAGAGCATTTATATAGCGCCCCTTCGAGAAACTAGGCTATAGTCAGAGGCGCGTATAGAAACATTGACGCAATGGAAACATTCACCTTGAGGTGAATGTTTTGGTCATGCATGCATGGTGACTCTTAAAATGAAATGTTACTGACATGATTTCTCTTTACCTCGAAATACTGTGACGGGTGACTACAGAATCAGGGACGTAGGCTATAGATGTTGGGTTTGGGATCGGAGGAAGGGCTTAAACGAAGATGAGATAGGCTTAATCTATTCCCTCCAATTATTTTATGCAATTCTCCTATGCTGTATCGTGTAAAGCAGTCAATTTGCTAGATTGGGACCGATAAAATTATATGGTTCACTTTTTCAGTGTTTAGCGCATACTAATTCGTTTGCGGAAATAACAAAACAGAGTCATATTGTTTGTAGCTGAGGATCTGGTTCACTTGGAGATTTTGCAAGAATCCTTGTTCAACTTTGAGATCTTCAAAGTCGTTACGCTGAAGGATGAAATATTTATGCTCTGCGGACAAGAAGTTCCGGAAGATGAAGACGAAGAAGAAGAAGAACCGGAAGAAGAAGGCGATGAGCAGACGATCAAAGTTTACGATCGCAACAACATGGCGGCGGTGAAATATGTCGTCGAGCTACCGGAAGCGTACGCACACGTTACAGACATAGAGACCTGCCACGTGTCAAACTGCGTGTATGCGTTGTGCGCGAACATGGAGTGGACATGCCCCTCAGTTGTACGCATTACGAAGGACGCAACCACTCAACGGTTCGATATAATTTCACCGTACGTTGCTGGCCTGAGACTGCCAATGGATCTATGTGCTATCTCTGTGTTGCCAAACGGTATCGTTTCGGTGACCCACGGGCAGGACCCAAACGCGGTGGACCTCTACGACCCGCGCGGCTCAGCGGTGATGTCCGCGGACATCCACGGGTTCAGATACGTCGACAAAGTACTGCAGAAGGCAAATGGAAACCTTCTACTGGCTTCCATTAACGGAGTCTACCTTCAGCGATTTCTGACGGAGATAGACGCGAAGGGTAAGATCCAGCGGCAGTACGGGTCATCGTTACTCCGTGATGGTAGCACCGTGAGTTTTGCCGATGCGCATGGCAGAATCGTGATAACGAGGCCGGTCGTTGGAATGGAGCTGCTCGATTCGGAGTTGAATGTCCTGGATTTTGCCGGCGGGAAGTCGATCCCGACCATGTATCTCCATGCGGAGTGCTACAACCGCGAGAGGAATGAGATAATGAGCAGCTGTGTTTTTGACACCGGTAGAAGCCTGGTGACCATTTATCGTTTCACAGAAGAAGCCAGCAGCGTTGGTCGGGTCACATTTCGACAAATTGCACAGGTTTGAAGACTTCGTGTTTAACGGTCCTATAGGCTATAGCTCCCATCACTAGGTAGCCTATATATAGGCCTATCTGACGCTGATACACGAAGAGCCCTCCACCGTACACCAGGCGGATTCTTATGGGGCGTTGATGGTTAAGAACATGTATAATAATAATAGGCCTAATAATCATGTTATGTTACTTTTAGAAAATTTCTCACCGGCACGATTGTGTTGAACTGTCTTCTCTCTGAGATTAACCTTGACTAGTTCATTTGGACTTAACTAAATTTTTGCTATTCTCTGCTTAATAATGCATCTTACTTTAAGAAATTCCGACCTGATCTTCATCGTAATTTATTCGTTAGAATAAAAGAAATGGATGATGTGTTATGCCTGAACACAGAGACCGTGTTTCAATAAACTATAGGCCTATTAAATCGTACGTAGACCTATATAGCCTACGCTTACAATCTTATTTAAGTGCTATAGTTATCTGTAAGATTATATTAATCGCATAGTATATGCTAGGCCTATGCAATTCTTCAACATAATTATATCTGGAAGTTCAGGATTTCGCATGCAGGTCGGAGGTTGAATGTGCCGATTATGTGCGGCTGTGCATCAAACCACTTTTAGGTCCTCGTGTATGAATAGTACCGGTCTATATTCCGAGCGTGGTGACGTATAGTGGGTTGGTTCGGTGCTTTGGAGCCGGAAGGTTCCATGCATATTAGAATTCACATCAAGCCGCCGCATGGGGACCTTGAGAAAGTCCTTCACTCTCGCAATTGCTCGTGCGCTTCGGCGTGAAACTGCGACGCAGTTTCCGCGCTGTAGCCGGGAGCGCCTCTGAGTAAACGTCTGAAGGGCCACTATATATAAATATACATAGCAAATAACTGTGCGCTTCAGCGACGAGGAACGGACAGTTGGCGAATGTATATATATATATTTGTATGTGTGTATATATAAGTATAATTATTGCTGATCCATTCTGCAAAGGCGAAATCTTTATCAGCTTGTATACGGCTTAATGCACAAAGCCGCATTTAATGGACCAGTGCTCTCACCCCTCCAATATAAGAATTATATATGTATACATATATAATTATGACGAGTACGTATGATGTGTGTATATGTATAATTGTACATATAAGACCAAAACTTGCACATGTATACATATATACGCAGCAATCGTACATCTCTATATATGGATGCGCATATATATATATATAAATTATATATACACAGCATACATACATACATGTACGTATAGATACATACATACAATGTCATACATACATATATATATACAACATATATATATATATATATATACTAGCTGAACCCGGCCACGCGTTGCTGTGGCTGAAAAGAGGCTCCCCTCCCCTTCCCCCTCCCCCTTTCCTCCCCCTCCTCCTCCCCTCCCCCTCCCCCTCCCCTCCCCCTCCCCTCCCATCCCCCTCCCTCTCCCCGCCCCCTCCCCTTTCCCTCCCCTCCCCTCCCCTCCCACTCCCCTCCCCCTCCCCTCCCCCTCCCTCTTCCCCCCCCCCTCCCCCTCCCCTCCCTCTCCCCCTCCCTCTCCCTCTCCCCCTCCCTTCCCTTCCCCCTCCCCCTCCTCCCTCTCCCTCCCACTCCCCTTCCCCTCTCTCTTCCCCTCCGTCCCCCTCCTCTTCCCCCTCCCCTTGACCTACACCTCCCCTCCCCCTCCGCTCCCTCCCCACCGTCTTTGTTTCGCTCCCTCCGCTCCTTTCCTCCGTCGCAGCGTCCATTCCAAGCCCAAAGGCCGCTTTGTGAAAAGGCCTAAAAGCGGCCTCTTTGGAAAATTAATCGCGACTCGCTTATGACGTCATAGCACGCCACCTCATTGATATTTCGTTTGCTGTGTTTGGAGACGGCGTTTATGAAATCTCTGCAGCCGTGTGGGACGTGTTTAGTTTGCAAATGGCGGACGAAGGGATTGCAAAGTTCACTTTTTGTGGAAACGGTTGCGTTTTTTCGGGTGAAAACATCTTAAGACACGGTGCTATTTGAATGGAAGGTTTTGGTAAATTTTCACAACAATCCGTGCGTAGCTTTCGGCGTGGTAATGCGACGAACTATTGGAAAGTTTCATTTTTATTTATATAGATATAGTGATCGGTGATCGGTGCCTCATGCATGTTGATGCTCCCGTGGAATGATGAGGGTGCATTGAAAATGAAGAGTCACGACTTTTGCAGCAGCAGCAGCAGCAGCATCAGCAGCATCAGCAGCTATTCATCTTCTGCAGTCGGTCGTCGATCATCAATCATTCCTCTTCCTCCTCATCCTGCTTAACGTATCGTTGTTTCCATGGCAACTATCTCAGCAGCTCCTCCTCTTCCACCCCCACCCCTCCCGCTCCCTTTCGTCGTGATGCACCAAACCGAGATTGTTCCACCATTAATCGGCGTTTGGTCATTGAATGCCAATGAATACACGAATCAATCCTCCTCCTACTCATCTTACTCCTCCTCCTCCTACTCCTCCTACTCTTCCACCTACTCCTCATACTCATCCTCCTACTCCTCCTCCTCCTACTACTACTACTACTACTACTCCTCCTCTTTTTCCTCCTTTTTCTCCTACTCATCCTCCTTCTCCTCTTCATATAATCGCCTCCACCTACTCCTCTTTCTCTTCATTCTCCTCCACCTTCTACTCCTCCTCCTTCTTATCCACCACCTCTGCCTCTTCCTTCTTCCTCGTCCGTCGTCATCATCGTCTGATGATGATGGCTGCTGATGCTGATGCTGAGGATGGAGGTTGTGAAGGCGTTCAGTCGGTCATCGAGATATACGGCGCCTGCAGAAGCAGAGAGCGGATGACATCCATCCATCGATGGATGGATGGATAAATCCATAGTGTGATGCTTTGCAGCTGATGTATGTATCTCAACAACGATCGTGATTGGATTCTGTCGCTGGCCAATCCTCTCCTCACATTATTATTCCTCCTCACCTCCTCGAGTCCTCCTCCTCCACCTCCTCTTCCTCCTCCCGTTCTTCCACATTCTCCTTCTTCTCCGCCATCTATACTATTCCTCGTGTTTACCTCTTCCTTCACCTCTCCTTTTACTCCTTATTCTCTTTCTCTTCCTTAATTCTTCTCCTGTTTCGATATATTTCATCCTTCCATTCTCTGAAGGGACGTCCTCTTTTGTTCGTCCTTTCCATAACACCAAACACCAAACACCAAACACAAACGTCTTTAGTTTCCAGGAGTCGTCCATTCTGCTGCTGCATATTATGTCCAAACAGTTGTAATTTCTTGTAGATTACATTTTGCAGCAGAGTGCCTCTTGGTGAGTCATGGAGACTTAGATTGTACCCTATATTATAGTTTCTCATTTGTCATCTTTTTTCTCCATCCGACTCTTAACATTTTTCGGTAACATAATTATTATTCTTTCAAAAGCATCAAGGACTGCCAGCTTATAATCTTGAGTGTCATTCCTTTACTTTTCCCAGATTATTTCCAATGCAGCAAGCGCAAATCACATGATGCATAAATGCACACATAATAATAAATATATGAACCCACAATCTGCGTCTGCCAAAATTTATTTCCTTGTTGTATATTGTGCCCCACTATATAGCGGAACCCCGGATCCTTAAAGGGTCATTGTCCTTTTGATCATTCGTATAGGCCTATATATAGTCAGTCTGTTTTTCTACTGTGCTTGTTTTTTTTCGATGTCATTACTGTTATTTGGGTATCAATCAAATCTGTGAATATGGTTTATTCCACGTAATTATATGCCCTATATACTATATAGCTATATAGGGAATTTAAAAACAAGCATATTGATGCTCTCATTTTATAAACACGAAATTATAAGACTATAGGACGATAACAACATTGAGGATACGAATGCATGTGTATATATATATATATATATATATATATATATATCGGTGACCGATATATAATAGTACGCATCGCTTAGTCAAGTCAGAGGGTGGTTCATCGTCAGGCGATAAGAATCGGCGTTGAACCATTGGCTGAGCATACATCACCTACGTCATCAGCAGCATCGATTTTGTCGCCGGGTCCAGAGGCTGCTGTGAGGATGCAGTGAGGATGGTCTGGCCATTGGCGTGCCTCGGAAATGAAAGCTGGAAAACCGAATGACCACCCACGCCAGCCTATATGTCACTGTGGGCTATGTTGGGGAATGGGGAGAAATTGTGGCGATTGAAGGGACGAGTGAAAGCAGGCGGAGGAGGAGAGAGACAAACAGACAAAGTCAGATGCAGAGACAGAGACAGAGTCAGAAACAAAGACAGACAGAGAAACAGAAATAGAAACATAAATAGATACATACAAACACAGTGAAAGTTACTGAGTGTGAGACAGAGACGGAGACAGAGACAGACACAGAAGCAGAAACAAAGACACAGAGAGAGAGAGACAGACAGAGAGACAAAAACATAAACAGTAACAGCGACGGATACACAGACAAAAACAGAGACATACAGACAGTGGCAGAGAGACAGAAAGACCGAGCGACATAGACAGAGACAGACAGAGATAAAAACAGACAGAGGCACAGATTTAGACCGACAGACAGAGACAGACAAATGGCCAGCGAGAAGAAGAGATGCACGGCGATGGGGAGGAGGAGGAGGAGGATGCAGAGGTCCTTGCTGTGGTTGCAGCGACAGAGGACATCCACCCATCCATCACGGCATTTGCGAGCGTCAGATAAAGCGACGGATGCAATGTGTTCTCCGCTGATAACCGCAGCCGCATCAGCAGCAGCAGCAGCAGCAGCAACCGCCGCATCAGCAGCTCAACCGAGGACCCCGGTATTAAAGGCGTAGCCTGGACGATTACCTGTCTATTGCCATATACAACAGTTGGTCTACTGCATGCAGCAAATATCTATCAAGTTGATACTCTCACAGCACTTAAAAAGCCAACAGAGTTTGATTATTAAGCATTTAAAGTGACTCTGCAATGTTTTTAGGCCATATTACATGTTCTTGTATTAGCACATGCACAAGCACAACACAGAGCGACACAGTCAAAGTAAAATAAACAAGAAGCAACCGCAGTGCACACACCAAGAGTGAATAGTACAGTGTTATTATACACACAGCAACTAACATTCCGGTTATAATAATGATAATAAAAATGCATAAAATAGGCATAAAAATGAAAATTGTTATTAATAATAATAATATTCGTTCATTTTCAAACTGATACAACACATTGTGATTACAATTTGTAGTATGAATGAATGATCACAAGTTATTACATCCATGGACCATGGTCAACTTTACCTGTAGGCAGCCATGCAAGGTATCCATAATGTCCTGAAATCAATTTGCCAATGTCATCTGCCGAATGGAAGGATGAGCGGACCAAGCAGCAGTTTCCTCACTTCTGTGATGAGGTGCTGGTGAGCTTGGCCAGTTTGCGTTTTTTGGCCGACGAATGGCCAGATTGACCCGACAGTTCATTTGCTTTGTTCGTGAACTCTTTGGCTAAGTTCTTAGCCACGCAGTTAAAAAACCGCCGGGCAGCAAATCGTGGCCACCAGTACACACGTCCTCGCCTTGAAACTGATCTACGAAGTTGCCGGTGTAAGAGGCGCGATCCATCATTTTGCAGAACAGTGATCTTTGAGAGGAACTGGAGAGGAATAGTTGCATCATTTCTGGTGTTGACCTCACTTCTTCCCAGACTCTCCAGCAGAGAACGGCCACCATGAACGCGAAATCAGTTGGCTTTGAGAGACCACCACGATTAATGCTATCCAGGAATATCGTGGAGGTACCGTCCAGTGCTTCACTCGATGTCAGTGGCTCCAATGGGTCAGAGTTGACCAAACACTCCTTGCAGTGCTCACATCGATTTGATCTGAACACTGACCTCGCAATGTAGCCACTGACATAAAAGATGATGTTGGCATCACTGGAAGAGGGCGAATGCTTGAACGTCAGTGCTTCCACTATCTTGTCCGCGTAACTGCTTTCCACTGACAGTGCATCCTGCTTGTCGGTCTGAATATTTTCATCTATTTCAGACAATGAAAATGAAGAAAACTTCAGCAGGGACAAGGCTCTTATCTTGCGGTCACTTTCGAGCACCTGCCTCATTGAAATGTAGTAGTTAGCGCCCGAAAGTTGTCGCAACCATCCAAACCTTGATTCAATGCCGTCAGACTGGAGACTGCCAAGCAAAACATAATTGAAAGCTAGTCTGTCAAGCAAAAATGCCGCACAATCAGCAAGAGCTAGGCATGTATGTCTCAGTGCCAAGAAAGTCTGATGGGTCAATCCTTGTGACTTGCTTGCTTCCCAGCGCCACAAGAAATCGGCAAACTCTCGCAAAAAAGTAAGCTTCCAGTCACACGAAGATCGAACTGGGTCCATCGTGTAGTCACGTTTGTGCTTGCCCTTGTCTCGGGACTTCACGTTCATGACGTTCCAGAGCTTTATAATGAGCTTGATGAAAGCTGCCGTGCTCGACCAGTGTGGCTTGTTCTCATTGGCAGCATAGAAATTCAAAGCATCACGTGTCGATTCATTGAAGACTGCGGTGGCCAGTTTCACAGAAACTTTCTCAATGCTTTTAGGCTGTAGAACAGCTGGATTCAACCGGTGCGCCTTTTTCAAAGACATAACGGCCTCCATGTTAAAAAGGTCTGCTATGTGCTGGAACTCTGCTGTACAGCCTTCTGGAGGCAAGTTGGGACCCATTGGTGGACACTTGAAGGTCTTTCTGGATTGAAAGTTATTATAAACATTCTTTAAGTCATGTACTGGGTCGAAGATGAGGAAGATTGGTTGTCCAGTTACAGAGTCAATGACGTTTGTCTGCAGCTGGCCGTTGCATAGGAAATCAACAAAGAACTTCCGGTTGGTTGCTGCATTATCCACCGAGATGGCGACAACATTCAGACCAACGCTGCGCAGAAGAACCATCACCTCCTTATAGCATTCAAACTGCTTTGCTGCTGTCAAATTTGCCATCGGATAGATTCCAACGAGATCCTTGAATTTTGAAACCAGAGATTTCACCATAAAGCATAACAGCGTCGATGCAACTGCTCCATCTGGTGTCAACCCCTTCACTGCTCCACCGCTATATTCCACTCTCTTGGCAATATAGATCTCGTCAATCATTAATACAACAACTCTTTCAAATGCATTCAACTTCGAAACCCTCATCTTCAAATATGCAGAGTTGTCTAATCCCTCATTGACATTCACTCGTCTGGTAACCTTTCTCAGCGTGCTGATTGAAGGCAGTGCCAAGACGTTTTCCTCCCTTAAAGCAATGTAAGCTGCTTTGCTTGCAGAATAGACAATGAAACACAAAATAATCTTCTGAGGCGAGTATCGGCGAGAAAATTTATGCTTCACGATTAGCTGCAGTTGTTCCAGAATGAAGCTCAACTTTCGGTGTCTTGTGTTTTGTGAGTCACCAATGTTTAGCAGCGCGGCTTTCAGACATCCTACAGCCATATGAACCAGCAGTTCAAAGGATCTTGTCTGTGGCTCAGAACACAGGGATTTCACGCGAGCCATCAAGTTCACGATTTGTGACAGCTTTGTGAGTGAGCCACTGACCAGGTCTTTGAACTGTGTCATATTGACCAATTTCTCCTCAATACTGACAGCTACAGACAGATTGGCCTTAACAGTAACTGATGCCTTAATCTTAGGCACATCATCTGTCACTTCAAGAATGTAGATGAAGAGGCTCTGATCGATGTGGGTCATTGTGAAGCCCTGAGGAAGAGTAGTTTCCTTCTGCAAGCGGTCGGCGATTTCAGCTGTTGTTAATTGGGCCTAAAAAAAAGTGTTGTGTTTCCGGTAACAGAGCTAAAAAAAATTGGGTAGGTAGGTCGGAAAATATTTTTATTTTGTAAAATATTTTTATGCAGTGACTATCCGAAAAAGTATACCCCACTAGTCTTTTTTGCATGCTGAAACAAAGTACGTGTTCTAAGCAAGTATAAACTGCCTATTTCCCGACTGTCTGCACCTAAAACTGCTCTAGAAATAGTCCTATTAATTTCATTTTGTTGACGTCTCTTATGTTATGTCAATACAAATGTAAAAATAATATTTTTTTGAAAAACTTTTTTTTTTTTGAAAAAAAAATTTTTTTTTGAAAAAAAAATTTTTTTTATAAAATTTTTTTACAAAAATATTTGGGTCGCGGCCGTAAAAATGGGTCGGTCGGGTTACCGGAAACACAACACTTTTTTTTACGCCTTGTGAAATATCATCCGCAGCTAGGAAAGACTCTTCCATTTGCTCGAGGACACTCGCTTCATGCTCCAGTCTGCTGCTCGTTGTGGCTCTCACAGTTGTCCTTGGTGCCACACCTGTGTTTGTCAGGTACCGAGGAGCATTTGGAAGGATCGAAGGGACAGCGCCATCCTTCAGATATCGCCGGAAAAGTTGTTTGTCGTCTCCTTTTCTCCGTTGCTTGTTGGTGTCCTTACTTGCCTCAACGAAATCGACTTCTCGGAAATGTAGCGAACAGAGCTTTGAATGTTTGGTCGGCACAAAGTCTTCTCGCCGTATCGCACGAACCCATCTGTCGCATAAGTCCTTGTCCTGAATGGGAAAGGCATGGTACGACAGCTTTGAATCTCCTCTTGTGCCAGTATCATCAAGTGTGGATTTTTGGGATTTATACCCACTCCGACAACCATACGCTGCACAGTTCACCATGCTTACATGAAATGTATTCTACAGACAAATTGAACACAACACAAGAACCATGCTGAATGATCTAAATACAATATCGAAATTACTGTTGTGAAGGCGAAGCTTTTCGTGTCTGCTGTCTCCATTATATTTGTCATAATAATTATGAAAGCAAACTAGTCTAATGCACACAACATAAAATAACAGAGTACTATATCTATAAGCCCCAGTCTCTTCAATATCCAGAAGGTAAATCAACTGGAGAAGATAGGCTGCCTATAATTATTATACTGCACATAAGCCAACTGAAAGAGAACAGAATGAAAGCACAGACAAAGTCAAACAGAAACATGGAGTAAGACTAATTCAAATGTAGGACAAGCAGCCAAGAACACTTCTAGTTAAAACTAGTGACGAACTTATAGAATGCTGACAAGTTTGGGGAAATGAATACTGGTTTAAAGTACTGTATATATACATGTACACTCTGATATTTGACATTCAGCAGCCCTAATTGACAAACAGCAGCTTTTCAGCTCATCCACACTATTACCAAAAACTGGGTCACCCATTCCAATGGTTGGATGATAACAGTACAGTTAAGCAAATATGGTTAGAATTACCCTGCAGATCAGAAGTTTATAAACACCCTCGGCAGCTGTAACAATATGAATGCTGATTAAAATATTAGTCTCAGCATGTCATCATATTTTTCATTACTTACCAAACGAAAGAGTTTATGTGTCTAACAAAAGTTAATTCTTAAGAAAGTAACAATATTACTACATGTACAATTGTACATCCAGCGTACTACTGCCTGCTGCATTAAACTTTGAACTCATTCTGTGTACAGCCTCCACTGCCTGCATGCACCCAAGTAGATCAACTGTTGTATATGACTCACATCTATAGAGCCTCTGGTAAGCGTCCACGCGCTACGCGCTTATACCGGGGTCCTCGGCTCAACTGCAGCCGTAGCATCCTTCTGATAGAACAGCGAAGCCCTGCCACCTGCACTGGCAGCCCAATAGCAGCAGCAGCAGCAGCATCAGCAGCAGCAGCAGTGGCATTATCGTCAACGGCATCGGGAGTGCCATAATATTCGGTGCTCATCCCTCGCTGCCTCCGCATCTGATCTGAACGACGGCGGATGAGACTCTGTATCAGCAGCAGCAGCAGCAGCAGAAGCAGCAGCGGCAGCAGCAGCAGCAGCATTAGTCTGGTCTCTGCTGATAAGAAGCGGACAGAGGAGGACGACGACGAAGAGGAGGAAGAGGTAGGGTTACAATTAATGTCTTGCCTATATATCTGACTGACTATACAATGCATGGTGTCTCTGCTTCTGTCTCTATAGTTATGTCTGTCTGTACCTGTGTCTATGACTGTGTCTAGAGTCTTGTGCCTGTTCTCGTTATCGACCAAATACAGAGTGTGGCAGTCTTCCTGTATTAACTTCCGCCTTTGACGAACAATAGTGCTAACCCATCCATTGTCTTCGAGCCCTATAAGCCTACATTTAATTTTTTAAATATAGACCCTGCGTATACAGTCAAATTCTAATGCTAACGCTAAACAGGGCTTTTTTAACGTGCAGTTGTACTAAAAATGTACAGTTCTAAATGGATTTGTGCAGTTGTAGAAGCACTTCTGTACAGTTAAAACTAGCTAAAAGGTCAATGTCCTCCGATTGGAAGTAATTTACCATGGGAGGTGGGGGTTGTGAGAAAGGAAAAAAGAAGTTGTGCAGTTCTAAAAATTCCTTAAACACAGCCCTGATGCTAAATACATGACCATTATTTTATTCGCATTGTTGTTTTAATTTAGCAAAGTGCTTACTGATGTGTGATAAAAAGAAGTGCCTGCATGGACGCCTGTCACTTCTCCAGGCTCTGCTGTCCAAATAAATATAAGTGGCAGGACGGCACTGAGACTTGAAAATGAGTGCCTGGACGCCGTCCATGACCGTCCAGCCTTGTAAAGCCTTAAGGATGCAGCGATAGCAATGCCATGCATGGGCCGCAGTGTTAGTTTAGTTGCATCCTATATAGTTTCTAATTCTGTATATACCTATTCTATTCCACTGTCGTAAATTTTTGTTTGTTTTAGTTCATCTTTCTATATAAATTTTGTTTTTGTTCTATTAGGCCAACCTCCGATTTAGAAATAATTTTAGTTTCAGTTCAATAAAATTTATATTTTTAGTTGAACGTCCACAACCATGCAGTTCTCTATAGCCTAAACGAAAAATGGCTTAATTGTTTGACAATCACAGAAAAGATTATAGGCATAGGCTAGGCCTACATTATTTTATTTCGAACAATGTTAATGCGACTGTTAATAAAGCAGATTCTTGGCAGACACTCTAAAAGGTTACCAACACGCATACTCGCATAGGTAATAGGTATTACAAATTTAAATTAATTTTACCTCTATTTCGTTCGCATCCCACTAAAATATGATTATTGAAATTTTTTTCCTGTTCTAAAACATCTCTGGTCGGTCGAAAATTATCTTTTTATTCCATTTTTCGCTAAGCAGAACAAAATTTAGTTAAAAAATTAATTTAAATTAGATTTAGATTAAAATTACATTTAAATTAAATTAAGTAGATTTGGATTAATTTTTTTCATTTAAATTAAATTAGTTTTACTTAAAAAATTATTATTTATATATTATATTCTTTGTAACTAATATAGCACTGGTATTGGGAACAGCGAGCCTATCAGGGGCGGGTACATACATTTTTAAGGGGGGAGGCAAAATTTTTAGCTTTGGGTCCGGATTTTTTTCCTATAGCCTGAAAAAAAATCCGACGACCTTTTTTTAAATCGTCGGGTCAAAAAGTTTGAAAAAACACACCCTAAAAAGCTGATGTCTTTTAAAAACTTTTTTCCAAACCGAATGGGGGGCACGATACATGGGCATTTCTAAATGGGGGGGTCATGGCCGGATTGGCCCCCTGGGACCTATAACGTAATCAAATCTTCACAACATCTCGGCCTCAAGCAAATAAGGCGCCACCGAGACCAGGACACAGGCGCCACACAACTAAACTAACAAATTCAGGTCTTTAGGTGTGCACTGAACAAACATGAACGGCTTCAATACACTTATTTTCATTATTTTATTTATTACAGCGGCCCACCAAAAATGTCTGGCCAGAACGGACGTTTTCTCGCCACCCCACCCCAGAGACCCGCATTCCCCACCCATGGGCGGAGACCTAGGGGGGGACAGGGGGGGACGGTCCCCCCCAATGAAGACGTTGGGGGGGACGGCCCATGCATTTGTCCCCCCCAATGTTCAAGCGTCCGGACATGTACACACACTCTTCAGTAGAGAACTAGAGAAAGAAAAGTTTAGCAGATGAAGTAAATATTTCTGTTGATATGATTTCCAGAGCAATCCAGGCTCTAACCAAAAGTTATTTAGTCCCACGTTGGATAGTTTGCGAACATTATACTGTGTGGATACGACACCTCTTTTTTACTAGTTGATCATCATTATAAAAGAGTTGCCAATAACAACGACACAACGCAACTACGCCACTGGTAGCACTCTGCCAGTGCCAGTCCCAGGCCTGGATAAAGGAGGAGGGCGTCGCTAAATTATTTCTGTTGATATGATTTCCAGAGCAATCCAGGCTCTAACCAAAAGTTATTTAGTCCCACGTTGGATAGTTTGCGAACATTATACTGTGTGGATACGACACCTCTTTTTTACTAGTTGATCATCATTATAAAAGAGTTGCCAATAACAACGACACAACGCAACTACGCCACTGGTAGCACTCTGCCAGTGCCAGTCCCAGGCCTGGATAAAGGAGGAGGGCGTCGCTAATGGTCTTTGTTACCACACAGTGACGTCAAACAGCAAAATACACACAACGACACAACGTCGTATCGGACTAAGTCTTCTGCTACATGCCATTCAGCTTCTCTTCAGGCTCGAATCAACGTCATGTTCAACATTGGAAATAATATGGAAAGTAAATAAGTAAGCATATAAGTATTTTGGTTTTTACTCCTCTTGAAAACGGACAATGGTACAAAGAACATCATTATAATACATCGAAGTAATAATAAGTAAAAACGCATGGGCGAAGTTTGGTCTCAGCTCTTGGGGGCTAAATCATAAATCGCCCCTCGTGGGGTTGGGTATAGGACGAGCGCCAAAACGCGAAGCTCCGAGAAGGGAATGTGCAGAGTTTAGCTAAACAATAATTAAATATATTAACAATGAAGACTATAATTATAGTAAGTAAGTAAGTATATTCTTTAATGTAGCAGCTGCAAAAACGCACTCTGGTTTACAAGCACAAAAACACGACATAAACAACAAATACAATACAACTCTGGCAGCCATCAACGGCGGCCACTCAAATAGCTCAAGCCTATTGATGGCAACGTCACAACCACAGAGTCATCCAATGGCCAGAACGCCGCTCGAGAAGCACAAATCACCACCGTCGAACTCGATCCTGCGCGTAGGCCTAAAAAATTGTCTATATAAAAATTATGATGTCATAAAAGTCTTTAACCTGCTGGAATTCCAGTGTCCCGAGGATCTCTATAATAGTCAAGTCAAATTCAAGACCAAGACAGCAGTTCGATGATAATACTGGAATCAAAACGATGTCCTTAGACACCCGAAAATCGTTGATATTACAGGAATCAAAATGATGTCTTTAGACACCCAAAAATCGCTGATAATACTGAAATCAAAACGATGTCCTTACACACCCGAAAATTGTCGAAATTCTGAAATCAAAGTGATCTCCTTAGACACCCGAAAATCGTTGATAATGCTAGAATCAAAAATAATGTCCTTATAGACACCCAGAAATAGGTGATAATACAGGATATGTCCTTAGACACCCGAAAATCGTTGATTACAACACCTTACTTGGCCACCCTGAAATTGTTTCTTTTTTTTGAAAAACACCTTACTTGGACACCATTAAATTATTTTTTCAAGATGCTATAGATATAATCCCATTACAACATTCAAATAATTTCTTTTTACTAGGCAAATTATTAAAGATCATTGAGCAAATCTTCGATAATTCTATCAATGCATGTGGACATTATTTTTTTAATAATGGGGGGGGGGCACATCTACCTGCAAAAACATTTAACATGCTCGGTGTTTCGCGCTTCAGCGATCGTCCTTCGGCCGCTCGTCCGTCCCCCCCCAAAGTTCGGACCAGGTCTCCGCCACTGTCCCCACCCAAAGCGGGGGCTAGATTAAACAGTGAGCGCTCGTGAGTAGTCGTCTTGAAGAGGCGCTATATAAATTCGAACGAACGAACGAAAGAAAGAACGAACGAACGAATGAATGGATGAAATAAAGAAAGAAAGAATAAATTAATGATTGTTAATGAATTAATTAATGAATATCTTGGAATTACATGTATCAGACGAAGATCAGGTATATATGCTGTATAGCCATAATACGACTAAATAAATGGTCGGCGAAAAATAAACATAATACGAACCCTCTACCTGACCGTCGTCATCGTCATCGTCACCTTGACTTTAGCGACATCTAGCAAATGTATCCATGCAGATGAAGAACAGAGCACCATACAAGCAACGACACCATGCTGCATATAGAGGCATCCGGTAAACAGGGATCCTGCAGCAGATGCATGTATATACTATGTCTCCATAGCAACGGATGCGTATACGTATACACTGCAGCCACCTCCGTGCACCATCATCTGACCGCAAGATGTCTTTGCAGCAGCAGCAGCAGCGGACAACATCATAGGACAACAATATATAGCGGACGTCCTGCCATGACCTACAGCATCGGTTATAATATTATAAGCAGGATCAGAGGAGGATCACACAACAACAGCAACTTATAATTAATCGGTGTGCAGCAGCAGCAGCAGCATTTGCCGTATCCATGGCAATGGCATCGCGATACATCAATACAATGAATGCATGCAATGTTCTATAGCAACATCATTTAGCGGATGATGATGATGATGATGATGATGATGATGATGATGATGATGATGATGATGATGATGATGATGATGATGATGATGATAATGACGACGACGACGACGACGATGGTGGTGGTGGTGGTGATCATAAGGAGGAGGAGGTGGTGGTGATGATTGCGATTGCAGTGGTGATGGTTGTAAACATTTTCCATAAACGAACAGACAGACAGACAAAGAGACAGACAGTCATTGACAGAAACAAAGATATGAACATAGACCTACACAGGCTGAGACAGACATGCACGGCAAAAAAACACCGAGAAAAACATTGCCATCAGCGAATACAACACCAGCCCCGCCCACACCAGCCACCGCAGCCAATCGACGTTCAGCTCTCAACACCGCCCAACCAATCACAGCCTTCGTCGTCATGGCTGCGACGTTGATTGACAGCCAGGATTATCTCATCACTGATCCATCCATCCATCGTCGTTTTAAGTGATCTCTGGTGCCGTAGATTAGGCTACTGCCTCCGCAGCCGCATCAGCAGCAGCAGGCGCATCAACCGCAGCCATCACCGCCTCCTCCTATTCACTGGGGTATAGTAGACTAAGCCGTCTCAACGCATTTATTATCATCATCATCGTCGTCGTCGTCGTTGTCTTAGATTATCAGTGGTGCTGATCGACGTTCGATTGGTTTGTTTCGATCTGCTGACGTTTAGTGCTTCGGAGGATCGAATTAAGGTGGCTTATAATGGTTATAAATATCGGCATCGATCTCTAAACGAAACAAACGATTGCAAGTAAGACAATTAACATAGGCCAATAGGCCCTATACATAGTATAGCCTACATATTACATAGGCCTAGATAAACTGTTAAACTTATGGTAGGCCTGCACATAATATCTGCAGATCGATAGGCCTATATATATATATATTTATATGTACATATATATTATATATTATATGTACATGTCATATTATTTTATTTTATATTCAAGCTATAGTATAATAGGCCTATATAGCCATATACGTAACATAGGCCTATAACAGGCCAAGTGCGCAATCGTAGGCCTATATTAATTTTGTGCGTTGCAATAATTATGGACCGGTGCACGGTTAAGTGTCATGGGAGGGGGTGCTTTGAAGGATAATCACAGCACTCGGATCTCCACCGCTTAGGCATATATAGTGCTGCCCTGTGGATTCTTTGGGATTAAATTGAGAGTATAGGCCTACAGCTTCGGCCAGCCCGGCCGCCGCCGCCGCGTACAGTCCTATATACGGCCCATTGCTTACTTGGCGAGAGTATAATTATAATTATGCTAAATTTAGAAACTACATGTGAAATAGATTTTTTTAAAGTTAAAAACAATGATGCCTAGGCCTAATTTATCGAAAATCTAATATTTACAGAACTTTATCGATCGCCAAACCTTTCCATGGAGGCATAATTATTCAGAGATCTTTCCGAATGACGTAGTCGCATCTTCTGACGTCATCCGTCACGTGACTCATCTTGAAAAACAGCCAGACTTGAAACTATACATTCTGTCATTATCACATCTGTTTGTCTGTTTGTCTGCCTGTCTGTCTCTCTCTCTGTCCTGTCCTCCGATTGAGTTGACGACCTCTTCTTCGATCGCTGATCCCTGATCAGCTGATCGGTGACGTGCGCATTGACAGGAAGTAATCGAACGCTTTCCCTCACCCCACAAGCAGTCTCAGCCCGTGCACTCCCGGGGCCCCGTCTTTCCCTGCCCCGTCTCTCTTTCTCCCTTCGTGCCTCCACACCCTCTGCCCTCTTCCTTGTCTTCTTCTCTCTGCCCTCTAATCCCTCTCTATATATATATATTTTCCTCCTGCAGTGATCCGTGTCGACTTTGTATAATATATATAGTTAATCTGATTCGAGGCCATTGCTCTGCTGTAGGGCTGCCGCTCAAAGGGTCGCTCGAGGCTTGCAGGACCGGACAATCTCTGGTCAAGACTGCAGAACACTCTCTGGTGAAGACAGGTAACCCTTTGACCAAGAAAGATCACCCTCTGGCCAAGACAGGTCATCTTCAAGACAGGTCACCCTGTGAGGCCGTCGCCGTCAAAGTTTTAGATTAACTGACCATGCACTGACCACCACGGAGCAGACGAACAAGTATACCCTGCCACTGATGGACAAACGGTCGGACACATACACCCAGACAGACAGACAGACAGACAGACAGACAGACAGACAGACAGACAGACAGACAGACAGACAGACAGACAGACAGACAGACAGACAGACAGACAGACAGACAGAGACTTTGCTTCAACGTGGACGTATACATTGAATGACCATTAAATTATAAAAGGGACAAAGAGTCTTATCCTAATCGAAGAGAGCGTAATACGTGAGACACATATACACATCACTGTAGAATGATGGACTTGGTTTTGGATGAGTGCAATCCACCGCCATCAGCATCCGTCTCTCCCATCGGACTCTCCCCATCCTCTCCCTCCCCACCCTCCTCTTCATCGTGGTCTACCTCCTCAGTTGGGACCGAAGTGCACGCAGCCCCGCTACAGTCGCTAAGAGAAGCGCCATCGTCCGGTGCTTGCAGCGCTCCTGCAGCCTCCTCCTCATCCTCATCCTCATCATCATCCAGTGTTGCAGACATGTTCTTCCTGCATGCGACATCATCACCATCCGCTGGACCAGCTGATCTTCATGTGAGGAACCTCAGCCTCAATCCTCAGCCGACATCGTATTACAACACTCCAACCAGAATGACGCACGGATATCCACGAACCAACCCAGGTATAATTATAACTTATGTAGCTCAACGATAATCGTATTATCATGCACACTTGCAAGTGAATCATTTGTTATTTATTGATCATCTTTATGTTTGCTTGGATCTGACTTAATTTGGTTAGTTAAAGTTAATTTGACTTTTTTAAAATTCAGTTTATTCGAGTATATAATTTAGTTAATTTACCAGTTAGCTTAACTTTGTTAAAGTTAGTCAATTTGAGGTTTATTTAGTTTTATTTAGTGAATTCAAAAACGGCTGAAACTTGCGTCGCCTCACCTCACCCACGCGACGCAGCGCTCGTGAATAAGCTGGTGCCCTGCGCCGATGTAATTATATCTTTAGAAATGTGAGATATACGTTATAGCCTACATAATAAAACATAGGTTTTGTTGATTTGTAGATGACTCCGTTGGAAGGACCTCCTTCTTCCAGACCGCATCGCAGCACCATGGAGGCAACGCCACGCCTTCCATCCCTGCAGCAGCCGCGGCAGCCTCCTCTTACCCGGCTGCAGCGGCGGGATCCGGTCTGCACTCTCCATGGATGGCAGATGCAAAACCATCGATTGCATCATCAGATAATCATCCATCGAACAACAATAACAATAACAACAACAACAATAACAATAGCAGCAGCAGCAGTACGTGGTTTCCCTCCGCCTTCAACAGAACCGTGCCCGACTACCACAACCAATATCATCATCAGCCTCTCAACCGTCATCATAATCATAATCATCATCGTCAGCATCACCATTCCAGGTCTTCCAGCGGCGATGTGTCCTCCTCACCAGCCGCCGGTCTCCTCCTCCACCAGCCCGCATCCTCCATCTCATCCCCCGCTTCCTCTGGCTCCGCTCCAGGTGGTGGTGTCTTCTCTCCCTACCATCCTCAACACCATCACCAGTCCGTCGAAAGGGATGACGTCACTTCTGGCCTGATGTCGAATGACGTCATCGGGCGGCCATCTTGCGGCGGCGCTGGTTCCTTAACTTCCTTCAACCATCCGAACTCGATCTCTGCAGGCATGCATAGCGGAACGCACGTCAATAACAACAACCCCTACGATCGATACGTCCTCTCCTCTCCCCACCCTCCTCCCCCTCCCCCGAGGTTCGTCCAGGGGGGCAACACCACCGCCCCAAAGACCCTCGACAGCTGCAGCCCCTCCTCCCTTCACGACCACGACGGCCGCACTCTTTCCCCCAGCGGCGGAAGGGCACCGGGACTATTTAGTCGGTGCAGCGCCGGCGGCGGAAGAAGCGATTTCAGCAGTCCGGACACGAAGCTGTCACGGTCGTATGACGGCAGTCATCTGACGTCATCGATGACGATGACGGGAGGGGGAGATAGACTACGCTACTCCCCTCCACAGGCCTTCGGAGGGGTTACGTCCGTGTCTGGATTCGGCGCTGGCTCCCTGGCTCCAGGTGCCATCAGAGGTCATCACCATCATCACCCTCATCAGCATCCTCATCCGCCGCCTATTCCATCCGCCTATCCACCACCGCCTCCCCCTCCTCCCGCCTACATGAACTATGGACCGTCGGGTATCTTCCATCCTGCCAGTCTCTTCAAGACTGGACGTATCCGAACGAAGTCCAGATCCAGCTCAGGTAAGCGTTGTCACATGCATGCAGGTATAGGCGTCTCTAAGTGCCATTGGAGGATCAAAATAATATGTATACTTATGAATGTATTTAATGAATGTATGTATGTATGTATGTATGTATGTATGTGTGTGTGTATGTATGTATGTATGTATGTATGTATGTATGTATGTATGTATGTATGCATGCATGCATGCATGCATGTATGTATGTATGTATGTATGTATGTATGTATGTATGTATGTATGTATGTATGTATGTATGTATGTATGTATGTATGTATGTATGTATGTATGTATGTGTGTAGGTATGTATGTATGTATGTATTGCATACCCATGAATTTGGCCACTCATATAGCGCCTTAAGAAGAATCTCACGAAGGCGTTTCACACATGTATAGGCATATGCCCATCAGATGATCTAAACAGATGCTATATATATATAAATATATATGAATAGCATTATGCATGTATATCTAGATGGTCATCCATATCCTATTTAACAACCAATAATTATTAAATGGCGACTCTAAAGTATAAAGAATCAGAAGACTGTGTACCTATAACTTTGTGAGTTTATTTCTATGAAATTATTTTGGCTTGTCAGTTCTGCGATCTGCATGTCCTCTGTTCGACTTTTACCCCCCCCCCCCCCAATTAATTCCTATACTCTGCGAGTCTCCCTAGAGACCTACATACATCATGCATGCACGGTATATGCCTACCTATTAGGCTATTAAAATTCGTCCAAAGACTTCAACAGCGTTCACCACCCCGCCATGCCCTTCCTCCGTACACTTGTTCACTACCGCATATCGAAATTAACCCCACGTCTGCCATAGATTTATTAACGCACCCCTATCTATAGGCCTAGGCCTAGTCTTTATTTTCACACATACAAGTCTTTATATATCACGATGACAGCTCCCTGCTGTATATTGCTCTTCCACTCTTGCCATCGTCTTGTTTTGTCTACGGTTGAGACGAGCAGCGTGTAATTGATGCCGTATAATTGGGACAAATTGGAGAGCCCCGTTTCAGAAGTCGATACCCTCTGAAGTCTTCAAATCCCGACACCAACCACATCAACAACACACACCGTTTGACTCTGCAATGCCGACACTACTGCCGCCTCATAATAAATCAATCACTGCATGCATGCGGCTCACGGATGCTTTCCCTCTATGTCGATGCATCGTCCATGCAGCTTCGAAGGCGGCTAAGCGCATGCGCCGCAGACGATCGTGTTTCGACGCGGGAAGACCACTAACAACTAACAAGACACATCTGTGCAGCGATTAGCCCTTGACTTCTTCTTCTTGTTTGTAGCCGTCGGGCAATGGCGGCGGCTCCGGTGTAGAGAAAGACGCCAATAATTCTCCCATCGCCGACATTCAATACGCGCGTGATTCCGTTAACGCAAAATCAAAGACCGCCCGCTATACTGTCGAGCCCTCGACCGACCGGGCAGACCTCCAACTGCACGCGAGGGCCGCTCCCTCTCCTTCACCCCTCCCTCTCTCGACCTGCAGACACAACAGTCAACGGGTAAAGACGCCATGGTTTCTCGTCGATCCCTGCCCCTAACCGGAAACTCGGCCCGAAAACTAGAGGAAGACCAACATGGCAGACAGATCATCGGAGGGATCAGAGAGATGACGTCGTGTGATAACCGGGGGTTACCCGAGGAAGAGTATCATCGCGATATACTGTCCGCCGTCTATCTTAGAAAAACAGTCGCAGTCGGCGATCTTTATACGCGGTCCGCACCGTATCATAACACTTCACAATGCGTATCAGACTCACGGCGACCAGTTTACAGACACACACGCACATAACATAATATACATTTATACAATGTCTACAGAGGATAATATATATGTATATCACATGCCAGCGTAGGGTTTTATGTATATTAGTATAATTATTATGTATTTAGCCTTTAATTATGTCTATGCATATTATAGAGATGGGCTCAATCTGCAGCCATGGGTCTAGTCGAGCATGAAATTGGTCCGGATCGTATGACATAACATGGTACTCAGGACATGTTAAATCTGCTCATAGACTCACACCGATAAATAGGTCTATACATAAATATACAATTATACATGTATATAGGTATATTAGGGATTATGCATATATAGTCTAATGCTTTAAGCTAGGCCTATAGGCCTTTTTTATTACAAAACCCATTAGGAATTTTTAAAATCCTAACACTCTTGTAGGCCCTATTAATATAGCCTATATGTACAGTATACCCTCATTCTTGAAACGTTGATAAGGATAACTGATTATAATATATACAATGGCTACTTAATTATTTGATATTATGTAGTACCATATTATGTTTATTTCAAGGAGATATAAATTATATTATAATCGTCTGTGTGTGCATGTGTGTGTGGCAGAGGGTCGAGAGTGCGTCAACTGTGGGGCGACATCTACCCCACTCTGGCGTCGTGATGGCACTGGACATTATCTGTGCAACGCGTGTGGCCTTTATCACAAGATGAACGGACAGAATCGACCGCTCATCAAACCAAAACGACGACTGGTCGGTGGCAGCTTACAATTCTTCCGTATAATTTATGCACGTACACCCACACCTACCCTACAACCACACCCACACACACACACGCACGCACGCACGCACACACATGCACGCGCGCATTCACGTTCACACCCGCAACCAACGGTCTTTTCGCCCTTATTCACACCCACGCCCCACACCCACACACACCTACACACACCCACTGTGACCCACACACACACCCACACATACACAGTCATCCGCGCATACACACATGCGCATGCGCATCGTTGTTGTCGTCATCATCTTTGTCATCGTTGTCAATAACAATTTGTCATCATCATCACGCTTTTCGTCACCATCATCATCACCAACAGCAGCAGCAGCGTCGTCATCGTCGTAGTCGCTGTATAGTTAACAAATCCGCTGGAATAGATTATGATGACGACGACGATTTCGGTGATAATGACGCTGTTGTTGTTGTTGTTGTTATATGTGTACAGTCTGATGATGACGTTGTTGTTGTTTTCGTTGCTGTCTCGTGTACAGTCTGCGGCTCGTAGGGCAGGTACAATCTGTGCGAACTGTGCAACGAGTACAACGACGCTTTGGAGACGCAATCAGAATGGAGATCCTGTTTGCAACGCATGCGGACTCTACTTCAAGCTACACAATGTAAGAGAAGCACTCGCTTAAGACTCTCCTGCAATATTTGTATGCATGCATCATGCATAGGCCTATAGCCAGGGGCGCAACCAGAACATTTTGCTGGGGGGTGCTCAAAATTTTTATTGCAAGCGCCGAAGGAGCGAAGCACCGAGTGTCGAAAATTTCCTACCCCCCCCACCCCCACCCCCACCCAACCAAAAACTCATCGGATTTGGAAAAATTGCGTGGGTCACCTTTTGGCCCTGGGGGGTGCTCAAGCACCCCCCAGCACCCCCCTAGTTGCGCCACTGCCTATAGCAGCCTAGCAAAGAGGCGCTGATCATAATTATAAGCTTATAGGTTGGACGATAATTTGGCTGTGACTGGGCTGGGAGCACCTCTGAGTAGCCTATAGGTTTCCTGAAGGGGCACTATAAAATTACAAGTTTCTGTATGTTTGAATGAATGGATGATCATAGGGCGCACGGTTCTTGGTTGATCATGGACGAATACTATATATGAATGAACTAGCCTAACGAACGAATGAACGGACTAATGAATGAATCGTGAATGGATGGATGGATGAATGAATGAATGAATGAATGAATGAATGAATGAATGAATGAATTGGAACGAACGAACGAATGAACGAACAGGTCATACGACAAACTATTTGCATCAATATTATTCTTCTGTTTGAAATGCGTTCAAAGGTGAATCGTCCGTTGACGATGAAGAAAGAAGGAATCCAGACTCGAAACCGGAAGATGTCGACGAAAGCAAAGAAGGCGAAGAAGAACAACAACAATAACGCAATGTCACTCAGCGCCCTCGACATTACGACGCCTTGTAACTATGACAACGGAGGAGGAGGCGGTCCATTCGTCTGTCACTCATTCGCAAGCTCCTCCCTCCACCACCCCAACCCCCACGCGGCCGCCGCCGCTGCCGCTGCCCACGGCATCCCGCCGTACATGGCCGCCGCCGCTGCTGCTGCCGCTGCCGCCGCGGCTGCCCACGCTGGGTCCGTCAACTCGTTCGCGGCCTTTGCTGGACACCATCACGGGTCGGGAGGGTTTCCTGGAGCGATGGGACTGGGTGGTCATCATCACGGTGGAAACCTCTCTTCGAACGGCGGCTTCGGATCGTTTGGCCTCTCGTCGAATAATGGAATGATTGGAGCCATGGCGTAGGCCTGAACTCCGAGCACAATCTAATTAACACTATAAGGCTTATAATTAATTATGTGAGGCTACATGTGTGTATTAGCTGAGCCTGAATGGAATTCTGAATCGTGCAACGTCGATAAAAGTAAATGGGGCTATGGTGTATACGTATAGTGGTGGAATCGGTGCCTTGGAACCGGAGGGTTCCGGGTTCAAGGTTCGAATCCACCTCAAGCCGCCGCCGCCGCGTACAGGGGCCTTGAGCAAGTCCTTTGATCACTCGCAACTGCTCGTGTGCTTCGGTGTGAAACTCCGATGCAGTGTCCGCGCTGTACCCGGGAGTGCCTCCGAGCTTGAAGGAGCGCTAGGGCAAGTTTGAGAAATAAGCACTGAATGAATAAATTCTCATTAGGTTAATGGCTGGACGCTGGTACAATTATGTCAACAGTGCGCAACTATACTTGGACCAGAACGTTAATGCGCTTGACCGAGACGAGCATGCAGTAAGACCTCTGTGGAACGCAAAGCTTTAGGGCTAAGGATATAAATCATATATTATATAGGCCTATTTAGTATTTATGCTGCATATGTATAGGTTACAACGAAAATACAATTGTACATGTATACTAAATATATCTAGCGTATACAACTACAATATTCATGTGTAGGCCTACATAGGTCTATGTCTAATTATCCGTTTAGGTAAGAAGAAACTACAGGTAGCCTTAAAGCCAGTCTGCCAGTCGGTTGATTGGCTATGTAATTAGTCAAACTGGACCTAAATAAGTCAAACAGTTAGGCCAGATCTAATTAATGCATAAAGATTTAACCAGTGCATGGGTCTCCTAGACAAAGCTTTCATTTCTCTAAACTCATCATCTCGTTATAGGATACGGCCTCGATAAAACAACCATAGTCATAATAGTGGTCGTGTTGATGAACTGTGGCAGACGTTCACTAATCAAACACCTAGATGCGGATTATTCAGCGCCGAGTAACACAAACAAATAAACACCGCAACAGCTGAGACTTGTACGATGATGTCCAACAATAATTATAGCTCGCCGATGTTCCATCTCACAAATGCTCGCCTATACACGTGTACTCGGGTCGTCCTATAGAACTCACCTCTCCACTCTTAGCTCGAGTTTCGCGCACCGAACTCGCCCTGTGTTACCTTGTAATAATTGCTCTGATTAAGATGTAATGGTTGGAAATTCAAGAACAATATTTACGCAACAATAAGACATGTTGAAGACGAAGTGTACTCAAGAGCGGCTCCTCAATGGTTATAGTTCCCAGTGCCCACCCCCAATCACTAGCCAGACAGCTGGTGGCAGAGGTGTATCCAAGAAAAAATTCAGGGGGTTTAGATTTGGGGCCGTCCATAAAGTACGTCACGCTCCAGGGGGTGTAAGAAAGTGTGACAGTTTGTGACAGGGGGAGGGGGTCAGGCCATGTGTGACGTCACACATTTTTTTAATGATGTGTATTATATAATTGTCTAGTCTAATTTTTGCAATTTTTGTTTTCAAATTCAATCTACATTGAGTTACTGCTTCATTGAATAACTGTGACAACTGTTGACAATTAACTATTCTACTATTAAAGTCATTTTAATAATGTGATAGTTCTTTTAAGTGGAAACTTTACAGTTTAACAGTGAAGTGTGTTTTAGATTAAATTTGAATAAGGTGTAAATTTTAAAAAAAATTCGAAAGTGTGAAGTACTTTAGGGGGGGGGGGGTCCGAGAAAGTGTGACGTACTTTAGGGGGGTCCGAGAAAGTGTGACAGTTTGTGACAGGGGGGGAGGGGGGTCAAAAATAGCGTGACATACTTTATGGAACCCCTTTTGAGGTTTCAAATGGACGTCATTACAAAATTCACGAAATTAGTTCTAAAAATTCAGATATCACTTATTTCGGGGATTTGAACTTGGGATTTACCTGAAATCTCTCCTAAATACACCAAAGTCTAGTGGGAAAGTGTATAGTTGATCAGTAGACCTACATCCCTTTAACGTTCATGACCTGTTCCTTTAATGCACGTCTTAAAGTCCAGCTTAAAGTCCAGTAGGCTAAATGCATCATCTTACAAAAATACAATGAACTCATCAACCAGCAACAGATAGAACAATGCAAAGCAGGAAATTGAGAACAATGATATTTGCCAGAGAGTTTTATATGCAATTTTTAATTTTTTTAAATGTGATTAGAGCTTCAGTGCAAAGAATTTTCTACCAAAAAGCAGAAGTAAAAATATGTAAATTTTTCAGGGGCCACCCCTATGTGCAGGCACCCATGTGGGACGCTGCCTGCTCTCAAACCAATGTAGCCAATGGCCTACCCATGGAAATGTTGGCAGAGCAGACAGCCTAGGGTTAGCCTTACACCTCATCAAATGGTCATCAATCTCAAATTCTCAGGTGACTTTTCTAAAGATCTAGTCCTACACGGCCACATTTCTTTCTAGTCAAGCCTAGCGAGTGGAAGGAAAACAAAATCCACCTCAACAACTTCATGAACAGTCTTGATGCTATGGTAAATAAAACATTAATAGCACAAGCAAATACCGTACTACATTTAATCTAAAGCTTTTTGGACGGATATACATTATTCCAGTGTGGTGCAAAATAGTAACTTCCGCAAAAATTCATTCCAGTCATGCCCACTTCTGTTGCCAAAGTCATTGCATATATAATTAAATAGAATTAAATATAAAATCAAAAGATCATCTGAAAATGTACGAAAACTGTAAAGAACGACAAAAACTTTAATGCATCAGTAAACGAATAAAATTTAAGCTTTTAAAACTGTATCCACGGTGACTGAAACTCAATCAGTTCCAGGCAGATTCATCGGCATAAGGCAAAGGATGGAGAATGTGATCTTCGTTATCAGGTATCGCAGCAGACACTATGAGATCATGATGATTCTGTCGTTGGCCAGGTTGACAGCATCTGAAGCAGCAGCCGTGATGATGCCTGCAGCTCAATTGATGCGACCGATGCAGCCTCCGTATCAAGATGAAGAGGAGGAGTGACAATAGAACCATGGAGACTATAACAGCGACTACAAAAACAAAGAGAATTCTGTATGAATGATGAGGATAAAACAATGCAGATAGTGATGATAATAGAACGTATTAGAAGAAGATGATGATGATGATGATGATAATGATGACGATGATGATATGATGATCATGACATGAAAAAATGATGTAGATGCAGATGGTGACGATGATGATGCAGATGATGATAAAGCGATACAGACGATGTTGATGATAAAATGATGCCGATGATGATTATATGGCAAAGCAATGTAGGTGATGATGATAAAAACAATGCACAATATTTAAGCTCTGTGTAAATAAGAATGAAAACTCATGAAACTTTTCAGTTGTAGAGCAAATGTTAGTTAAGTCAAACTAGTTACTTATATTTACTCTAAGTTATCATTTCACCATCTGTAATAAATCCAGTGGGGAAGAGGGCAACCTTCAGACCTAGAGGGTTTGTTATTGCCCTTAGGATTGCCACTTTTACACTAACAGCAGAGGACTTTATTATCATCATCATCAATATTATTATTATTATTGTTATGCATTTGTAAAGAGCCACTATCATATGATGAAGCATCATTATGTTCACAGCCATAATTGTATTAGGTTTTTGGTTCAGAAAAAAAATCAATTGATGGTGCTACTGAGAAGGCTTGAACACACTCTCTATATGCCACAAAGCAAGTGTTCTAACCAATACCCCTACTACAACTACTTTGAACTACAGAACATAGCATACTTGCCTAGGAAACAAAGGACCAGTGGAATCTTTACGGTTTCTCCATCAGTTTCATCGTCCATGGATGAATTTGGCACAACTGAAAGGAAAACGTATCTTGAGCAATCACTTGCCTCCTCTAATCTCATAAAACACATGCTGTGACATTATAATAGCAAAATCACAACAAAATTTACTCTTTTATTAAAATCTAGTAGAATTAGCCATGGCATATAATCTGAATACACCGTAAAATGTAAAGTAAATAAATGTAACAAGCTGTGTTCTGCCACACTGATGTCATGAATAAACAAAACATTGATAGATTGACTGATTCAGAGTTTCACACTTTGAAATGCATCAAGGATCTCTATTTAGTGCATTTAGATGGATTTAATAGCACGTTGTGTGGTCTTTTAGATGCCCTATGTATGTTTTCAAAAGCATACATACACAGATTTTTGTTGGAATTATATCATGAAGGATCTCGACAGCTTCTCACGTTTAAATCTAGCTTTACAGCATCTAGACCCTGTAACTCTATACTCACAAGGCCATCAAAACCCTAGCTACGACAGTTGCATTTGAATTCGTCTGTTATTACATACATGCAAGATCTTGGCATTAAACATTTGATTTTGTTGCTTAAACCTTTACCGACCAAGGGCGTAGGTATATTTCCCATACCAGATACTACACTTTGTTCCGTAAAGGGTTAAGTAAGCAGATAAAAGCATGACCTATCACCTTCAGATCGACAGGAATCTAAATCAGTATCGATTAAGTATGGAAAATAGTCATTCCAGAAAGCCATTTTCCTATTACGAATGCTCTGCTTGAGCTGCATGTCTTCATCGGTAAAATGAAGAAAATATCGTTCCCGTTCAGTAAATGGTCTCCAGCTGGTCAGACCAACTAAAGGATTTGGATTCCTGAAAACAAAAACAGTTTTTCAATTGAGGTATGGTATGGTAAGTTAACATACACCATCAGTCTGTTATAGCATGGATGTTCCAAACGTGTATATGCAATACCAAATTAAATCACACACAGCACTACAAAACATTGGCATACATAATGAGTTCAATCAATCAATCAATCAATCACACATTTATATAGTGCCCTTCGAGATCTCTACTTAGAGGCACTTTCATCCATACACCGCTCTCATCAGGGATATCTTGTGAGTATGGGAAAGGTGTGATGACTGCTGCATTGCAAACCTTTCAAACACATCAAAATTTATAAGCTGGAGTAATACTAATCAGCTAACAATGCATTCATATAAGCTTACACAAAATGTATTTCATCATCATATTTGTGGGTAATGAATATTCACAAGAAAAAGATGGTGGGCAATGGCTACTCACATTAAAGATGAGGATGTGAAGTGCCATGAATATTCATGAGAAGGATGACAGGAAATACTATTCATAACCAGTAATTGACATGAGCGACACCCTCACAGAAATTTTACTTGACAACACTTTTAATAAATTGCAAAACGGTATTCTTACCCTTTGCGTACAAAACTCACAAGAGCATCTACCACATTCTTTAGAAGTGGATTCGTGGGCTTTGAAGTACATTCCGTAAACTCGAGAAGCGATATCAGACTTGAGCAGCCGTAGTTCTTCGAGGAAATCATGTACAAGTAAACATCGCTCTCATGTCTTGACGCCAGCCGAGCAGTCCGTTCGACCGGTGCTCGGTACATCATATCGGTGAGCAACTGAGCAACAGTCTGTGTCAAGTTCTGCTCAACACTACATGAGGATGAGTAATACTCAAACAATACAGCATCTGCAGCAGTTCTCAGCGTCTGCTCGGACCTGCTGGCATTTCCGTATCGAGCTCTCATGGTGTTTTTAATGAATGTTTCCATGGATGCTTTCGAGATTTTCTTACGAATTAAAGGCTCGTTGATTTCTCGCAAATGACAAAGACCATCGCCTTCGTTTGAGCCGATCAGGAGATCCACTTGGCTGAAGAATCCACCTTCGAGTGACTCCAGTGCATGTGCGGGAGCAGGGTTAATGTCAACCGTGGGTCCCCTCCAAGAAGTGTTATTTAACTCAACAGCCTCTGCAGATTTGAGCAAATCATCGAGATCAACTGACTGCAGACATTCTGCATCTTCTGAATTGCCACAGCCGATCGCATTGGCAACTGCCATAGCAAGATCTGAATAATAATTATGTTCGATGTATTCTTTACTGAGAGGCGTGCCGCTGTGCATGATCGCTCTAGCAAACAGACCTCGGCTGTCAGGACGAAGGATGTGATAACCGAGACTGACGCTGGCCTGACGCTCGGCGAAGATGGTTATCTCTTCGGGATTTCCACCGAATTCTCGGACGTTATCCCAGATCCAGAGCATCGCATGTCTCTGATCCTGGAAACCGTTGTTTCCGAACGTGACTTTACCCTCTCCGGAAATGCTCAGGTAACTCAACACACCTGAGCGATAACTTAAGTCGATAACAACGATCTGGCCATAGCCGGCCAACCGACTTAGAGCGTCCTCTTGCCCAGATGCTTCACCGTCTTGCTCCTCTTCGCTGAACATCACCAGAACAGGCAACTCCATCGCATCGATATATCCAATGGATGATAAGTTGCCAGGCACGTAGATGTTCATATGGAGGCAGTCTTCCCTGTTCCATTCCACCTGTCCTTCATCGTGCGTCTCAGCACGTAAGCGGTCTTTCCTAACTTCCACTGGACAGCGTCGTCTCGGAATAGTGGCATCGAGAACACCCTGGAGAATCCACCCGTTGTTTTTCCGTGGCTCCTGAAACCGCAATCTACCGACCGGAGGAAGGGCGTACGGAACACCAAGAAACTGGGTCGTCACAGGTAAGTCGTCTCCGTCCGCCTGACAACTTACGTTGCTGGTCACCTGCACGACCCGACCTCTCACCCGACCCAATTTCGTGCTGATGACCACGGAGCTGGAAAGCGGAGGTGACTGGGCTGTGGAAGGGATGACTGGAAAACAAAGAAGCATCAGTAGATGAATAACTGAAACCACGTGGAAGACTAGGATACCATAATCGTTGTATTGAAGAAGAGTCATGACTCTTCCAAGTCATAGTTTGCTCTTCCAGAAAGCTCAGAGAGGCGGAACTCAGCAAGGCTACAAAACAACATCAATATGTAATTGTAATATGTCTTTTTATAACATGTCTAACATAAAAAAATCATAACATACTGATATGTTTGCATAATACATCCCATTACTACTAGAATCAATATAATTATTACATTTTTCACCCAAGGTAAAAATAATCCATCATATTCTTATTATTCCGTGATTCATCAGAGTTCAAAAATAATTATGAGAATTACAAATTCTGGGATGGCTAGAACTCGCAAACATCCTGCAAGGTAATTATGGCAAAAGTGTAGTGGTAGGCAAATGTATGTTTATTTATATTATTGTAGGTCCAACTATTCTTAATATATTATCATTATCACCATCATCATCATTATTAAAGTCCTCATTATTATGGCTATGTCTGTAAATTATCGTAGGCTAACATTGACATCTGGATTACACGGCATTCAATAGTGGACTTATGGATTAGGGCTACTCGGCTTAACTGGGTTGTGCCAAGATGACTAACATCTATCCATGAATGTTTACTTTGACTATGGGTTTGCTCTGTTCGCCGCCCTCTCCGCACTGCGTATAGGGTCAATTTTGTGGTTCCACATGCATGCAGCAATCAGACAAAATGAAGCTTTCTCGATGGTCTGCTTGCAATGGCATCTCCTTCGGTCTGGACTCTCTTCCACAGGACTTGTCTAACTCATACTTGACACCAGACTTTCCTCTTTGGCCGTGCCTGGGTCGGAGCGCCTCTGAATAGTCACCCTGCAGAGGTGCTACATAAATTCCATAGATAGCTATCGTATGAAATGAAGGTTACTGAAGGATCTCACTCCATTTATGTACACTGGAAAATGAGCACGGTCGAGGCCATACTGTCGCTACATAAAAGCATAGCCTACCCATTTAGACTAGACTATGTTAGGCCTAACTATAATATGGCGGCGTATAATGTCCGTGTAAGTATCACAATTGCTCTTCACACCGCCTTTTCTTGGTGGGCGGCTTTGTAGCTGTGTTACGGGCTTACGGCGCCACAGAACGTGTTGTTCTATCATTGATGTAGGGCCTATACTTTTATTATAAGTGCTTGGTTCTTATCAACATCGCAGTAACAACGAATCAAGACCCGGATCACGGTTGCCATAAACAAACAATACCTCTTACCTGTCGTGTCTGATTGCATGTGACAAACTGCTTCCAAACGCCAACAACTTTAAATACACAAACCACGACAACAATGTCTAACGCCAATTCCATCCTAAACTGCCAATAACTAGACAGCAGCCTCTTGTTCGACCGCAAGCACGCGATTTAACCCCTACCCCGACTACCCCCTCACAAACGATGACTAGAATAAATTAACATGGCTGCTGGAAGTTACCCGCCACGTGGGACAAAGCACTTGATGCCCCTCGCCTTCTATAGGCCCTAAATAGAATTGAATGGAATATTGGAAGAGAACGGCAGGTGCGCCGCACACACACACTCTCTCTCTCTCTCTCTCTCTCTCTCTCTCTCTCTCTCTCTCTCTCTCTGCGTGCGTGCGAGGGCATCTCGCTCTCACTGAAACACACACAGTATCTTGTTCATGAGTCATATCGTCAGCAGGTGTTCCTTCGCCCATCCAAAATGGCTTACTGTCACGGCATTCGTGACAAGTGTAGGGCATTATAAAGGAATTTCGTGCATTGATACAATGTAGCAAACATAGCCTAAAATTCCCTAAAGTAAATGTTTTTATATGGGAAGTTTGGGAACTGTATAACATTAATATGACCTCGACCTCGCTACTTTTCACTGAAGCCAGACTCGGGCCTCCAAATGAACCCTAGCGCTCTTATTGATAATCCTTCTGATTAGACGCAGCACTCGTGAATAAGCTCATGCCCTGCACCTGACTTTCTAGTGGTGCTTTAGAAATTTAGACATTTCGATTCAGTGGCGGTGGCGCCAGCATAAGTCGTGGCAGGCCATTGATTTGGAATGATTATTAATATCTTCTTTACATGCAATGTTTTAGAAATGCGGAATAATTCCCATGACCCTGGTGCAACCATGGGCGCCCGCAGAAAATTTTGCAGGAGGGGGCAAAACACAATGGTCAAGGTCGATTTTTTCAGCAAGAGCTTGAAAATGCAAAGCAGAAAACTAAGAACATGGTTATTTTTCACAGAGGTTTCTATATTATGCCAATTTCTCAGTTTCATTTTGTGTATAATTAGTAACATAAGCGCTTTAGTGCGAAGAAATTTGATAAAAACCAAAAGAGTATAGTTGAAAAATAGGAAATCGATTTTCCAGGGGGGCAAGTGCCCACTCTTGCCCCTATGTGCGGGCGCCCATGGGTGCAACCTGCTGAAATTTATAGGCCTAGCTGGCGCTGCCACTGGGAACAACGGGTATGCATCTGAGCATTCGAAGCATACTGCTAGAGCATGCAACATGAGCTGACTGGCACCATAATTATTATTATTAATTCAGAATAAGACATATTTCTCAATAGCAAAAATCTACCACTACGATAAAGTCATCATTCAAAATGATGACGATATACAATCATTACTACTTATAACTCATAACAATAATAATAATAATAATAATAATAACAATGACAATTTCTATGGCGCCATAACGCAGCCATGCCACTACAAGGGCGCCTTGACAACGACAAATACACATTCAGAGACAAGCTGCATGAATTTCTACATGGGAGGTTGGATGGAAGGTTTGAAACACAGGACAAAATGCTGCATGCAACCACAAATAATTATTGGTATCACAGTTACGAAAGGCAAAACAATCACTTAATCGTAACAAGCATCAAAAGGTCAACCGGAGGAAGCTCTACAATCTAGAGCAAACAATTTGTTGCGGCCAAGAATTATTCTCATCAATCCAACTTCTATTAAAGCACAACATTTCGTCGATATGCTCCCAGTTGTACAATCAAAACTGTCCAGACACCACTACATGCATTTCAGACATGAAATGTGAAAACCCTATAAATTACGTTTAAATTATAACTGAACATCTGCAATTGAAAAACAGACACTATGTGCATAAGTCTATATTCATCATCGCAATCGTAAACCTCGCAACTTGTACAGCGCCCAAGTGAAGTTGCGGGAACCAGCTTATTCACAGGTGCATCAGAACGTTTACATAGAGCCACTGTCTCGTCTACATGATTTGTAAACTTTTATTTTGAGAATGTAATACTAGTCTGCTTAATTTGTTGCTATTTGCAGGTTGATAGCTAGGGGTTGAACCCCAGTATTTGTTAGGACTCCACAGTAATCTTCTTTGCCCCAACTCCGTATGGACCAATGTCTGATCCTCCTCTCACTTATTCTTCTACAACTGTCATACTGCCATCAAGCATAACTAACTTGTAAATTGTAAGGTACTGTGCATTTGCTTGGTAGTCTCCTAAAAATATTCTTGCTAATTTACTTAACACATTAAAACTGATGCAGACAGCAGACAATATTTGAAGTCTAGAGATAGAAACGTGTGTCTGGTACGATAGCTGACTACCCATTCGCCCCATGGACGACAAAATTCGGTTTCTTTCGGTGCATCTTCCGTTTCTGTCTTTCCGTTTGTTCGTGCTCCGGTGGTTCTGGAGGAACAAGCGAGTCGGTAAGCGAGTAATAGACGATGCTCGAATCGGAATCGACATATGCCATCAACAATCTGAAAAGATGACACATCTGTCTTAAGTGACATCTCACCAAGAAGGCTATTTGGCTATTTTCACTCACACACAGTTGTGTGGGGCAAAGTGGTGTAGTGGGTATGTTCGTCACCTTGCAGCCGAAGGGATGCAGGTTCAAATCCATCTCAAGTTGTTGTGTAGGGACCTTAGGCAAGACCTTCACTTGCAATTGCTCAGTTATTCGGGGTGAAACTCCGATGCAGTGTCCGCTCTGTAGTCGGGAGTGCCTCTGAGTAGTGAGATTGAAGGGGCGCTATAACAAGTGCACATACAAACAGACAAACAAACAAAATACTCACAATAATAATAGGCCAAATATAAGCAAAAACTAGCCATTTTAGGCTATGTTCCTTCCTTACATAACTTTGTTGCACCCTTGGAATTTATTCCCCATGGCATAAAAAAATTAATAATCCGACACACAGTATCTGATAACAAGTCCTGGACACAAAAAAGCAGATTTGAGAAGATAATTAAATCATGCCTACTGCCAAATCAGTTCCCCATGCCATTCCTGACATCCAGAACTAAGTAACAGATAATGATGATGACGCACCTGCTAATTTCGAGTATGCATGGGCATACTTAGAGGGGTTTCCATTTTCAAACCCCCCAAATAAACAATTCTCTAAATTATTAAATAATTCTGTGCATTTTTTGGCCATTTTCACCGAAAACATCAAAATTTTATTCTGGCTGCGCCCCTGAAAATACGTAACAACACCCTGCCAACTTCTTCCTTGCCTTGAAGACTTGAACAGTTCTTTGACTGTGCTGATCATCGCCTGTAGTTCGGCCATTGATGTAGTCGCATCTAAAGACGAAGCCAGGATGTAACTCGCTTCCTTATTCTTCGACGAACATCCGCTGACCAGCACTGTCTTCAGCCGATCAACTGGACACAGCTGGACATCGTACCAGCCTTTGCCTGGCCGCAGCACCAACAGAAAACAATGCAACACAAAGAATAGAGAGGAAACAATTGTAAGTACTATGGATCTCTAATTGTATCTTGCCCTGGCAGCTGACTATCCACGCCTTAGATTCACAATTCGGTGTCACCTTGCACGCATTACAAATTTATTTAACCCCTTTAGCGGCCGACTGGCTAATAATCGTATACAAAATTGATGAATATAATCGGGACAGCCACTAAAGAGATTAATTATAATAATTTCATAATATTAAAACAGAAAACAATGAAAAACAAAGAAATGAGAAGAGACAATCTAAGTTTAAAAAATCATGTAAGATAAGCCAATGCTCGTTTATTACTAGTCGAGAACACTAGTGCCTCAGTAACACAGCGAACCCATCTAAACTGTAGTTGTGGGGTGGTGTAGAGGCGAGTTCAGTGCCCTGGAGCCAGGTTCGAATCCACCTCAAGCCTACGTGTAGACCTTGAGCAAGCCCTTCCCTCACAAATGCTCCTGCACTTCGACGTGAAACTCAGCTACAGTGTCCACGATGTAGTAGGGAGCGCCTCTGCGTAGAGAGCATGACGGGCGCTATAGCAAATGCGAGAAATAAATAAATAAAATAGGAATTGTTAATTACCATGACAAAAGCCTTCCATGTGACAAATAAAAAGAGGCAGTATTGTAAAACTTACTTTCTATGAGATCGAGGTAGACAAGAAATGTGCGCATCCACTGTGCCTCATCGCCAAATCCAACACTGATCAATGATTTGTACTAGAAAGCAAACATAAACACCCTAAGCATAGTAGCTCCTTGTGGGTTAGACCGCTCTATTCTGCCTGTATCTGTGACGACTATATTGTTTACTTGCTACCGAGCCGCTCTAGACTTCTACCCAAGTATCTGGTACAAGATGTGGTAAACGTGTATTTTAGTATCCTAAATTATTTTCACGCTTTTAATGATTCAAAATCGCATCAAATTATTCCTAACAGCGTATATTTGACCAACTCATCGAACCGCAGAATTAAAATTTGTTAGGAGCAAGAATATTGACATAAAATGAGCTTTTAAAATGTCACATTTCCCATGCGAAATCGCCGTTCGAATCGCCAATGAACCACAACATATGACCGGAAGTTGGGGTACGCGCCCAAACCATCGACGTGTACGTCAAAACTTCGGTCATAAGTTCAAAATGATGAATGGAAGCTGGATGAAGGTATTTATAGATCTGAAGTAGAAGCCAGATTAATGAAAAAACGCTTCAGTAATGGAAGCTGGATGATGGTATTTTTATATCTGAAATAGAAGCTGGATTGAGGAAAATAACGGGCGAGAAATAGAAGCTGGGTTAATGAAAATATTCTAGCTGAAATTGGAGCTGGATTGATGAAAAATAATTGTTATTGAAACAGAAGTTGGATTCATAAATCAACTGATGCAATTGAAAAAGCTGGACTTTTACTTACTTATTTATTTTTGCGTGCTGTCTTATTGCACACTTGCCGCCCGCAACTTCCGGAAAGGGTCATAATTGAATAACAACTTCGATTGGCGGTTTGTTATGACCAAATATTACAATTTTTTAATCGATTTTTGATTTCCTTCTTTTAAAAAAATTCCAAGTATAATAATACATCAGTTAGGCAATAGCACGTTGGCAGAAATATTTTAAGACTCTTTTTGTGCCATTATAAGCCTGAGAATAATTTAGGATACTAAAATACACGTTTACCCAAGATGTATTCGTTTTAAGTAGAAAAACAATGTGTAAGCAATAAAACATCACAGATAACACTAGTTCAGAAAGGCAAAGACCAAGAAGACAACATTCTATTGATAGACATGATCAATCAAGCAACTCGACACGCTAGGTGTAGGCCTAGCAAACCACGTGTGCATTTGTTTAAACAAATGTCACTAAATCGTGCTCAGCCGCTCAGTCATTGAATGTTTAAAATTAATATCAGCAAACTAGTACCACAGGATGGCTGAAAAGTTCGTCTCTGTTGCCGAAATCACTAATTTTCTTTCGTTTCGAGCAATCATCACCGTCCATGTTTTTAAATTAGGAAAACAAAGACTATGCAGTTTCTAAGATAAAAACATCCTGTAAGTTCCAAGTTGCTGTTCAGTGTACTTTAGGCCTAAAGTAAATTCCAGATAAACACTTAGACTCGAGAAAAATGGCTGAATCTTGGTTGCTCATTGCTATAAAGAAAATTTCCTTAATAATAATTATAATAATTTATTATATTATTATTAATTTAAGTCGCTCAGACAGCCTACAGGTGCTAGGTCTCAGCAATAGTCTTAGCCTTTAAAGTAGAAATAATTTTTCCGCTTTTTCTTCAACTCAATAATACAAAATTAGGGATTCTAGCGTGAAGTGTAAGAAAGTGACTGAAAATGTTTGCACGACATTGGGCTGGCATAATATTTATGTTGCGGGCGTTACGTTTGTTACGATACGAACATGCTTTCTTCGATCCTAGAAACAAGTATGGCGGACGAAGCTGAGAAGGAGTTGAGTGAAATATTTGAAAAGGCAACCAACTTTGTCAAGACAGTGGCCGGAAGGTTAAAGAGCGATGAATTGCTCTATCTGTATGCGAGGTTCAAACAGGTTACTCACTATTGATATTGCTATTTTGCTAAGCATTTGATTGGCTAATGCATAGCAACGTACATTACCGCAATGTGATATTAACGCGGGCATGTCGTGCTTACAAGCGAACTTTCAGCATTATTACATGCAAATGTATGCGAATCGTTGTAGCTTGTTTCTTAGAAATTCACGAAGATCGTGTTACGGTTCTTCGCAGCCATATGCACTGTTCAAATTTGTTTGAGATTAAAAGGGTCACAATCACTATGCATGTATTGTACGTGAGTTTGTGTAGGCCTAATTGTTTTCTTTCTATAAAGTGCATCCTAGCACATTTGATCATTCTTTTATCTTTTAACTGAGACCAACATTGCTTCATCTTGTTCATACTTTTCCAAACTTCCACTTTCATGTTTAGTTGCTCATTTAACTGTAAAAGTTTCCTTTTGGTTAGGTGTTCAATGTTGAGGTGCATAAAAGTGCGTTGGATGGCAACCACAAAGAACTTGTAAAACATGCAATTTTATCTTGTTTTCTTGTACAGGCAAATGAAGGACCTTGTAACATTCCAAGACCTGGTCTTTTCGACTTTCAAGGAAAACAGAAATGGTATGGAGTCATGGTCTAATCTGAGAAACAAGCCAAAGATACAGGGTTTTCTTTGAAAGGCTAGATTTGAAAGCCATATTTATGTTAAATTATGTTATAAGATATATGCATCTTCGTTTATTATTATGCAGAGACAGGTTGAAATACTGCAACCAGATACACATACCACTATGTTATTGTGTTATTCAAAATGTGGAGCAGGTCATTTATGGTAATAGGAATCCAAAGCAGTTGCAACATCTTCTGGCTGAAACACTAATTAATGTGCTGCAAGCAATCCAACAACATGTACAGTTTTTAGATTGTTTGTAAACCTTAAATTAATTATGCAGAAGAATATTAAGACAATTCTAGTATGTTGCTGTAATTTAGGGACGCCTGGAAGAAGTTGGGTGACCAGAGCAAAAAGGATGCGATGCTGGAGTACATCAACATGCTGACATCAATTGATCCAGAATGGGAGGAAAAGGTATACAGACATTGTATTGTATTGTCTGATGCCTTGTTTGAATCGTGTAGGACATGTTATGGCCAGTACAATTCATGCTTCGCTATAGTTGCCTTCCTTAAGAGCACTTTTCATCTCCTTGTGACCACGGATGCTGTAGATTGCTGCTTCTGTCAGATCAGAAAATTGCCTTCTCTGTCAGGATTGGGTCTGTAGTATTGTGTTTGTATGTGCAATTGTGCATGTGTTTAGTTACATGTTAAAGCTTCACGCATGTGTGTATTGTATGCGTCTGGACCTCCACAGGGAACGCCATGCTTTCTCGGTTGCTGGCCCTGCCACCTGGAATTGGCTTCCTGTGGCACTTTACCTAGTGCCTGAGAATCACTGCACCATGTTCTTCTCTAGCCATAGGACGGTCCTATTTAGTCAATGTTGGGTCGGGAGCGCTTCTGAATAGGTAGTCTTGAAGGGATGCTAAAGGAGTGCTCATGATAAATAAATAAATAAATAAATATTAAAGCACCTCTCAGAAGTGTTATGTTCATGTGCCTCAGTAGTGAAATAGTTTATTACACAAGAATCACATAGGAATTTCTTTACATTGCATGACATTGTAGAAACTTATAAATTAATCAAAAACCATTAATTTATTAAATTATTATTATCAAATAAATCTGTAACGCATGCAAAGTCACACCGAAATGTGCATTATTTGGTACATTATTTAGTACATTATTTGGTGCATTATTTGGTACATTTACTACATTAATTGGTACATTATTTGGTGCTTTATTTGGTGCGTTATTTGCAGATGGAGACTGGCGAGGTAAAGGCCAAGTCTGGGATGGGTGTGGCGGTCAGTACGATGCATAATTCCGATGAATCGATTGCAGATGAACTCAAAACTGTCTTCGATTGGTGTAAGGAAGGAAACGTGGAAAAAGTTACGCTGCATCTGAAATCATCTAAAGACAACATTGATACGCTAGATCAAGATGTAAGGATAAAACGTTCGTTATTGTACGACTATTTCGACTTTTCTTTCGTGAATCATTCTCTTGCATATATGCTTTAAAAATTTTCATATACGATATGTTTCACGTCATAGTCAATTTTTGGTAATGCAGAGTATGCGTTCGTGCCTGCTTGAAATAATTATTGTGTAGGCAAGTTCTTCACTCAATTGGTAAGGCAACTTGCATAGTGTCGTAGCCCAGCCGAGTTTGACAGAAAAGGTGCTGTACAAGAGTTAAAAAATTTTGCTCCATTAATTAGTGGATTGTGGTGCCTAATGAATTAAATGGTTGGGTTAGATATGGATAATAGAGGAAAAGAGTAGACCAGTACATTAGGCAAGAAATATGCTTCAAAACACCCTTGCAGTGTCAATTTTAGGGTAATCTCAGGAAACTAAATAAAATGGTACTATTTCTGTATCAGATCATGTGTTTTGTTTGAGGAACATTTGCTTTCCTTTGTTTATATTGATTTTTACAATGGTCTTGATAGTTACCACCACAAAGAATAAAAATAATGGATCTAGACTATTTGACAATTATGATTTTATGAAAGGATTTGAGATATCATCAATGTTTACTATATTGTCTATTTTTCCACGTGCCGTTTTGCAGGGTCTCGCTCTGATGCACTGGGCGTGTGACCGCGGCTATGAAGACTTAGTCAGCGTACTGCTAAACCACGGTGCTTCTATTAATGTACAGGTCAGTTTCTGCTTGACACTGACCTGCTGTTCACTGGTTGCAGAGAATTGCTTTAGTCAATATCTGAACTGTGGAAAAGCTACTCGTTCTCCGAGTTACCTAAAATTGTCATTATTTTTGGCAGACCAGGCAAAAATTTAATCTCCCATTTGCAATTGCACTTGGTGTATGTATGCTTATTGCCTATAGAAAAAGGCATGGCTGAACTGTAAGCCATATCTCATCTGCCCATTAGTAGGAAGATGAGATGGCAAGGCCAGAGTGCTGGGCATCCACCCTAGTATGCTGAGGCTAAGAAAATGATATCGCTAGCACTTCATACCCGTGGCTGCCTCAGGGCTAGATTAAGAGACTGCTCTTTTCTTCTATATTATGCCAAACTGCTGTTATTTTACTGGCGAGGCTCATCGTGTTTATTTATTCTTTTTTCTAGGACTGTGATGGCCAGACGCCTCTTCACTACGGTAAGGATGATGGTTGTCTATCACAGAATGAAAAACAAAGGAGGGTTTAGGGTAATGGTAAACACTCGGGCACGAAGAGCACACGGATGCAGGCTACCCTCCCAAAAGGTCCATGCAACCTTCCATTTGACAGATTGCATTGGTAAACTGAGCAGTAGGATGTGATGGGAGCCTTACATGGCTGCCGATAGTTAAATGTCTTATAATGACTTTTGATCATCCACCATACTATGAATTGTAATCATAACTGCATTGTTACTTGTTATTAATAAACATAATATATAATTCATAGAAGAATTAATTTATAAATTAAGAAACTTCTGTTAGGGACCAGTTATTTTATTAATATATTCATCATATAGAAGATTATAATATGATATAAAATTTATTACCTGTATTTTTTAATTTCAGCCGCATCCTGTGAGCATATGCCAGTCGTGCAGGTGCTTTTAAGACGAGGCGCCGACGCCACACTTACAGACTCAGACGGCACAAGCGTCATTGACAGTACAGACAATAAAGATATCGCTGCCATACTAAAAGCTTCACTGACACAACCACAAGCACTGCCTACGTCTTAACTAGGAATTATTTTAGGGGTCGTCCATATATTACGTATGCAGGGATAGGGGGTGTCACCGGACTTAGATAGTTTGTGTACAAGGAGGAGGGGTCTCGACAAAATGTACACAAAATAGATATCTATTTATGATGTCCACTTTAGATTATTTATAACTCTGTATTATCTGAAGGCATTTGATTACATCATAATTAAATTTTGTTCAGATCTAAACCATAACAGCTAACAAATTTTAGCTACCAAAATGTTAAACATAAATACCGGTAATAGCCTATGGTAAAATGTTTTATTGATTACATTAGCTAATCAACTTTTGTATTTAAAGGCGATGGGGTAGAGAAACTTATTTTTATGTATGTGTGGGGATCTACAAATGTATGAGTTACAACTTGCAACAGAGGGGAGGGGTAAAAAACACGATTTCTTTGCATAGGTAATATATGGATGGGCCCTAACAGAATTTAATGTTGCTAAAAGGTTTGCTGACACTCCTCTCAACGTATGTGTAGGATAATGAATTGCAGCCAATACACAAATTGGTCCTTTGTGTTTTTAAACTTATGAACAGCTTCAGATAGTGTCAAAACAGTTTGCGATTAGGATCAGGACTCGGCATGTTTGTGGTCTACTATTTGTATTATTGAACAATTCGAGCTTGGATGCTCCTTGAAGGTGATGTTGATCACAGTTAATTAAACGAGTGTTTGTGTATTTTAATGTATAAATTGTGTCTCAATGATTTGCAACTAAACATCTTAGAAAAGAATTACTGGTGAATACATGTTTTTGCACAAGTACAACCAAACGTTACATCTTTGCGAAGAAAAGAAAATTCATACCGATGGCACGATACTGATACCCAAGGTGCAACTGTTTATTTTGGCTGTGCAATGAATAAGAACAAAGAACTATTTGGCCATTTCAATGTAATGCCACAAAATAATTACTCTAATGATACCCAATGTCTGCAAACGTGAAAGCAGAAATGTATGCACACACACGATTTCAAGCACAAATGTCTGCAAAACACAGTTCAACTGTTGGCAAACATAATGGCACTTTCCATCATCCACAAACATCTCATCTTGTCTTTTAACGAAATCACAATAATTATTCATTAAAAATGCATTAAAGAGAGGATTGATATTAAAGGACAATTTGACGGATGGTCTGAAAATTTTGATGTCATGATTGACGGCAATAACTAAAACTACGCCACAGATGAGCATTCAAATAGAAAATACTAAAAATAGTAACGAATATCTTGCACATTATCACTTCCCCAAATGATACCAGTTAAATTGTGTTCGATGAAAAAGTCAAGTTTGTTTGTTTGTATGTGCACTTGTTATAGCACCCCTTCAAGCTCTCCACTCAGAGGCGCTCCCTAATGCTGAGCGGACACTACATCGGAGTTTCACGCCAAAGCGCTGAGCAATTGTGAGTGAAGGACTTGCCCAAGATCCTTACGTGGCGAGGTGGATTTGAATCTCGAACCTTCCAGCTCCAAGGCAACGACGCCACCACTACACCACCGCGCCCCATAAAAAAAAGTTAAGTGGTCCGCAACGACGGAATTACAGCTAAACCGTCGTGGACCGTCCAATCTCTAAGACAGACTTGTGACCACCTTGACTCGCAGAATAAACTTTACTCTGGAGATTTTCAGTCCGGTGAAACTCCACTTGTTCTGTGGCATTTACTACATCTGCCGTGTGGAGTTCATGACGCTGGCGAGGAGTCTCTTGTCGACTGCCTTGTCTCACGTCTCTTTCGGAATGCTGCCGACCGTATCTCAGTTTGTCCGACTGATCGAATCGATCGTTCTGTTGCACTGGTTGATCGCACGATCTTTGGTTATGCCTCGTGGCGGTTGGTTCGTACTGCTGGTAGCTCGTTGGTCTGTCACGATGTTTCGACGGTTTCGCAGGCCGAGGTGCGTTGCCAGTCGAGTGCGTCGTTGCGTCTTCTGTGATGACGTCTCTGCTCATACCCTGATGTATTTGTCCATCATAAACTTCGACTGGCTGACCATGATGGGTTTGGTTGGAGTTGAACGTGTTTGCCATTCGGGACCGTGACGGTTCCTGATGTTGACCGCACCATGAGGTAGGTCTCTCCGAAGGACATCTCACGGTGGCTACTCCGTTCTTCGAAAAGGCATGGAGATTTTGGGGCGACACTGGCTTGAGGGATTCGTCATTGGTGGAAGGGTGACGAGAATGTGAACAAGATGGACTTGTGATTTCTCTGAAAAAGGGTTGTCTATGTGATGTGGGTTTTCTCGATGATGGCTGCTGTATCTGTGTGTTGTTTTCGCTTGGTTTGCATACAGCAACGTTTGGATGGGGAATTCTTGGGGCGACGGTACACTCCGACGTGTTCCAGTGTGACGAACCGTAGCTGGTCTTGTCGTCTTCCCTGCTCAGCTTCGACTCTTTCCCGCTCGAGTTGGAGTCCTGTGGCTGGAACACCATCACCAGATCTCCCCTCGTCCTGTAACTCTTGCTTCCATAGCCCGAGTCGGGGTTGCTACCGGCGTCTGCTCTAGGATGGTTGCTGGTGGACTGCAGAGAGCAGAACGCATCGTGTCGGCAAGCGGTACAAACCGGTGAAGTTGCTGGAGTATTTGAATGGCATGCACTACCAGGCGGAGGATCTGCACATGGGGATGATCGGAAGACTTCTGCCGCATCCGACAACTGTTCTTCGACGACAAAAGGACTGGACTGCGAAAGTGGCAAACCCGGACCTTTTGACGCAGAAGACATATCGTTGGACAGCGATCTTGGACCAAAAACGATCTCGGAAGAGTTCAGACGCTCCGCCGAGCCACGGAATACTTCGCCATAGTTCTGATAACTCTCCTCGACATTTTCTCGGACTGTGGAAGCAAGATTCGAGAATTGATCCTGCTTACGGTCCACCTGTGCCGGAAAACCACGACTGGTGTCTTCCGTGCTGCGGTCCAAACGCAACGTAGACGGAAGAATGTAATCGTTTTCTTCGTGGTACGTATACGGACGACAATCTGTTCGCGTTTGGATACTTGTACCTTGGTGGTCTCTGCTCGCTTCCCTCGCTCTGCTCTGGGCCTTTGACATCGTCCAGTACCTGTCGCCTGACGTATCGATGTGTGGTGCTTTCGTTTTTCGATGTCGCGTGGATTGGTGATGTCGTCGACGGCCAGAGTGCGCGGACAATGTCTCGTCCGATCGAGATTTGAACAATCTACCCGGCGGGGAAAAGTTTTCTGCAGCAACACCATATGGGTGATGAGACTCAATAAAGCCGTACGCATACACATCGGGAGTAGCGACGCGTCTTTCCGCTGTGTGAATAACTACGTTGCTACAGCAACAGTCACATGACCCCTCTTGCACCTGCTGACCCCTGAGGTTATGGTCAGTGGAGCGGTGCGAGCGACTGCTCAAGCGTGGCTCTGACTGAACGCGTGACCTACGACCCTCGACAGACATGGTCGACTTCTGCACCCTGGACAGCGTGGTGCAGCTGTTCCTGCCATGCACACCGCCATTACCCTGCTGGTTAGGTAACCGCTGGTGGCAGCACTTTTCTGTCTTTTGATAATCCCTGGCTGATGCGATGGGTTCGTAGAAGGCATCGTGGTCAGCACTGTTGTTTTTCCTCTCTTTCTGCAGCAATGTTGGACCGGCTTCGTATACTGACGTGCATCCAACAGGACCCTGTAAATAACAATGAAAATTCAAATCAGGGCTTTTGTAACGTGCAGTTGTACACAAAATGTGCAGTTCTAAATGGATTTGTGCAGTTGTAGAAGCACTTCTGTGTAGTTAAAACCTGCAAAAAGGCCACTGTCCTCCGATTGGAAGTAATTTACCATGGAGGATGGGAAAGAAGGAGTGGTGCAGTTCTAAAAATTCCTTAAAAACAGCCATGATTCAAACTCATACACGAATAAATCGAGCATCCAAGAAACATTTCGTTAAAACTGTCTGCACTTCTGAATTCTTAAATGAACATTTAAAAAATGCAGTTGTATTGTATAGATGAGCATAAGATGCAGTCTACACTCACAGAGCCAAGTGTTTTAGGTATAAATGAATACAACTGCCTGAAACAACAGAAACCGATTTACCTGCTTCACTTTCCCCGAAAGATCTCGATAATACATCTGGCCAGGTTTTGGAGTGTGCTCGCAGAGCAGGTCTTTCATCATCTTCTCATTCTTACCTGTAAAATAAAACCAAGCATAAACTCTAGAAACATGTCCGCACCTGCACAGGGCCTTTACAATATATGATGCCAGATAAGTCTTTTAAATATATCACAGTTCAAACAATTAAAACAGAACCTTATATACATCATCATCATAATTGCTCTCCTCCGTCCAGCCGTGCCGACGATGAGGCCTGTACATGGCGTCTCCACACGGCTATTTCCTTGACGATATCCTTGGCATTCTTCATATCCATACATATCAAACATTTCAGTCTCATAAATTGGTTACCGTAGTTCATTAAAAAATCGAGTAATGACTGCTTTCTGCGTGTAGTTATAAAGCCACTTTGTAGGGCATAGCCGGGTGCCGTTTTTTAACCGAGTACCGGGTCCGGGTAGTTTAAACAAAATCTGCCGGGTCCGGGTACCGGGTCCGGTTATTAAAAGTAATCGTTAATCTCTAAACTGAATAGTATGTATCCCCTTTGAATGCTGTCAAAAGAACACCACTCAGTTTGTTAACTACCTTTGGTGGAATTGAGTCAGTGTCAGAGTTTTACCACAGTTGAGTTCTGCCAAGGGTTATTGATTGAGAGGTTCCAGTAATATCTGTTCATGAACTCTGCTGATAAAATCGATGTATTGTATAGAAATTATGAACTGTCCAGTCAGGCAAGAGAAGGTCAGAGGTCAGCAGCTTCTGATAAACAGTCTTGTTTCTGTGGTGTATGCAGTCCAACTACATGTAGATATATTTCAAAGTGCACCATCCCTTAATCTGTGAGATGTATACTTGGTCATATGGGTAAGGGGGGGGGGAGCCTATTAAGCTTGGCTGCAATTAAGCATGTCAACAGGTGAAAGGTATCCCTTCTGACAGGTCCTAGTCTCTCTGACTTGAATGAGAGTGTGACAGATCAAACAGGCTTTAAAGATAAGGGATTAACAGATGACCACTGGCCAACCTATTATATAGCTATGGTCAGTGAGCAGCACCTCTTCCCCCTTTCCTATGCTTCTTCACCTTCTACCACAGTTCCTACCCCCTCCTCCTTCATCATCTCCTTTCTCTCTCTGTAAGATATTTCAAACAGCAGGAGGAAGAGGAAGGGGTAATAGAAGACAAAGAGGAGGAGGAGGAGGAAGGAGGACAGACAGCATGGTAGAGGGTGATACAAACTCTCCCTCCTCCTCTTCCCCCTCATCTTGCTGGTCCCTGTTTGAAATAGGATAGTCTAATATAAAGCAACCATCAGCAGGCTGTCTGTTCTGTGATTGTCTGTTCATTGTACTACAATGCCCAGTTGAGAGATCTTGCAGGTTAGCTGTTAAGCCCTTTGATGTGTGGTATGCTATTCATAATTACCCACCCGGCCCGGTAGACCTTTTATCACCGGGTCCGGTTATCTGCCGGGTGTCAAATACCCGGCAATTCCGGGCTTCCGGGTCAGCACCCGGCTATGCCCTACCACTTTGCATGTGTATATAAATGTGTGCATGTAATCTTACATACATTTTAAGCACATGTGTCTGCATGTGCATGGTTGAGCCACCACAAGACAATAAAAGTTTAAGCCACCAAAAGACAATACCACGTTCAGCCACCAAAAGACAATAACAGTTTAAGAAACCACTTGTAAGACAACAACAATTTGAGCCACCAAAGAACAGTAACAGTTTGAGATGACATGAGATAATAAGTTTGCGTCACCAGAAGATAATAATAATAATAATTTGAGTCACGACAAGACAATAACAGTTAGAGCCACGACAAGACACTAACTGTGTTTATTTGGAGCAGCAGCAGTATTCGGCAACTGTTTCATCTGCTTCTCGAGTTGATGTTGTTTAAATCTGTCGAGCAACTTCTCAGGCGCATCGATACTGTCGAACAGCAACCTGTTAGAGGCAGCCATGGCACCGCTTGGAACCGCTGTACAGCTACTCTTGGTTGCCTTGGCACCGGCAGCTGCTGGACCAGCAACACAGCTGCCTATTGTCTGGTAATTCTCCTTGTCTGTCTCCTGATAACAGACAAAAGACTCTAATGTAATCAACTGATCACAGTAGTGTGACTACATTTAATAAACAAATCGTTAGGTGTCTGATTTACAGACATATTCACAGTCTGATGAGTAGGCGCCAACATGAAAAGTTGTTTTGCAATAGTAGTGGCGCAGCATAACTGGCATCAATATGTTATCCATCTTTAGATTTATAAACAACCTCTTGCAGAAAGACTTTTGAAAGGCAAAAAAGAAATGCCTTTAAACAATGAGAACTAATGAGGAAAATCAGACATTGGTTTAGCCCTGGCCCCTTAGTGAGGTAGGAAGGTCATTTCAAATGGAGGACCAACAACAGCAAACACACAATGTTGGGCAACAGCAGTACTAAACTTGGGAACAAAAAGATCATAAGCAGAGTGACATAAGATGAGATATCTTTAAGAAACTTGTGGGCAAGACTATCTATAATTCTATACAGCACAACATCAAGCAACTTTTCAGTAGCATTCCCAACCAAAAAGCACCACGAATTCACCATCCATCACCAGCTCTCACAAAATAATCGTAGGAAGGGATGAAGTGACTAGTTGGGCTACCCTTCAACTAGTTCGGTAACCAACAATTGACGCATTTTGTGCATTGCAAAAACAATACAATAAAAGTTCACAAGATAACACTATACCTACCTGGTAGACTTAACCATGGACAAAGTATTACACAAGAGCTACAGAAAAGCCAAGGAACTTGAAGGGACATATATTCGTTCATTCTCTAGCAGGCTGAGAGACCTTAACCAATACAATAGAGAAGAAGAGTTAAATATCATCATTAGAAACGGTCGGTTTTCAGTCGGTTGTGACCAGGAAGGAACAAGTGTCTGTAAAGTAGCATGCATAAAATAAATTCTTTTTTATCTTTAGCTGAAAGGAAAGAAAGGCAATGCCAAATTCCTGGAGCTGTCCAAAGTGAAGCTCAATCATGACTTTGCAAAATGAGCAAAGACAAGAATTTCTCAACTCCATTCCAAATTGACCAAAGCAGGACCCTGTATTCTTGCCTATAGAGCAAGCTACAAAAAATGATAAATTCTGCTCGGCATGTACCTGTCTTGACTGGCTGTTTCTCCGATGCTTCCTGCTTGAATCGCTCTTCGTGTCAGAGATCGTGTCTTCGGCAGGTGATGACAGTTGTCGGATATCTTCACTTCTGTGACGTCGTATCACAATCGCCTGCGGACCGAGATAAAAAATTCAATTTAGAAAAGAATACAATGTATATATGTGCAGTGTTGTGCACTTGTTATAGTGCTCATTCAAGATTACTACTCAGAAGAGCTCCCGATTACAGCACGGACACTGAATCATAGTTTCATGCTGAAGCGCTGAGCAATGCGAGTGAAGGACTTGCCCAAGGTCCCTACGCAGTGGCTTGATAAATTTCGAACTTGCAACCCTTCGGCAGCAAGGCAACGAACATATCCACTACACCACCGCACCCCACAATGCTTCAAATGTAAAGAGATAGTCTCCAAAAATACTGCAAAACAACAATTCAAGAGGCTATTGTAATCATAAAACCCTGAAGGGGTAAAACTGTGACAGCCTGTAACTCTTCAAATGAACACTTATCATAACAGGAACCTACGACCATTGACAGTAGAAGTTATCCGGGCTAAAGGTTTGGGTGTCTTCCATTGAAACAATTCCAAATTTTACCTTTTCCTGAGAAGTTAAGATGAGAATCATTTCTAAGTCGTTCATCTTCCTCGAAATATCCAACGCTGTTTCACCTTGCTGAAACGGAAAAGTATCAAACAGAACTAGAGATAAACAATTCAGCCTCTCTAAATGGTCTGTCTCTGTCTGTCTGTCTGTCTGTCTGTCTGTTTGTCTCTCTCACTTTTCACTGACTGGAGGGATATTTATGAAATGGTCACAGCTAAACTAAACTACTTAAGTATGTACATTGTATATTTAATTCCTAAATATAAAGTATTGCATTTAAGCATTTATACAGCGCTTTTATTAGGGTGAACAATTCAGAAGTGCTCCCAGTTTGCAAGGCCCCGTGAGAAGCAGTTTTGTTTACAAAAGAGAAGGAAGAAGAGAGACAGCCAGACACAATTATTGTAGAGCGAACAGAAATGAATGTCTCATAACATCACACAATAGTATGGCTACAGTATTCAAGTCCCACATCATCCACATGGCTGCAAAATAAAGCACCATAGCCATTGTGAATTGCAACCAGACATTAGGGGTAAAATCAGCTTTTATCTGGAAATCAGACTTTTACATGCCTAGATGCAGGCCACAATGACTTGATCAGATACCAGCAAATTAGTTTGAGTCTAAAGCCCTCATAAATTGTACTTGCATAAAAAACCAGCAATAGGGAAGCAAGGTAAACATTGGCTGGCAGAGTGCCAATTTTCATGCCAGATTTAGTCAGGCAGTCTCTGATTAAAACTATTGCTTCTAGAACAAAGACATTTGAGAAGTTTCGAGATAAGATAAGAACTGGAAACTCTTATGTAAACTTAAATTATGCACGACACCTTCTTCCTTGCCAAAGGGCTGTGTGCACGTACATGTGGAGGTGATCAGGCAATTTGTGTACAGCGGGAAGTAGGTCTTGACAGTAGGTCTTAGCCGTGGCTGGACTGGGAGCGCTTCTGAGTAGACTTCTTGAAGGGGCGCAATATAAATTTTCTGAACGAACGAATGAATGAATGACAAAATGTATGTACGCAAAAAAATTATAATTAAGACATCCACATTAGTCTATTTACAACTCTGTATTAATTATCCAATGACATAAATTTTGATTGCATGTTATAATTAAACTCTGTTTAGATATAAACAGTAAACCATAACATTTCACCAATTTTAGCTAAAAACTATGATGTTTAAAAAATTGGTAGTAGCCAATGACAAAATAAATGCTTTATAGATGACCTTAGCTAATTAACTTTTGTTGTGGGGAGTACAGAAGCTTATAAGTACATACGCAGAGTGAGGGAGGGTTCCACAAAATATGTGCAATTTGCAACAGAGGAGAGTGTGTGGAAAAACAAATTTTCTTTGCACGTAATAAATATTGATAGGTCAGTGGATCTCAAGCAATGTCTGCATTTCAGGAATGTCTACTGCATAGAAAGAAACCATTTTTTAAAACGACATACCGGTACTTGAATCATTAATTTATTGCATCGTTAATTTATTAATTTGGCAGTTTGAACTTTCAATCGATTAGTTATTGCCATGTTTAAACTTCACAAAGGCATGTTAACGATCGATAATAGCGCCTCAAGAGGTAATACATGCTGTCACAAACATATAGTATTTAACAAAGCATCAACACCATAAAAATCCCCAAAACGCCTTTGAAACAAACCAAACTCCAAGTAAACGATGCAAAAATCAAAACGTCACTCATTCATTTATTACGAGAATTTACATAGTGCCTCTTAAAAAGACCTATTCAGAGGCACTCCCAGCCCAACCACAGCTAAAATTAGGATCTGAGCACCTTATAAAAAGCAGAGGCGCTTAGCCTATGCAGCAATCGCAAGGCTAGTGGGAGGCCATTCCAGATGGCGCGACCCACAATTGAAAGGGCTCAGTTTTGTCTGATAGAAGTGTGAGCTTGTGGAATCAAAAGTTTCCACATTGCTGCAGAGCGAAGAGCCCAACGGGCTGCGAGGTCAGAGACAAGTCGACAAAGAACAGACAAGTATCATGGAGCACAATCAGGAAGGCATCAAGCGCAGAAACTTGGTAGAAGTGACGAGAAACAGTGAAGAAAGTTACGCACATAGGTAGACACAGGGACATATTTAGGAATACCACATTAAACTGAAACTGCCATTACTACTACTACGACTAATATTATTATTATTATTACTACTATTACTAATCAAACCTTATTCTTGAGCTTCTTCTTGATTCCTGCCTCCACCAGTAGCTTTGCTATCTTCTGGCGCTTGCATACGACAGCCACATGGAGAGCAGTTTCTCCGTTCTGTTGCAAAAGACAAGCAGCATTGATGAACAATTGATGATCTGACAGGCTGCCAAAATTTCCTTCCAACCACCTATGCCCGCTAGCATATAAGTCAGCAATAAGCTTTATTATTATATCTCCTTTTCAACCGTCTTAATCAAATGCAGTAATTCGATATCTCGATAACACTCTCAACTGGTCACCTTGTTCTGCACGTTGACTTTGCACTTGGCACTGAGAAGAATTCTTGCAACGCCAGCGTGACCGTAACGAGCTGATGTGTGCAACGCGGTTTCAGCATACTAAACAGAACAACAGACAACAAATGCATCACATACATATGTGTATACATAATTGTATATACAATACAATCAATATATATATATGTATTACAATAGTAAGAATACTAATACTAAAAAGTAACATTTAACTTGCTGAGCAGTCAGAAGTCAATTCAGATGTGATTCCAGATCTCCACAAACTTCAAAAATCCCCCAAATCATAATTGAGTTACAAACAGTGCATAATAATAATAACAACAAAATATTGAAGCGCTATAACAAGTGCACATACAAACATATTCTGTTTGAACGTGGTCTTGTTCAGGCAATTGAACACTCACAAATACATTATTCACCCCATTTCATTTACACACCTCAACAGATACTATGCACTCTCAAGGATAGAATATCGTATATTACTGAGGTATTAAATAATTAGCAGTTGTCAGAGCAGTATACAGCAACACAATAACTTTCTTTGTGTCCAGATACAAACAGGCATACTTTATTTTTGATGTTGGGTTGGCAGCCGGCAAATAGCAAGACTCGAGCGCTTTGATTGTGTCCTTTCTGAGCAGCCGAATGCAACGCGGTGAAGCCAGCCTACAATGCGAATTCATATTACTATTCACAGTCAAGCAATTACAATAAAGACTGACATACAATCAACTTATTCAGTTTCATAAATACATCAGAATGCTCATGCACCCCTGCCTATTGACAATGAACTACATCTAACAGGTATGTGCCAAAAAACTTATCGGGCATCAAATCTAGTTTTAAAGAAGCACAGCAGAATATAAATTTAACTGAAACCACTTCTTATGCTTTACTCAAAAGTTTGGCAATCATTTTTTAAACCATTCCAGACTTCATTTTTTCTTTTGTTTCGGCCTTTCTAGGCAGGTTACTACTTCCAATGGCACCGTTTGTCACGTTGTCCAGCTCCATCCTTCATATTGCTGCTGCTCTCCTTCATCATCCAGTCCAATGACATCATACTCGGTCTTCCTCTTTTCCTTTTAACCCACCATTCTTCACAAAATTACAGTTCTTTTTAGACACAAAGATTAAAAAAACATAAAACTAGGCCTTTTTAAAAAGAATTTTTAGACCTGCACAACATCTTCTTTCCCTTCCCAATGAAGTTTCCATCCTCCGTGCTAAAGTCTTTATTTCTGATTTTTTTGGGATGTCCTTCTTTGCATTCACTTCTGATGACCTTTTATATATACAACTATGGCCTAAGACATGGGCGCCCGCACATAGGGGCAAGGGAGGGCACTTGCCCCCCCCCTGGAAAATTGAAACCTATTTTTCTCATTTCTACTTTTGGTATTTCTAACAAATTTCTTCGCATTAGAGAATTAACAAACCTACTTTTAACTAATACTTTTTCGATTTTTTAAACACATTTCCTTGCAAAAAGAAACAATTCATATTAGAAATTTTAAAAAGTGAAACTGAGAAATTTGCATCAAGAAACCACTGTGAAAAATACTCATGCATGTTCTTAATTCCCCGCTTTAGCCCTACATTTTTTGTACCTCCTGCTAAAACATTTTTTATGCTGACCCTTGTGTTTTGCCCCTCCTGCAAAAATTTCTGCGGGCGCCCATGGCCTAAGATGTTTATTCCTTCTATAAATGTTGCATAATGCCAATAATATAAGTTTTTAAAACTATTTCTAGCCGCACAGAAGTGATTATACAACTGCACAAATGGATTTAGAACTGCACATTTTGTCAAGAACTTCGCACTAAAAAAGCCATGCATCCCACTGTATTGTATTTAATGAATTAAAACCTCTGACGTAGTTATTCCCTGTCCTACAAACCTTATTAACAGCGTTAACACGTGATTTGTTTCTAAGCAGGAGATCAATTGTCTGACTGAATCCATTCCACGCAGCTGCATGCAACGCTGTATTGCCACACTGCAAGCACAGAATAACAATGAGATTAGCATTTAAAACGTAAATAAATGGAAGGTTTTTTTAGGGTAATGGTAAACACTGTGGCATGAAGAGTGCATGGATGCAAGGTCACTTCCCGTCACCCTCCCAAAAAGGTCCATTCAAGATTCCATTCGGCAGATGACATTGGTAAACTGAGAAGTAGGACATGATGGATGCCAGTGCATGGCCGCAGACAGTTAAATTCGACTTCTGTAATAATTTTTTATCATCAGTTCATTACTTATTGTAATCATACTGCGTTGTGTCAGTTTTAAATCAAATGAAGATTATTATTATTTATTAAATAACTGCAAAGATAAAAGTGCATCGATTGGTATATATACGGGCACAACTATGAAACACCAGACTCACCAAAACCATATCAACCTGATCAGTCTGCAAGGCAACTCTTATATTCACTGTTCAAAATTGGATCATCCAACCCAACCTCTGCCAAGTATGCTTGAGGGACCTTGGCAGAACATTTCCACCTGAGGCCATTACTCTCCTCTCTCTCTCTCTCTCTCTCTCTCTCTCTCTCTCTCTCTCTCTCTCTCTCTCTCTCTCTCTCTCTCTCTCTCTCTCTCTCTCTCTCTCTCTCTCTCTCTCTCTATCTCTCTCTCTCTCTCTCTCTCTCTCTCTCTCTCTCGCTCTCTCTCTCTCGCTCTCTCTCTCTCTGTCTGTCTGTCTCTCTCTCTGCCCTTCTGCACATGGCAAGCTTCTCATCTTCAATGTGTGAACATTTATTTATAAACAAGACAGCATTCTGATTTTCTGTCACAGACCCAGCGGCGTCTGGTGAGATGGGCTTCCATTGGTTTTGCATTTAAAGTGAAGAATGTTTTAGATAAGTTTTATTGTAATCTCAAGACTGTTGTTCTTATCCGTGGCTGGGTCAAAAGAACTCCCAGTTACTTTGAAAGAGCACCATGTAAACATACGCAATAAATGAACGAATGCATGAATGAATGAATGTACTTATGAATGTACATGCATATGCAAGACTGAATGTATGAAAATCGTGTTTCTGAAAATTTATGTAGGATCTTTCAAGAACCTATCTAATTCACCAAATACAACTTGGATCCAAATCATCCAACTGAAAGGCATTAATTACACACATTTATAGGCCACATACCAAGCCATATCAACAATACTGTTACAATTGGGTCGGTAAATTCTAAATTAATTCGGCAAGCACACCCCCAGTACAAATTAAAAGCATCAGCAGGAATCAAACACACTAATTACACAACATCTAGTTTCTAGAAGATTATATCAAGCCAAGTTGACGACAGTGTTGCTAAATAGTGTTTAAACTCTGAATCAATATTTGGGGAAGCCCTGTCGGAATACAAAGTAACAGCATTAAATACTATAAAATTCTTCGGTGCACCACATAGTATTTATTTATATATTATTTATTTATTTCAGAAATTTATATAGCGCCTCTTCAAGGTATACACTACTCAGAAGCGCTCCCGACCCAACCACGGCTAAATAAAAGTGTTTAGGTTCTTAAGAAACAGAGCGAAGTGACCCCTAGGATTTAAGCGCAGTGTAACAGGGAGACCAATGTACTTAGGAACAGACTAATGCATGTATGCTACATTCTCATCCACCGGAATTTTCTCTAGATGTCCAGTCCCCTCGGACATCTTACCTCATCCTCTTCATCAACCGGACAACCATTCTTCGTCAGAAACTCGATGACCTCGAGATGACCTTGAGCCGCGGCACGATGCATCGGTGTGTAACCATGCTACAATAAAAAGAAGACAAAGACAGATTGAAGACAGAAGAAGAAAAAGCGTACATGAAATATGACAGAAAAGCCATAACTTAAGCTAGCCCAAGAAGAGGCTCCATGAGTGTGAATTGCAACAGACCTCATTTTCTTAGCCTCAGCAAATGAGGGAAGAGGACAGTCCTCTCCCTCGTCATCTCATCTTCCCATACACATTGTACTCATTTGTACTCACTGTGGCAGCGTGTGGCTGTGTTAATAATAATAACAATGACAATTTGCATGGCGCTGCAACATAGTCATGCCATTACAAGGGCGCCTCACAGAAACAGATAGGCCTCACAAAATTTAAAAAAGTCTAGAGTCCTGATTTAAAGGAGTCAGGACTCAAAACATGCATTGGTTCATTCATTCACTCATTCATTCTATGGACTTATGTAGCATCTCTTCAAGAAACCTACTCAGGAGCGCTCCCGAGTCCCGACCCAGCCACAACAAAAGAAAAAGACCAGAGAAATTTATTAAACAAAGTTTGATTGGTCAGATCTAATAAATGCAGCTTTGAATGTAGCTCATGAATTCCAGATGGTTGGAGAGCTGGTGGAGCAAACATATCTGCCCTTGAAGAAACTTACTGGTAGACATCCATAATTATCACTCTGACAAGAGTTGTATTGCAAAAAAGGTTTCGCTCTCAGGTCTAGCAAAATCTGGATCTACTCAAGGACTCCTATATAATATTATTTATCCAGACCTCCTTGATCTACTACATGCAATCTGCGTTATAATGGTATGCATTACACAAAGGTTCTGCAATATTAAACCCGATATGATTAATGGCCGCATTTTGCATTTTCACTTGTCTACAACTGCTGAAATTTGATCACCAGCTCTTAATTGCCAAACAAAGTTCAGGTCAAAAAGGTTAATTACACAAAATTATAAACAATTCAGTGATTAATGAAAATGGAACAAAAATCTTTGATTGTGCCTAAGAAGACCAGAGCAAAAGTGTAATGCAGCACAACACATGATTTATGTAGGACCTTTTGTAGGGTCATGCAGAGATAAATCCTCAGCAAAGAAAAGAACAGTGGGCAGCAAAAGAAGACCATTCAGATATCCTATATAAGCAGAAATGCAGTTTGAGGAGGACTGCTCACACTTTCGGAAGTAAAAGAAAGAATATCCAGGTATCCAATAAGCAGTTATTATGCAGTTTGAGGACTGTGAGCTTTGTGAAGTTCTTATCTGATACAAAGACGCAAGATTGTATAAATTGCAAATGTGGACCGAACCAGCACTAAACTTAACACTTGTCTAAATCACTTCAGAGAGCAAAAATTACTACATTATAAACAAAGAACTTCATTTTCTCAAGTACAACCAATGTCAACCATACTTCAATGCATGATGCAGGAGTTCTTACTGTTTACAGCCAGAGATCAACAATATTTGGAGCAGAAGACTATGCTACTAAAAACTTGGAAGCTCGTTTACTTACCATGTGGAAGTTCATTATCTTATCATCAAATAGCTCTATATAAATGTCCTATTGCTACGCATTACACTGAAGCATCATGGTGGTGATGATGGTGATGATGATGATGATGATGATGAATTGATGATGATGATGATGATGTGTGGTGTAAACATATTAGTCTAGTGGCCTCTCACAGGTCGTCTTAGAGGTCAAGTCAAGTCTTAATAAACATGAATCTAATAATGATCTAATTAACTGGTACCAGCGTAATAATTAACCATGCATTCATCATGAATGTCTAGAGCTCTCTAGAGGTAAACATCAGTTATAGCACCCAATGACCCCAACAGAAATGCTCAGGGGTCATTAGGTCAAATTTAATGACCCAGATGCCAATTCTGCTGACCCTGAACATTCAAAATCAAACACTAGAGGCATTCATGTGTTGATTTCTATCTTTATAGCTAGATGGCACCAAACACAATGGACTTATTCAGAGCCCTACAAGGTGACTTAGAACTATTAACCTTGTCACTGACACAAGATATCTGTTGAATGGGAAAATCCATGTTTCCTACAGGGTCAAGCTAAATGAAATCATTCTATTGAAGCTGAAATTTAAATCCACCCAAGTAAATCCATGAAAGCAGGGAAACAGCAGAACTGAACTAAGAAAATGCCAACTACTAGTTAAGATGCAACAAGTCATCAACATCAAAACTTCTGTATGTTTCTATGTGCACTTGTTATAGCGCCCCTTCAAGCTCTCTCTCTCTACTCAGAGGCGCTCCCGAATGCAGAGCGGACACTGCATCGGAGTTTCACGCCAAAGCGCTGAGCAATTGTGAGTGAAGAACTTGCCCAAGGTCCTTACGTGGCGAGGAAGATTCGAACCTCAAACCTTCCGCTGCAAGGCAACGACGCCACCACCACACCACTGCGTCCAACAAAATGTAGCTCCAATGTCAGAATAAACAATGACTTCATAAACATTAAACAGTCATCATCATCGTCATCAGTTAGTGACACCAGCCCTCTACAACCTGACACATTAGTCTTGAATTGAATCAAGGTCACTCAAACAAGACCGGAATATGAAAAACAGGACTAAGGACTAGGTGACATCACTTTTACAAATCAAAATCAGATTATTATTAACAAGTCCTACCGAATCTTTTGAAGACGTATCATATCCTCTGGCAACAAGAGCCTTCACGACATCCACATGGCCATTCTGGGCCGCAATGTGTAGCAGAGTACGGCCATCCTACAGCACAACAATACCCACACTAAAACTTAATAATAAATTATTATTAATTTTATAAGTACCTGGTAACTTCTAATGCACGGTCGGTGTTTAATCTACAAGGCATCAGATGGCACATGAAACCCCAAGCTACAACTCAAGTCAATACATACTCTCACCACAGCAATGCAACATTGGCAAAATTCATAGACACACTTAAAGAGAAGGTGTTTGCAACCAGACAAAGCACAGCCAATATGATGACTTTCAAGCCCTGGATGAAAAATATGCCTATAAAGACCAAGCAGGTTACTAGGACACTTGTTCCAGAAAGAAAAAGACCTTAGAACACCCAACAACCGTCTGCTACCATTCAGACCTAGAATAATATTATAACCACCCCAGACATAGAACTATATATTACAGCTGCAGCCACTATTGCTTCAGGGAGGGACACTGATAAAAAATCCTTTTTAATATTCAACAATCCAGGTAGACAGACTGCAACCAGTTACCAGTTAGAGTGAACACTGTACAGTTATGCAATAATCTTAATTAACATCAATCTTAGCAACTAACAGAACAGACAACCAGCAATACACCGATGTTACCAATGCACCACTGCTCCCACCCCACCCACCCCCACAGACGGGTAGTCTGGAAAATGTGGTTAATAAAGATAAGCAAGCATCCTGACCAGTAAATAACTCATCAGGCCATTGTCAGTGGATATCTGACGGTCCTGCTTTTGTTAACTGTGTCAGGGTCAACATGAGGGAGACTGGAAGGAGATAAGACTGTGATTTAATGTCTCTCTGGGGGACGCCTGTCCATGGGCATCCCAGGTCTCATCAATAAAAGCCACCCAGGCAAAACCAACAGATGGCTGTAAAGACACGCCTAGCCAGAATGACAGTAATATCCTTCCTTAAAGATAAATAAGTACACTGATAGTGAATGTGTACCTAGATTGAAGACAATGATGATGATAATGCTCAATAATATAAATAAATCATTTTGATGATGCCAAACAATGATGATTGTTATACTGATCGTGATGGAAGTGTAAACTATCACTGCTACTGCTATCCAATGGGATAAAATGAGGGGAGCAAATTTTTTATTCATTCACTCATTCATTCAAGTATTTATATAGCACCTCCTCAAGCAAACTACTCAGAGGTGCTTCCGACTCCACATATCCTTAGCAGCAGTCAATCAATCAATCAATCAAACAATCAATCAATCAGTCAGTCAATCATTCAAACAGTCAATCAATCAGTCAGTCAATAACATAGATTTGCGTTGCGCCCCTTCGAGATCTCTACTCAGAAGCACTCACAACCCAGGCGTGGTCGAAAATAAAAGCCTCGAGAAGAGGATGGAAAGAGCCAGGAGAGTTATGGAAAAGCGAGTGGACAGCCGCAGGGAGGCCATTCCAGATAGGTGGACCCACCACCGAGAATGCTCTTTGCTGCATGGCAGTGGCACGAGAAAGCTGAGCACTGCTAGAACTGCCACCACACAAAACGTAGCATATCAGTAAGTCATTTATATTAAACCTGATAAGTTATTAAGAGGTGCTTTGTAAATGAGAGCTCACTAAACTGGTCAACAGGAACTTCAAATGCATGAATTGTTTCAAGCACATTGATGCCTTTTAAAAACCTCTTGAAGTTATTGCACAATGCACATAATTATGGCTTCCATATCTAGCTGATCTAAACAGATTATGGACAGGAAAATCAGTTTAAAAAATAACAATAAAAGATATCGAACTGCATAAACGACAGACAGAGAGACAAACAGACAGGCAGACAGACAGGTGATGACCATACAGACAGCCTAACAGATAGACAAACAGACCAAGAGGCAGACAGATCACAGACATGCAGACAAACAAACAGATAGACAAACAGACCAAGAGGTAAGCAGACGACAGACAAACAGACAGATGACACACATGCAGACAGGCAAACAGACCAACAGGCAGACTGATACATACAGACTAACTGTCATACAGATATGCATACATACACACAATCACATACATGCATATGTATACATACATTAAAAACCTTCCAACAGCACAGCACAACGCTATCTAAACTAGACACATGCAACAAGTGCAGCAAACCCAGTCAAAAAGATGATAATGTGACCTTCTATACCATGCCCCACTATCCTCACACTTTCAATGAAAGACATTCCACAGACCTCAACAGACAGATAGGTAAGACAGATAGATATTGGACAGTGATCAAGAGAAGTCTAGGAGAAGAAAACCAGATTCCCAACCTACCTTATCTTTATCTGAGGAGTTGATGCCCTGGTTGAGAAGGTCAGTAACGCTCCTGACGTCTCCCTTACCAGCCGCCTGGCGTAATCTTTCCAGTGGAGAAACATCAGACTTCACTCGTGCCATTACTTGTCCTGCAGCACAAAAAGAAATCATATCATACACTCTATAGATATTTTAAAACAGCGCTGCAGATTTAACAAAACAATAGCCTGGACCATCTTCCTCAAGAATAACTGGAATTGTATAGGAATGTGGACTTTTGTTCGAAGAGTAACTAAATATTAACACAGCAACAGCAAACAGGATTACCTTCAAAAGAATATTTAGAGCCAAACAGACTACGGTAACCCATCTCAATTCCGCCAAAGCAGTAGTATAGTCAAACAGCAGAGACAAACCATTCTTCTCACACACAAATAACATGCATAGATCTGCTGTTGTATGTATACATGCTTCTAAAAAGCCCTAGTACAAACTACTTTTCAGATACATAATTAGTAGGTAAAATGGGGTATTATCGTTCGTGGGTTCCTCTGTTTGGAACAGCCTCCCTCCCCTTTGGCCTGCATTCCCTTCCACGGAACTTTTCTAGCTCATTTTTATTTAAACTGCTCAAGACGAGCATGGTTGGGACTCAGGAGTGACTCTGAATAGTTATGTTGAAGAGGTGCTATATACCCGTATATTCCTCAGACCCATATAGACCAGGCTTGGAATCTGAAAATTACACTGTTAGAAGCAAATCATGTAACAATTTGCTAACCGGTGTTTCTAGACTAATTCGACCCCCCTGAAAACGAAAATCGCGGTTAGCAAGCTGGATTTTTAGCCGTTCCATGGGAAAACAAGATGGCGGACAAAATGGCTGCCAATTGCTTCATATAAATAAAAGTAAAGTATTTTATGTGATAGGAACACGGTTTTAGATTCTAAATTAAGACTATAGGGTCCAAGGAATGCAATGGAATCAAAAACATATATGTAGCACTGCAAGAAAATCAAAATGGCGGACAAAATGGCGGCCAGAATCTTAAATGGCTATAAATGAAGTTCTGTATGCAATATAAACATGATTTCAGAGTCTAAATCAACATTTTCGAGGTCAAGGAATGCGATACAACCATGGTCAGTTATGCAGCTCTACACAAAAAACCAATATGGCGGACAAAATGGCGGCCAGAAACTTAAAATGGCTATAGGTTAAGTCATGTATGCAATGGAATCATGATTTCAGGGTCTAAGTCAACAGTTTCAAGGTCAAAGAATGCGATAGAATCAATGTCACATATGTAGCACTGCAAGGAAATCAGAGTGGTGGACAAAATAAGTAAGTAAGTATATACTTTAATGAACCGCCTGCAAACGCACTGCGGTCATACCCTTGAATTGGTTATTAGTGAAGTTCTGTATACCTTATGGAAATATGATTCCAGAATGTAGATGAAAATTTTCCGAGTCAAGGAATGTGATTTAGTTAAAGGCACATTATATGTTATGTGACACTGCCAGAAAAAAACACAAAATGGTGGACAACAGCTTTAACTGGCTGTAAATGATCCACCGTACTGAATGTATGTGATAGAGACATGACTTCAGATTGGACTAGTTATTGTTTTCTTGGTCAAATAATTCCAAGAAAGTCACATTCTATCTTCTATATACATACCATTGAGCTTAACGCAGTGAAATTGTTTAGTGGAAATACTTTAGTAGCTTATGATTGCACTGCAGTTTAACTACTGCTGGCGCAATATTCATGCTTCAATGTTTCATAACTTGTCCTATCAACTGTTGCAATGTTTCATGACTTGACTGCTATGTATGTAGAGAAGAATTAATTAAGGCATTGTTGCTGTTCCTGCAATTGTACGTAAGTGTACACGGCAAATCACACTTCGATAGCAACAGGGCTCGATGCTATGCTTATTAACATCACCCAAACATGGTTAGATATAAGTCATGCACATCTGACCCGGTAGTAGGCAACACCTTTTCTTCCTTCAAGGAACCACCAGCAACAGCTGCATCTGTATCTCCAAATATCCAAATGTGGCTGTTGAGAGCTGAATGGACAGGAATGAAGCTAGATCACCATTGCTTTCAGACATACCAAGAACATTCAGCCAATTTTCCGACAACGGATTACCGCTATTTCAAAACTCAATACAGTGACAAAGCTGTGGTTATAGTCACCATTTCTGTATGGCTCCCCTTTTTCTAAGCAATGTCCAGGTCCAGTACCTATCCAAGACAAAAATTATTGACCCTCTTGTAGCCAATCGAAAGTACCTTTACATGGGCAACCATTGTATCTGCCAGGTCACCGTATGTCTTCACATCTGAAGGGTTCCTATTGCTTGAAGCATTACGTGTACCATTGCTTGCCCATCAATAATTTATCTGGAATTGGTTTTATGAATTGCGACACAATTTATTGGGCATATCGCAAAATTTGGTCAATATCTCATATTATATGCAGATGTCTTGCATTGGATCCTTCCCCGCAGCGGATTGCCTACAGAGTCTTTGTGTTGGTTAGGCAATGCTTTGAGGGACTAGTCCATTTTAACTGCAGGAACTCTGTTTTCCAACACGGGTGTCCGGCGTCGATCGACTCTTCGGTTGGCGGACCAAGCTGAGCTTCTGTTATTCGACAGCGACATTCATTCTCTGTGGCTGGTTCCACAACCTGAAATGTCCACCCCTTTTCACAGCACTTGTTATCCATCCATGGGTCACTTCACTCTGTTTCTTACGAATCTAAAAACTGTCCCATGCATTTAGTCGTGGCTATGTCGGGGTTGATACCGAGCAACCTCGCTTGAAGAGACCCTACATAAAATATTAAAAATAAATGCCATGCCTGCCTCTGTTAAAAAGTTGCTGACCGGACAATTTACTTTTCAGAAAGCATCCCATGCCAGTGGTTTTGAGGGAAGCTCATGGCACGATATTGATGCTAGATCCAGATGCCATGCAGATGATGGGATAGTATGCTTTATTCGCTGGTATAATTGTGCTGCATGAAAACTTCGTCGGTCTTCTTTTGAAGAATGCTTTTTGGTTTAAGACTTGCTGAGGGAATTGTGATAATTTGAATGATCATTTTAGGCCAAATAAGGGAACATTGTAGATAAATTCCACAGCACTGGCCCCAGATGCCATCTCGCAAAGACCTGGTAAAAAACTGAAATCAAATTCCGATTGCATAAATGACTTCACTTGCAGCCGTTTTAAGATTCTGGCCGCCATTTTGTCCGCCATCTTGGTTTTCTTGCAGTGCTACATATGTGACATTGGTTTCATCGCATTCTTTGACCTCGAAAATGTTGACTTAGATGCTGAAATCATGATTCCATTGCATACATGACTTAACCTATAGACATTTTAAGTTTCTGGCCGCCATTTTGTCCGCCATATTGGTTTTTGTGTAGAGCTACATATCTGACCATTGTTCCATCGCATTCCTTGACCTCGAAAATGTTGATTTAGACTCTGAAATCATGTTTCTATTGCATACAGAACTTCATTTATAGCCATTTAAGATTCTGGCTGCCATTTTGTCCGCCATTTTGATTTTCTTGCAGTGCTACATATATGTTTTTGATTCCATTGCATTCCTTGGACCCTATAGTCTTAATTTAGAATCTAAAACCGTGTTCCTATCACATAAAATACTTTACTTTTATTTATATGAAGCAATTGGCAGCCATTTTGTCCGCCATCTTGTTTTCCCATGGAACGGCTAAAAATCCAGCTTGCTAACCGCGATTTTCGTTTTCAGGGGGGTCGAATTAGTCTAGAAACACTAGTTAGCAAATTGTTACATGATTTGCTTCTAACAGTGATTTCTAGAGCTCTTTTAGAATTCCAAGCCTTGTCTAATAGATAGATGCACATATACACATGTATTTTCAGCTTGGTTCACAGTGCATACATGTACAACAAATACAACTAAAATAGTTGGCAAAGTTCCAGTGTCCCGATTTAATTGACATAAGTGGAGGAACAAGCCAATATCCATCACCTTCTTTCAATCTAACAAATTGGCATTAGACGAGTTCAACAAAGACACAGTACATTTGGCTGCACACACAGTGCATACACATAAACCACATTAATCAGACAGAAAATCGTTTATTTCTGATTCCTTAATTGGAATCAGCCATTCGTTGTTCGAAAGCGAGAAGTGCTTCTGGATGAAAACCTAATAGGAGTGTAACATGTGATTTGCCTATGCCGATTCCGCCTCTATCTGTTTTGCCAAATTCACGTTGTTGCTATGCCGTAGTGTTGAACTCAGTTTTTAGATGCCCTTGTAATGGCATGGCTGTGTAACGACACAATATAAGACACAATATAAACTGTCGTCGTTATCATCATCAACTTACTAATATTACTATCATTATTATGTTCATCGCCTGCAGCCGGCTTAGGTGTGAAACTCCGATTCAGTGTCCACTCTGTAGTCGGGAGCACCTCTGAGTAAAGAGCTTGAAGGGGCGTTATAACAAGTGCACATACAAACAAACAAAGTATTAGTATTACATGCATGTCATTTGGCACAATTTGTCATTAGCTGCTGAAGTGACCCTCATTTGCCATGATTAATTGATTATATTACAGCAAAGCTATTGCTGCTGGCATGTTAAAAGTTCATTGTGCACCAGGTCCAGCACTTCCTCGACTCTGCTGTTTGAGTGGAAGACAATTTAAGCCAAAATGTTCATTAAACAAGGGCATATAGAGTATGTGCCATACGGTACATATGCTAATTTTATAATAGTTAAAATAGCTGCAGAATGCATTGCCTTCAAGGCAATCATACTGATGCAGTGCCTCTATTGTTGGCACTGCCTTAGTATAGCATACATCAGGTGGGAGTCACTCTATAGAGTTCCAGACTCCAGTCAACTGGGTTGGCAAATCGTTGTGCACTGTATGGCTCCGGGACATTACAGGCGAAGTGTTTCTGCACATGAACAACCCAGACCCATCTCAAGTAGGGGACCAGTCACCTGGAAAAGTCAGCCATTAGATTTGCATAGATCTGCCCTTGACACATAAATTTGTAGACTGACTTAAAACTCATCTCTTGAATCAGATCAGCAAGATAGCCACAAGTGCAGCACTTTGTGTGGCACTTAAATGCACTACATAAAGTGTCTGGACATAGTCATTCATCAATAAACATTTATATAGCACAACTCCTTCAACAAACTACATGGTACTTAGGAGTGCTTCTAGACCAGCCACGACTACAGACAGAAAACTCAAGTGACTTTCAAAACTCTGCCTGTTGCACCACAAGTACAGAGCCAAGCTCATTCATTCGTAATAGGATATTTTCTATGGCATCCTTTAAGGTTATTACTCAGGAGCACTCTGAAAAAACAAGGACTCAATTGGGAGGCCATTCCAGATGGAAGGGCTCACAACCAAATAAAGCAAGGCCACCGAATAGTCAGTGTCAACAATCAGAACCATTCCTTGGGAACAACATTACAAGACTGCAAATCATGTACCAATGACATAATCAAACACAGACAATTTCATGAAGTCCAGACTCATGGCCTCGGGCGTGAATTAAGAATCACTTTATGGACCCATATACTGCCGTTTGGATGGATGAAGTGGCCCTGTGGGAAAACACTTAAAGTGGGGGCACAGACTGATCTATGGTTCAGGGCGATTGCCCCTTCCTAACTCAGAACTCATGTTTGACTACACCTTCGCCCACGTGACCCACTTAAGGGAGATTCAACAAAGGAGCACTGAATACAAGAATCCAATTACAGTTCCCTTCCTTCTGGTTTACATCAACAACATGTTTAGAACTCCTAAACTTATCAATTCTCTGAATGTAAGAAACCGTTTACTATTTCACAAAAAATCCATACTTTATCTTAATTAGTTGGAATGCTGAAAAATGCAATTTAAGCAAGATGAGAAAAGAAAATTATTACAAAAAAAGAAATGAGTTGGCAGTCTAACAAGATCGCAGAGATTTCAAGGTAAAATGGAAAGCTTTATTACTAAATTAATAGTACTTTGTCAGATCGGTTCCACATCATCATTGCAATCCATTTATCATTTTCTTAAAGTGGGCTGTTAAACAAGTTCATACACAACTGCAGATTATACAATTTTCCATAATATCATAATGTCATTTTGTGTCACAGATAGCCCCAATTTGACAAAGCAATATTTACTTACTTCAGGAAGCCAGACAGGCAACACGAGTACATCCAAAAGTTGTAACTGCATTTGAGCCATGTACAATGATTGTACAATGTACATGTACACATAAACTAGAACTAACAAGTCACCAACGCATATATCCAATAAGGTGTTCTGCTTCCTAATATATCCTTCCAGCCGTATTCCCGATGACCCGTTCCACCACCGTCAGTTAGATCAGTAACAACCCTAGCTAACCTTTCACTTTCAACACGAAAATCACCGATCGCATTGCAATAATATGCATCGTCGATTACGCAGTTACATGTAGGCCAATGATTATTCGCATGCACACACGACTGCTACTCGGCTGACAAATACGACGGCAAACGAACAGACCCGAACGGCACTTGACTTCGGCGCTTGCGTCGACAACAACGGTGCACAGAGTCAATGCATCGTAGGCCAACGAATACTATAGTGCAGCCATGATACGGGTCCTTAGGCCAAAATGTCTGCCACTTGTAGCTGCTGCTGACCAGTGACCGCGTTAGATACCTTGTAGTCAAAATCTTTCCACTTGCCCGGTAGTGACAGCCTTAAACAAAGCCCCATAAATCTTGGCCATGCTGCCACCTCTCCTTGGATCTTCAACTAACGGCCCCGCTCGGCGCAACCCCGTTTCCCTTATATTCCTCCCTCTCCAAACACACATGCATGCATGCATGCTTGGCCATGAGCTCCAATACATTAGCCTCTTTACGCACGCACACACATGTAAATATATAATATATATATATATTATATACATATACACACACATAATATATATGTACACACACATAATAAATATATATGTCATAGGTGTCACTGTCCCTGCATGGCTAAGTTCAAGAGGTACCTCCCGACTGAGGCTAGTGTTGTGATGACAGCTCCCACCCCAAGGTACTTCCTTCTTCTTGTTCTTCTACCATCCGGACGGTTTGCCGTCCGCGCCTCGGCCAGACAGCTCACCTGCCTTGACAGTCAGACCTGCCCCCGTCCCCCACCCAGACGAGCCCCCCCCCAGTTGCCTAATGTGGCTGGTCAGTGGAAGATTTCCATACCTGTCTGCTGGGTCAACTCCAATCGAATTCGCTCCGGGTGTCAGCATAATTCGGACATGCCCAAGGTGTCAGGGTAACTTCAATCCCCCCTCCGCCAGTTAGAGTGTTGTCACATGGATTCCCAACCACAAACCTACACCGGACATTACACTGGTGCAGCTGAATTGATTAGCTGCCACACGACCCAGTAGGTATCTTTCTGCACTGAAGAAGTGACAGATCAAGTCTCAGTTCCCTCATGTGAATATTTCTCAAATACTAAAAAACTTCACCACTGCTCGTATACTCTGGTAGTGCCAGTCCCAAAGGTAAGAAAGGAGGAGGGCAACATTAATCATCTGTGTCACGACATGTGCAGTGTTCTTAGACAGGGCAACTAAAAACTAACCAATTGATAATAACAACAAAATATACATTAATTATGTAATAAAACATCAACAACACCAACAACAACAAAATGAGGATTTGTATAGTGCTGCAACGATCTGAAGCAAAAGGTGGGGCACGGTGGAGTACGAGCATGCCTGGTGCCTTGTAGCTGGAAGGTTGCGATTTCAAATCCACTTCAAGCTGAATCGTAGGGACTCTGAGCAAGTCCTTCACTTGCAATTGCTCATGCGCTTCAGCGCGAAACTCCTATATTCAGTGCCCGTGGTGTACTTGGGAGCGCCTCTGAGTAGATTCTTGAAGCGGCGATATATCAAGTGCACGTACGTGCCATCTCTATGACCTCTATATATTCCACAGCTCTTCATTCTCCTTCAAAAGAGCAGTAGTAGTATTTGCAGTTTAACGTCACTGTGTGGTAACAAAGACCATTAGTGATGCCCTCCTCCTTTATTCAGGCTTGGGAATGGCACTGGCAGAGTACAACCAGTGGTGGAGTTAAAAGAGCAGTCAAAGGCAGAGTAAGCGGAAGAGGAGGGGAGGAGAAGGGAGGAGCATGCCTAAATTGATGTACCCTGTAACTGTATATATATTACCTTTCTGCAAAGTACAGTTGATTTCTGCTGGAGAACGAATGCCAGTTGTCTTCTCATACCAGAATGGCATTAATACGTCACATTAGGAAACTATCCCACCAACGACAAGATCTTGCAAGATATATCCAGTGTAACTTGTGATATTTGTGACATTTGCTCCTTCAAGTAACTGGATCCAGCCTGTAAAATGCAATTTAATTTGGTTACACAATAAAACATTTCGATTGATTGATTGATTGACTAATTGATTATCGCAGATTCACAGGATCAAATCAAACGACGTAAAAAGACAAAACAAGAAAATTTAGATACTAAATGTCTTCCACAAAGACTTTATGGGCACACAATTGATGAAGACTATAAATCATGCAAAGCTCAATATTCACATGCCAAAGTGCAAACATATAGAAAATTCTGGTGTAGCGGAGAAAGAAGACAACCATGGACACTATAGTAGCCAAGAACAGGAAGTGTGATTAAGCATGGCAAACAGGGTGGGCCAAAAAAAAAGACCCCCCCCCTAAGATTTTTGCCAATATCTTGACCAAAAGTAAGAATTTTGATATGAAATTTTTTCAGTCTTGTAGACAATTCATATTTACACCAGATGGCCAAATTTCATTAAACTATTTCAAACAGAACAAGAGTTACGCCACTTTTAGTGAAGCCACCCACCGTTTTTTGACGATTCAAAAACCCGACGCAACAAAAAGTAACAAAAAATCAATTCATTTATTCTGGCCAATATCTTGGCCAGAAGTAGAAATATCGAAATGAAATTTTACAGGCTTAAAGACAATTTATATCCACACATGATGGCCAGATTTCATCAAAATATTTCAAACAGAAGAAAAGTTATTTTACTTTTAGTGAGGCCACCCCCCATTTTTTGACTTTTCAAAGACGTAACGCAGCAAAAAGTATCAAAAACATGATTTTATTAAGTCTCATTACAGATAATTGTTATAAAATAGCCTTCATATGCCAGATGATCATTATTATTACTATTTAAAACAGAAGCAGGGTACCAGCGTAGCTGCACGTCACTGAGAAGTCACTTAGCAAGATGACAATCAAATTGGTAAATAAGAAATCTGTCAGATTAATCAGAGGTCCATCAAGAACTTTGCAAAGATACTCAAAAGAAGTTCTGGCACTGGTGGTGGGCACATTGAACACAAGTTGTCAAACACTACCAAGTTCATTTGACAAGAGTTATTTGAGACGAGACTTAATAAAATCGTGTTTTGCTACGGTTTGTCGCGTTTCGTTTTTGAATTGTCAAAAACGGTGAGTGGTCTCGCTAAAAGGGGTATAACTTGTGTTGTGTTTTAAATATTTTGATGAAATCCGGCCTGAATGTGTAAATATGAATTGTCTTTAAGCCTGTAAAATTTCATTTCGAAATTCTTACTTCTGGTCAAGTTATTGGCAAAAAACCTAATTTTTTGGCGTTTCGTTTTTGAATCGTCAAAAAACGGGGGGTGCCTCACTAAAAGTGATATAACTTTTGTTCTGTTTGAAATATTTAGAAGGAATCTGGCCATCATGTGTAAATATGAATTGCCTTTAAGACTGCAAAATTTCATTTCAAAATTCTTACTTCTGGCCAAAATATTGGCAAAAAACCTAGGGGGGGTCTTTTTTTATGGCCCACCCTGTATATGGAGCAACAGTGAAGCTTAATTGAGTAGGGAAGACCAACAGGTAAGTAGACTGAATATGTGGACAATGAGTCACACTTTGTTTGCATGATCATGCGTGCATGCATATCAAGAGCCTTGCTCTTGTATGCCTGTGTGTATATATTCAGATCTTTATGTTGCCTTGTAACAACTTATCAAGAGCACTGGTGATTTTCATGTCTGTCAAAGTCTCAACAACATCCTGTTCAAAACAAATACTGTGAAGATACTATGCCCTACATACTGCAATTAATTTATACTTTATCATAACACTTCCGCTCTTGCTAATCGATACCAGGAAATAAAGTTCTGTTCCACCATTAGTAGTAGAATTATTCATTTAAATTTAACTAATTTCTTATCTGTTACATAAAGGGAATTAAACTTTCGGAAAATGTAGTCTATAAAGTTATAATTTCTTTCTATAAAAAAAATTGAATCAAACTGTTTAATTCAATGAAGTCAAATTTGCACCATCTTTTACTCATCCGGATGTCAACAATTACCTTCACTGCAAAAATAATTGCTTAATTTTCTACTCAAAAGTTTCACACTATCCTTGCAAACCCACTTGAATCTTGAAATGAGTAACAAGCCTAGTGGAACATACCAAAAATAAATAGACTAATTCTTTGGTTGATTTATTGATTAATCCATCGTTAAAAACCACAGCCCTATTTATTAGTAATTGTAATGAAACATTTACATAGTGCAACTCAAAGGGCGAAAGAAATAAGATTTAAATTAGCACGCTAAGTGCCTAATGCAGGTAAATCTGAAAGTTTTGTGAGAAAATGTACACAAGTTTTTTTGCAACCTGACCAGGTTCTTATGCAAGGTCGAACCTGCATTTGTGGGATTCAAGTACTGAACAGATCACAATGTCAATGATTCACATAATATTACACATCATCATCAGTACATAACCACGGCCATCTGGCGGCGATGGGTACAACTAAATGATCTTCACCGTCCATGCTCCATGCAGCTGTCTGTGTCTGCATCCAATATAAGAAAGTATATTCTTTAATATAACCAAATCCAACACCAATCAGGCATCAGTATTATTGGTGAATCAACAATAGGCCTAATGAAGAAAACTCAGAATTTTAAATTCAGCATCACTCTTAAAAGGTGCCAAATAAATATAAAGATACAAGTTCACGCTTAAACTTACAAATGGTGCAACATAACATCACTATAACTTGTGTGGTTGCTTGTTAGGCTGCAAACAATTTTAAAACAAAGCAAATAAACTCCAAGCGAGTCAAATCTTTTGAGAAATCATAATGCTCTCATCCTGGTTATCCATTCATCTGTCCATTCATCCACCCACCGGGGTGAGCACGAATTCCACGAAACCCGAATACACTGGAAATATACAAAAGCCCGATGTTCTTGAAAACAGTTTTATAGAAAGCGGCCAAACTTCCGACAAGCTATTCAGAGTTAAATTAAATACATGGCATAATGGTGCTTTAAGTGCTGTTGATAGCATAGTTCAGGGTCATAAAATTCGGATTGCACTTGTAAAATCGATTTTGGGATCCACCCGATATTCGTTTCCGGGATTCTGGTTTCGGAAGGTCGGGCCGTACACCCAGCCACCCACCCACGATGGCCCACCCACGGTGACCCACCAACCTGTCTCGTCTCTTGCTCACACGCCCGACTGGATGCAGGTTTTTAAGCCAACCCTTCGGCTGGATGCAGCGCACGCATATAATTATAAGGTTGGTTATTGTGACTGACGTCTCGGTAAATCGTAAACAGTATGGCCGCCGTAGATGCGTGCATAACAGAGCGGCCCGACATACGGCCCAATATTTCCGCGAAAATTAAAGCACGCTTCAATTTCATCAGAATGACTGCACTAACCCTAAAACTAACCCTAACCGACCCTCACGACGCCTAACCTGAGCCCTAACCGACCCTCACGCTTTGCATGTTGGGATGCATGTTGCGATTTCGTCCATAGGCGGCACTCTAATTTTATTGCATTCGTTGGCGGCCATACTGTTTACGATTTACCGAGACATCAGTAACAATAACCATAAGGTTATGCATTGCAATATCTGTATTCTAATAACAGGAAGTAGTATTATATTTGAATTAGCCGCAAACAGGTGGTACGGGTACGTCCATACCTTAGATAATAACACGACGTTCAAGCACTAACGTTGAGAACAACGATAAAAGCAATCCACAGGTCCTAAACTCAGTTCAAATTGCGTAATATTTTGCAACAACGGCTTTATTCGCTTTGATCTTCGTCTTTAATTCAAATATAATATTTAAATTCCCTTATGCTAATGTTTTCAAAATACACGTATCTTATTGACTGTCGAGCATTGAGTTCTATACCTACAAATATATAGAGTTTTATAGCACTAGTTTACACAAATAACGAAGACAGCAGGCCCTAGAATGGGTTCACTCAAGACGAAGGATGGGAAGATAATAGGAGATGAGGAGGAGATAAAGGAAAGGTGGAGAGAGTATACGGAAGAGTTGTACATGGAAGATGAATGTGTCGAGAAGGAAAACATCAAAATAGAGGAAGTCGAAAACTAACCAGAGATATTGGAGGTAGAGGTGGAGTGGGCGATAAAACAGCTCAAGGACAACAAAGCGCCAGGACATGATGGAATACCTATAGAACTGGTAAAAGCGGGAGATGAAGCAGTGGTGAGAACTATTACAAAACTATGCAATCAAATCTGGAGAACTGCATGGGCAGTGGCCGGAGGACTGGAAAAGGTCCGTGTTCATACCAATATTCAAGAAAGGAGACGCGAGAGAGTGTGGAAATTATCGAACGATAGCGATGATATCGCACACGAGCAAAATACTTCTCAAAATAATCCACAAAAGAATGGAGAAGACAATCGAAAGGGAATTACCAACCAATCAAGCGGGATTTAGGAAGGCGCGAGGAACGCGCGATCACATCGCCAATATAAGGTGGATTATGGAGAGACAGAAGGAATACGGGCAACAGGTGCATATGTGTTTTATAGACTACAGCAAGGCGTTTGATTGCATAGACCATACACTACTGTGGCGGACGCTAATTGAGATGGGAATTCCGAAGCATTTGGTTAAACTACTAAAGGGCCTTTATGTGGATCAAGAAGCGGTAATAAGAACTGAATATGGTGACACAGGGAAATTTAAAATAAGGAAAGGAGTGAGGCAGGGGTGCATTTTGTCCCCTTTCCTGTTTAATCTGTATGCAGAGAGAATTATGAGGAGGGCTGGATTGGAGGAGGCAACAGAGGGGGTAAGGATAGCGGGGAAAATACTGAATAATCTGAGGTACGCCGATGATACGACATTATTGGCGGGTAAGAGGGACGACCTAGTCGAGTTAATAAGAAGAGTCAGGAAGGAAAGCGAAAAGGCGGGACTATACTTCAATGTAAAGAAAACAAAGGTTATGACAACTGCAACATACAAAAACTTTGAGGTGGATGGAGAAACGATAGAGGTAGTATTGAGCTTCACATTCCTGGGATCTATGATAGAGAAGGATGGAAGAAGTGATATGGAAATAAGGAGGAGGGTAACAATGGGGAAAACGGCAATGAACGGTCTGGAAAAGATTTGGAAGGACAAATACGTGAGCAGGGAAACAAAGAAAAGACTGGTAAGAGCACTGATCTTCCCAGTCGTCCTATATGGATGCGAGACATGGACAAAGACACGGGATATGGAAAAGAAAATCAACGCGTGTGAGATGTGGATTTGGAGAAAGATGCTAAGGATTTCATGGACGGAGAAGAGAACTAACGAATCGGTGCGCAAGGAGCTTGGAATAGAGAGGGAGGAGACACTGCAGCAAACAGCAACTTGGAGAAAATTGAGCTAGCCTACTTTGGCCATGTGATGAGATCTAACGGTCTGGAAAAGGAGCTGATGACGGCATGCGGTGAGGGAAGGAGAAGATGCGGAAGACCTAGGAAGAAATGGTTGGATGAGGTACATGAAAAGTCTGGCATGAGACTGGAGGAGCTACGAGAGGCGACTAGAGAGAGGAGACGTTGGAAAGAATACACCAAGGCTTTCGCCAGAGCTCCAGAAGCTGACGGCACCAGGTGACCAGGTGAGTTTACACGAATAAAACACGCAATCTTACGGCTGAAAAGTGGTAACTGGACCTTGATCTCCCTTTAAAATTTAACTGCTCTCATTTTGCTTATTTATTTTGCACATAAATAACCATAGTTAGTGGTCAGAAGTGCGCCTTTTGCGGACATCCCTTTTGGCTCAACGCAACGCAGCACTCGTGAGTTGGTGCCCCAAGCTTGGCTTTCGTGCAGCGCTTTAATAAAAGTTTGGAGATCACCATTATGATGAAGCTCATAATTGTACTTCTTATCCCGACAATATGGGTGAAATGTTGTCAGAGGAAGTCATCCTGCAGAATGATTCTCATTGCACAGAACATTATTTTGTCAAAGCCTCCTTAGCAAGTGTTTCCGTAGAAGGAGAGTTTGAGTAAATGAATCCGGAGCATTTGAGTTTTGTTCATAAGGCATGCTAGACGAGATTTGTGCTTTTTTGTGATCAATTCACCTTTTATATTAATAAAAATTAATTTTTCAATAATATTATGTAAAAAATATATTTTGCACTTACTTACCTGCACAACACGCGCACGACTCGGCGACTCGGCACGAGGATACGTTTCAATCTATGTTTGTGGCGTTAGGTGTGTTTTGATATTATATCTGTATAAAATCGTCGTTTCGTTTGGAAATAAACAGATTTTATTTTAGTAAGAAAAGGATTTAACCATTTTCAATTATGGTAAGTATTTTACAGTTAATTGTTTTTGCTATATTTCTAAACCATAGCTTTGCTTCGATGCAGTGAACGATAATACCAGTATGAAGAATGGTTATTGATACGATACGTATCATACATTCCACTGCTGTGGTCGTTTTTCCTAACTCAAATGAAGTACAACGAGGCAGCAGCATTATGCCATGCAAACAGTGAGAATTCCTTATAAATATATCGATGTCATAGGCCTTTGATGCATAGTGGGAGGAGACATTCATTTTCTTTCTGTGAATGAGGCGTGGACGAATCCAAGGTCTTGGGCATGGAACCAAGCAAGATTGCTTCTTAAATACACTTCTAGAGTACTGAGTGACCACTATAAAAGGTGCTATAGCTTCATTTACATTGCTTAACATTACTTCTTGACAAACAAGTCTAATTCTAAGGCTAAGGATCATTGCTCCATAGATGCAACAGTTAAATCTAATTGTATTCATTTTTTCTGTTGCTGTTGTACAGGAAGTGCAGAAGCATTCGTCACATACGTTGGTTTTTCGTAGCCTCAAGCGAACACACGACATGTTCCTTTCAGAGCAGCTCAACCCGCCGCCACGAGATGAAAAGGCGTATGTGTACAAAATTTCTTTTATTCTACTCAGTTTTGTTTTTGCTGTGCTATCGTATGGCTGTCACAAATTGTCAGAAAGTTTCCTTTGCTTTTCAAGAAGTTTGATTTTGCTAGCCTTTATTTCAGAGTTTTTATTTTTTAAACTCTACTTTCCGAGACTTGATTTTGCTAGAATTTATTTCTGAGCTATAATTTTGCTAAATTCTACTAAGTTATGAGGTTAGATGTTGCTATCTACTTTAAAACTTTCCAGAATTTTATTTTGTAGCGATGAGGTTCTCATCAACTGCAAAGTCCGTGATGAGTACGGTCTTGTCAAGGACCTCGTTGAGAAGAAGACTAAGTCGATGGCACTTATGCCGACGACACAAAGGTTACAAAATGGTATGATTGCAGTCTTTGTTATTGTTGTTATCCATTGTGGGGCGTGGTGTAGTGGTGGCGTCGTTGCCTTGGAGCCGGAAGGTTCGAGGTTCAAATCGACCTCGCCGCGTAAGGACCTTGGGCAAGTCCTTCACTCACAATTGCTCAGAGCTTCGGCGTGAAACTCTGATGCGGTGTCCGCTCTGCAATCGGGAGCACCTCTGAGTAGAGGGCTTGAAGAGGCGCTATAACAAGTGCACATACAAACATACACACAGTATATATGTTATCTATTTTTATTAGTACTCCGTGTGGTAATAAATAGTGCAGTGGTTAGCAATCGAGAGGTTGGGGTTTAAAATCCCCTCAAGGGTTGAAATTTAGTTTGAACGTTCTGCTCCACTTGTGTACTTAGCCAACTCAGTTTAATGGGCGCATTTACTGTAGAATGGGGAAAAGGAACAAACTGGCCACCTGCTCCCATATGCCGAGGCTAAGAAAGTGAAGTTGCTGAAACTTTGTACCTATGTTTTGAAGACTGTTCTTTTCGCTTGATCTAGGCTGGGAGTGCCTCTGAGTAGGTACCTTGAAGGGGCATTATATAAGTATTGATTGATTAATGTTCAGGGTCTGCTTTTATTGGTGCCTAGCCGCATATATAAAATAGCACAGTAGCGTGGCTCTTATTAACTAGTTCTTTCATGAAGGGGGTTCTATATAAATTTCTAGTTAGGAGTACAATTTTATGAATATGCTATAAAAACATTATATTATAAAAAAAATACATGATAAAAACAGAAAAATGTGAGCGTATTTACTGGAGGGGCAGTTGCTATATTAAGATGTATGAACTGAATTTTATTCTTCTTAACAGAGATCAATGGTGCTGGACAAGGTGCCATTAAAGGCCCAAGCCCCTTCTCTTCGGGTTCAGGTCTGTTTTATATTTATTTGTATCTGGCTCTGTCTTAGTCACAGTCTGTTCTTCTTCTGTTATGCGTCATTGTGGACTGGATGCACTGATCTATTCTGGCTATTTCTGTAGCTCCATTCTCATAAAACACAAGACTAGTAACATACAAAACTGCAATTTTGATTCGAAGACGCAAATATAGTGAATTCATGGATAGAAATGTTGAGACATTGTCAGTCTTATTCAGATGTATTGACCATGATGATTCCAGCCATACATTACGAAATGTTCTGCTGTAATCTTGATTAGCTGTAGCGATAATACAGAATAAGATGATTGTAACTTTCTTCTGTATAGAAAACTCCTTGTTAAAAAGTTCTTTAAGTCTAATTATTTTGGTTGTAGGAGCCGCAAACGGTCTTGACTCTTCCGATTTGGGGTAGGCTCAACCTCATTATTTTTTCATCCATTCATTGTTAATCTATTTTTTTTATTCATTCACTCACATAATTAATATTGCACCTTATGATATCTTATCAGAGATGCTCTTAGACCAATCTCAACCAAAAAGAACTGTTTTCAAGTGTTGTCTCATGGGGAGTTTGAGTGGTCATGGCGAAAGTGTAGTATTGTATTTAGTTTGACCAGTGACTTTCTAGACGTTTCTCAATTATCCAATCAATCAGTCACTACACACAGTCAGTCAATCAATAAGCCGCTTATTGACATAACAATGACAGATACCTCAGGTAAATTTGGAAATGAAAAACCCCAGAAAGTTCTAGATAAATCTGTAGATGTCGTCAATAGAGCAACTCTGTTTAAAGATTAAAAATTCACTAATGCACTTTTCATGCATGTAGTTACAGATGGCTAAAATAATTTGTTAAATCAACGTGATTATGGCGTAAACGTCAGTTTGATTAAAATCGTGCATAAACCATGCTTGGCAAACACACATTCTTACGTGACAACATGATCCTGACGAGAGTTTAACATGACGATCATGGGGTAATGCGATCATCCAGTGACAGTGAGGATTGATGTTTAAATATCTTAACAGTTTATCTTATAACTTTTAAAGGCCTGCATTTCATGGTGATGACAATGACGATAATGATGGCAATTGAAATGATTACGATGATGAACCGATTGTCTTTTCCTTGTAGTATGGATGATGATGATGCGACGGAGGCTGATAACCTCGCTTTATTGCAGGCTCAGCAGTTCTTGCCAAATGTCAACAAAACGCTCGTAACCATTGGCGACCAGAATATGCTCATGCCAAAGAAGGCGCCGGTCATGCCAAAGCCAGTCTGGCATCCACCATGGACGCTCACTAGGGTGAGTCTCAGATTGTCAGTGCATTATTTAGTTATTATGTATTTTAATATGAATTATATAATAGCTATGTGCTTTATGTAAATTTATGCAGGGCTTTTTTTAGCATGCAGTTGTACACAAAATGTACAGTTCTAAATGGATTTGTGCAGTTGTAGAAGCACTTATGTACAGTTAAAACTAGCAAAAAAGCCATTGTCCTCCGATTAGAAGTAATTTACCATGGAGGATGGGAAAGGAAAGAATGGGGTTGTGCAGTTCTAAAATTTCCTTAAAAACAGCTGAATTTATGAATAGTTATATTAGCATCATTTTTTATGTATGATATGTGTATTGACTATTTGTGTATGTATATTTATTATTATGTATTTAGGGTTTGTGTATAGCTTGCACAATATGTTTTACTGTTTATTTATAAACCAGTATCGGTTTTTGCATGTTTCAATATGACTATGTACATGTATAACTGTTTGCTGCATAGATGAGATAAATGAGGATATGGCGTTACTTGGACTAACACTACAGGCTCATTTTGTCCGACAAATTACCGGAACAATGGAGACAGTTTATTCGTACCCATCCGCACAAAATGTTTGGTGTCAGGAACTGATGATGATGATGATGATGATGATAACTGTATAATTTCTAATTACAATTACAGTCTGGAGCAATGCAAGTCTAGAATTTATTCATTCATTCATTCAGAGCATTTATATAGCACCCCTTCAAAGAACTACTCAGAGGCGCTCCCAGCCCAACCACGACCAAAGAAAAAAGACTTGAGAAACTTGTAGAACCCAGCCAGATGGACCACAAGTAGAGAGCAAAGCGTAACTGGGAGGCCATTCCAGACAATATTAATGCGTATCATCAAGTATTGTAACTTGCGATTGGTACTTCTACCATATATGACGGACTTCAAGTGACTCCTAGTACTGTAGAATCTATTTATTTATCATTGCTCTTTTGACATATATTGTCTGGTGTTGTTGAACAGGTAATAAGTGGTCACCAAGGCTGGGTGAGGTGCGTTGATGTGGAACCAGGTAACGAATGGTTCGTCACTGGTTCATCGGACCGCATCATCAAGGTATGAAATATGGATGGTCTGCTAATTGCACTTTTGTATAATTATTTCTTGCATACGATCATCATCATCTTTTTCGTTATACGACATGTTAAATACTAGGACAATTTAAATACTAAAACATGTTGAATACTAGGACATGTTTAATACTGGGACCTGTTAAGTACTATGGCTTGTTATATAGTCAATTTATTTTTATCATCTGATCTTGGTGCCCTAGAAAAGTATTAAACCTTTTAAGCTGCGGCTAGACCGTGAGCGCCACTGTGTAGATATCTTGAAGGGGCACTGTATCAAGTTTACGTTGATTGATTGATTGATTTGTTGATTGATTGATTGATTTGTTGATGATGGTTGTTAGATATGGGATTTGTCTTCGGGAACGTTGCGTCTCTCGCTGACTGGTCACGTGAGTACGGTGCGTGGTGTGGTCGTCAGCAAGAACCAGCCATATCTGTTCTCCTGCGGTGAAGATAAGCAAGTCAAGTGCTGGGATCTGGAGCAAAACAAGGTCCGGGTCCTCCTCTTTATCCTGTTGAATTTTGCTCCATGTTCATTTGTCTTCTACTGTTAGTCCTAATTAAGGACTACTTGGTGACTTTTGTGGTCAAGGTGACTTTAAGGTCACACGATCAGTTAGAAAATTTGGAGTCCGTGCATTTGCACTGGGCTGAATAGAATAACCTTCCAGGCTTTATTTGTAAATCATCTTTAGACTTATTTGTTTAAGATTTATTATGAGTAAATTTTTCCGTTACATACTTTTTCGTGCAAGATTCTTTGTTTTTTTGCATGTGTTACAAATGACAGTTTAATAATAATAATTAGAATTCTTAATAGCATGCATTGCTATATTACTCATTAAAATTTGACATATGAAACTTATTTGTTCTGGTTTAGTTCTGATCTGTTGGTTGATTGTCGTTAAACAGGTGGTTCGTCATTACCATGGTCACCTGAGCGCCTGCTATTCCATAGATTTGCATCCGACGCTCGATCTGCTCGTCACTTGCGGCAGAGATGCCACCGCTCGAGTGAGTAATACTTATGACTGTTAGCAATAGCAACTTATTGTCTGGCACATGGTGAGATAGTTATCGCCACAAGTGTCAATAATGTGCTCCATAAAAGCCGAAATATAAACATTGCAGGTATACTTGTGTGCCAGTACGTACAATAATTATATAATAAACATTTGCATACATACTTATAAATTCCATTCATGGTTAGCTAACAATCTGATGTGTGTGGACCTGGTGCGAATATGTGTTGAATATTTAGTTCTGTTAACTTGCGCTTGTGGTGCTGTGCGGCGTGGAGATATTGGACCATGAAGAAAGTGGACATAGGAGGACTGTGAAGGCTTTTGAGATGTCAGTAGACTACCTATTGAAGAGTGGAAATGATCAGCTCAGCGAAACCTAAAACAAATGAACCTGTGTGGAGAACAATTGAAGAAGAACAATTGAAGAATTTCCGTGTCTTAAGACAATAAGTGAAAGACAAAGGAGATTGAGCGGAAAATGTTGAGAGGCGATTCTTAGCTGAAAATGGCCATTAGAAAGAACAAAATTGAAGACGTGGCAGGCAAGAGGAAGCCAAAGATGGATACAAAAGCTCAGTGAAGAGGCAGAGGACTAGAAGATTTGAGCTTCATTGGTCTTTACATAATAATAATAAAATAATAAGAGTAATAATACTATGTAGATAAGTACACGAATTTCATTGCCTACAATCTAACTACTGGTACACTGTTAACGAAGTGTTGATATTTGTTACAGGTCTGGGACATCAGAACAAAGACACAGATTCACTGCTTGAGCGGTCATACAAATACGGTGGCCCAAGTGCGCTGTCAGGGATTTAAACCGGAGGTCAGTTAGCCCGTTTGGGCCCATTTGCAACCCTCCACTGCACTGCTTGCCTTTTGCAAGCTGCATATTAACGTTGCATCTTTTGTAGTGCTACTCAAAGGGACAGTAAGCCATAAATTTGTTAGATACATGTGTATCTTTACGACTTACTGGGGGGTTTTTTTGGGGGGGGGAATAACTGACCAGGCAGTGTAATGTCGGACTGTGACACAGGAGAAAGAACTCTAGGGATGGGGTGATGGGTAAACAAGGAATTGTAGAGCCAAAACTAAAAGTGGGTGAATTGAAAAGTGTGTGGAAGAGGATTAAACTATAAAAGCGGTTAAATTGGTGTTGTCAGCGGATGGGAGGCTTTTTGAAGCTGTCCTGCTTGATAAAGTACATGTGTTGAACACACGCCTTCCATTGTTGTGACCATGAGTCCAAGTCTACATTCATTCATTCAAAGCATTTATATACCGCCCATTCAAGAAACTACTCAGAGGCCCTCCCAGCCCAACCACGAACAAAGAAAAAATACTTGAGACTTGTAGAACACAGCCGGATGGACCAGAAGTAGAGAGCGAAGCGTAACCGGGAGGTCGTTCCAGACGTTTCATCCAACTCTGTAAGGGAAATTATTACGCTGTCGAATGATTAATTTTAATTTTTGATTTAAGTTCTGTAGATGTTGATACTCTTTTCTTTGTGTTTTTTTGCAGGTCATAACCGCAAGTCATGACTCGACCGTTCGCTTCTGGGACATAGCGATGGGACGATCGTATCTTACGCTGACGAATCACAAGAAGAGCGTTCGCGCCATTGCCATTCACCCAACGCTGTAAGAGAAAATTATTGCACTATAAGAGATTTAATTATCTGTGATTTAGTTAACAGAAATTTGATTGCCAGAGATTTGATTGCCAGTGATTTAACTGCCAGAAATTTAATTACTGGAGATTTAATTAACAGAGACTTAACAAGCAGACACTTAGCTACCAGTGATTTAACTACCAGAGATTTAATTACGACCAGTGATTTAACTACCAGAAATTAAATGACCAGAGATTAGTCACTTTATATTTGATCACTGAAGATTTAATCTCTTAACAGATACATGTATAATCATCGGGGATTTAACTATTGGTGATGTATTTAACAGAGTTTTAGTCACTAGAGATCTATATAAAATCGCGAGAGATTTTATTACCAGATAATTCTGCTGTTACCGTTGTCGAATAAAGAAAGCCCAATGACAACAAGTCTATAATTATCATTCCATTCCTAATCTTGCATCGTTAGGAATGTCAGGGCATCGTCAATATGCTGTCAGTCTAGGAACATATTACTTTGTGGACTCGATTACGTGCATCCGGCTAACTTTTAAAGTGACGTGTCACGTGATTAGGAACATGATGGCTTCCGCGTCGCCTGACAACATAAAGCAATGGAAGCTTCCAGACGGAGTTTTCACACAGAACCTGAGCGGTCATACAGCCATCGTCAACACGCTCGCTTGCAACAGAGATGGAGTTCTCATGTCAGGAGGTTAGTGACAGACTCATCCTATTCACTTGCTTGCTGATTCTTTGTGTTCCTGGTCCAGTCTTTGACCAGTTTTCGTTTGTTATGACGACGCTTTCTTTCTTGAATGCTTCTCATGTTCGCAATTCTGCTACCGTGATACTTTTTCAAGGTGTCAGAATGCATTCTTCATGCTGCTGACCTTCTTGATCTATTTGTACCTCGGTCACAAACAAAGCATCAAGCTTTTGCTATCCATCTTCCATGCAAAGAAGTGAAGAGCAAATTGTAATCATGAAGTGCATTTTTACAGTGACTATGGGAAACTCCTTTAGAAATCTGCCTTTTCTACTGTGGATCCCGCTATCTGGAATGGCCTCCCACTTAACTTGCGACTTATGCCTAGACTAAATTCACCTGCTTTCTCTAAGTTGCTCAAAATCTATTATTTTACCTGTGGCTGGACTGGGAGCGCCTCTGAGTAGGTTTCTTGAAACAGTGCTATATAATTTCACGAAATGAATGAATAAATGAAACTGTAACTGAAGGTTTTAGTAATGAACAATGTGTATACTGTATACCTGTGTTGTTGTTTTATAGGTGACAATGGAACGATGTATTTCTGGGATTGGAAGTCTGGCTACAACTTCCAGCGACTCCAGGCGGCTGCTCAGCCTGGATCCATCGACTCTGAGGCCGGAATCTTTGCGTCGACGTTTGATAAGAGCGAGTCGCGACTGATAACCTGCGAGACGGATAAGACGATAAAGATCTACAAGGAAAACGAGTCAGCCGTACGTAGAGCTTTATGGGTGTCTGTTTTTTGTGTTTTGTTTGTGGTGTTCAACTATTTTTGTGTGTTCTGCTGTATTGGTTTCACATGTTGAATTTGGTTTTATGTGTTGAATTGGTTTATGTGTTCAATTGGTTTCACGTGTTCAATTGGTTTTATGTGTTGATTTGGTTTCACATGTTGAATTGGTTTCACATGTTGAATTGGTTTCACATGTGGAATTGTTTTCACATGTTGAACTATATTTCAGGTGGTGAATTGGTTTCACATGTGGAATTGGTTTCACATGTGGAATTGGTTTCACATGTGGAGTTTGTTTCACATTTTGAATCGGTTCACATGCTAAATTGATTTCACATGTTGAATTGGTTTCACGTGTGAAGGTGGATTCATTCTCTACATATCACACTGAGATAAGAGAGCACTTGTAGTTCGCCTGCACTATGACAAGTGCTCTTACATACACACATCCAATTCACATGTTGTATTTTTTCCAGTTCTGTTCTAACTTCTGCATTGTTCTGGTTGTCTTTTAGACGGAGGAGTCGCATCCGGTCAACTGGAAGCCGGACATAATGAGAAAGAAATTCTAGAGACTGGAATTCAGGAAAAAGGAAATTCTAGGGGAAGAAATTCCACGGAAACAACATAATTGCTTGTCTTTGTGGAAGCTGGAGCTCGTGTTGTTTTCCGGTGGATTTTGTTCTCGACAGTTCTTCCAATGGAGATGTTGAACTATTTTATGGATAAACAGAAAATGTCTTAATTGAGGCATTATCGTGGATTTGAATGTTTCTACCGATGCTGAGAAATTTCTAAACCGAAAATTATGATTTCAATGTGAATTCTTTGTTCATTAGAACATAATTATATGGTGTTCATATTGTTTTTAAAGAATATATTTTAGGGGTTTGATTAGAATATATTGCATTGTATCTATAAATTTATGTAGCTCCTTTTGCGGTGCACACTTATCAAAGGTGCTCGTCATTATCGATTTTAATTATTATATTTTTTACTTAGGTTGAGGTCCCATCCATCATTTTTTCATTATGACGATTTATATAGCGTCCCTTTAAGGTTTCTACTACATAGTGATTCCGACCCAACCTTGGCTGTAAAGGACGATTTTAAAGGCTGCGATTAAATGCAAACCCTGGCTAGCACCAGCATGCTGTTTGGGAGCTGGTTATGATATAGAATATATTTGACTATATGACGTATAGTTTGTGGAAGCCAATTCCACACCATGGGGCTAACAACAGAGGTGCTGTCTAGGAGCAGTTCATGCTCGGGGAATGAGGAGTTCACCCGAGTGGAGGAACGGCGAGCATAATGCCCCTGTTTATCCAGGGTAGAGGAACCTCAGAGCTTTTGCAAATAAATTATACAAGAGATCATCAGGTTTTGGATGGCACGTGTTGTGCATTATTATGGAATGACCAGTGTTTTTGCTTGGAATGTTTAATGAAACACGGCTGCACTGTGCCACGAAATGGTCATTTCGATGCATTAACAGATGCCAAAGTCACATAAGCGTATAACCATATGTATGTAGCCTATAGTTATCGTATTGTGTCGTATCTAAGAATTTATAGAGCACTTCTTGCAGCATGGACTAACTATTCAGAGGTGCTCTCAGCACAGATACGCCGTAGTAGGCAATGTAGTTGGTGTTTCAAATTTTCAATTGTATGATTGCCATTAAGGATTAGCGAGATTTAATGCAAAATAAATGGTAAAATGGGGATATTCCACTGAAATTGGGAGTAGTCTAACTTCTAAGCTTCCTCCTTTGCTCTACATAATATTATCACACAAGCGTCGGACCACTGATAGTGTTGTGAATAAGGTGGGTGCAAGAACAGGTATAATATTTGGAGCAAGATTGCTGATCACTTGGGTAACTTTGATCTCTTGTACCTTTTGACCATCAGCATGTGCCCTTCATTTCTTTTTCAAGTGGTGGTTTAGAAATCATGCTTGGACGTCTTCAATAGCGCGTGTGGAAAAAATGAGAACATTAAAAAAGTTCGAGCCTGCCAGGAGTCGAACCTGGAATCTTCTGATCCGTAGTCAGACGCGTTATCCATTGCGCCACAGGCCCATCTTGTACCATACGCATTTATCCTTGCTTTTATGATATTCTAAAATAGTATCGGAAATTAAACGAATATGTATAAAAATATTTATCCGTTTTTTAAATTTAATTCATTCAACTATTTTCATAGATCAATAAAAATCTGTACATTAATATAAAGCTGAGATCACGTGTAATAACGGAATAGTGTTGGGATGGTGCTCGCAGCGCCACACCGCGAATACCTGTTAACACAGCGGAGTTTTGCGCGCTTGCCGCCATTAAAAGTTCAATTTTAAAATTAACAATAGCTAAATAGGTTATCGCAACGTGATGAAATAAAAAAAAATCATTTTCAGACAAACGCAGTATAGACTCTAATATCTTTGGTATAGGCTTATATAAGCTTAGTTATAAAGTTTGAGCTCTGACTTTTTGTATTTGCAATGCCGCAATTCTTCTCGCTATGAGGCTCTCTCCTTTAGTTTGCTGTAGCTATTCTTTATTATCCAGTTAATTCATCGAGATGTGCCATAAGCTTCAGTTTTATTTGTATAACTTAATTAGTCAATTAACATCGTTTTTGCTCTTCCTCTCGACTTCTGTCAATGTCTGAAATGCTTGGGTACTTACTTATTTAATTATAAAATACGTCATAAATATAGCCACTCTGTAATATGACTCATTGCTATATCGCATCTTTGCGTATGGCGAAAATAAACAGGTAAACTTTCACCTGTGATTGAAATTCATTTCGAGAAAGCGGTGTCGTTTCAAACGTTAAAATGGGATTCTTGCCGTTGGATAACTTTCTCTGCTGGAAGCTGAAGATTGCGACTTTTGCAGTCTGTATTTACACATGTGTAAGTTTTTTGCAAATTTTACTTTAAAATGAGAACTGAGTCGAGTTTAACTGTTTGCAATGACCAGATGTGTGGACAATTCTATAGCGAATAGTAAGTAAGTAAGCCTAAGTGTGTAATTTATTAAACAATTACATTTCAGCATTTTGGCGTACTTACGTCTTAACCACAGTGGCTATCAACTGCCAACATGAGTATAACATTCTGGCTACATAGACGTCTCGCGCTGTAAGCAGTGGTTTGGGTGAGCTGTGGGAACGCCGTTCTTACGCATTCCCACCTTAAATCCTGACTGTAAGGTATACATATCAGCAAGAGGTAGGTAACGGTAGTGCGATAGTTTAAACGGTTAATTTAATTCACTTTTACTGTACAACCTGATACAACTCAATTGAGTCATTTGTGAGTGTATATGAGGTTCCGAGCAGACCCATTTTGAACGCCATCATACTAACCCGTCAACACCGAGCTTCGTGCAGATCTGCTCGGGTTGTAACAGATTCAAGTATAGGCCTATCAATACATCGATTGGGCAATGACACGTTATTCGAAATAATTTACGGTGCTTTTTGTATAATTGAAAGTGTGAAAATAATTTACAACGCTAAAATACACGTTTGCCTCAGTTTTTCAGCACACCCTTCTTGTTTTTCTCTCGTTTTTCAAATAATATCTGCCTTAGCCATCTGGCATGAATCAGGACTGCAGGGTATCAACCTGGTATCGCATCTCAGCTATCTCGAGTAATTTGCTTAGCATTAGTTAGTTAGGCGAATGATTGCAGGGCAAGGAAAGTAAGCGGTGCCAGCGTATGGCCCTAAGGCAGGAAGGTAGGAAGGAAAGACAATTTTCTTTCTCTTGAAGTTATGTACATAATTTTTAAAGTTTGTCACCGCGTAGGGACCTTGGGCAAGTCCTTCACTCATAATTGCTCAGTGCTTCGGCGTGAAACTCCGATGCAGTGTCCGCTCTGCATTCGGAAGCGCCTCTGAGTAGAGAGAGCTTGAAGGGGCGGTATAACAAGTGCACATTCAAAAAATAATAATGGAGGGAGTTAGGATTGAAAAAGTAATTTCAAAATCATTTTGTTTCATTTTTTTAGATCGTTGCAACGGTGGCTGCGTTGTTGGAAATTCTGGATGTTGTCGCTCTGAATCCAGACATGAATTTTGAGATTTCTAATGGTTTCGAATCCTACTGGAGAGCACATGCCTGGGAAGGTATAGGACTACATTTACCTGTTTTAACTGTTCTTTCTTTGTGTTTGACTGAAATGCTTCATGGGGATGGGGAGTTGAAATGTCATTACCAGAAATGCATAGATAAAACAGTGTGCTATTGGTTTGAGCCTCCCAGAGGTGGCTACTTATCAGGGATGTTAAAATTATGTATAAATAATTGGGTTGATTTCACAAACTTTTGGCCTTTATGAATAGAACCCGACCTAGACAATCATGTGCTATTCATAATGTTGAATTTCCTGAGGGATCCTTTTCACATAATGGCAAAATAATAATAATGGTGTAAAAATCAAGAATAGCTAAATATATGGATACTAATAATTATAAAAAGATTGAGTAATAATAGTAATAATAATTCAATGCATTGTAATAACAGCTTCAACAATATTTAGGTTGTCTGATCCCGTCATCATTGTATAATTAATCATAGCATCATCTCAGTGGAGCTATATAATGTTCTGCATTTCGACGTTGTTTTAGGTTGGCTTGCATGCAACTTGGTCATGTTCTTCAGTCATCTGATCATGATTTCATTTTCGGTTCTCGAAATTGTCGCCATCAAAAGATTTGTAAGTTACTTTTACATCGTAATAGTGGACTTGAGTAATATAGGATACTGAGTTGATTCATATGGCATATGAATAATGATTTTATTGGAATCGTTTGGCCTCAGTGACATATGGGTTAGGGTAGTACGGTAATAATGTGAATTAGCTAATATTGAAAACAATACATAGTAATACTGTTGAAAATTGTGGTTTTTTTTTAGCCGACCTACTACGAGTTTAACATCACCAAGTACTACTTGGCATTCTTCGTGTGCTATATTCTCATTGAGCTTGGAACCGGCTTGTACAAATACTCCTACTATGGAAACAACACATTCGTAAGTACATTTATTCGTAATTGTGACTATGATAACATTATATACCTAGCACCTTCTCAAACATTTACATATCACCTTTTCAAAAGACACTCCTCAGAGGAACTCGCAGCCTAAAACCAGGGTGTGAAATGCCATGGGGTTGGGGAACAGCCCCCCAGTCCTTCTTAGAGCCCCGTAGTAGTCTTTTTTGCACCCCAATTCCAAGTGGATCATAGTCCAACCTCCCACCCCCCGTTATTTTTCAACAATTCTCACACTGCCTAACCAATGGAAATTTTAAAAGGCGGTATAGAAACATGTACAGAATAGAGTTATTTGTTTGTCGACCAATGAAAGATGACAAATAAGAGGAAACTTGTTTTATAAATTATTTTTACCATTGAATACAGAGGTGGTTTGTCAGCCTTTTAACTCTTTACCGACCCTAGTGTAGTTACAACTTAAGTAGTAAATGGTATGGGAACCAAGAGATGTGACGGAAGATCGTAATACTGTCTGAAATGAATGAATGAATGATGACGATGATATGAAAATGGAGATCTATATGATCCTTTGGTGCATATCCATTGCACTTGCGACGGTTACAAAGCTAACTGTACTATTTGTGCTTGCAGCGACTTGGCTATCTGGTCTTCACGTTCATCTACTGGATTGTAAGAACAATCCTCAATGTAAGTTGTGCAATCAGTTTCCTAATAAATATATATATTTATATATGTGTGTGTGTGTATAATTGTATATTATGTGTGTATATATAATATTATATATATACTTGCATATACCTGGGGCCTTCCTAGGAGCTGTCACACAAGTTAATATAGTTCACACAAATTGATACAACACTGATTGAATATTAATTGTAAGCATGATACTTCTGCAGCGCCCACAACAAGGTCAAGGGAACCCACTGATTCGCAGGCGCTCATTAAAAACAAAATTGATAATGACTGTTTAAGTAGATCTTGGTGTTTAACGACATTCTGTGACTGCCAGAGACACTGATGTCGCACTCCTCAGTTCTAAAGGCTTGGGACTGGCACCACTAAAAACGAGTGGCAAAGTTGTAGGACAAGCAGCTGGATTATGCGCTTGCTATGAGATGACACATTATGCAATGTGCATGTTTCATGCGAAACAATGCAAAATGGCTTCTTTGTCTGGAGGAAGGAGGGGGGCAAAGGCCAGACTTAGATAGTATAGAACATTCATTGGACCAATTCAATGCAATGACCATGTTGATGATGTGTGCTGTTGGGGCTTAAAGTGACTGGGCAGTCATGGATGGTATCCACACACTGATTTTCAAATCTGAACGCCATCTTAGTGGGCCATCACAGCCTGGAAAGTTGCATCTTTGCCAACTGTTTAACTACTGGAAATACACGAATTAATTGATTAATTAATTGACTGATTGATCGAACTGCTTTAGGTTGTTGGCGTAGTCGTCATCGGATCGAGAATAGCGGAAGTCAACTATGAGATCAAATTTGGCGAGAAGAGGGATCTCTCGAGTTGGGCGTCACGAGCAAACCTTCTCGATGCAACAAGATCAGGGATGGTCACCCCTCGCTAGGAGGCTTGATGCCAGGGGCAATGATCGCTTTGACAAATGACTCGATGATGTTAGCAACAATAAACGACAGATGTAGATGACAACGGAAGACCATGATTCCGAAATAGATCTTTTTTATAAGGAACAGAGACTTTTTGTACGATTTCGTCGCAGGAGAGTAGATGCGGACATTGATTGGACATTCATTGGGGGCCTTTTAGAGATTTGACGAAAGGAGCTATATAAATGTGCGGTTGCATTTATTTAGCGCCTTTCTGTTACTCTCTCTGGGGTCACTTTAGATATGCCATAATTTACAGTGTATGTCAAGAATTCTCGATTAACGTAATTTGATCTGAAGATAAGTGCGGATGTTGACATTTGTGGAAATTTAGATTTGAAGCAACTCTTTTAAATAAAGAGCATGATCTGTTTTTTGTAATAAAGTAGATGTCAATGATTGTTGATAATAGTCGCAAGAATGTTGACATTGTGGTTGCTGTATTTTCCAGACTTTTATCTGCACTATTCTAAAAGGGGAAGGCATTTATCAATTTTAAATCTTTGGACCAATTTAACCCTTTGCAAAAAGAGTGCACTAAAACTGAATGAGAAACAAATGCGGTTCGCCTATAAGGTGTTAAATAGTGCAAGATTGGTGATAAGGCCAGAATCTTAATTGATTTCAAAATTTAAAACCAGTAAGCTTACACAGAATTCAGTTTTTATTTTACAATATCAATAAAGTGCCATGCTCAAACTACTACAAGCCTCGCATCCAAGTCTATCAGGTCCACAGTTCTCTTGTTTAATTCAACAATTGCGCTTCTTGTAACCAGTGTCCTTGCAGAGACCAATGCTCAAGACAAAGGCCTGGACATCTCGGCAAAATTGTGTAGAACAGCATCAGTAGTGTATGGCAAAATCCTTTGACTTGTGGCATGCATGACGTTGAGCATGCCAATACCAAATGCAAGAAGCAAAGGTTTTTCCACTGAAAAATAATCCAGTAGTGCTGGATTGACGAAAGGTTACATCCATACGAAGGACGGCGGAAATAGTGACTAGTGCTTTCCACAGAACCATTTAACATCCGACTGCGTCTGAAGGTCGACCAGGTCGTCGTTCACTGTCTTCCACTTGCACTGGCAGGCATAGGCTCGGTAACCTGAAATGTTGCAATTCAAACATGTTGCAACACTAACCTCAGATGCTATTACATATATTAAATTTACCACTTACCAGTACACATAATGAGGTAAGAAAATGCTCATTTATTCATTCCAAGAATTTATATAGCGCCCCTTGAAAGAGCATACTCGGAGGTGCTCATGTGTTTGGCACATCTTGTTCAGCATGAATAGCTACGACACTGGGCCAGGCAAAATTTCACCTCCAGTTGTGTATTCAAATTAAAAAATTAGAACATGCTGACTAATTAATTATATGGGAGAGTGAGTTTAGGGTGATGGAATAGCAGTGTGTCAGTTGGATTCGCTTCGAAAAACTTTCCCAAATGTCCACTCAACCTTCCATTCGACAGATGGCATCAGTAAGCGCTTTGCAGGGCTGCCAAACAGTTATATTCGACTCCTGTAGTAACTTTTTATCATCCGTTCATACTATGAATTGCTATCAGTTGAAATTAAACGAAGATATTATCTTATTATTAAAAAGTCATGAGGTCTTTAGTTGGTGAAAAACGAAGACTGGTCAATACCCACTCTCACGTCACACCTTAAAAAGTAGCACCAACCTTTTTTGCAGATTAGTTTTGACCGTAGGCGATCGTACTCGGGCATGTTGTTACGGAGGAAGAGATAATCGATGCTCGAATGCCACTGATTGTTGTCGAAAGATGATACAAGAAAGTCACAGTCGGAACAACGCAATCTGTTGCACGCCCTAAACAAAATGCAACAGCTTGTTAACACTTTAGAAACAAGCTGCATTGGTTTCGAAGTCGCTCTTAGTGCACGCTCGACATTAAATGGTTAATGACAGTCATTATTCATTCATTCATTCAAGAAATTAAATAGCGCTTCTTCAAGGGGACTACTCAGAAGCGCTCCCGACTCTAGCACAGCAAAAAATGACAGTTTTGAGTTTAATTAAAAAAATGTTTCAGTAATAACCCCAGAAAGTAGACGTCACTCCTGAGGGAGCCCATTCCCATTATGAGACATATCTGGCATGCTTAATAGCAGGACACAAGTAAATCATTAAACTAATGACTGAATGCAGCAAGGCTGAATTACTGAGCAACGTATATAGGTGCTCGTGTAAATAGGCATATTTAGAGGTCAACTGGTTCAAAACCCCTGAAATATCACTGAGCAGTGAACTGAGTCATAGAGCAACAGGTTTAACAACACAATACAATTCCAGTCTCTTTATTAACTAATCAACGTTGTCACAAACAATATGACTTTCTTTATACTTGTTTGCGCTGCCTGGTGATTATTTCATTAGGGATCTGATAGCCAAATCGTACACAAGGCTGCAAAGCTGAAGGTTACTTACTTGCTCACAAATTAAAATGACGAACCCTGAACCCAAGAATAAAAACAGTGTCAACCTTTTGTTGACGGTAGTTGACAATCCCATCTCGGATGAACCCCCACCGAGAAACACTTGGAAACATCTGGAAATAAACGTGAAAAGCGAAGATATAACCAACTATGGTTATTTAGTTTTATGTGAGAAACCCACCGTTATTATTGATGGTCAATTATAAAAAAATACAATTATAAAAAATAAGTTTATCTCAATCTTTACAACCCTTGAAACATTTGCAGTTTGATTTTCTAACAAGGAAATTCCAAATAGTGGGTCCAACTCGGCATGGTTGATATATCAATAACACATTAAAAGTAGACCTTCGAAAGTAATATCATAACTGACTTTGACGCTGCCGTTGAGCCCGGCTGACTGCTTTCTTTTCGAATTGGTAGTTTTGTAGATGATCTTACATCAGTTGCGTTGGAATTTGCGCGACCTTTCGACGACCTCTGACATCGAATATCATCTTCATCGTCTGTCAGAATGTCGCTCAGATCAAGCGATTTTGATTCTTTGCTAAAACATGACATTACTTGCAAGGATGCATACTTCATAGTTGTCCATATATGTGCATTTGCATACATAAGCTATCTCAGGTCTAAAACTATCTTGACTTGGACGGCAAATATAGGTTCTAGAACCGCCTGTAAGCCTTGTGACATTCTACGGTGACAATGACCGAGCCAATGCATAATAATTAAAAACAAGTTAAACAAATATCGCGAAAATTGTGCACGTACGATATTCCTCAACACATTCATGTAATTAACCAAACAATAAACCTAGTGGCCCACTTAAAACAATCACTGCAATCGCAAAAATTACCTCCTCGCCTTGGTAGGACCAGTGCTCTTCGCTTTAACCTCCGTCCCATTTTCTTGTATACCAATTTTCATCCTACCAAGACGCTTCTCGACCGCATCGAACAATTCGTCAATGTCGTCGTCTGCCATGATCAATTTTTAAGAGAAGAAGTTCAACAGAAAACTAAACTATATCGACAGAAATAGCGTTTCGAACATTTATATTTTTAACACCAATCTCAGTTTACCGCAACTAACCGGAAATCCAAGGACGCCACTCTCATACGTAAACAAGTCGAGCAAGGACTCTGTGTTTAAAGAGTCCTTGCAAGTCGAGTAAGTAAGATCAGACATTAGTAAGTAAGTGTGTAGCGTATTCTTCAGTTGTAGGCGCATTTGGACGAGAACCTCAGAGATCCGTCTGATCCAGTTGGGCTGAAATTGGAAAATATAAGGATCCACAATCAGACGGCTACGGCGGGTGCACCGTGAAAGAACTTTGAGGAAAAGAAAGGAAGGCTAAATTTGTAGGGCAATGGTTTGAGAAAGAGCAGCTTGTATTTTCAGTTTTGAGTGGAACTCCTGTAGATAGACAACAAGAATTGAGGGTTTTTGAGTAGGCTATCGTATAGGAGGATTTAGCCTTTAGGCCTAAGTAGGCTAGACCACCAGATACCCTAGAGTCCTAGACCTATTTGTCGTTGTTAGGGCGTAGCTGCGAAGCGTCTGAGAGCTAGCGCGGCACAAAGCATCCGTGTAGGCCTTCCAGTGGGATCCCACTCAGAAGGCAGGCAGAGAATTACATGTATAACATTGAATGACATTCAACTTTCGCTGGCGACATTAGACGTAAGGCCATGATGACGAATATTATGGACACTAAAAATGAAACTGTCCTGGTAATGGCTATAGGCCTATATAGACCGATGTCGAATTGTCGATGCCTAGAGCCTATATGAGCCCCAATAGACCTACATAATTATGAGGTCGTCAAACTTTGGTGATGGAATGTTGGTAGCCTAATAATAACTACATGCATAGCCTATACGTAGTAAATTATTGTTCGATAGGCTTAAATGCTTATCTGCATTGTGTAATGTGTAGACCTATACAGGTCCTATTAGCCTATCGATCTTTAGTTCGGTACGCAATCTTGTCGGTAGAACGCTACCCTCATGGGCGTCCGCAGGAATTTTTCTAGGGGGGCGCAAACTTTTAAATAATTGTCACATGGTCTAAATTTAATGGGTGACAGTTTGAATTTCCATATTACCATGAGAGAATCCTATTATCCTACCTATACGTTATGCGCCCAAAGAAAGATATAGGCTATAGGTTCAACTTGTAGAACGAATCGATAATCACATTGAGAATCGCGTTGTAACAATCACAACCAAATAATCTAAATTTATGTGCAACTGCGAAAAATCCAGAGGGGCGCACTTGCGCCCCCTTGCGCCCCGCTGCGGACGCCCATGGCTACCCTCATGCCCTGGGTGACTGCATGGGTCTTTAAAACATAGGCTATAGGCTATAGGCTAGACCCAATGTACATTATAATGCACACAGTAGATCTACCCCTTCCTGACATGGGGCTCTTAAACTACAATTTACTGGGGTGTAGTAACACCCTAGTGTACCAGAATATCGATTAAAATTAAAGAAATATCTCAGAACTTTTTCTCGGGTCTCAGGAGGCTACAGCAACAGACCAAGTTTCTCATCCTAATACATTTTTATTTGACTGCGCTGGGAGTTGGGAGCGCCTCTGAGTAGTACCCTTTGATGGGCGCTATGCAAATTCATTTTCTAATGAATTCATGAAAGTCGTTTTCAGAGGATCGATCTTAACAACCTTTAGTACCCTACCTGGTACCGGTAACAAAAATCAGTTGCAAACAATGGTGTACCATTTTTATTATTCTGCTGCGAAAGGTCAACCTGGCCAATTAGAGTAGAGTAGAGCAGAGCAGCACAGAGTAGAGTAGAGTAGAGTAGAGTTGAGTAGAGTAGAGTAGAGTAGAGCAGATATAGCAGAGTAGAGTAAAGTACAGTACAGCAGGCCTATAGAGTAGAGTAGAGTTGAGTAGAGTAGAGCAGAGTAGAGCAGAGTAGAGCAGAGCAGAGTAGAGTAGAGTAGAGTAGAGTAGAGTAGAGATATAAGCCAAGCTTAAGAATTAGACCAATAAAGAATTGTCTTCATGCTTAAGCGGTGCAGGAAATGAACAGTGCGGAGGTAGTCCTATAGAGACAATTATTCAGCTTAATCCGGATCGAAATAACAGTCAGTTTTTTTACAATTTCGGACCAATGTCCGTCGTTTGCGAATTGCGATTTAAGCCTAGCGAAGCTTATTATGGCTGTCATAAATATACATGTACCTATCATAATGGTAATGTTAAAACAATCAGTTGAGACTTTAAAATAAGCTTACATGTAAGTATAGTACAAAAACCCAGAAACCGCCACTGTCACGTGAAGCATATAAATGTGTACTGTGTAGCCTATGGTAGGCTACTTCTGCTGCTAATTATTTACACGAAGCTGTCATAATTATAAAAATAATATATACATACATTTATGTTTAGAATGTAGTCCTACAAATTATTATATATGTACAATGTATAGGCCTATCTCTATATCTAAAGAATTTATAAATTATTATAAAATTATACCCGGTAACCTATATACAAAGTATTGTGTATTAGGCCATATCTATCTTTAAAGAATGGGCATCACTGCGCTCCTCTGCAGAACGTCAAAGACGAGAATCGAATCCGATTGAGTGACGAAGAGTCGACCACTCGACTCATTCAGGTGGATCTTACCAGGACTGAGCAACCCATTTGTACTTCTGACGAGTTCACCCTGGCACTGAAGGTCGAACCCCAACAACAATACCCTATTGTTATTCTGGTCGAGTACCATAACAGACCCAGCACTGTCGACGGCAAGGTACTTGGGCAGATTCATGTGCCCCTCTCCCAATCCCTTCTTCCCTCCGAACGTCTTAACGAGGGCCCCGGTGTCTTCGTTGACGATGCAGGCCCGATGAAGGCTGTCTCCAATCCCGTGAATGACGACGAAGTGACCGGTGTCCAGCTTGAAGGCGTGGTGCGGATGTACCTCTCCCGCCACGGAGTTGATCCGGATCTTCCGGATCCGGTGTCCCTCTGGACTGTACTCGACGATGACGTTCTTCGCGTAGACAGCCAGGACGACGTTCCCGTCCCTGGCAACCGATAGATACCCGGCCTTCCGCTTCGTGCTCCACGACGATTTGAAGTCGCCGCTCGGCTCGAACCTTAGGTAACATAACATAACATTTTATTTGGCAGCCAACTCATTGGAAGTCATAAAATTATTAGGCTGCATCATATAGTTGTCGAACATGTCGGCTTACCCAGAAGACCCAGAATGAGTCGAAGGACCCGCTAGCCAGGGCCACCTGCTAGCATTGGGCTAAAAAGATGTAGCCTATCACGGCCGACTGTGCGTTTGCAGGCGGTTCAATAAAGTAGCCTACATAAGAATACTCACTTTCCGCTTTTCCGCCCCTCTGATCGTAGGGTAGCCTACCTCGACCCGGACCCCCATGGACTACTCTTACGGACAACCCTTTTGACTCAACGCAGCGCTCGTGAATAAGCTGCTGCCCCGCGCTTGGCTTTCCAGTAGCGCCTTAGAAATTTGAAGATTACGATTACGAATACGATCTTGAATGAAATGACGGAATAACAACTTCTTAACTAGCATAATAAAATTATACAATCAAAAGGTGAGTGACGATTGAGGAAAATAGATGGTAACCTGATGCAGGGCTGTTTTTAAGGAAGTCTTAGAACTGCACAACCCCGTCTTTCCTTTCCCATCCTTTATGGTAAATTAGCCTACTTCCAATCGAAGGAGAATGACATTTTTGTTAGTTTCAACTGTACAGAAGTGCTTCTACAACTGCACAAATCCATTTAGAAATGCACATTTTGCGTACAAATGCACGTTTAAAAAAGGCCTGGCAAAAGGTGAGTGACGATTGAGGAAAATAGATGCAAACCTGATGATCTCCTTGTCGGTGTTCGGTTTCGTTTCGTCCGATTTCTTTCCATCCATGACGAAGAGACGGTTGTTGCTCATGGGGCACGACACGATGTCCCAGGCGTCTATGAGGCCGGGCACATCGAAGCGGCGCCTCTCCGTGAAGCTGGACGAGTCGTAGACGACGATTTCTGGGCATTGTGAGCTGACGACGAAGACGTCTTGACCGACGACGGTCACTCCTCGGATCCGTCGCTGCTGTCTCTCATCCGAATGGACCAAATGAATCGTGTGGATTGCTATCGGCTCCTGACGGTAACTGATTCTCTCTGGAAGAATCGGCAAAGAGGAAGAACGTCAAGTTTTGATACGTTTCAGCAGTGTAAGAATTGTGGAAAAATAACCGGGGGTGGACCATTATCCACCTGGAATCGCGGTGTGAAAAACAGATTTTACTATGGGGCTCCAAGAAAGACTGGGGGCTGAAACAGCCCAACCCTACAGACAATTCTCACCCTGCATTTCAGATGTGCATTATGATTATTAGACCTGTGGTTGTTTGAAGTGTAGAAAGTCACTGTTACGGAAAGTTCAGATTGAGTAAAGAGAAAGCTTGAGAAAGAGAAGGTATATGGTAGGCCCTAGGCCTATATGGCTGGGCAAGAAAGGTCAGGTAAAGACATGGAAAGAGAAGACTATGTAGCGCAAGACAAGGTATAAGACAAGGTAAGACACGGTAAGAAAGACAAGGTAACACATGGCAAGGTAAGACCGCAAGACAAGACGATGAGTAAGGTTAGACTAAGTGTAGGACTAAACACTCTGAGCCATACACACCATAAAGGTTTTTTGCTTTTGAGAGGTTTCTAAAATTAGCTCCATAAAAGTGCAAGAACATCCCAAAAGAGATTCAACGTCAATTTGTGATGTAGGCCTATACACTATACACGCTACTTTAATTATTAGCACTATATTAATCTATTCTTTTTGATACCGTACATAACTAATTAGCCTACATGCGCACCTGTTATTTTGCATCATGTTGTTTTCTGTTTGTTAGGCTTATTATTTGCTTTGCAAGGTGTGATGTTCCATCATTTTCATGATACATAACCCACATACAATGTATGCACCTGTTATTTTATATAATGTTGTCTCTGTTATATAGTCAGTCGTAGGTCTATAGGTCATGTTGTGGTATGCAATGTTATTATAATGTTGGCAAAAAGGTTGATCCTTTTTAGGTCGTCCAAGGGCAAATTTTACTGCGTATTATTTATGTACCGCCATCGCTAGAAACTCACATAGGCTACTCTGCCGGATAAATGATAATATAATTCAGTCAACGAGATTTATAGTTTAGACTTGTACCTGGAGCTCTTCTGAATGCGAGTTGTTCAGCTCGACCGACCATTGCCTGAATCTGCTTCTTATCTATAAACACAATCAGTTGATATTATTAAGTGCTTCTTTTATAATCATACAATCATCATGCTATAGCCTATATATATGCCAAGCAATGAGCTTATCACAATAGGCACCATGGCTTTAGTTTTTGATCAATGTTAGGCTACTTAGCTGACTTCGCTCGAGTTTTGAGGTAACTCTAGTAGGCCTATTATAATAGGCCTAGCCAAAGTCGTTAATCGTTATAATCGAAAAATCTGAAAAGAAGAGTCATAAAGTTAAGGGAGCTGTGGACTGGATTGTTCTGGGCTTCATTAGCTAATCTCTGCATGATTTTACTTAGACTTAGCCTACATAGAGCATAGAATAATTGAGTTTACCTATCAAAATCAGGAGAAATTTTTACTGCAAAGAACAGATTTGTTCAGATAAACGTGAAACAGTATCTCAGAGAGCAGCCTTTTTACAATAATTATTCAGATTTGTCTAATCCGGAAAGTGTTACCTCAGCTAAAATGAAGAGTATAGTCCTAAATACCAAAGTGAACGGAAATGAAACCGTTTCCAAATACAGAAAATAGACCTAGGCCTAGGCCTATAATTGTATGAAAAAGACGAGGTAGGCTATACATTGTACATGTATATGCCGTAGGCCTACTAAACGTGGGATTGGTAGGCAGGTTATTTAGTTCATGCATATGAAAATTATCGGAGTTAATTGAGACGTTAATTAAGTAGTACTAACGTCTTTGCCAGATGATAATGAACGCCACTGCGAGTGCACCAATTACGACGGCAATGGCGGCAATTACAACAGGCATCAGAGGAAACTGCACGAAAATATGCCCGTGTCGTGGAGGGAGACCAGTTGTACTTGTAGCACATACAGACACTGGAAACTATATGTAACTTTGCACAAGGCCTGTGACCAGGAAACTTCTGTTTAAATTGTTGACCTACTGTTTACTTAACGCTACACCAATATGGACTCCTTTACGTAAGCCTAATAGGCCTAATCGTAATCGTAAACTCGGAACTTCTACTGCGCCCCACACAGGCGCTCACCAAGGCAAAGTTGATAGACAGAGGTCAATATCCGGAGAACAGGGTGAATGATATTTAGAGTTGAAGCGGCGTGGGAGGTTGAGGGAAGTGGAGGAATCAGGATAAGAATTGTGAAAAGCTATGTTTCCAGTTTCGAATGAAATACCTGTGGGGATAGCCCATAGCGAGAGATGGGGTTTATAATGTTATACCCAACACTGCGGCCATATTTCACGGTATACCTGCAACCTATAGGCTAAACAATGGAAACAGTACTGCTACTGATTTCTAGTTACTTAATTAATCGGATCAAGAGAATAAAATCTGATTATAATAATTGACTAACGGTATCGTCTAATAAAAAATGGATACTAGTATGAAGAATGGAGACAAACACTTTTGAACTGATGGAGAGTTTAGAGGTTAATTTACCTGTCATCATGATTGTAGTGCTTGTAGACGTAGGGTTGTTGACGGCTGGTGTACACGTGGACCTTAACCTGCATTCCTCACTGTTAGGTTCTGTGACACCTGAAAATAGCAAAGGACAAAGAGACTAATAGCCTATAAAAATAACTAGTGCGAAAACTTCTTTCTACAGTCTTGGTTCTACGCTAGCAACTCGTTCTGTTAAATGAATAGGATGCTTAATTAAAAGTGTGAAAGCATGCAGGTCTCAGTAAACTAGCCAGTAACATTTATGTTTTCCTTTGTGACTAGCAACTAACGCTTTGACACACACACAGTTTGGCCACATTAATATTTTTAATCATTATATACCTCTTAATAGGTCTACAGCACCAATGCACACTTATTTCCACCAACACAACAACACGATCTCTGGTCTTGCAACTTACAAATAAAAACTAAAGCAACTGGACAGTGCAAATCAATCGACGGTAGGCCTATTACCAAAACAGACGAACAAATTTTAAGAAATTGGGACAATTTTTAAAAACAGATATTGAAAATAATTAATAAAATAACAAAAAAATAATATCTGTAGGGCCAAGTCACAAGAAGCATACAATATTGCAGTCTTGCAATAAAATAAATTAGAAAAGTGTAACAAATTTAAAAAAACCAATATCAATAAATAAGCTACCGAGTAGGCTAATCAAACAGATGAATTGAATCAATATTGCTTACTATGACAAGTTATCTGTCTGCCATCTGATGAACAGTTGTACTGGGCTGCTGTAACTGATGCTGCTGCTGACGCTGATGACACTCTTGACGATACTCGTGGAATGGTTGACACGCAGACGTATGATGATCTGTCCATGTTAAGCGCAGCTTTAAGCGTCAGGACCAACGATGAGTTTTCCATCCGAACTCCTTCCCTGATCGCCGTCCTCTCTCCCAACTTCCTCCATTCCAGTGTAGGTCTGGAATTGCCCGTGAAAGAAATGATGCAGTGAAGTTCCAGTTCTTGCGGTTCCGTCCCACAACCATCCGTCTCCAGAATCGACTTCATATTGAATTTGCAAATCGCTTTGGGTTCTACACAAAGAGAAACAGATTTTCAATATTTGACAAAATTCACACAATAATATTTTAGGGCCACATAGAACAACGAATCTGATACGCGGTTCTTCAATCGCCTGCTACAGGTGGAGAGTTGTTAGATTCTTGCAAGCCAATTAGAAAATAATAGCCTAGTGAGTTCTGTGACGTAAACGAAAAGGGAAGAAACTGCTAAAAGTCCACTAGGCTATATGTGCATAACTCCATGATTAATCTTTTGCCAGTCAGTGGATAAAGTGGTTTGGGTGGTCCGTGGGAACGCCAAATGTGTGAGTTGAGTAATGAGAATGCTGACGAAGTAGGCTATTGTTGGAACTCAGAGTTTCCTGCATGATGAGCGAGGCCGGCGAGCAGTGGGAACGTAAGCCAAGAATTTCGAGAGCAGTAGGAAAGTGGGAACGCCGTTCGTATACGCGTTCCCACCCTACCGTGAGTTAATCCTTCGTTCCGTTACTTTCGTTGTCCGAATAGATCCAGTCCGAATAGATCCATATTGAAGTTTCAAATGAATCCCAGTTGTACTTAAAAAATTAAGATATTGTATATTACAATGCTACTGTAACACCTTAACCAAAACTACCTACATGTATAGGCTACAAAAGCTACTCTACATTGATATAGTACCCAATTAAATCCAGCATACCTAGCACGATCAGCTGAGCACCCCCGCTCTCTCCTGCTCCAGCATTGTCACGACATAGGTAGGTGCCAGCATCAGATGAGTTCACCTGGTTAATCACCAGGTTGGTGGCACCTGTAGTATCGTCAATCTCCACCTGGAGCCGAGGACGGAAGCGCCCGTCCACCGTTCCAAACCCGTAGACGAAAACTGGAGTTGAAGTGGCCAGTTTAGGATTGACGCCGATGGGGTAATACTTCCAGTGGATGTCATTGGATGGAAGATTCGTGGAGCAGCTCAACTTCGTTGATTGTCCGGCAATCACCTGCGTGTCCTGTGGGAAGACCGTCAGACCACCCAACACTACAAGACGATACAAAAATTCTAAATGTATTTCAATGACTACGAGGAAATATCTAATTATGTAAGGGGCGCAGTATACATGTATTATGTACAACTACATGTGCAGTATTGAAGTGTAAGCCTATATGGGCGCATGCATAATCTGTGTATGTATGTGTGTATATTTAAATGTACATGTATGTATGAATGCAAGTGCGTACATTCAACCAGACATACATGCATGTATGCCTGAATGTATGTATAATGTACGTGCGTATGCTACTGTATGTATGCATGTGTGTATGTATGTATGCATGTATGTATGTATGTATGTATGTATGTATGTATGTATGTATGTATGTATGTATGTATGTATGTATGTATGTGTGTATGTATGTATGTATGTGTGTGTATGTATGCATGCATGCATGTATGTATGTATGTGTGTGTATGTATGTTTGTATGCATGCATGCATATGTAGGCCTACGTGTGGTTAGATCAGCCAATTTATGAATGATTACCCCTTCCCCAAATATCGTGCAATGAAAACCAGCCGGATGTTTTCGTTGTCCTGTAATAACTTGTGATCATGCATTCATATTATGAGTTATAGTCATACTGTGATGTGTCAGTTTGAAATGAAGACCAAGATTACTAATTATAAATCGGGGAAAGACCTATATGCATGCGTTTGTTGCCTTTTCTTTAGTTTAGACTTAGATCGAAATCTAAATAATATACCCTCATGCTGGAAATTTGAATATCTGCATTTCCATGATAGGCCTACCTAACCGAGTAACCATGGTTACTGATGCAACCATACCTCGTTTTTTAGTTTAATTATATTCCTCTGACCTTAAAGACCAATAATTATCAGACTAAACTTGAAGCGGTATTTTACGGCAATAAAACTTTTCAATGCTGTTTAGCGACGCCCTGTCTTTTCAAGGATAATTAGTGTCGCCACCCTCCTTTATCCCGACTTGGGACTGGCACTCTCAGATTACGAACAGTGGCGTATAGTTAATGCATTAAAATACACACGAGACAACTGCAGTCATAGGTGAGCAGTAATCTATAGTAGCTATGGTACCTACCAGTTTCTGTGTTGGTTAGTAGCAAGGTCAGAAACAGAACAACAGGAGATGTAGTCCTCGTCATCCTGCGATTGAAGAACTCAACAGAAGAAAATCAAGACTACGATCTATCTGTAAGAGTTCTCTCTCACATACGCTCCACTGAAGAACCTCAAGAGACACCACAGACTTATCTCGATTAACTTGTACGATGTTAGTTCCGAATTCAGTGGTATAGACCAAATTAATACTATATATAATTATGAGAACTGTTTTAGTAGCTTATGGATCTCTCTGTCAGAGTTCTTCTCTCATATATGCTCAGTTGTGATTAATTAAACTATCAGACAAGCCAGAGCACTTTTGTTTTAGACAACCAGGAACCGTCGTTCTTAAATAGACTAGGCTTGTGCGTAAATGGCTCAGACTCTCTGGACTGCATGGGCTTGCATTGTCACGCAGTTCTTAGCCTACGAATTACGGAGGGAGCTCATTAATTAATTACATGTAGCCTACTTATCACGTGCGATTAACAAATTTCCGTTCTGCCTGTCAACGCCTTCTTTATTTATGCAAATATCGGAAGAAAAATCACGTCATCCGCAAAAAGTTTTTACTGTTTCAGCTATTGCAACAGTTTGTTTAATTTTTTGACCATTGTTTCATTAATGTAGGATGCGTATCATGTGTACATGTGCGCTTGTTAGTAAGCAGGAAGAAGACACGCTGACTCAATGCGCGTGACTTGCGTAACCTATAAACAGGCAAATGACATCAGTTTGTATTGCATCACATAAGTTGTATGGTTTTTGGATTTGTAAGCAAGATGCTGCAGAGTCTGATTGGATACTATAATTGTGTTTGCATTTTGTTGGTCATTAAAAGAATATATTTATATTGAATTTTTGACTTAGGATTTTTTGCTATTTTAAACACAATTGGCATTGATTGGATATAGAAATGATGTATAGCCTATATACGTTCGTTTATTAAACCATGTCTGTAGGCCTACACCAAAAAGCGGATAACAATAAGCCTAATTGGTCTATTAAAGAATATATATTCTTATCTTATCTTATTTCAAACAAAATATCTTGCAATCACAAAATGCAAAGCAAGGTTTTGATTGGTCACTCATTATATTTAATATTTATTTATGCTGTATTCGGACCTATTAGAACGCTCCATTTACTTACCTTCGTATGTGTGTATATGTGTATATAGCCTATGTATGTATGTATGCATTGATGTACCAAAAAAGGCCGTCATGGAAAATTTCCGCTCAAAGGGTGTCGTCAGGGTTTGGCTCAGCGGCTGCAGTCCGCATTGATGTCAGGTCAGAATCTGGGTTCGCACGTCAGACCGTGAAGATGATGACATGATGCCATGCTGAAAATAAATCATTGTTTAAGTCATTCATTATGGAACCATTGTTGATGGGGATTTGAAACATTAGATAGGGTAAAAATCAAAATCAACGTAGGCTACGATCATATCATATTGCATGATGCAGCAAGCGCGTGACAACTAAGTCATATGATCGTCAAAGGAAGCTTAGTCTTTCGCAGCACGTCATCTTGGTCACACATGAAACTGTTAACTACCAGCTTCGTCAGTTGCGTGTTGTCCTGCGGTCCCTATCCCGTGACACCGCTGTGGTCATTGTCCACGCATTCGTTACTGGTAGAATTGATCATTGCTGCTCAGTTCTAGCTGGTCACCCATCTGATTTAAATCTATGACTATCAATCCTTCGTTCTGCTGCCATAGGTGTATTGGTCGTATTCATAATATGCCCCGGTTTTTATTCACATGCGTGATGTTTTGCACTGGCTTCCAGCCTCACAACACATCTCCTACAGAACGCCATGACTTGTCTGCCGGTGTCTCACTGGTGGGGCTCCGTCCTACTTGTCTGTTCTCCATCTTTGACTTAGCCTCCGGTCGAGCTTAGCGCTCTTCGACCAATGGGGAGCTGCTGGTTCCTCGGACCTACTCTTCTACCCGACAGGGTCGTGCCTTCTCGGTTATTGACCCCTCTACACTTGAAATGGACCACCACTTACGCTGCGCTTACTACCTCGGAATAGCTTGCCTGCTTTCTACCAGCTGCTCAAGACCTTTCTCTTTGGTCGTGGCTGGGCAGGTAACGCCACTAAGTAGCTTTCTTGAAGGGCGCAACATATTTTTCCGGAATGAATGACGAATGAAACTTCCAAGCTATAAATGCAGGTCTGACTCTTAACCATCACTGCTGGTTACGTATTTATAATTATAACCTCAATGGGAAAATAACGCCAGCTTTAAGTCTTTATAAGATTTATATCAGCGACGTTATAGTATTAGGCCTATATAATTATTATATCCTGTTCCCGAGTCATATTCTAGGCAGCAAAGAAGGCAGCATTATGTCAATACAATGTTAATTACGATTCATCGTTATAACTTATAAGGTCGTACAACGTATTCATAATTGAACGTTTCAACGGCCAAATTACACGAAATTACACGAGATTAGCCTACATTATATTACTTATTATTTTGGGTCTAATGATTGGCCTCAAATGCACTGGATTGTCTGACCTTGAGACTTTGCTGATGGCATGTGCAGCACACGCCCCCACATCCACACACACACACACACGCACAGACACACACACACACACATGCACGCACACACACAGACACACACACTCGCACACGACGCACACATACACACACAAATACACAGCGCGCAAGTAATCACACAGATACAGGCCTATAATTATATCTCTTACATAGCTAAAAGTACAGTTTATATACCGTACCGTAATTCATATGTTTGAAATATTTTTGTGTAATGCAGCGGTGATTATGATGCAATTAGACAGCAGTCGCAGGACACAGAGTACATTACACTACAGTGCAATGCCATGAAATATGATACGGCATATTATTATAATTATTATGTACTATATAATTATATTACTCTTCGTTAAATACCCATTGGACTTTATGTTTCATTTCTCATTATTCTCAAGACCATCCTACTCGATCGGGGTTGGACTGGGAGCACTCCTGAGAAGGCAACCTTGAAGGGCACTATATCAAATTGTTCAACTAAAACGCAAATAAATGGATTAAGTCAACGTAAAGCATACAGTCCAGTTCGAGAGTATGTTCTAAATCTGCTCGAGATCAGCAACATTTTGACACTTTAAAAGGGCAGAATTCCCCGTCGATTCTATAGCTAGAAGCCTTAGATAGGCCTACATCAGGAGTTCCCAACCTTATTTGACTTTAGGGCTACTTTTTCTAAGTTGGAGGACACGAGGGCCACTTTTTGCTTAGTTGAAGGACATTAGTAGCCAAAAGGCTAAAATTTAATTAACTAAAAGCATATAAAATTGTTATAATTGATTCAAAATAGAATATTTGATGTTATTTATAGATGTCAGAATAAAATAATTTGCAATAGAAAATAATTATGTGT
>OX243822.1:18137057-18192057 GCA_945859605.1 Lumbricus rubellus | reverse complement strand
CGGATATGGAAAAAGACCATTTTTCAAGAATTCGGCCAAACGACTAAAAAAGGTCGTCAGAAATCAGACAGACTGAAAAAACAGACTGAGACTCAATCTTTATGTATACGGTAGACTGGACAAGCTGACTGAGAAAGACACAGACCGATACAAGTAAGAAGGCAGCGACGAACAAAAGACATACACAAACGCACGCGCGCACATAAACACACACACACACACACTCTCTCTCTCTCTTTCTCTCTCTCTCTCTCTCTCTCTCTCTCTCTCTCTCTCTCTCTCTCTCTCTCACACACACACACACACACACACACACACACATTTTCAAATGGAGAGATAGAGAAAGGCGATCCAACATGCAGGCGGATGCGTGCAGCTGTTCTCCACACAGCTCCAGTTTTTAAAAATGCTGCTGTCCTTGACGCTCTGTTGTCCTTCACTGGAACTACTTGATAGGAGTAGGAAGAGGAGGAGTTGACGGAAGAAGGAGAAGGAGACGGTAATCTTCCAGTGTTCGATCTCAGCTGGAGCTAAATCGGTTGCGCAATGATGATGCCGTCCCGTAGTTTGTGCCTCCTTTCGGTCTTCTTATTCATTGGAATCTGTTCAACAGTCGGTTCAAGTAAGTGCACAACACACTGCGCAGAATAATGAACCTAGTTTTTGGGCATGCTGAGCTTAAGGAGCGACACCCTACTAAAATACATCATTGAGGGAAGAATGGAGGGGGAAAAGGATGCGAGGTAGACCAAGAACAATGCTGCTGGACTGGATGCTGACAGAAGATGGATACAGTGGACTGAAAAGAGAAGCGCAGAACAGAGAAAAATGGCGTCATTAGACATACGAACCTGCCTGACGGCAGAGAACGCGAGGAAGTTTTTTGGGGAACTGCATCTAAACAGACTGAATGATTTCATGTTTTGTTATATTTTAGCAGAGCTTTTTTAACGTTCAGTTGTACACAAAATGCGCGGTTCTAAATGGATTTGTGCGGCTGTAGATGCACTTCTGTAGGCAGTTAAAACTAGCATTGTCCTCCGATTGGAAGTTATTTAACCCCATTACCGGCTACCCCGAGCGGCACTCGGGCTGCGTTATCTTTCATTATACGGCTAGCCCGAGTGGGCCTCGGGCTGTACTTTGCAAGCGGACAGCTAATCGGCAAGCCCGAGTCTCTCTCGGGGAAAGATAATTATATATGGGTTTAGTATTTATTTATTCGCCAGGTGGAACTTAATTTTGAAATATTTATGTTGCACCTTTATCCAAAATGGCGTCGAAGAGAGTATGCAGCGCAAGTCAAGATCGGCAAATTCTCTTAGATAGCATATATTTTTTTAAATTTTATTTTGTATAATATTTATGTATACATGTATAATTGTATGTATGTATGTTTGTAGATATGTATGTATGTACATGTATGTATGTATGTATGTATGTATGCATGTATGCATGTATGCATGTATGCATGTATGCATGTATGCATGTATGCATGTATGTATGTATGTATGTATGTATGTATGTATGTATGTATGTATGTATGTATGTATGTATGTATGTATGTATGTATGTATGTATGTACAGGGTGGCTCAAAAAAAATACCCCACCGGATAAAATGCGATATCTTCGCAACCCATTGACATTTTTCTACGAAAATTTTCCAATTTGTAGGGGAATGAATTTCCAACAATCCCTGAAAGTTTCATTTTAAAATTTTCATGTTTGCAAAAGTTACAGCTGTTTAAACTTTCAATTTCGTTTTTTCAAATATCCGCGGAAAAGTTAACATCACTTGTAGATTTCCATGTCAAATGATATCACTTTCACCACGACCGCAGAAATTCGTTTTACAGTTTATTGTAAAGTATGATGGGAGTGTCCACTCCCTGCTTTAACTCGAGATCAAATTATTTTTGTGAAGCTCAGTATGGCCTTGTTGATCGAATCCTACGGCAACTGATCCCACATTAGCAGCAAGACTTCCTTCAGTTAGCCAATGTTCTCCAACTTGGGATGAAATGTCTTGCATCGTTCCAGCATAGCTTCCCAGTCGTAATAAACAAAAGGGTTATTAAGGTCTGGCGAGTTTGATGGTCATTCACCCGTTCCAATAAATTTACTGCAGTTGATGGCAATAAGATAGCATCATCATAATCAACCCTGCCGTGCGAGCAAGCAGGCCCAACGTCCTGCTGGAAAATAAAACCAAATGTTAGAACACGCCTTCAGTGTTCAATGAGTCTGGGTAACAGAGTTCAACGGTAAGTTTGACATTTAGCCTACTGAATGGGATGAAGTGCAGTCTTTCCTTTCAGCCGTCACACACGCCAGCAGATTTGACGCCGAAACCATGATGTGCTTTGCAAACTTTACCTTTGCAACTACCAAGCGAATTTCGTGAACATCGCGCTTTTTTCCATCAGAACAAACGACCACTGTCTTCCTGTCTCTTTTCGACATCTGACTTTTGATACATAATCACGTCTACAGATAGCCTTCAATGTGCTCAGGCTCCACTTTTCACTGGGTATTTTGCTATGATCTTGCAATACCCCAGGGCCCAGTCTCTGATCGCGCAACGCCTGAGTTCCCACTTTATCATCTGCAGAAACTTTGCCCATGACGTTCAGTACGGATTCACAAATTGAGCTCTTAATATATAAAATATCACCAAATACTACCAGATTGCTACATAAACAGCTTATTTACAGCTCTTAGAGAGGTCATATGACATCATCATCACTTTATGTGTTGAAATTTGCAAAAAAATCTTAAAGAAATCGCATGTATTTTAACGTGATTCTGCGGAAATTCGAAAAAATGAAAAACTATTTTTGCACAGCTGTAACTTCTAAAGTAATACAGATTCATTATTGAGAATTTCAGGGATTGTTTCAAATTCTTTCCTCTATAAATCCTGCTATTTTCATAGAATAATCTCGATTGGTTGCGGAGATATTGCATTTTTGCTGCTGGGGTATTTTTTTTTGAGCCACCCTGTATGTATGTATGTATGTACATGTATGTATGTATGTATGTATGTATGTATGCACTATGCATGTAATATGTATGCAACCATGTTCGTGCGGTCGTTCATTAATTAATTTGTTCAGTGGATCAATAAGTCAGTCAGTTAATCAGTCAGCCAGCCATCCAGTCAGTGGCAAGTCAAAGTCAGAAGTTGAGTGACTATAGTAGACTGGTAAACGAGTCAGTTAGCCTGTCACAATCAGTAAGTCAATAAGGCAGCCAGTAAGTAAGTCAACGAGTAGGCCTAAGCCAGTAAGCAAGTAAGTGTATTAAGCCAGTGATGGGTGAATAAGTAGGTTAGTAAGTCAGTCTATCAGTGTCTCTGTGTAAGTAAGTAAGTTAGTAAGTTAGTCGCTCAGTAGGTTAGTAAGTCAGTTATTCACTCACACGTTCGTTCGTTCGCTCGTTCATTCATTCATTCAGAGCATCCATGTATCGCTTCTGCGAGATTTATTAATACCAGAGATGCGGTAGCCAAGCTTCGCGGAAACGGAGCAGCTACATGTACCAGTGTTTGCTAAACGAGGATATTTAATCACTGAAGTGGCGCGACGTTGCATTTTTTATGCAGTTTTTATGTGGTTATTTTATTGTCTGAATACCCTTCGGTTATATTATATTATGTATACTTCGAAATAGCTATGTTTATCCATTACATAATATGCAATAACTGATGATGAATGATGATCTATTTGGAATAGCTTTCCTCTAAGTCTGAATGTCCTGCCGGCGCCAAAGAACCTATGCATGGTTCTCTGCGGCAAAATTTATGGAAAACAACATCATTGTCAATGTTAGGCTACAGTAGCGGCGCTACCATGATAGGTCGCGCCATTTCATTTGACATAGGCCCTACTGCCTATTTTTACTCTTGGCCTGCCTTATGACCTGCCAAAAAATCTGTGGAGCTTTTATGATCTTCTATAAGACATACACTTTTAATTCGCCTGCTAGATAACTGCTGAAATTGCATAGCTGCATGGAGCCACTGCATTGTCACCAATTTCATTTAGATAAATTTACATTGGTTACAATGTCATACCGTAGGCCTATACAATGATCTAATTATTTCAATAACAATATTTTTACATTGTACAATGTACATTTGCAATGCGCGACATGAATAATTTTCCTGTTTGAAATCGTTTTTCGACCCATTCAATAACCTCATCGACTTTCAACTGCACACACACACACACGCGCGCGCGCGCTCACACAGTGTTTAAGCGACGTTTAATAACCACCGTCTAAAAAGTCTTCCAATGCTAGTACATTGGCAGTGCCAGTCCCAAGCCTGGAAAGAGAAGAGGGCGACACTAATCATTCTTGATAATTGTCGCTAAACAGCAACACACGACCCCCTCTCTGGCCTACTCCATGCCCCCAGTGGCGGCGGCAAGGGGTATGGGGGGGGGGGGCGGCTAAGCCCACCAAAAATAGACGATCCATTTTTCCCATGGAAAAATTACAAATTTCGACGTTCAGTCCCTCCCCCCCAAAAAAAACCGAAGCTGACGACTGAAAAAGGTCATCAGAACATTTGGCAGTTTTTGCGGATAAAAATGTATTTTTTCCCGGAGTTCAGCCCCCCCCCCCCCCAATACTGAAATCCTGGCGCCGCCACTGCATGTCCAGCTGTAGGGGGCTGAATTGCCTCCAGAGACACTCCCCTATACATGCACGGTCGTCAAACAGTTCTTCCATTAGATGCATGCCAGTATATCATATAATCAAAATGTGGAATTAGTTCATCGCAATAGCTGTAGTTTTGAGGATACATGTAGGTGTAGGACTATTATAAGCATAAACATAATTATGGTACTAAAAGTCCCTGTTATGAATATTTCCAGAGCATAATCAAACTTATCGGAAAAAGCCCGCCGAGAGGACATTCAGACTCAGATCAAAGTTATTCCAAATAGATTATCACCAGCCACTGAAAATGGAATACAATGTAGATAGGCATCGCAATTTGGAAGTTTAAGTAGGCCTAATAATATGCAAACGAAGGGCAGACAATATTTTGATCACATCGAAATAATTATTGCTAAGTCGCGTCTCTTAAGTGATTTTTATGATCTTCATTATTTTGGTAAGCATTATTGATCATCTTCGTTTGTAGGGAAGATGATGAGTGATGAGGATCGTCTTTTTGACGAACTCTTTAAAAAACGACACTACAACAGATATTCACGTCCCGTTGCCAATGCCAACGAGTCCGTTTCCGTTGTCATGGCAATATCTGTCATCCGAATCGTCGAAGTGGTAAGAGTACCCGTTGCTCTTCATGTCCATGGTGATGACGAAGATATAATGAAGATGAAGACGAAGAAGATGATGATGAAGATGTTGCTGTTGTTACTAAAGTAGAATTGATGATGATGATGATGATGATGATGATGATGATGATGATGATGATGATGATGATGATGATGATGATGATGATGATGATGATGATGATGATGATGATGATGATGATGATGATGATGACGACTATTATGATGATAATGGTGATGATGATGATGATGATGATGATGATGATGATGATGATGATGATGACGATGATAATGACAATGATGATGTTCATGATTATGATGATAAATATGATGTTGATGATGATAATGCCGATGATGATGATGACGACGACGACAATGTTGTTGTCATGTTGCTGACGGTAATGATTGTTTTTTGTGGAAGAAGGGAAAAATTCTAATGTCAGTCGTCATTACGATGGGTTCCAGGGTTCTGTGATGCTCCATTCTATTTATCATTTAGGACGGGACTGGATTATTTAATTTAATTCAATTAAATTCAATTTTTGTTTGATATTAATCAACACTTCAGGCTGGCAGAACGCAGTATATGTTACATGAAACATAACTAATTTTGCAAATAACTTTTATGTGTAAGTTCAGTTTATAAATAAGCAACATATATAAATATCGGGTTTGAATTAACATCAATTTATGTGTTTGGTGTAGGGTTTGCTATAGGTTAAAAAAATTTTGTATAGAACGCTAGGGACAACATTGCAATGATCTTTTCGACGTCTATATTGCTATGTCCGCTTGTCTATGGCCACATTTGGGTGTCTCTGTCTGTTTGTCTGTCTGTGTCTGTCTGTCTGTCTGCCAATCTAATAGCTATGTGTCCATCTAAGTGACTCTTTCGGATTGCTATTTGGTTGCTGCGCTGTTTGACTTAACAGCATAGGCGTAGGGAAAATTTCAGGAGTGGGGAGCAAAATGAATTTTTGTAGTCGTCTGGGCAAAATTGCCCGAGATTTCCTTTACTTCTTTTTTTCAAAAATTCTGACACCTTTTTTTAGTTGTCTGGTCGAAATGTTCCGAAAATTTTAGAAAGATTTTTTTATTTTTCATGGTCTGCTTGCCCGAAAATTAGACTTGCCCGAAATTTGGGAGGGGGAAATTTGCCGCCCCCTCTGGACCCCCGTCTCCTGCGCCTATGCTTGACAGCCTAAAGAGATATATAGGCTTAGTCTGATCTGGTTTGATATTTTTTAGAACGAACAGAACGAAATCCTCCGAACTAACATGTGGCTGAAATTGGTAAGCCTAACCGACTAATTCGTCTTATTATCCCCACTGCAGACAGTGTGCGGCCAGTGTACTCATTTTACCGCGTAGCTTTCACCAGAGGACGCAAATGGGGCAGAAGCCTCGAAGTTACTTACTAAATATATTAAATCTATTGTTATCATATAAATAGTAAACAATATCGCAGTATATCATAGCAGTTCATGTAATACAATGATGTAAAGAGCAACTAAAATTTATCATAATTTTGTCAAATGTTTCTGGAGTGGATGTCATCTCTGTTTTTAGTTGGACAAAAATAGAATTTGTACAAATATATACAGTAAATTACACTCATTGCAATATGATAGTATCATAGGCTATACTATAATATTACTAAATAATAGTCTTATACATGTATAATAATCATAAACAGTAAATAATATCATGGCATATTGTAACACGTCTTGTAAAACAATGATATAAACAGCAACTAAAAACGCTCATCATTTCGTAAAACTTTTCGGGGGGGTGGGAGGGGAAATTGGACTTACCCCCAGAGACGTCTAGATTAAACGCTGGGTGAGGGGTTGGTAAAAAATCGTTAACAATCACGTGACGTCATTTATGGACGCTTGATTAGGCCTAATTAGTTTTCACAATCATGATCGTCTTTCGGACAGAAATCAATTATGTGGGTTGTCACGGGACTGCAGCCGTTTAGTGGAACGTGAGTGTATAGTTGTTCCGATTGTGGCCGTAATTACATTGACACCGGGACGTCAAGATGATGATGATGATGACGACGGCGGCGGCGGCGGCGACGATGATGGTAATGATGACATTGATGAATGATGATGATGATGATGATGATGATGATGATGATGATGATGATGATGATGAATGATGACGCATACGAGTGAACAGAATCGATATATGTCAACGTCCGTTTGTCTCCCCTTTTTCCGTTCCAGAAATGGGAATTCCCCCCCCCCACCCAAAGTAGAGAAACTAGATTAAACACTGACGCACGCCAATGTATATGTATATGGCAGAATAACAAGTGGTACGGTAAGCATATCCAATGTTTTTGTCATAGATAAAAAAGTTCCGATTCATCGTTTTGTGTGTAGGATTGGTCGGATCCTAGGCTGACGTGGGAACCGAGCGATTATGGTGGATTGAAAAGGATTTCGGTGCCCAGTCTGTTGCTTTGGGTGCCAGACATTGTGCTCTTCGACAGGTAAACTAACTATCTGCAGTTCTTCACATGTATTAATTCACAAGAGTTGAAATAGGAGAAACAGGGTGAGAATTGCCGGTGGGTTGGGGGTTTCAACACCCTAGTCTTTCTTAGAACCCCATGTTAAAGTATGTTTTGCACACCTCCGATAAGTCCGATTCCAAGTTTAAAGTGTTCCAACCCCACAGTTACTTTTTCCACAATTCTTACACTGAGAAGAAAGCGTAAAGTGAAAAGTGAGATAATCACAAAAAACAGAATATAAGACATCAATTACATCTTCATATATATCATCATCATCACCCACCATCATCATCATTATCATCATCATCATCATCATCATCGCCAACTACACAATCACCACCGCCACCAACACCATCATCATCGTCATCATCATCATCACCCATCAGCATCATCATCATCATCACCATCGTCGTCGTCATCATCATCATCATCATCATCATCATCATCATCATCATCATCATCATCATCATCATCATCATCATCATCAACAACAACAACAGCAACAAGACAACGACACCATCCCAACCCTGATTAATGCGTGTAGACTATAGAGCGTGCATTCTACATTCAGATATCGGTATTATAATTATTCTTTTTCCGGTAACGCGTCCGCTCACGGAGCGGAAGGTTGCGGGTTCGACTCCGGGTAACGGCCTTGGGCAAGTTGTTCACGCACACGTGCCTCTGTCACCAAGCACTGCATAGGCGTACGGGAGATTTCAGCAGTGGGGGGGGGCAAAGATTTAACTTTTGCCCGAAAAAAATATCCGTGAAAAAGTTGATGACCTGCCCGAAAAACCTGACTTGCCCGAAAGTTGATGACCTTTTTGTTTTTAGTCGTTCGGGTTCGTGTTTGCCCGAAAAACCTGACTTGCCCGAAAGTTGATGACTTTTTTCCTTTTTTTTTTAGTCGTTCGGGGTTTTTTGCCCGAAAAAACACCAAACTTGCCCGAATTTGGGGGGGGGCAATTGCCCCCCTGCACCCCCGCCTCGTACGCCTATGCCAAGCAGTATAATTTGGTACCGGCGTAAGCTGGGAAGTAAACAGCAAGTCCTGCGATACACTGGCCCCGTGTCCAGGACCTTGGGATTCGTCCATTGCTGGCTCAGGGCTATGGAAAAGGAGATGAGCGCCTCCCTGTGTTCCTCATGGGACTTTGCTTTTCTTTTTTTACTTCTTTAAAGTTCCGAGAACGGAGTGTCGATCGGCGAAGCTACATATAATCTCGTCGTCAGAGCCACCGGATCCGTCGACTGGACTCCGAAAGCCATCTTTGCCACCTACTGTCACATCAACATCGCCCTCTTTCCCTTCGATGAACAGACCTGCTCTCTGAGGTTTGATTTGTGGAGCTACGACTCGTCCAAGCTGAACCTCACCCTCGGAGAGGGACAGCCTCTCATCCTCGACTACTACAAGAACAATTCGGAATGGGATCTCGTCGGTAGGGGCTGTGGGACATTGTTTCGAAAAGCACAATAGTAGAAAGACAAGCATATTATGTTTTTGTATGCCCTTTATTCTAAGTCAAAAGAGCATTTAGTCCTTTTTTATTACTACTCTGGTCATCCTCGTCGTCGTCATCATCTTCACCGTCGTCGTCGTCAGCACCACCACCAACATCATTATCATCATTTTCATTACAATCATTCACTTATTAGTTCATCTGTTCATTCTTTCATTCGATCGTTCAATCATCATTTGGTTGTTCAACAAATCATTCATTCATTGATTTTTTCATTCATTTATCCATTTTCCCTATAATTCATTTATTTATTTATTTTTCATTCATTCATTTATTTTTCATTCATTCATTCATTCATTTTAATGAATCATTGACCTACTATACAGTCCTAAATTTTAGCCAGTTGGGCAAGTGTATTGCCTTGATCTCTCATGCACCTTTCCGTATAATAGCTTATGCTTCTTCATGTACATGTGTTTCCAACAGGCACCTCGGCTCAGCGCATCTTGGTCAAGTACGCCTGCTGTGAGATGCCCGTCACCGTCCTTGAGTTCGGACTGCACATCCGTCGCCGTGTCCTCTACTATGGCTACAACCTCATCCTGCCCTGCACTCTCATCTCCATCCTGGCAGCATGCACCTACATCCTTCCTCCGGATTCAGGGGAGAGAATCGGACTCGGTTAGAGTACTGTCCGTTCCTGTCTGTCTATCTGTCTGTCTGTCTGTCTGTCTGTATGTCTGCCTCTGTCACTGTCACTGTCTCTGTCTGGATTCAGGGGAGAGAATCGGACTCGGTGAGAGCACTCTAAGTTTCAAAAACTCAAACTGGACATACTCCTAAATACCTTTGTGACTTGATGCATAAACCTCTCTCTGCAGTTTCTTCGTGGCCTCTCCGGTCTGCTGATCGAGTGGCCTGACAAAATGTCGCCAAGCAAAATGTCGCCGACAAAATGTAGCCGACAAAATGTCGCCGAGACAATATGTCGCAGGACAAAATGTCGCCGACAAAATCGCGCAATGGCAAATGAGTAAAACCCTTTTTTATTGCAGAAATCAACTATTTAAAAAAATCTTGAATGAACTTGTTAACAGTAATGTCAATGGACACACATTCCAACTAAAAATGTCAACGAAGATTGTCCGCAAAAAATTAAAAGCTAAAAAATGTGCGAAATTACTCTCATTCCATGAAGTTACAAAGACAGCTACAATGATGTTAACGTATACGAATATTTACGTGATGAATGACAAACTCCTGGGCATGACTTTAAACTGCAGCCGGTTATGGGTTAACCTGAAAATCTAGGACCGCGGGCAGCAGCGTGGTTCTTATCGGTTGTTGGCGGATGAGGAGCTCAGATGCACCCAACGGCAATCACCGAGCGTATGATTAGGCGCATGCCGGGTCCAACCTGGTAAAACGGCTAATCAACTGCGTGACCAGCAAGAGAATGGGATGCTCAGCTGGTTATAAACCTCTCCCACCCAACATGAATGGATCACAATGAAAACAAAGATATACTGGCTCGGACGTCGCCCAGGATAAAAAGGCCCGCGACACCCACCGTAAGAGTCAGGATGGGTGCCGATAAATGTGCTACTGACTCAACGTCATCACCGATGAAGACGAAAACGACCGATGGAACAAGGAAACATCTAAATGGCAGACATCGCGTTATGATTGGACAATGGAACGTGAGAGGACTCAACGCACTAGGCAAGCTGTCGATGCTTGGGAACGAAATGGAGAGGCAATGCATCAGTATATGTGGACTGTCAGAAACCAAGTGGTCGGGTAGTGGACATTTTAAGACGTTGGATGGTCACACCGTGCTCTACTCAGGTACATCTGGACGGGAACATCATGGAGTGGCGATATGGATAAACAAGAACACCTCCTCATGCTTAGTATCATACAACACAATAAGCAACAGAATAATATCGTCCACGTTTGCATCAAAACCGAGAGACATGACAATAATTCAGTGTTACGCGCCAACCGCAGACAAAGATGACGAAGAAATCGAACAATTCTACCGAGACCTGGATTGCGCAATCTCAGAAGTTCCCAAGCGAAACATACTTCTGATCACAGGAGATTTCAACGCCAGAGTAGGAGAAGACGCAACTGAGATCGACGTCCTTGGGAAATATGGCCACGGGAATCGAAACGATAGAGGACAGACTTTGGTGGATTTCTGCGCAGAACATGGACTGGTTATCACCAATACTCTCTTCCGTTTGCACAACAGACACAGATACACATGGACAAGTCCAAATGGACTCACTAGAACACAAATAGACTACATACTTATAAGCAAACAGTGGAAACAATCGGTCAACAATGCACGCGTATGTCTCAACGCAGATTGCGATTCTGACCACAACCTGGTAAAACTGACGATGAAACTGAGATTTAAAAAGAAACGAGTGAATAAACCATTACTCTTGGATCTTGAGAAACTCAAAAATGGCCAGGTTGAGCAACAATACCAACTGGAAGTGACGAACAGATTCGAAGTATTGGAAGGAGTAGACGAATCGAGAACACCAGATGAATTATGGCGCCAACTTAAGGAAGTCACCTTGGCTGCTGCAAAGGCGACAATACTAAAGGAACGCCACAAACGCAAGAATTGGATTTCCAGCGACACTTTTGAATGGATTGGAAAGAAACGCGAGGCCAAAACAAAATCTCCCACAGAATACAAAAAACTAAGAAGTGAAGTACAGAAAAGACTGCGGCGGGATAAACAGGAAGAGCTTGAGACACTGTGTAGCGAATTAGAGGAAAACGCGAAAAAGGGTAATAGTAGACCAGTCTTTCAAACAGTGAAGAAGCTTACGGGAACGTTCGTCCCTCGTACCACGGCCATCAGAGATGCATTCGGCAAGAAAATTGTCGAACCAGAGAGAGTGAATCAGAGATGGAAAGAATACTGTGAGGAACTATACATCGAAGTAGATGAGCACGTAGAGATTGACATCCAGGAAAGGGAACCACCGCCGCTGAAGGAAGAGATCAGGCGCGCAGTAATGAAGTCGGCGTCACGAAAGGCACCAGGCCCAGATGACGTAGCAGCTGAATTACTGAGGTTTGGAGGAGAAATGACAGTGACCAAACTGCATGAGATATGTACGGAGGTGTGGAAGACCGGAGTATGGCCGGAAGAATGGACTCAATCAACATTCATCCCACTTCCCAAGAAGGGTGACCCGCTCCAATGTGACAATTACAGAACCATCGCTCTGGTCTCGCACGCAAGCAAAATTTTGCTGCGCGTTATGCTAGACCGCATGCAAAACAAGCTCGAAATGGAGATTGCCCAGGAACAAGCGGGCTTCAGACCAAAAAGAGGTACAAGAGACCAGATTGTGAACCTCAGGATTATAATAGAGAAAGCAAGAGAAAGAAATCAACCACTCTACCTTTGTTTCATTGACTTTACTAAGGCCTTTGATAGGGTCCGACACGATCAGCTATGGCTGACCATGCTTGAAATGGGCTTTCCACCTCATCTAGTCCAGCTGCTAAGAAATTTGTACAGGCAACAACAGGCAAATGTAAGAACAAACGACCACACTTCAGCATGGTTCAAGGTTAGAAAAGGTGTTCGACAGGGCTGCAACCTCTCCCCATGTCTGTTTAACATTTTAGCAGAGCAAATTATGCGAAAGGCACTAACAGGTTTCGCCGGTGGATTCAGGATTGGCGGAAGAACCATCAATAACCTGAGATATGCTGACGATATTGTCCTACTGGCCACAACACCAGAAGAACTACAAGAACTCGTGAAACAAGTCGCAAATGCTGCAGAAGAATATGGAATGTCAATCAACGTAACTAAGACGAAAGTTATGACGACTACTGAGGAGGTGCTCGAAACGGTGGTGGGCGCGGGAAGACTAGAACAAGTGGATTCCTTTGTATATTTAGGAAGCAGGATATCAAAAGATGGGAATTGTGTGAATGAAGTTAGATCAAGACTAGCCATGGGGATGACTGTCATGACCAAATTGACGAAGATTTGGAAGAATAAATCAATCAGCATTGTCACCAAATTGCGGTTGATGAAGGCTTTGGTATGGCCAGTAGCGACGTATGGATGCGAAGCTTGGACTCTGAAAAAGGATGAAGAAAAGCGAATTCAAGCATTTGAGAATAAGTGTATCAGAAAGCTGCTGAGAATTCCATGGACTAAAATGATGACCAATGAACAGGTGTATGTGTCAGCGGGAGCCAGAAGAGAACTATTGGCCCACACCAAAATTCGGAAACTTCGATATTTTGGTCATATCATGAGACAGCAAAACGGTAGCATCGAAAGCAGCGTTATGACGGGTTTTGTGGAGGGGAACCGAGGACGAGGAAGGCCGAGGATATCTTGGATCGACAACGTACTGAACTGGACAGGACTTGTAGGTTCTGAATTAATGAGCGCGACAAGGAACAGAAGACTCTGGGCAGTAAAGGTCCATTCATGTAGCCAACCGTCGCGATGCGACGATGGCGACATGACATGACATGACATGACAAAAACATCAATAAAAAAGTACAAAGTGTGCAAACATACTCTAAATGGACTACATGATGCTACTCTAAAGCTACAGTGAAATTAATATTCAAGTTGTTAGTGTCTCTGTAAATGTCCAAGAATGATCATTGACAGCATTACAACAGTTCATACAACATTGATATTCAGAATTCTGGCGATGTCACCCAAGTGCCGAATGGATTCTCTGTTTGCGTAATATATTTTGGGTAGAATGTGAATTGCAATTTTCACATTATTTCAGGAATTACGACTCTGCTCGCTCTGACTGTCAACCAGTTGGTCGTGGCTGATCGGATACCACCGACATCAGATGCACTGCCGCTCCTAGGTAGACCCACACATTCATTTATTCATTCATTTATTCTATCGGAAGGGGGAGAATGAAGAAAAAGAAAAGAATAAGAAGGGGAAGGGAAGGCATGGGGAAAGGGAAAAGAGAGGGGAGAGGAGGAGAGGGAGGGGAGGGGAAGAGAGGGAGAGGGGAACAAGAGGGGAGGGAAGGGGATGGGAGGGAGACGGGAGGGGAGGGGAAGGGGAATGGATGGGAATGGGATGGGGAAGGGGAAGGGATGGAGGAGGAGGAGAAGAGGAAAAGCAGAAAAAGAGTTGGAGGAGGAGAAGGAGGAAGAAGAGCAAGAAGAGCAACAGCAAGAGCAAGAGGAAGAGAAGGATGTGGAAGAGGATGGCGGAGACTTATATAGCGCTTCATCAACATACATATACGCAGAGGCGCACTCGTTACAAATCCGTGCTTTAACTTTACTGGATCATATCTATTATAGTCATAATACTAATATTATTATCTTTTGCTTTTGCTAATCAGGGCTTTACTTCGGCAGTGTCATGATCATGAACACGTTATCAGTTATCTCGATGGTCTTCGTGTCCAACATGTACAATCGTTCACCAGTTATCTACACCATGTCTCCGTGGGCTAGTCAAACTACATTCATTCATTCGTTCATTCATTCATTCATTCACTCATTCGCTCATTGATTCATTCGTTTATTCTTTCATTCATTCATCCATTTATTCATCCATCCATTCATTCATTCACCCGTTCATCGGTTCATTCGTTCATTCATTCATTCATTCACTCATTCGCTAGGTTAATGCACTTATCCTTTAATTCGTTCAAAAACACTTAGGGCTACTCTGGGCCACTCCATGATAGGCCTGCAGTCGCCGCCCGCCCTCCATCCATCGACCCATCAATCAATTCAGTCACTCATCTCTCCCTCCTTTCATTTATCCATTATGGTCGATCCATACAACTATTGCGTGCGCAAAAATTCCTATTTTCGGTCTATAGACTATATCCCCTCTGTTGCAACAGACACATTTTGAGGGGAATCCGCCTTTATCAGGCTCTAAGCGAGGAAAAACGACACCTCTAAAAACTAGGGTATTCGCGGGTATGCAGCGTAGGCTATAATTATTTCACCCCAGAAAGATTAAGTGGATAGCCTACATACGCAGAGAAAAATCGCGATATGCTGGAGTAGGCCTAATATCACAATCTGCAACCAAATCCAAGAACGGTAAGAGAATTGATGGAAACAAAGGAGTTGATATGGGAAGATTTGCCTTTGGAACGCATCAACAGGGCTATCAAGAATTTTGCAATGAGACTCAAAGGAAGTTTTGGCACTGGTGGTGGTCACATTGAACACAAGTTGCGAAGCACTATAAAGTTCATTTCACAACAGTTATTTGAGATGTGACTTAGGCCTAATAAATCGTTTTTGTTACTTTTTGTTCTGTTACGTTTTTAAATCGTCAGAAAACGGTGGGGAAGGGGCCTCACTTAAAGTGGTGTAACTTTTGTTCTGTTAGAAATATTTCAATGAAATCTGGCCAACATGTGTAAATATGAATTGTCGTTAAGCCTGTAAAATTTCATTACGCATTTCTTGTAGATGAAGCGTTTGACAACCATTCATTGCTATCGTTATTCGGTGCTGTCTGGTCTGGAGCGTCTCTGGGGAGTTTTCTCTTGAAGTGGTGCTATAAAAAGTTACAATTGCGTTTACCACAGATACGTTGATTATTGTTCGTTGTCAGATGAAGTACTTAATCTGCAATCGTCTTGGTCATCTTCTGCGACTGAGGCGGTTACCAGCGCTTGACGGAAACAACTCCTCCTCCAAAGGGACTGAAGATAACAAGCAATGCGACATTACGGTAGTCACGGAGGAGAGCGATACCAAGCACAATGTACGTCTATCCATCCATGGAAGCAATGCCAACATTAGCCACCACCAGAGACAGCACCAACCACACCCGTCCCTAGATGGCGATAGCGACGATTGGAAGTACGCGGCTCTTGTGATCGATCGTCTGTGCTTCTGCATATGCGCCATCTATCTGACGATCGTTACTGTCGTCTTCTACATGTACGCCATCACGTCCAGAATACACTGATACGAGCGAGGAAGGGTCACCCAAGTAAAAAATTCCCCAGAAAAATTAACAAAGATAGCCGAAAAGAAATAAATTAAAACAAATTAGGCGATGACTGATTGCATAACAGTTTAAATTGTCAAAAGCAAGTAGAAAAACTTAACTACGTAAGCTTACTTAAGTAAATCTTTAACTACATGTGGTCATTTCCATTTTTATCAGAGTAGCCTAAAGCAGAAAAGCACGAATTCTCTTAGTAGTATACAGACTACTGGATTCACGAATATCAACTGGTATTGTGTTCCATACATTGGCGGAAACCTAGGGGGACAGGGGGGACGTTCCCCCCCAAAAGTGTTGGGGGACGGCCCATGCATTGGTCCCCCCCAATTAATTGAGCGTGATGAGAAATAAAGGGCATACAATTATTTTACACCAGTGAAAATAGACATATTTTATAGTTCGGCGGTGAAAATAAAAATTTTTCCAGAATTTGGGGGCTAAAATCGAAAATTTTCTCGACTTTCCGGAGTTTTGGGGCGAAATGACTAAAAGAAAAAAAGGTCGTCAACTTTTTTGGCGGCGAAAATAGAATTTGTTTTTACTTTCCCGACTTTTTTGGGCGAAACGACTAAAAAAATAAAAAAAGGTCATCAACTTTTTGGGCGGCGAAAATAGAAAATGTTCTTGACTTTAAAAATTCACGCGTCTTTCCTTCGGCCACAACACTCGTTCGTCCCCCCCCCCCCCAGTTTCCGTCCAGGTTTCCGCCCCTGAGTGATGCCGAAATGGCGAAAAATTTAAATCGTAATTTAAGTCCATTTTCTGGATCGTATGTTGGCTGTTACCTTATGCGACATGTTTCGCCTCTGTAGTAGGATCGTCCGGCGTCTTCTTCAATGATGGATTCGGAAGGACGACGAAAAATATTAACTACATGTAGCCTATGATAAAAAAATAATTAATTTGCCAGCTACTTTATGCCACAGATTCTCAATTGGATTGAGATCCGAGGACTGGGCCGGCCAGTCCAGCGTTGGTTTTTTGCAATGCTTTGGGGTTGCATGGCTGCCAGTGGCGTCGGGCGTCTGCAAATCGTCGATGGAATGGTCAACGCAACCATGTGCATCGGCAAACCGCAGAAGTGCATGGTGCCATCAGCTCAGCAACTCTTCCCAGGCCAGTTCCTCTTTCAGGATGACAATGCACCATACCATCGTGACAAACTGGTGACCAACTGGAAGAAACAGAACAATGTTAGGACGCTGGACTGACCCGCCTAGTCCCCGGATCTCAATCCAATTGAGAATCTGTGGCATAAAGTAGACTCGGAGATATCCAAGAGATATCCAACTTCCAAGCGCGAGCTCATCGAATCGCTTATCGCCGCCTGGAACACTGTTGTGACCCATGATCACCTCGTTAAGCTGGTCCACTTGATGCCGAAACGTTGCAGACAAGTGTTGAAGAACAAGGGTTGGCCAATAAATTTTTATGCATCACTGACACACAGAATCGGCCTTTTCAATGTCACTAATCATAAAGAGGGCTTACGAGCGCACGTTATTTAATCCCAACACATTGCACTGTGCACAGAACAAGCATTAGCGTGTGACAAGCCTTTAAGGCCCTTCTCATACTGGTATAGTCACGGGGTGGTAAACGAACTTTCATCATGTCAATTTACAGAAATATGTTTATGAACTCGAACCAAACAATAATAAAACCAATAATTAACGCCCACATGCTTACCAGTACATTATTCATCTTAAAACAGACGAAATCATGCATAGAAACGTAAAATATATGGGTGATGTAAAACTTTTTCACACCACTGTAAGTGCTGCTAAAAAGAATGGTAAACTTCAATAAATATACTTATAATTACAATGACGATTTCTTTATTTGTCAAATTCAGCAACTCAATTCTACTGCGTCTGTCATGTCATGTCAATACGCCGACGTCGCTGCGCGACGGTTGGCTACATGAGTGGACCAAAGTACTCCAGCAATATCTATCCTTTACAGTCCGCAATAGCGCCGCTCCTGATAAACCGGTCCACAGCGTGATGTTATCAAGCCAGCATATTCTAGGTCTACCGCGACCGCGAACACCCTGCACTAATCCCGTCATGACACTATTTTCAATATTGTCCGGCTGTCGCAGGATGTGACCGAAGTAACGTAATTTCCGGGTTTTGACATGACCTAATAACTCGCTTTTTGTCCCTGCTAATTTGTAAACTCGTTCATTAGTCAACATTTCTGTCCATGAAATACGTAGTAGTTTCCTGATGCATTTGTTTTCGAAAGCCTGTATAAGTCTTTCCTCCTCCTTCTTAAGAGTCCACGTCTCACAACCGTATGTTGCCACTGGCCACACTAAGGCCCTCATCAGTCGTATCTTTGTCTTGGAGCTGATTGCCTTGTTCTTCCAAACCTTTGTCAACTTAATCATGACTGATGTACCCATGGCTAACCTTGACTTTACTTCTACATTACATTCTGCATCTTTCGTTATTCTGCTTCCCAGATATACAAAGGAGTCTACCTGTTCTAAACTACCGTTGATAACTCTTATATCCAACAACGTGTCCGTATTTGTCATGACCTTTGTCTTTGCAGCATTAATCTTCATGCTATACTCGTTTGCAGATCTCTCAATTCTGTCCACCAATTCTTGCAGCTCCTCTGGTGATGTAGTCAGTAACACAATGTCGTCCGCGTATCTTAGGTTGTTAATGGTTTTACCCCCGATTCTGAATCCGCCGGTGAATCCTTCCAAGGCTTTTCTCATTACTTGTTCAGCTAAAATGTTGAAAAGGCACGGTGAAAGGTTACACCCTTGACGCACTCCTTTCTTAACTCTGAACCATGGTGACGTGAGTCCATCTGTCCTAATATTTGCGCGTTGTTGTTTATAAAGTTTCTGCAGCAGCTGAACTATTTGAGGCGGGAAACCCATTTCTAACATGGTTAACCAGAGTTTGTCATGTTGTATCATGTCAAACGCTTTTGTGAAGTCAATGAAGCAGAAATATATTGGTTGGTTCCTTTCCCTTGCTTTTTCGAGAATTATTCGGAGGTTTGCGATTTGGTCACGTGTGCCTCTTCTAGGTCTAAAACCAGCTTGTTCTTGGGCGATCTCGCTTTCAAGTTTGGATTGTATCCGTTCTAGAATCACACGTAACAGGATCTTGCTTGCATGAGAGACCAGTGCGATAGTACGGTAGTTTCCGCAATGAAGCGGGTCACCTTTCTTGAAAAGCGGGATGAAAGTTGACTGTGTCCACTCCTCTGGCCACTCCCCGTTTCTCCACACCTCCGTGCATATGTCGTGAAGTTTGGTCAACGTCATTTCCCCGCCGTACTTAAGCAGTTCAGCGGCTATTGCATCTGGGCCTGGTGCCTTTCTTGTAGTTGATTTTAACAAAGCTCGCCTGATTTCTTCCTTCAAAGGAGGTGGTTCCCTTTCTTGAACATCTATATCTGTGTGATCGTCCACATCGTCATACAACTCCTCGCAGTATTCTTGCCATCTTTCATTCACCTTCTTCGGGTCCACAATTTTTGTCCCTACGTTGTCTTTAATGGCTGTAGTGCGCGGAGTGAACGATTTGGTGAGCCTCTTTACGGTCTGGAAGACGGATCTGTAGTTGCCTCTTTTTGCGTTTTCCTCCAACTCACTGCATAACGTTTCTAGCTCCGTTTGTTTGTCCCTGCGCAGCATTCTTTGCACTTCACTTCGTAATTTTTTGTACTCGTCTGCAGACTTTGTTTTCGCTTCACGCTTCCTTTTTATAATTTCAAAGGTGTCCTCTGCAATCCAGTTTTTGTGCATAGTTTTGTGTTTTTTTAATATCACACTAGCAACACCTAGTGTGACGTCTTTCAGTTGTTGCCATAGTTCGTCAGGTGTGCGCGGTTCGGTGACTCTTTCCAACTCTTCAAATCTATTGGCCACTTCAAGTTGGTACTGCCATTGGATTTCTTGGTCGCCAAGTTTTTCAATGTCAATCAGAACTGGTCTGTTGATCCGTTTCTTTTTAAACCTTAACTGAAGTGTCAACACCACGAGATTGTGGTCAGAGTCACAGTCCGCGCCCAAACACGTTCGTGCATTATTTACTGATTGTTTCCATTGTTTGTTGATCAAAATGTAGTCAATCTGCGATCTGGTGACTTTGTCTGGACTCCTCCAAGTATATCTATGTCTGTTATGCAGTCGGAAGAGTGTATTGGCGATCACCAGTTTGTGTTCCTCACAAAAATCTACTAGTGTCTGACCCCTCTCGCTTCTCATGCCGTGACCATACCTTCCAAGGACATCAGACTCCATTGAGTCCTCCCCTACTCGTGCATTGAAGTCACCTGTAATCACAACTATGTTTCGTTTAGGTGTTTCTGCCAGCACTTCCCTCATCTCTCTGTAAAATTCCTGCATTTCTTCATCTGACTTGTCCGCTGTTGGTGCGTAGCACTGCAATATAGTTATGTCTCTAGGTTTTGAGGCGAATGTGGCTGCTATTATTCTGCTGTTCACTGGATTGTACGATGTTAGACATGCGGCGACCCTCTTATTAATCCAAATGGCAACCCCATGATGTTCACGACCTTCTTTTCCAGAAAATAGTACAGTGTGCCCATCTTGTGTTTTAAAGTGTCCATTGCCTGACCATTTAGTTTCCGATAACCCGCATATGTTGATGTCAAGTCTTGTTAACTCGTTGCTGAGTATCGACAACTTGCCTAATGAGTTTAATCCTCTAACATTCCACTGTCCTATTCTTGTGCGACATCTTCCGTTCAAGGAGTGCATATCCGTTTTTTCCACTTCAGGTCGTTTCACGAATGATGGTGCTGCCGATAACGGCATCGTCGGTATCGAGGAGATAGTAGCACACTTGTCGACACCCACCCTATCTGCAATGGGTGCCGCGGACCTTTTTATCCTGGGCGACGTCCGAGCCAGTATAGACTGCTTTTTAGTTTGATCCATTCATGTTCTGTGGGGAGATGAAAGGCTAACTGAGCACCCCAGTCTCTTGTTAGCCTGACAGTTGATTCACCGTTGTACCGGGTAAGACCCGGCATGCGCCTCATCATAGTTCGATGACCACCGTTTCAGCGTATCGAGCGCTTCCTCCGCCAATCATCGAAAAGAGCCACGCTGCCACCCATGGTTCTGATGGTTTAAGGTTAACCAACAACCGGTTGCAGTTTCGCGTCGTACCCAGGAACGCTTGATGACGCAGTAGATTAACCGTTGCACTAGGTTGGACCTAGTATGCGCTTAATCATGCGCTCGGTGGCTGCCGTTGGGTGCATTAATTTTCGCTCCTCATCCGCCAGCGACCGACAAGAGCCGTGCTGCTGCCCACGACTCTAGGTTTTGAGGGAAACCCACACCCAGCTGTAGTTTAACGTCATACCTAGGACTCGGGAAGAAGTGAGAGGAATGAGACTGGTCGATAACGTTGTTTAAAATGTAAATAACGAACGTCTTTGCTGCGTTGCTATAGGCAACCTATTATGACGTCGCGAGATGTTAAACTGATTACCGTTGCAAATGATGAAATCCGTTCAAGTTTCCAGATGTACAATAATCCACGCATTTCACTTGAAAAACCTTCACAATTCCAAATACGGCACCAAACAAAATATAGATATTCCTGATCTTGAGATCGATAGAAGTACAACGGTATCGCAAACGTGTTCTGACGAGCTCGCGTTACGTGATAAGACTGTAAAATACTACGAGATACAAAATCTATCGACTGACTGTTGTTACGTTATTTGATTATTAGATTGTTATAATGAATCATTACAGACCATCAGTTCTCGCTGCCTCGTGGAAACTGGGACGAGCTCCCAGCCTCTACATGTACTTCCTTGCGTTGGAATCTTGCGCAATATCGATCAGGAAGGATTTTCGTTGCTGAGTAACGAAAGCCGTCTGCAATATCCGTTTCTGAATACGAACATTCATCGACATTAAGAAAAAGCTTGATCATTTCCAGGTCATTCGTAGACGCTGTCAAAACGAGTGAAGAGAACCCAATTCAGGGGCGGATCCAGGATTTCTGGTTAGGGGGGGCGTAAATACTACCAATCCAATCCCGTAAATATATATATATATATATATATATATATATATGAAATTAGATCACGCAAAACTATAATGATCCTTTTTATAAAAAATTTTATGGAACTTAAAAAAATATATAGTTTCTCATATAAAACCACATATCGCTGACATTCGCTGTATTATAGGCCTAATTGGTCGTTGGCGGGAAGTTGCGAGTGCCGAAGGCACGAAGCCCATCTCGACTAGGGGGTCTGGGGGGAGCGTCGCAAGCTCCCTCAGCGGGGTCTGGGGCGGAGCCCCAGCGACCAGCGCATTTTTGGCTGTGTCGACCTCAAATGGAGCCATTTTAGGCTCTTGTTTGCCAGCAATTTATTAATGATAAAGTCGCGAAAACTTCAAGAATAAGTCGTTTTTCAGTGTCGCAAGCTACCAAAGGTTTTGTTTTGTCTTTACCGTAAGCTACCGTAAGCTGCCCCAGCGGGGTCTGTGGCGGAGCCCCAGCGACCAGCGCATTTTTGGCTGTGTCGACCTAAAATGGAGCCATTTTTAGGCAGTCATGGCCGGTCGTCCGTAACTGCATGGACGCCGTCCATGCAGTCATGGACGACCGTGCTGGCCAAATAAGTCATAGGACGGCGTCCTGCCTCGAAAATAAGTGCCAGGACGCCGTCCATGACTGTCCTGCCACACGTTAAGCCCTGGACTAGGCCTAGTTCTATATCCTTGATTTGCTTTTGTCCATAATATCGGCAGCTGAACGCTTTCGGCAGCTATAATCAGCACGACGAATTTCAAAATTATAATGATAATCATGTGCCATATTTTGAGATTTAGGCCTAAGATAGGCTTAATATGTCTTACCAACGGCAGTCGGCTTATTCGCGAATGATAAAACTGCTTGTTTAAGCCGTTTTGACGGCGGACCACTCGAAATATTTTTTAATTGACCAATTTCTATTTACGTAAATTTTGTCTATACATGATTTTTGTGAATGACGTCACGGCAAAAGTCATTGGTCACGTGAGTTTACGTCTGCTAGCAACTCAGGTAAGTAGGTAAGAGAGCTCCGGTAAGAGAGCTCCATTCTGCCGGTCCAGCTACTTCAAGCTTCCTATTCCCAAATTGCAATTATATTAGTTTTAGGTCAGTTCGGCAGGTTTAGGGGGGGGGGCGTACGCCGGCTCCGCCCCCCTCTAAATCCGCGCCTGCAATTAGGCCCAAGTCTCTCTTTGTATCCAGAGGTGAGTATCTTTCTGCAATTTTAGCAGAAACTCGTCGACCATCGGATTTCTGAAATTCAATTGGCATGACGCCTCTCTTGGTATTCTCGTGAAGTTTTCCTCGCACCTTATAAATTTCTCAGATACTCCGCAGCTGTGTTTCATATTTTCAGCATCAGATTCAACGCACCGGTATGTCATATCGAATTCGTTCTTGAGTTCAACGGCTGATCGAGCATCATCTGCATAATGCTGGGTTTCCTATTTTCCCATAATTATAGCTATATATATATATATATATATATATATATATATATATATATCCATAAGGTGAAGAGCAGTGTCGCCTTGTTCGTCGACCTCACTGCAATCTCCATCGTGATCTATTATTGCTTTGACATCATCCTCGTTTCGTTCGTCTCAGTGGCGTAGCTATCATGACATTGTGTGCAATGTGTGAAGCACACGGGCTCACCACCTCAGAGGCCCACAGAGATTGCAAAATTTCTAATCTATCCGAATAAGTAATTCACATTATTTTGTGTCAGGCGTATAGTTTTTGTGAACACACTTGCATTATACTTCGTTACTTTACTGACACCTGCCAACGGCCGTGCTGCTGGCAGGCAAAACTACTGAACGCCTTTAACTTGTTTTTGTGTGTGTCTCAAGTCTAAATTGCTAGGTGATGTTAGTGTGTGAACGATAATAAAGTGTCTTAGTATGGGGAGAAAGTCTAGGTTTGGGACAGGTCCTGCATTGGGACAGTTCTGTAGTGGCATCGAAGTCGTGGCAATATATTATCGCGTGTGGCGCCACCCATGATACATATTTTCATGTGGCGAATGATCATACGTCTTATCATGAAATAAAGAAAACGTTTACAGAGATATTAGAATTTTTTTTAAATATCTGGGTAAAAATTAAAATTTTTGCTCACTCAGTCTCAACCACTGTATTAAACGTCTAGTGCTAATTTAGCTTAAACCGTCAGTAAATTGTTTGGGGCAGAATATTAATGCTTTGTCAATAAACGGCTTACTTACTTACTTACTTACTTACTTACTTATATTGCAAAGCATAGCCTAGCTAAGATCTGTTTGCAAATATTCAGCAAGATTGCAACTTTATTTCTGGTTGAAGTGAACACATTTCTTCTTTATCGTTTTTGCGCGAAATCAGCTTTTGGCAGTTAATGTCTTTTTGCTTAGCACGGCAGTAGGCTACATGTGATAAAAATTGTTACTTTTACATGTGAGAAAATGCCTACTTTTACGTGCGAGATAAAGTCTTACTTTCACAATTCACATGTCTGATAACATTAATTTTATATAGAATATCCTGAAGACACGCGATATTCACCACAGAACAAAGGCTAAGAAAATGACCGCCTGTGATGAACATAGTCTATTTCGCTGTTCTATTCAGCAATAGGTGCATACGATCTCTTCGACAAAAGCCGTTTAGGCCTACAAAGAAAAGCCTCAACATCTATCGAATGCCTAAAATTCACGTATCAGATAACCGACAACGTCATTAATTTTAGCTAGTTTATAGGCCTACAGCAAACGAATCTGCTTACTTTACCTTAAACACTAGGCCTAAACAAGCGCTTGTATAATTATTCGGAATTTCTGAATAGGTCTAGGGCTCTAGGCCTATAATATAGGCCTAGATCTATTCAGAAATTCCGACTTGATATTATCAAGTCATTAAAACCACAGTCAATGGAGTACAAATATCAAGTCACTAGAACTAAAATAATTAGAATACAAATATGAAGTCATTTGAATTAAAGCTACAATTAGATGGATTATGCTGTATTACTTAGACCGACTGCCAAAAAATACTTAGTAGTCACACTGAACACAAATATCTATCCAGACTCATTATAGTTGCAAACCATATCCATATAGTAACTTAAGTACTGAAATCATATCACGCTACCAAGCATTGTGTAATGCAAAGGGTAGGCCTATAGCCTAGGTTTAAATCTTCACCAAATTGGTCACTGTGTGGGGCTTATAGCAAGTCCTCTACGTGCACTTTGTTAGACATCTTGTGTATCTAACACTTCATGCTGCTCTTACTAGACATGTCTTGACCAGCTGTGCGTTTGCTGTGCGTGTAAAGGAGTGTCGTGCGCGCGTGAACATTAGTCTACTTGCGATGACTATAAATAAGATTAACTCATGTGATAGGAGGACACCGTTTGTCGTGCAAGGCACCGCTTGATTTCGTTTGGACCGAGTGTCCGTTTGGGGTCGACACCGTTTGTCGTTTGGGGTTGCTGGATGTCCGTTTTGGACCCGTCGTCCGTTTGGTTGTGTCGCTTTCGCCTGCATGGTGTTTTCTACGAATGGGCGTGTTTCCTTCGGCGTTAGAGGTCTTCGTTAGGCATGCTGAGTTGCTGTCGTGCCGTTTTGCTGTTCCGTTTCTTCTTCTGGTGAAGGTATGACTGTAGTTTAGACCTTAGTTAAGTGCTTTTCGCCTGTACATAGCTGTTGTCTTATTAAACTCCTATGTTATTTCAACCCGGGGCCTTACTTTCATTCTATCATACCTAGACGAACGCAACAACTTGTGCAGCGCCATCGATGCTCCATCGTATGACCGTGTGTAATCTTTTCAAACTTTTGACGGATAACAATAATATCCAATGCAGTCTTTTCGTATTGCAGGACTTTAGATTTTGAATTGGTTGGTCATTGGAAATTATGTGATGACAGCTTTCTCATGAAATCTTCCCTGTCAAATTGTTCCAATTTTTCGTCATGATTTGTACTAGGACTTTTTATGGTAATATATTTGTTGCGGTCGTGAATAGGTATATCGATTTCAGTGTCGTCTGGACAGAGGTCAAGATAAATATCATAGACCCTAGAGTAATTTATGAAAATGCTTTCTTCAAGAGCGCTGAGCATTTCTGCTACCTGCTGTTTGAATGAAGGCATGAAGTAACATGGATAAACGTTATCTCGAGAAAATTCCATGAAGCAAAACATAAGCCTCTCCACCCAGAAGGTCAGTTGATTTGGGATAATTTCGTCCTCGTTTCTGATTTCACTTCCATTTCTAGCATTAAGAGCCTCCATGCAATAGAGAAGACAGGTCTTAAGTTGATATGTAGTTTTTCTCTTCCGGTAATTATAAAGTATCATTTTGCAAACCATATATGCTGCCTTAATTAAAGAAGAGCTTTCTTTTATGATTTGACTTTCCACTGGTGCAAACGAAATTCTGGCAAATGTATCAGAAAAGAGACATTTAGTGTCATATGGCTTGGAAGGATCAAAACGTGGTCGATCAAAGACGAATATACAACCGTTTGTTTTTATAGTTGAGCTTATGCCAACTGGCAGTGGGTCATCTGGCCACCAATCGTCGACGTGGACACAAGCAACGATGTCAATTGATATGTTGACAAAAAGAAAGTCACCATCTACGTCTGCGATGGGATGAATCATTCTTAGTTTCACAGTTGTACATAGACCTGCAGGCTGTTTAAGGTAATCGTAGAATCTACCAGGTAAATCCCAGTCGAACAAATGTTGTTCTTGCCAGAAATTGTGGTCATATAAGACTTCTTTTAAAATTATCTGAAATCTGGAATTAACTTCGTTAGTCAGTAAATACTTATCTGATTTGAAGAAACAGTCAAACTGCGCATCACTCGGACTTTCTGTATCGATATTGGTCTTCCTCCTCAGTTGAAAGTATCCGTTAAGGCCAAGTGGATGTTGACACGGGTCACAAAGTCTGGAGAATTTAATAAGTTTGAAGCTATAGTCAAAGTCTCCAGAAAGGACTACTTTGGTTTCTTCATCGGCGCTACCAACTAAAATCGGCTGGCATTCAAATCGCCAGTCTCTTCTCGTTATACCATACGCCAAACGTTCAATGAAGTTTTGTATCAATGGTTTAAGCTGTCTTAGCTGTACATTGAGGCGAATAAGTTCGTTTTGCTTGCAGACTTTCCAAACGATCTCTTCCAATGATTCTTCTGGGCGTGGTGATTGAGAGCAAATTCGAATAGAGACCAACAGTTTTTGCGCAATATCTTTGGATGAGAGGAGAGGCTGCTTTCCCAATGGTAAATTCTCTGCATTCTCTTCGTTGATAATCATCGATTCTCGCAGCCGCATAAGATCTCTAGGTGTATGTCCATGATCGTCTTTTGCGTTTTCATCAGCTCCGTTCTGGACGAGAATCTCGTACTGAATACTGTCTTTTACGTAATGTAAAAGTGTTTTTCCGTATACGTCAGTTGCGTTTACATTAGAACCTAGTTTTAATACCAACTCACTTAACTCGTAACTTGTATATTTTGAGACTGCATAGTGAAGTGGAATTCTTCCTCTTGCATCTGTTGCAGTGGTTAGCTCCCTGAAAGTTTCTTGTTTTAGAAGAATTCCGTAAACCAATAATTTCAATAGTTCTGTTGCAACTGACTGTCTATCTGAAACACAAGAGATAACGAGTCGGTGAAGTGAATTTCGACCTCTCTGGTCGACAAAGTTTGGCACATCATTTGGCACTTCGTCGTTTAGGTCTGATGAGTTTCGATTGGCACCGCGATCCTCAAGTGCTTCGAGAGTCGCTGAAGTTATTCGCCTGCCAGACTTCACTGCCAAATCAAGAGGCGTATTCCCTCTGAAGTCGATAATATTTACATCTATTTTGTCATTAGCCAACAATAACTGAACTAATGCCTCCCTAAGTCGTGTGGCTTTTTCATCATTTTTGAGAAGTTCCCTTAGCCTCTCAATAACTTTCCATTGATTTAGGCCTACGGCTTCTTTTCTCCAGGTATGCTTATCGTTGCTGCATGTCTCACTATAATCGTCGCCGTAAGTATTTCGCTTCAGGAGTTCATTATAGAAGAATTGCATATCAGACCAATTCTCAAATGGCCCATCTATTGCTGCGTGCAATGCAGTAAATCCATTGTAGTCGTACAAATTCACTGAGACGTTATGACTCAACAGCAGCTGCGCCACACAGACATGATTTCTTTCAGCAGCTTTAATCAAAGCAGTTTGCCCATATTGATCTCTTGCATCAAGGTCGAGTTTCATTCCTGATTTTTTCTCCCAGTCGAACAAAATTTGAATGGCGTGACAATGGCCTTTCTCGGATGCAATTATCAAAGGAGTTTCGCCCATAGAATTTTTTGCGTTGAAGTCCAAGCCATTCTCTAAGAGCAACTCTATGATGTCGATGAAGATTTGAACCTCCAAACGTATCTGATCTGTCTTGTTAGTAAGAGAACCACAAGTTGAAGGTTCGCTGTTACGCATCATCACAGAGTGAAGGAAGCTATTTAAATTCTCATCCCGGTGGCTCATGCGAAATGTCCTGGAGTCAAGAATAGATTGTACAATCTTTCTGAAATTCATTCTGTATTTTGTCGCGTCCCTTCCAAACATAAATATTGCATATAAAGGCATGAAATTCCTTATAATGGAACAAAAGTCGCCTACTGTATCGTCTTCTGAATACATATAATAATGGTCCAAACTGAGAAATAGCTGAACCATTTCCAGATTGGTCAAAAATGCTGCGCGCACTAGTGGAGCGTCTTCGCGTGAATTTCTCTTTTTCAAAAACGAGTATTTTTTTCTCCAGACGATTTCTGCCAAAGCACGTCGATCATCGAATTTCGGAATTTCAACTGACATGACGGTTCTCTTGGCATCCTCCAGAAAATTTCTACAATCTTTTGTTAATTCCTCATAAATCCTGCAGCCGTGTTTTAAGATTACCTTAACAACTTCCGTATGACCTTCCTGGATGGCAATGGTCAATGGCGTATAGGCCATGAATATCGATGAATTTTCAGCGATATAAGTACTAACAGACGCAGGCCTAAACACAAAATCACAAATGCCTCGGCGCAATAACATATCCGAAATATCTGCGTGACCATTTTTGGAAGCGAAGTACAACGGCGTTTCCCAACATTTATTTTTAACATCCACGATAGCAGAGTGTTCCAGTAAAATTTCAGCAATCCAAATGTGACCATTTTCGCAGGCTAAATGAAGTGGAGTCTTCTTGGCTTTGTTACACGCATTAACATCTGCACCGTTGCAAGTGAAATTTCCTTGACTATTTGCATGTGGCGTTGCTTGCTCTTCGCACACTGAAATAACGATAGAAGAATGGCTTTGTAGAATATTCGTGATCTCATCATTGCCACCGTCTTCTGGGATTTGATGTGCCGTATGACCAACGTCAACTTTGTTTTTAATGGAATGTTGCGAACGTTCGAATTCATCATCAAACACTTGGGTTTCCTCTAGTTGCGATGGAATCTGCGCATCCATTTCCGTTGTCTGATTGAGCAAGACATTCACAACAGCGCAATGACCCTTTTCCGACGCAAGATGGAGAGCAGTGTCGCCATTGCTATCGACTGCATTGACTTCAACTTTGTGATCTACCAATGCTTTAACTATTTTTTCATGTCCCAATTCAGCAGCGATGTGGAGAGAAGTCTTACCAGATGCATTACGAATATTAGCATCTGAGTTGTTTCTCAACAAAACCTGTAGTACAACTTTGAAATGGCCATTTGCGGATGCAAGATGGAGCGGAGTGTCACTATGTTTCATAAGAAGCTGAACGACATCGTAATGGCGATTCTTAGCTGCAAGGTGAAACGGTGTGTTCGTATCTTGGTCGGTTACATGGACGTCTGCGTTTCTGTCAAGCAATAACTGTGCAATTGCTAAGTGGCCAATTTCACAGGCCAGATGAAGCGATGTCTGGCCGGATACATTTCTTGAGTTTACACTTGCATCCATATCCGTTGGCTGATTGAGCAATTCTTTTACAATATGGCAATGACCATTCTGTGCTGCATAGTGAATGGCAGTGTTGCCATTTCTTTCAACTGCATTGACTTCACCTGCGTGACTAATCAGTGCTTTGACAATTTCCGCGTAACCGTTTTTAGCAGCAATATGAAGAGGAGTTTTACAATTACATTCGTTGCGTATATTAGCATTTGCGTTATTTTTCAACAAAACCTCTGCAACATCGAAATGGCCATTTTTGGATGCAAGATGGAGCGGAGTGTCACCGTCTATGTTTGCAATGCTAGCATAGTCACTGTAATTTAGAAGGATCGGCACAACTTCAGTATGACCACATTGTGCCGCTTGATGTAGCAGTCTATTGTCATTGCATATCAGCAGGTCGTAATGCTCCATCAGAAGCTGGACGAGATCGTAATGGCCATGCATAGTTGCATTGTGAATCGGTGTGTTCATATCTTCATCGGTTACGTGAACATCTGCGTTGCTGTTAAGTAATAATTCTGCAATTTCTATGTGACCGATCCCAGCCGCAAGATGAAGCGAAGTCTGGCCGAATGCATTTCTTGAGTTAACACATGAATTCAATTCTGTAGACTGATTGAGAAGGACAATTACAACATGGATATGACCATTTAATGCAGCATAGTGAAGGGCAGTGTTGCCATTTCTTTCAACTGCATTGACTTCACCTGCGTGACTAATCAGTGCTTTGACAATTTCCGCGTAACCGTTTTTAGCAGCAATATGAAGAGGAGTTTTACAATTACATTCGTTGCGTATATTAGCATTTGCGTTATTTTTCAACAAAACCTCTGCAACATCGAAATGGCCATTTGCGGATGCAAGATGGAGCGGAGTGTCACCGTCTATGTTTGCAATGCTAGCATAGTCACTGTAATTTAGAAGGATCGGCACAACTTCAGTATGACCGCATTGTGCCGCTTGATGCAGCGGCGGATTGTCATAGCATGCGCGCATAACGCCGTATTTCATAATTAGCTGGACGACTTCGCAGTGGCCATACATAGCCGCAATATGAAGCGGTGTGTTCATATCGTGGTCGGTTACATGAACATCTGCGTTGCTGTCAAGTAATAACTGTGTTATTGTTAAGTGGCCGATTTCAGCGGCCAAAAGAAGAGGGGTCTGGCCTAATATATTTGTGGAGTTAACACTTGCGTTCTTGTTTAGCAGAGCATTGACAACGCCTATCTGACCATTTAGAGTCGCAATGTGTAAAGAAGTGTTATGATTTGTGTCCAGTACATCTACATTCGATGACGACAGCGGTGCACTTCCAACTGCCGCCACATCTTTTTCAGATGCAAGGTGAAGAGCAGTGACATTGCCATTTTCGTCGACCGCGTTTTCTAATTTTACTTCACTCTCGTGATCTATAATCGATTTGACTACTTCTTCGAAACCCATTGCAGAAGCCATATGAAGAGGCGTTTTACCGGAACCATTGTGAATTTTAACACTTGTGTTCATTCTAAATAGAACCTTTACAACTTTCAATTGACCCTTTTCATATGCAAGGTGAAGGGCAGTGTTACCATTTCCGTCAACCGCATTGACATCGCAGTGATAATCTATCATTGCTTTCACTATTTCCGCATAACCCATTTCAGCCGCGATATGAAGAGGAGTCTTACAAGAAGTATTCCGAATATTCGCGTCTGCGTTGTTTCTCAACAAGACCTCAATAACTTCTAAATGGCCATTTTTGGATGCAAGGTGAAGTGGAGTGTCACCATCCAAGTTTGCAGAGTTAATATAGTCACCATAATTTGGAAGGAGCAGCACAACTTCAGTAGGCCTACGACCCCATTCTGCCGCAAGATTTAGCAGCGCACTGTCATAGCTCAACCGCAGAACGCCATACTTCAAAAGAAGCTGAACGATTTCATAATAGCCACGCACAGCAGCAATATGAATAGTTGTGTTCATATCTTGATCGGTTACAGGGACATCCGCGCTGCTGTGAATCAATAATAGTGCAATTACTAAGTGGTCGATTTCAGCCGCAAGATCAAGCGAAGTCTGCCAGAATGCATTTCTGGAGTTAACATTCGCATTCTTTTTTAGCAGAGCATTCACAACGCCTGTCTTACCATTTAGAGTCGCAATGTGTAAAAGGGTGTTATGATTTGTATCCAGTACATCTACATTCGATGACGACCGCAATGCACGTCTACCTGCCCCCATAATTATAATAACCACGTTCAGCAGCAAGGAGAAGCTGACTAAGGCATTGCTCTTCTTTCTCACAGATGTCTGAATGTACCCCTTGGTATCATCAGTTGGATAATTGTATGCCCTAGCAGTCGTAATTTTCATAAAATTCAAACAATTCTTCAATTTCAATAAGAGCGTACGAATGTTCGCTAGTTTCGGGTCCATTTAATTCAAAACGTTTATCACACGCTTATCATCAGATTACTTGTATAATATAATTATAATCGCATCAGATTCGTTTTTTGCAGCTCATCAATTTTTTCCACATTTCTCCATACACGTCCACATAATTCTGTGTCGATTTTGTTCTCCTTGCTACACGATTCAGTGTTCCATTTATCAAATAGTAATCGTAATCGAATAGTAATCTCGAAATTTCTACAGCGCCCCCAAAGGCGAAGTCGGGGAACCATCTTATTCACAGGCGCTTAATCAAAAGTCAAAACACAATCAATCGGCAGCGAATCAACAGGCATGCGGGTTGCGGATAATAGTATGAGTAAAGACTCCACGTGATCGTTGTCTGTGAAACAGAAAAATAACGATTTACCAAACGTATAGGCATCAGGCACTCATCAGGAATTCCTTATTTTCATTACGAGGATTTGCATAGCACCACTGTTACGTAGGCATCTACTGAGAAGCGCTCCCTACCCCGGAACAGCCAAGAAGGAAAGTTTCGAAATGTGCAAAGAAATAGTCAGATTGAAATCTGCTTCAAACGCAGCGTCAAAGGGATGAGGAAGAAACAGCTTAACCCTCATACTACCAACATCTTTTCGCTTGCGTTGTATGGTCTATCAACTGTGGTTCAACGGACCCCATGCAATAAAACGAGGCTTTTATCAGTTTTTCCATGCGTTTTATGTATTCTATTTTATTGTGGGGTTTGGTATTGTTATGTTAAGGTTAGGATAGGGCAAGGTCTAGGCTACTATGATATTGGCAGCATTCCAAGTAGGCCCAATTCAACAAATATGCTAAACCAGCGTTTCCCAAAGTGGGTTCCGCGGAACGAGCACAGAGGTTCCGAGAAAAGTTGTAAATAATCGAAATTTTAGTGAAAATGCACTGAAAGTTTGAAGCTACAAGTAAATCATCATTGTGTTTTGTCCTCGTCTATTGAGCGGCTATCGGAACTTTCATTGCCCATTAGAAATCCAGTTACAATAATTATAGACATTGCTCACTGCTGAGACATACGTAGCCTATAGGTCAGAGCTATAGGCCCTAGGCTATATCTTAACAGGGACGCAGTCATCTTTGTTATCGTTATCCCTACGAAGCTAATATGAGCACGATTCGGCCGAAACGAAGATTAAAAAGTGTCGCCAAGTCAGATAATCGCACTGCTCTGTTGTGCAAGTAATAGGCTAATTAATAGGTCTATTGTTTATTTATTGATGTAAAATTTACCAAAATTCAGTAGGCTGACTGTCTCGTACGCTTGGGTTCTAACCGCTCTTGTTGACGTATAGCCGGTATAGGCTATGGTGCCTAACAGCTGATAATAAGAATCCAGCTTTTAAGACGGTGTCAAGCCAATTATAGTAGGAAAATGCATTAGAAGAAGGAAAAGGGCTGTTTGTTTCTAAGCTTCATGTGCGCTACTCTTAGATTGTGATCCACGAGTCGTGGCTTTCAAAATAGTTCGACTTAATTTTTCATATAAGAGTAGGATATATAATAAACGTTATATAATAGTGTTTTGGTAGGCCTGTGAGCACAGATATTAGTATGCTTCTTAGGCGCTATTCATGCTTCGGTGCGTTTAGTTGAGATTGGGGTTCCGCAAGAAAATATTAGGGCACAAGGGGTTCCGTGGCCCAAAAAGTTTGGGAAAGGCTGGGCTAAACAATGTAAACCATGCAGTACAAATCTGCCGAAATGCGGCACTATTATAATGCGGGCAGAGAAATTAAACGCAAGCTAATTCTCATTGGTAGGCTATCCTTCCGGACCCAACTTGAATGAAAAAATCTCAATAACTCTCTCAAAATAAAATAAGCCTAGGCCTACCTACAATATGTGACACATGACAGTCTGAAAACAAATCTATAAAACGCCGACCCGTTATTATTTAGACCCTAATAGCCCAACAGTTTATTAACTAGCCTACTTGGTAGGATGAAGAGTCTACGTAGGCCTAAATGGGAATCTTTAAATTAGTGAGAATGTCATAAGACTTGCATAAAAAACCAAAAATGCCTTCAATGACATTGAACACATTAACGAAGAAAGGAAACAACTAAAATGGCGATCCAATAAATGTAACAATATTTCAAACAAAACATAAGTTATGTCACTTTTTGTTGTGTTACGTTTTTTAATCGTCAAAAAAGTGTGTGGTCTTATTAAAAGTGATATTTAACTCTTGTTATGTTTGAAATATTTTGATGACATCTTGCCATCATGTGTAAATATGAATTGTCTTCAGATTGTAAAATTTCATTTCGAAATTCTTACTTCTGGCCAAGATATTGGCAAAAACCGTAGGGGTCTTTTTGTGGCCCACCGTGTATATACTCAGGACGAATAATTATTAGACAAATAGCTTATAGGTAAGGCCTAGAAAAATGTTGTGTTTCCGGTAACCCGACCGACCCTCTTTATTGCCGCGACTCAAATAATTTTGTAAAAAGTTTTATTAAATTTTTTTTAAATTTAAATTTAAAAAAATTTGTATTGACATAGCAGAAAAGACGTCAACAAAATGAAATTAATAGGACTGTTTTCTAGAGCAGTTTTAGGTGCAGACAGTCGGGAAATAGGCAGTTTACACTTGCTTAGAACACGTACTTTGTTGCAGCGTGTACCGTTGTGCAAAAAAGACTAGTTGGGTATACTTTTTCGGATAGCCACTGCATAAAAATATTTTACCAAAATAAAAATATTTTCCGACCTACCTACCCAAATTTTTTTAGCTCTGTTACCGGAAACACAACATTTTTTAAGGCCTCACGTGAAGAACTAAAAATGGAAAAAGGCACAGACATTCATTGTGTAAAATTTGCCACGTAGCCAACATCGTAAGGCTGTTATTATGCATTAGGCCTAGGCCCTATAATTATTTTAGCCGATGATAAGCGCTTTAGCAGACATCTATAATTATTTTAGCTGATGATAAGCGCTTTAGCAGACATCTATAATTATTTTAGCCGATGATAAGCGCTTTAGCAGACATCTTTGCAGGGCCGTGTTTAAGGTTTTTCGAGTGTCGGTGCAAAGTGTTACCGCAAGGGCATAGTGTCGTTCGAGCGGCCGTTGGTTTGCCAAAAGCTACGGCCACGTGTTACAGTAAATAAATGGTTCCATGACATTTAAACACACGACACATAATCACGCGACACTTAAACACAGACACTTAAACACACGACAGATAAACACACGACAGATAAACACGCCGCACTTAAACTCATCTTAAACACCATAAATGAAGGCAATGAATATGAAAACGAGATCAATCAATCAGAATTTATATAGCGCCCTTTAAGTTACGTGCTCAGAGGCGCTCCCGGCTGAGATCTGGCGAAAAACAGCCGTCAACAGTTTGCTAAATTGGGAACAGCTTGGGAGGTGTCGCATATAAATTATACAGTCTGCAACAATGCAGAGGCGTTCGTTCTCTGTGGTTGGTCCAACAACCTGGATTGGACTTCCCTTGACTATGCGACACCTCCAAAGCTGTTCTCAATTTCACAAAATGTTGAAGACTGTTTTTTCGCTTGATCTCAGCCAAGAGCACCTCTGAGTAGGTAGCCTACCTTTAAGGGCGCTATGTAAATTCTAATTGATTGATTGATCTCGTTTTCATATGCCATTGCCTTCATTTATAGTGTTTAAGATGAGTTCAAGTACGGCGTGTTTATCTGTCGTATGTTTATCTGTCCGTGTGTTTATCTGTCGTGTGTTTAAGTGTCTGTGTTTAAGTGTCGCGTGATTATGTGTCGTGTGTTTAAATGTCGGCACACCTAAATAAATATACACCGTGATTGAATCAAAAGTAAGCCAAATTATTTGTCAGATATCTTTAATGCCTGATAAACATATCACGCTAACATTTTTCAAATATTTAGAGAATTGGACCAAAAATATGATTCCAAAATTTCATGAGATAAAGTTAAACGGGCAAAAAGATATGAACCTTTAAACTTCGTATGCGAAATTTCACTTTACAAGAAATTTTCTGTTAGATTCAATCAAATGTGCCAAACTCTTTTTCTTATAATTATCTTTAATGCCTATTGATTAACCATTCTAACATTTTCCAGATATGTAGAGAATTGAACTAACAATATGACTCCAACAGTATAGTTTGATTATTTAATTAAATAAGAAGCTCAAAATGTCCTCCTCCTGCTTGCACGCTAGCCTGGAGGCGCTGGCGCCATTAGCAATAGCATCGTCGATTATCCTCTGGTCCAGGCCATCCCATACTTCCAACAAGCGTTGCGTCAGATAGTTTATATCGTGAATTGTTGTCTGGTAGACTCGGTCTTGCATCATGCACGCTTCACACTTAATAGTCGACAGGATTCAAATCTGGGCTGTTTGGAGGCCATAATGTTGGAGAAATGAAGTCTGGCGTCTCTCTTGTCGGCATTTCGATGGTTCCTTGGCTCTGTGGGCTGGCGCTGTTCTGTTGAAAAAGAAAACAGCCTTCTGGGGTTATAGATTTCTGACAACAGGTATAATATGTTGTGACAGCAGAATGTTGCGATAATATACTCCGTTAATTTTACTCCAGGATCACTGAAGACCAAAATTGGGACCTATCAAGCATCGAAACCACAACGAACACCATAACAGGCTTGTTGAAAACTGAAATTTCTGGAGATGAAGTTGAAATATTCATATCTTTCTATCCGTTCATATTTATGACATGATACTTTGGAATCCTATTCTTGGGTCAATTCGCTAAATATCTGAAAAATTCTAGTAGGATTGATTGTCACGCATTTAATTGAATCTGACAGAAAATTGCTTGTAAACTGAAATTTCGGCATATGAAGTTGAAAGATGCATATCTTTTTATCCGTTCAACTTTATCGCATGAAATTTTGGTATCATATTCTTGGTCCAATTCTCTAAATATTTGGAAAATAGTAGCGTGATATGTTATCAGGCATTAGAGATATACGAAAAACAATTTGGCTTACTTTTTTCGAATCACGGTGTATTATCACAAACAAATTTATAGGGCTTTTACGGTCGCTACACTTTTAATTAATGTTTTCCTACACTTAGTCTTACTGATTTTACAAAAGATTTATGCCTAAGTAACACTGAGACTCGCTACACTCGCAGTTATGAGACATTTGGCCAATGGCAAGAAAAGGATATCTTACCGAATATTTCCATGGGTGTGCCGCTTCCTCGCGAGTGTGACCTCTGTTCATTTCCAGTCTACTATGTTTGCACACTGCATGAATTGCCTATGATTGTTTACGTGTGATGATGAGTTCTCTGCCCGAAGGCAGGTTCGTTGGCTTTACGCCCCTGGGGATGGGATGAGTGAGGTGGTTTCCCGTCTCCTTCCTCACAGACAATATTGTGGGTGAGCAACTGAGCAACTTGTCAAAGTAGACAGAAGTAGAAGGGAAAGGATCTGAAATGAGAAGACAAGAAAGGAAATGGGAACGGATGAAGCAATAGTGGTCAAGATCAAGAAGAGAAGACTCTCGTGGTTTTGACATGAATGGACAATTGAACATGTATTAAGGATGGACGATAGAAGACTACCAGCTGCGGCCCTGCACGGCAGTGTGGAGGGAGGGAGAAGCAGAGGGCACCAGAGGAAAACTTTGATAGACAACATAAGAGAAGATCTGGAGGAAAGGAGCATGGACAATGGATATGACGAATGGCATGAATATCATCAAGGACAGAGCAAGGTGGATACGCCATGTAAAGGTCTCATCGTCGGCGCGGCCGGACGGAGGAGAGCAATGATGATGATGATGAAGTTGTCCAAGGTCGCTACGCACTGACTTGAGTTAAATTTGAACCTGCGACCCCTCGGTCGCAAGAAGCCGAATTTACCGCTACACCACCGCGTACCACCGTGCTTTTATCAATCGTGCGATGAACCTCAAGCTCCCACTAAAATCAACTGTTGACTTTATTCATTCATTAATTCATTCATTGATTCGAAAATTTATATAGCGCTCTTTCAAGAAAAAACTACTATGAAGTGCTACAATTATTATAATATGACAGTATGAAGATATATTGTTAAACTTTAACAATATATCTTCATACTGTCATTGACTCATTATTATAATAATTATAAAATCTTGTGGTGGAAAATACTATTTTTTCCCAGACAAAAAGTTGAGTCCCTTTTTTAGATGATGACCATCAATTTCAACCCGATGTCTAAAAAAAGGTACTCAACTTTTTGTCTGGGAAAAAATAGTATTTTCCACCACAAGATTTTTTCGGGCAGAAGTAAAATCTTGACCCCCCCACTGCTGAAATATCCCGCACGCCTATGGCTAAGCTTATATCTATGCCAAAGTTGAATGTGTAAATATAAAGGTAGACAGCATCGTTTCAACAGTGGGCTTCTAAGCGACAGACAGCTATTGATGTAGAATGGACGATTTTAAGTTAAGCCCCATTCTCTGAATCGGGTGCTGGCAGTTTAGCATAGCCTACTCACTCGCTTGCGACAGGTTTTGACCACTGATGGACAGTAGGATCATTCAACGTCTTCTTCAACAATGTCTTCGCATCGACGATGATAAAAACTGAACACTAGTCTTGTCCAAACATTAACTACGAAAAAATGGACATCACCACGCGAATACACTAAGCTTCTTAACTATAATAGGGCCTATAATAATATTCTGATAACCGCATATCAACCCACGCGCTGCGATATATCCGGCAACAGGATCGCGAGAACGCACATGCCTACCATAGTTGATTACATGGTAAATAGTAACACTGGCTGATATATTCTTAGGATGACATGCTCGCAAACTTACAAATTAGACGGACATTAGTTATCGAAACAACCGTCTATAGACGAAGTCTTTCAGCGAGGACTCCGATGCTGTGGACAAGTGGAGAAAAACTGACAATTGACTGCATCCCACACAATGCACTACATGCAAGATACATGAGAAGGAAAAACAAACAATGGCATACCAAACTACTCTGCAAGTAATCTAAATGAGAATATGATATCACTTGGGCTGATGTAGGCATTGCCAAATGAGCGAGGTTAACGGAGGACATTTATTCTATCACATCGCCTCAAAATGCCTGTCTTCAGGACCTTTATAATTATGATGACGATGAAACGCATTGGCGCTCGCACATACATTGTACATGTAAAGGCAAGAGAGGGCACTTGCCCACCTTGGAAAATTGACACGTATTTTTCTAACTAGGTCTACTAATTTAGGGTTTTTAACATATTTCTTTGCAATAATAGACAGTCTACCCAAATTGAAACTCACAAACATACGTTTAGCTATCTATAAAAATAAACATGCTCTTAATTTTTCCCCTTGCACTTTTCAAGCTCTTGCTAAAACTGTAACCATGACCATTGTGTTTTACCCCTTCTGCGGGCGCTCATGCAAATAGTATTTATTAAAGGCCTATATTTGATTGGCATCTCGCTGCGATGCAAACTTTCGAAACCGAACAAGTTATCAATTAATTTTCAATAAAATGCAATGTAAAAAATTGAAATTGCGTTGGGAATACCTGCTTATTCACCGGCGTCATACATGTAAATAAAATCAAGTATGCAGCGGTCAGGCCGCCCATTGTCCATTGTAGCCTACTGCCAGTGCATGCAGAATCAAGGGAGGTCAAGTACGTCGTAGAAAAACGTTGAAAACGGACACTATTTATCACGCATCGGGAATTTCGCCTGTTCAAAGCATTCACAACCACACTCACCTGATACGAGGATCCTCCAATTTAGAACCCGCCTTAGCAGCTACTCTTCTCCTGTTACAACAATGCATACTCGGACCTCTACTTACCAGCATATGTACAACCCTACAAATCGATGCAACCGCTCGTGAATAAGCTGGTGCCCTACAATTATCTTTAGAGTGGCGCTTTAGAAGTCAGAAATTACGATTCAAGTAGAGAAGTAGCTAGGCCTATAATAGTGGAGCAATTGTTCTTGGAAAACTCACACCCTTTTTGTCATTCATTGTCCATTCATTCATTCATTCATTCTATGGACTTATGTGGCACCCTGTTAGTAACCTACTTTTTAACTAATAGCCTACTTTTTAATTTTTAAAAATCTTTTCACACTAAAGAGACTATTCACATTAAAATGATACATAGAGTGAAATAGATAAATTTGCATTAAGAAACCTCTATGAAAATTACAAATGTTCTTAATCTCCTGTCCGTAACTTTTCAAGCTACTGCTATAAACAAAATTAGATGGGGCAATCGTGTTTTGCCCCTCATGCAAAAAGTTCTGCGGGCGCCCATGATGAAACGTTATCAGAATTCTGAGACATAATTAATTAATTATTACCTACATCGCAGAAAGCGACGTAGCCTATACATAAGCCTATCTGTATTTTAGTATGCACGCACGTACATGTAGGCCTGTGTGTAATTAGGCTATAGATAATTATTACGTAGGCCTACATTAGTTAATCTTATTTCGAGTTGACAAACGCAGAAAGGTTAATGATTAGTTGTCACAATAATAGATAACAAGTTAAACAAAAGTCGATGTTGTAATTGTATGTCAGCCTGTTAAGAGCCGTTCTTACTAAGTAAGCAAGTAAGTATATTCTTTGATATATCCGGCTGCAAAACAGCACTCTGCTGAACAATTTTCACATATAATTCACATAAGACCTAAAAAGCTGTCCAGAGGCGTAGCGACTGCCCTCCGTACCCTCCGATTAGACCTGGGAGTCGACCCCAATAAGTCGACCCCAGTCGACTTGGTCATCCCGAGTCGGGTCGGGTCGTTTCTGCTCACCGCAACTGACCCCAAGTCGAATTTCGTAGAGAGAAGTCACTTCAAGTTGTTTTTACTGCAAGTCGACTTAAACCGACTTGAGACACAAACATAGTAAATCTGTTAAATTTGTCACTTCAAACCAATGATCGGGAGACCAGGACAACATTTAAGCAGCTTTGCAGTGTTTTTACAAGAATGAATTAGGCCTTTGCTAAACAGAGACTTAACCTATAGGTCCTACTGATTATCTTACCGGTAGGTCATCGTGCAGACTGCCGTCTGCCGATCTATTCATTAATTGTAATTGTTACTCTATATGCTAAAACTTCACGCTTAGGCATGCGCTTATAGTTAAAATGGTGAAACAAAATGTTATTAAAGTATTAGCACGTGTGCTTATCAAGACATGAACGTGAGCAAATCAGTTAACTTCTAGTGGCCAGTGAATTCGTCGCAAAGAAAGATGACCCACTAATAATATTAAATTGATAGTTCACGCTACGGTACTTTGGTAGGCCTACGCTGCATCTGCAGACTGCAGACGGAAAAACTTTATTATGTATAGCTAGGCTATGGGTCAATTGGACAATGAAAGACTTTACTGTCAGTGAGTAAAATAGTAGTAGCCTACTGCCGGATTATGCGTTTGCAATGCTATTTGCTAAGTCACGAAATGACGTTACTGAATAATAATTATGACAACGGACTTAGGCTACAAATTATCACTAGGCCTAATAACACGCCATTCAGTGCGACCAGTCCGCGGTCCCCATATTATCTTCCTACTTGCTCGCTTTACAAATTTATTCAATATGAATATTAATAGTAAAAAATAATAATGTGTAATCTGAATAATCACAGACAATGGGCAAGCTAATTTGCCGTCGCATTGTCTAGGCTACTAGATGGCCCAAAGCATCACAAAACTATTCAAATTGAAACCCAAACAACCTAGCTGAAATGGGCCTAATAAAACCTTAAACAAATTCATGCATCAATTAAGTGTTGAGGCCTCATTACTCATTTGGTATAGGCCTATGCTATATGAAATTAATGCTTGACAGGAAACATTAGCTTGACTTCTTGCATTAGTAGCCGTAAGTAGAGTAGTAGACCTAGGTTAATGGCTGTTACCATGTCAGAAGTCGACTTCAAGTCGGAAGTCGGTTGTTTTTCTGCCAAGTCGGGTCAAGTCGTTTTGGCTCCAAGAAGTCGACTTCAAGTCGACCTCAAGTCACTTTAGGGTCAAGTGGGGTCGGATTAGCCGACTAAAGTCACTCCCAGGTCTACCTCCGATCGAAGGGGGCCCGCAAGAAAGGGGGCCCCTGAAAGTGGCAAAAATGTAAGATACATGTATAGCTAGGTAAGTGACATATTTTGTTGACGCCATTGCACAATTCATGTCGGTTTTACTGACAAAACCGTGAAGTAAATACGGAATACATGTGGACTGTAGGCTTACGTAGTCTATGCATTATATGAATCCTGTGTATTTATTGTTGAAAATAAATACTGCCTTCCAGTTTCTGCATTGTATGGTGCCCCACCGCGCACCGGACATAATGTTCGGAGGCCAGGAGGTGGGCCACGTTCTTTGTTGCTACGACCCTGGTTATAGCCTACGTCATATTATGACTCAGAGGTTGGATCTGGAGCTCCTCTGAGTAGCCAGTTTTGAGGAGGAGGCGGCATAAAAATACTCTCGAACTTCCATTCATGCTACCTGTCTGCTGTTGTTGGAATCCATTGGCTGGCTCGACCTTGTTGTGTGTCTGTCGGCCAATATTGTCTCTTCCAAATTTTGCGCATTATTTTGCTTCACTGACATAATATTTTCGTTCATCGTGACACTTAGCATCAATTAGACCAGCGCAGAAAGTAGCACTGATTAGCTGAGGTGTTAGAAGAATAGCGGAAGGTTGAATCCTAACACCTGCGACAACGAAAACACACTGGGTGCATTGTACATGTGCTTGCATATTTTTGTGTATTCGAGCGTCGGCCCATGGAATTGTCATCTTTATGTGACCGACTCCATGAGGTTCCACCACATAATTACTGACGAATGATATTGACCTTTATTCATCTCCAGCATGGTGGAATTTTGCAAACGAAGGTATGCCTGCTAATTAATGTGTGTTTAAAGTGGTGTAATGATGAATGCACTTACTTGCTTACTTAGGCCTATTATTACTTTTCGGAGATTATGATCTGTGCAATAAACATTTTATTTGGAAGGTGATTTTAAAAAAATCCTAAGAAACAAATCACTAGGCGGCAACTTCAGCCCCAGTAAACTCTAAAAAAGTTATTGTTGTGCAAAGGCAGAATACAACAGATCAATTCTAACCGGATTCTACTTTCTTGGCTTTCCGATAATTTCCTATATAATCATCTGCATAGGGCGGATAGAATTACGAGGAAACTTGAACTAGAATACAATCGAAGCCGCCTCTGGGTGTATTTGCTCTCTGGTAGATATATAGGCCTATGGGCTAGGTAATCCTTACTTTGCGGGTTTACCCTCTCTTTTACGTCCTCTTTTGCGCCTTCGAATTTCTGTTGTGTGACCGTGTGTAAACCTTTAAAATTTGTATGATAGAAAACAATATAAAATGCAATTATTTTATGTTGCAGTACATAAGAATGTATTGATTCAATTATTTGTAGCTACCTGACGATAGCTTTCTAACGAATTCTTCTCGATCAAATTCTTCCCAGTTTGGATCATTATCCGCATAAAATCTTTCGTCGTCGTCTTCATTTCGACCTATAGGTATATCAATAATTGCATTATCATCTGGACATAGCCTCACATAGGTCAAGGTAAATGCCTAAGACGTAAGAGAATCTTAGATGATTGCCTTGATCTACCTCTGTTATGTCATTCGAAAAGTTACACTTTACGAAATCGGAACGATTCATATGTTTTACTTGCTGTCTGAACGACGGCATGAAGTAACAAGGGAAAACATCATGTCGATTAGGCCTAATATTTACGACGATTTATATGGCGCAGTACCACAGCCATGCCGTTACAAGTGCGCCTTAATGTACAGAGCTATAGGCAATATCCCGCGAGCAGCCACAAGCGGCGCTCCCACATCAAAAGACGGATACTAATCTAGTAAAAGTATCATCTTATAAAGTGTAAAGGCCTAAACTGCGTGAGGCAAAACAAGATCCTTTCGACCCAGAAGGCGAGTTGCTCTGACGAAATTTCATCATCGTTTCGTGCTTCACTTCCATTAAATTTTGTGGCATAAAGAGAATCCATGCAAAAGCGAACAGAAGTCTTCAATCGATAAGTAGCTATCTGCTCGAAAAGTATCATCTTATAAACAATACGCTGCCTTAATTACAGCTGTGATTTCTTTTATGAGTCGACTTTCTACTGGCGCAAATGAAAATTCTTGTAAAGGTACCGGGGTATCGGAGAAGACATTTATATCAATCGGCCAATACAATCACGTTTCTGTGAATTAGTCTATCAAAACGTGGCTGATCAAATACGCATGAACAACCGTTTGCTTTCACAACAGGGTCTATACCAACCGGCAATGGATCTTCTGGCCACCATCCTTCCACGTGAACACAAGCAACGATGTCAATCGATATGCTGACAAAAAGACGGCCACAGTCGCCGACGTCAGTTGAAGAAAGAACGAAACGTCTCGTCAATATGATCCTCTGCATCCGCACTCGTCTTCCTCCTCAGTTCAAAGTATCCGTTCGGACCCAGGGGATGTGGAAATGGGTCACAGAGTTGGCTGAATTTATTCATTTTGAAGTTAACATCGAAGTCTTCATAAATGACGGCTTTTGTTTCTTCTTTGGCGATGCCGACTAAAGTCGGTTGGCACTCAAATCGCCAGTCCTTCTCCTTTATGCCATCGGCCAAACGCTCAATGAAGTTTTTCACTGATGGCTTAAATATGAATTATTATTAGTTTGGTGTACTCCGATTCAATTTACTTTAACAAAGTTTGGGAAAGTTTTTTAATGGGCCACACGGTATATGTTGAACAATAGAGGTGACAGTGGGTATCCCTGTCTCACCCCGTCGAACCTTCCCTTGTTCTGAATATTCTCCATCTATTCTTATCTGCACTTTTTGTCCCATATACAGATTTCCTATCAATTTTTACTTACTAGTTACTAATTCCACGTATTATAACCATGTGTTATGCTGTAGGCTATTTCCCATTGTACGCTTGCAAGTGATGTAATAATGAATGAAATTATGCTTACCTAATTTTTCTGATTTTATTTTGAAGATTATGATTTGGTGCAATAAACATTTATAAAAACTATAAGAAGTCTAAAAAATATAACGAAATGGCATCTAGGGTCTTATCATATAAGTCGGACACCCTTTTGTTCTGACCGAGGTTACTCCGTAACGGAGCGTCACATCTACATGATGTAAAGTTTATTGGATAGCTTATCATCTCATTCAACTGATACAATAAGTTAAACCTGGCCAATTTTAAATGAATTCGATCAGGAGTGTGCCAAGTACAGCGAGCTGGCGAAATTTCAGTTTTCTGCTTTTCGGGTAAACCTGAACACTTTGGTTGGTAAACCTGGACAATAATTTGTTGATTCGACCTTATTTTGTTAAAGTCGGACAATAAAAAAACTGACCGATTTTCATCAAGATCTGTGTCAAATTTAACTGTAAGATAACATTGAACATTTAAAAATAACTGAAGTAAAATCAGTCAAATGCCAGTAGGCCTATACTTGCCTACATTCGATCTTTTCAATAATATCGAAAAGATTGCTCTCAGGGCATACCATCAGACTAGCATGAAAATCTAACTGCAAAGCAGGCAAACAGAGAATGCCTATGCCTATATTATATAAAACTCGCACTACCTAGGCAGTGGCGTAGCCAGACCTCTTTTCAAGAGGAGGCACAAGAGGAGGCAAAATGTACCCATGGAGCAAACAAGAGGAGGCAAAATTTATCCATGGAACAATAGACGAAAATCGTAGACTTTTTTTTCCTGACGACCTTTTTTTTAGGGGTAGTATAATTCACAGCAATTACTTTTTAAGCATGTCTGAAACTAGCAGTTGCAAAGCTTCTGCCGCCATTATTTTAAGTATAGAGAACATCAGTATGTGAACGTAAAAATTTTACGAGCATGAAATTGTGAGAAGTTCACATAAGTTATGAGTTCAACTTGTCTTTCATTGCAGTAATTTTGACAAGTTCTGTATCTACTGACTATTAAAGATGTTAATTTTTTAACAGATCTCTCCACTCACAGTAGGGGGGAAGGAGAGGGATTGAGCCCGGTTGTTTAGGGGGGATAGAAGCCCCTTACAAAGTTACCATAATTACTATTTACTAATCCTAACGGTATAACGGTTAAACCCTAGTTTACGTTGCTAAATTATTTTACATTGTTGCTTTAAAATGGAAGCTGCAGGGATTGATGAGAATGATTTCTTGCCTAAATGGAAGTTTGATTAAATAGAAGTTGGATGATGGAAATAATTGTTTCCGTAAGTATATAAAGTTGGATTGATGAAACTAGGTCTTTTCTTCAAGAGAAGCTTCGTTACTAATTATAACTAATAACCATAGGCGTTATTACTAATAACCTGTCGTTACCTGTGTATTTCTTCGCTGGCTTTTGGCTGGCAAAAGATAGCACAATCTGTCGAAGTTTCTTATTTGGCGGCCCCGCAGACATAAAAATGACTATTGACGAATTGACGAATGAGTCGGAATGACGATAATACACAATAATTCGATTAGTACAATTTACTTGAAAAATACTGAAGTTAGGCGTTTGTTACCGGAAACGAAAACTGTGTCTGTGTGTCAGGAAATAGTATACGCCGTACGGTACAACATTCGCTTGAACAGTGCAGTAAGTAAGTAAATTGCATCATTTGCATGCAGATTTGTATGGCGATGGAGTTCGGGCAAGAGGAGGCAAATACGGGAAAATCCAAGAGGAGGCAACTGCCTCCTCCTGCCTTCATGTGGCTACGCCTCTGTACCTAGGCCTACAAAAACCTATGAAATCTAGATCCATAAAAAGCCGAAAAGAATAAGAACTTTTCTAATAATTATCTGAAACATTCCTAACAAGTGCAAAAATAATCATCAGAGACCCCATATATTTCAACGTCTGAAAAACACTTATTTTACTAAAATTGTCATGAGGATCGTTAGGTAACATGAGGATCGTTATGCCATAGCCTATATAGGCCTATAGACATAACGTTACACGTAAACCAGTTTCCTTTGGCCTTTAATGTCTATATTATATAAAACTCGACTACCTAGGCCTACAAAAACATATGAAATCTAGATCTTTTAAATTCTTTTAAAACCTTTTTACAAAATTCAAGCCTTGGTTTGCTTATGAAGCATTAGCGTGAACCTGGTTTTGTCAAAGTCGGACACTTCACAGCCGGGTGCAATAATGTTGTCCGACTTTGACACAAGCCTATATGGCAAAGTCGGACAGCAAATAGGTCTAGTTTCAAACATGACACTAATTCAATATCCTTCAAACAAGTTACGCAAAACAGATATTATACTGTAATCTATGTGCTAAAAATTCAAGCTTTTCCTCCTCGACAATTAAAATTATCATTAACCCTTAACAGTAAATTATGGATTTCATTATGTCAGCTTGCAAAATGCTACAAATCCGACATGTATCGATAGTAATCGACGTCTTAAAATTAAGTAAACGATCCCTTGAAGGTTGTAAAGTCTTAATCATTAGATGGACCCTCTGCAAATACAATCTATGATACTGCCACCTGGTGATCGAAGTCTCTTCTGCGTGGCAGGTCGGCGAAAATTTTGTCCGACTTTACCTGATGTCCGACTTTATGTTAGGTCTCCCTACATCATAAAAAGTAAGCTGGCAAATAATGTTTTTTTACGTCAAGGCTGGTTTCAACATGATTATTATTTTTATCTGATTTTATTTTCCTGACTTTCATGTTGACAATGTTGTCAATATTATTTTTAATTGGGCGGAGAGTCCTATGAGCAACCTTTAACTGGACGACAATCGCAACTGCCTCTGGGGTTTATCTCGTAGATCATTGTTGATCTTAACTTTGCAGGATGACCATCTCTTCCCGTCCTCCTTGTTACCCTTAGCCCTAGGCTGAAAATTCTGTTAAACTGTAAATGCGCTGTTTTACGTTATTGACTAGCAATAAAATAACGAAGAAGGATTTTCTGAATTGTAAAATAACAAATATCGGAAAACTTGTTATACTCGTGTTGCCGAAACCAGCACACGTAGGCCTAGTCTTCTGCTAACGGATGCCAGCAACGGTTGATCGTGCCTCGTGTATTTCAATAAGACTCGAAATTTGTCAACGCTCTGTCCGATGGCTAAGCAAGTGACTGTTTCTTATACGGACAACGTTTTTCCTCGTTGTTGTATACATTGATGCAACGTATCGCCCTAAGAAAAGGCATTCATAGTGTAAAAAAACAGAATCTATCAAACGTCATTAATAATAATATTCTTCGTTTATTTTTCAAAATTACACAATGCAGTAGGCCTACGACCATTATGAAACAATCTTAATTAACACCAATTTTAACCACTAGCAGAACAGACACAAGCTTGCTATACAATTTATGAGGGTTGACCGGGCTTGACCACAAACACTAGTCCTATTGTATTTATTCACTCATTCGGACATTTATATAGCGCTCCTTAAAGTAAAAACTACTCAGAGGCGCACCCGATCCAGCGCGCCAAAAAAGAACAGTTTTAAGTTTAGTAAGGAACGATCATTGTAGAGATCCAGAGTGTAGGCGCAGCTCAAAAGGAAGGCCATTCCAGACAGCCGGACCAACCACAGAAAAGGCTCGATTCTTCATTGTAGCAGATACTGCCGGTGCATGCGATGAAAACATACTGCACCCAGGTGGTGTGGTTCGATGGTAGATTGGTGCGCCTGTATCTTCTCTACAGGCAGCGAGCACGTCGTCTCAAAAAGTGGCACTCACTATCGAACCAAGGCGAGCTGAGGTTTCGGCGTATCGTAACTTGTCGCATTGGATGAAATCGGTCGATCAGATCAGTCATGGTCGCTTCGTAGGTTTCAAAGGCTTCAGCAACTGTAAGCTATGTTGCTCAGCTATGTTGAAGGATCAGCAACGATTTCCGTATTAGGCTACGAAGCCTATTGTGGTATCACGTCATTTGGCTAGAATATATTACAAGCTATTGACCACAAACAGCGCTCGATTCTTCATTGTAGCAGATACTGCCGGTGGACTAGTTTATCTTAAAGCGGCGAACGAAATACATTTCCTGTTGACATTTAAGTCCAAAATTAGGTGCATCCCATACTTAGGTAGACTGCACAGGACAAGTCGCCAAAGTTATCATAATTATAATATTCACAGACGCGAAGCTAATCACAGAATTATGCTGCTCAAAATTCTCAATACTAATAAAATATATCCAAATTAGTAATTCGTGTACAGAAAACAATATCAAAACACGGGGTACGGTAGCTCAAATGGTTGTAACGCGACAAGTAAAACTTTTACACACAGAATAGGCCTAAGCCGCCTAACCGTCTGAAAGATTCGAACCCATTAATGGTTTCGAATCTTTCAGACGGTTAGGCCTATTCTGTGTGTAGTATTTCCCATCAACCCCTCTGTGCCATCGATTTTCTGTCGTGTGCCCGTGTGTAAACTTTAAATGTTGGACCGAAGGCAATATCAAATGCAATTATTTTGTGCTGCACTTTGACGTTTCGCTTGTATAGTTCATTGCATTTTTACTTGTCATCATTTATCATAATCTGCATAAAATCTTTCGTCGCCATCTTCGTCTCGAACTATAGGTAAGCTTACACATGTACAGGGTGGGCCAAAAAAGTAATCCCCTACGCGTTTTGGTCAACATCTTGGCCAAAAAAAGGAATTTTTCAATTCCAGTTTCACGGTCTTGAAGGTTATTCATATCCACGTACAATAGCCAAATTTCATCGCCATATGTGAAACAAAACAAAAGTTATACCACTTTTAGTGAGGCAACCCACCGTTTTTTGACGATTCAAAAACGAAACGCGAAAAATGTAGGTTTTTGCTAATATCATGGCCAGAAGTAAACATTTCGAAATGAAATTTTACAGGCATAAAGACAATTCATTTTTACACATGATGGCCAGATTTCATCAAAATATCTCAAACACAACACAAGTTATACCACTTTTAGTGAGGCCACCCGCCGTTTTTGACGATTCAAAAACGAAACGCAACAAAAAGTAACAAAAACACAATTTTATTAAGTCTCATGTCAAATAACTGTTGTCAAATGAACATGGTAGTGCTTCACAACTTGTGTTCAATGTGCCCACCTCCAGTGTCAAAACTTCTTTTGAGTCTCTTTGCAAAGTTCTTGATTGACCTGTTGATGAATCTGACAGAATCCTTATTTACCATTTGGATGTCATCTTGCTAAGTGACTTCTCAGTGACGTGCAGCTACGCTCGTACCCTGTTTCTTTTTTAAATAGTAATATAAATGACTATCCGGCAATATCAAGGCTCTTTGATAACAATTATTTGAGATGAGACTTAATAAATTCGTGTATTTGCTACTTTTTGCTGCGTTATGTCTTTGAATTGTCTAAAAATGGGGAGTGGCCTCACTAAAAGTGGTATAACGTTTGTTGTGCTTGAAATCTTTTGATGAAATCTGGCCATCGTGTTTAGATATGCATTGTCTTTAAGCCTCTAAGAAGTCATTTCGATATTCTTACTTATGGCCAAGCTATTGACCAGAATAATTCATTGATTTTTGTTACTTTTTTGTTGCGTCGGGTTTTTGAATCGTCAAAAAAACGGTGGGTGACCTCACTGAAAGTGATGAAACTTTTGTTCTGTTTGAAATATTTGATTGAAATATGAATCAATGTCCGTAAATATGAATTGCCTTTAAGACTGTAAAGTGTCATTTAAAAATTCGTATGTTTGGCCAAGATATGGGCTAAAAGCCGTAGGGGATTACTTTTTTTGGCCCACCCTGTATATCAATTGCAGCATCGTCTGGACATAGGTCAAGATACATGTAGGCCTATATGTCATAGATCGCGGAGAATCTTAGACGAAAGTCTACATCTTTCTGTTATTTTCTTCGCAGAGTAACTCGTTATGTGACTATAATCATTCATATGCGATACTTGCAGTTTGAACGAGGGCATAAAGTAAATAGGATAAACGTCGTGTCGATTAAACTCCGTGAGGCAAAATAAGATTCTTTCGACCCAGAAGGCGAGTTGTTCTGGCGAAAATTGGTCTTCGTTTCTTGATTCACTTCCACTTCGGATATAAAGAGCCTCCTTGCAAAAGAGAAGAGAAGTATTCAGTTGATAAGAAGGTATAGGCGTAAGCCGCGTAAGTTCCCTTGAAATTATCATCTTGCATACAATATAAGCTGCCTTAACTAAAGGAGAACTTTCTTTCATGATTCGAGTTTCTACTTGTGCAAATGAAACTCTTGGAAAGGTATCGGAGAAGATAAAGTCTATCGGCCAATTACGTTTCTTTGAAGTATCAAAACGTGGCTGGTCAAAGACGAATGTACAACCGTCTGCTTTCACATCCGGGTTTGTGCCAACTGGAAGTGGGTCTTCTGGCCACCAATTTTCCACGCGAATACAAGCAACGATGTCAATTGATATGTTGACGAAAAGGAAGCCACCGCTTCCATCGTCAATGGGATTGATCATTATTAATTTCAAAGCTTTGCACAAACCAGCTGGTTTCTCACGCTTATTTCCCTTGATATGTTCTAAGTTCAATTCGAAAAGGTCTTCACCTTGCCAGAACTTATTGCCACGTAAGACCTCTTTCAAAATAATCTGAAATTTAGAATTTACTTCGTCAGTCAATAAACACTGATCTGAGTTGAAGAAACATGCGAACATTTCGTCACTCCAAATTATTGTATCCACACTTGACCTCCGTCTAAATTGAAAGTATCCTTTTGGACCCATTGGATGTGGAAACGGATCACAAAATTCGCTAAATTTAATTAGTCTGAAGTTAAAATCAAAGTCAGCTGAACTGAATACTTTTGTTTATTCCTCTGCGCTACCGACTAAAAACGGCTGGCACTCAAAACGCCAGTCTTTCTCCTTGATTCCATCCGCCAAACGCTGAATGAAGTGCTGTATGTGTGATTTAAGAAGCCTTAGACGTCTGTTGAGCAGAATAAATTCGTTTTCGGTCCATAAGCTCCAAATTGCATTTTCCGGTGATTTTCTGGTGTTTGTTGAAGGCGGGGTGATTGTGAGCAAATTCGAAATGTTTCAACCACCCTTTGCTTAAATAATCCTGTCACATAATCAGTTTTGAATACTTGACTTATATCTATGCACGCCTGAACCAGGCTGTTTTCTCTTTTCAATTCTATTGATTTGCTTTTGCTGGCACACCCCCTTAGCTGCCTAAGATCTATAGGTGTAAATCCGTATATATCTTTTGCGTTTTCATCCGCTCCGTCCCGGACGAGAAGGTCGTAGTGTATGCTCTGTGATACGTAATGTAAAGGAGTCTTACCGTATATGTCAGCAGCATTTACGTTGGCGCCCAATTTCAATAGCACCGCCAGTGGACCGTCATTTAGAGAGCCTTGCATGGATGGTTCCATGGCAGCATAGTGAAGTGGCGTCCTCTCCTTGTAATCTATTGAAGAGGCTGACCTAATGAAATTCCCAGGTCTTAGAAGAATTCCATTGACCATTGCTCCGAATCTTTTCTGGTCATGTTCTGTTTCTATTTCGTCTGTTGTCACGTTTTGCACCGGTATTGCTCTAAGATAATTGAGTGATATGATCACATTGATCAGCCGATGAAGTGGGTTTCGACCTCTCTCGTCAACCATGTCCATGTCTGATTCGTGTAGCATTCGAATGGCGCCGCGACTCTTAGGCCTAAAGTGCTTTGAGAATTGCAGCACAATTTCTTTTAGAAAATTTCACTGCCAAATCAAATGGTGTATTTTCTCTGAAATTTTCGACATCATCATTAGTTTTTTCACACTTAAAAGCAATGTAACAACTTCTTCTTGAAACTGAGTATTTTGTTCGTTATATTTAAGGCAATTCAGTACCTGGAATATTGCGGTGCCACTTCTCTGTATGAGCTTATCCCAGCTGCCAACCTCACAGTGACCAATTCGAACGCGGATCGAAACCTTACTCTCCGTATTACAGGCTCTCACCAATGACAATTACACGATGTGATGGACCCAGTTGTCTGTAATTGACTCCCACATGAGCTAAGTCTGCATCCTGGGGCTCTTATTGAAACTTTTTTTATTCAACTCAAAACTGTGTTTTTGCCGTGCTAGAACCGGGAGCGCTTCTGAGCAGCCCTTTTGAAGAAGCGGTCTATAATAAAAAAATTATGGGATGTCTGAATGAATGCATTTTCTGAACGACTTGAAACATTTGTCATATTACATATGTATGACTGTTTCTAACTTATTAAGCGAATATAATTATAATTCCATCACTGCCGACCGGCCTTATGCGCGAGCTAACGCAATGATTTTCTGTAGCACTGTAATCATAATGCAAAAAGATATAGCCTATTCGCCTCAAGTCCAGTCATAGTAACTATGCCAAGTTATGAACCACTGCTAAAAGAGGGGAATGTAACAGATAATTCAGGAACTAAATGGGCCTAGAAGTGAACTACGGAAGATAAGCAGCTGAAAGTAACGGACGAGTCTGCAGGAAGGAGCCGTCAGAAACGACAAGGATGTTGATTAGCCTTCAGAGGCAATTCATAAACAATATATACTATGAATATGCATTGGCCTATGCCTATTTAAAACCATAGAATTTATGCTTTTGCACTATATTATGTTTATGTGTATGTGTATAATGTATATATATATATATATATATATATATATATATATAAACGGACGTGTAAAATGTATATGCATTCTGTATAAGTTCGTGTAATATAAAATTATGAATATTTATGTAAATGTTTATGATGTATAAGCCTATGTAATATATATTCATATATATTATAGGCCTATGCCATACATATGTTCATGAGACTTGAGGAACTGTGAAGCGTTGCTAATATCTTTCTAATCGGCATAGTCTCTGAGTAGAGATCTTGGAAGGGCGCTATATAAATTTATGTGATTGATAGCTCGGTCTTCTTGCTGGAGTAGAGCATAGAAATGCTTGTACCCACGTTTTGATACAGTGACCATACGACCTTGACCTAATCATTTTTCAACGAACTGATTGGACAGCAGCTGTGTATTTGTGTAATCGCCTGCAGGCAACAGCTACTGCTGTATCTGAGTTTTGCAATGGTTTGCCGCAAACCCCTAGGAACTTGTGCTGGAT
>OX243822.1:18110383-18136857 GCA_945859605.1 Lumbricus rubellus | reverse complement strand
AGCGAGTCGCGACTGATAACCTGCGAGACGGATAAGACGATAAAGATCTACAAGGAAAACGAGTCGGCTGTACGTAGAATTTTATGGCCGTTTGTTTTTGTGTTTTGTTTGTGATTTGCAACTATTTTTGTGTGTGTGCTGCTGTATTGGTTTCACATGTTGAATTGGTTTTATGTGTTGAATTGGTTTTATGTGTTGAATTGGTTTTATGTGTTGAATTAGTTTCATATGTTGATTTGGTTTCACATGTTGGATTGGTTTCACCTGTGAAGATGGATTCATGCTCTACATATCACACCAAGATCAGAGAACACTTGTAGTTCACATGCATCGTATTCACGTGTTGTATTGGTTGCCAGACTTTCTGTTCTAACTTCTGCATTGTTCTGGTTGTCTTTTAGACGGAGGAGTCACATCCGGTCAACTGGAAGCCGGACATAATGAGAAAGAAATTCTAGAGACAGAAATTCTGGATAAAGAAATTCTATCGAAAGAAATTCCACGGAAACAACATCGTTGCTTATCTTCATGGAAGCTTGAGCTCATGTTGTTTTCCAGTGGATTTTGTTCTGGACAGTTCTTCCAATGGAGATGTTGAACTATTTTAAGCTGTATGGATAAACAGAAAATGTCTTAATTGAGGCATTATCGTGGATTTGAATGTTTCTACCGATGCTGAGAAAGTTCTGAACCGAAAATGATGATTTCAATATGAATTCTTTGTTCATTAGAATATAATTATATAGTATTAATATTTTTTTTAAAGAATATTTTTTAGGGGATTGACTAGAATGTAATGCAGTGTATCTATAAATTTATGTAGCTCCTTTTGCAGTTCATGCTGATCATTATTATTGATTTTAATTGTTATTATATTTTTTACTTAGATTGAGTAATGAGGACCCATCATTCATTCATTCATTATGAAGATTTATATAGCGTCCCTTTAAGGTTTCTACTACAGAATGCTTCTGACTCAACCTTGGCTATAGAGGATGATTTTGAAGGCTGCGATAAAACACATCTCAGCAAACCCTGGCTAGCACCAGGAGACCTGTCTGCCAGCCGGTTATAATAAAGAATATACTTACAAGGCGTATAGACAGTAGAAATCCATTCCACACGATGGGCCAATAGCAGAGAAAGCAGTTCATGCTCTGAGAATGAGGAGTTCACCCTGAGTGGAATAACGGTGAGCATGATGCCTCTGTGCACCCAGAGTAGAGGAACAGAGTTCTTTCAAATATGGTCGCTCCACGGACAAGTTTTCTCCATCTTTCTCGTTTTCTCCATCTTTCTCGTTTTCTCTATCTTTCTCGTTTTCTCTATCTTTCTCGATCCTTTGTTTCTCATCATCTGATCAAAAGGCATCTGTAACCAGTCTCCGATTTTTGCTCGTCCTCGGTCTAACGCGTGTAAGAAAATGAAAATGATTAAAAAGTTTCGAGCCTGCCAGGAGTCGAACCTGGAATCTTCTGATCCGTAGTCAGACGCGTTATCCATTGCGCCACAGGCCCATCTTGTAGCGTGAGCATTTATCCTTGCTTTTATGATATTCTCAAACAGTACCGGAAACTAAATGTATATGAAGGGATATATTTATGTTTTTTATATATTTGATTTTATTCAACTATTTTCAACGATAAATAAAAATCCGTATTATAAGGCTGAGATCGTGTGTCATACCGGAAAGTGTTGGGATTGTGCTCGCAGCGCCACACCGCGAATACCTGTTCATAACATGGCGCAGTTTCGCGCGATTGCAAAGTACTGCCATTAAAAGTACAATTTAATAAATAGCTAAATAGCCTATCGGAACGTGATGAAATATAAAACGTTCATTCTTCAGTCAAATACAGTATATATAAGCTTAGTTTAAAAGTGTTGAGCTTTGACTTTTTGTATTTACAATGTCGCAATAATTCTTCTCGCTATGCGGCTCTCTCCTTTAGTTTGCTGGAGCACTTCTTTATCATCCAGTTATGATATGTGCTATAAGCTTACCAAGCTGAAGTATTATTTGTATCACCTATTAGTCCATTACTAAACTTAATTAGTCCATTAACACCATTTTTTGCTCTGTCTCTCGATTTCTGAAAAATATCGGAAATGATTGGTTTTACTTACTTACTTAATTGTAAATACGTCATAAATATCGCCACTGTGTTACATGACTCATTAGTAATATCGCGTCTTTGCTTATGGCGAAAATAAACAGGTAAACTTTCACCTGTGATTGAAATAATTCATGTCCAGAAAGCGGTGTCGTTTCAAACGCTAAAATGGGATTCTTGCCGCTGGATAACTTTCTCTGCTGGAAGCTGAAGATTGCAACTTTCGCAGTCTGTATTTACACATGTGTAAGTTTTTGCAAATTTTACTTTAAAATGAGAATTGAATCGAGTTTAAATGTTTGGAATGGGCCGATGTATGGACACTTCTATAGCGAATAGTAAGTAAGCAGGCTTAGGTATTATCCTTTGTTAACCAATTGCATCTCCGCATTTTGGCGTACTTACGTCTTAACCACAATAGCTATCAACTGTCAACATGAGTATAACATTCGAGCTACATAGTAACATAGACGTCTCGCTCTGTAACCAGTGGTGTGTGTGATCATTGGGAACGCCGTTCCCACGCATTCCCACCTTAAATCCTGACTGCAGGGTAGGTCTATCAGTAAGAGGTAGGCAACGGTAGTACCATAGTTTGAACGGTTGGTATAATTCACTGTTGCGGTTCAGCCATGTAGCCTATACAACTCGACTTTGTCATTTGTGAGTGCATGAGGTTCCGAGGTGGCCACCATACTAACTCGCCTCGTGCAATATCTGTTCGTTTTTAAAAATAAATTCTAAGTTCATCATGATAATACATCAATTAGGCAATGGCATATTATTCGAAATGATTTACGGCGCTTTTTGTCTAATTGTGAAAATAATGCTAGATGCTAAAATACCTTAGTTTTTCAGCACACCCTCCTTGTTTTTTTCTCCCGCCTTTCAAATAATAGCTGCCTTAGCCGTCTGACATGACATTGTATCAGGACTGCAGGGTATCAACAACCTGGTATCGCATCTGAACTATCTCTCAATAAATTTGTTTAGCATAAATAGTTAGTTTGGCGAATGATTACAACGGTCATTTTAATATTATACGAAGAGTAAGTCATTGTCTCTGAAGAAAAAAGAGAGGAAGGAAAGTAAGCAGTGCCAGTGTGTGGCCTTAAGAAAGGAAGGTAGGAAGGAAAGACAATAATACTGAGGTTATGGACATAATGGAGGGAGTTAGGGTTGAAAAAGTAATTTCAAAATCATTTCATGTCATGTATTTTTTTAGATCGTTGCAACGGTGGCTGCGTTGTTGGAAATTCTGGACGTTGTCGCTCTGAATCCAGACATGGATTTTGAGATTTCCAATGGTTTCGAATCATACTGGAGAGCACATGCTTGGGAAGGTAAAGGACTAGAATCACCCGTTTTAACTGTTCTTTCTTTGCATTTTACTGCTGAAATGCTTCAGGTGGGGGGAGGGGTTGAATTGTCATTCTAGAGATGCCTAGATTAAACTCTGTGCTATAGGTTTGAGCCTCCCAGAGGTGGCTGGCTACTTATCAGGGATGTTAAAATGAGGTATAAATAATTGGGGGTAATTTCATCAACCTTTGACCATTTTGAATAGGACTCGACCCAGACAATCATGTGCTCTAAATAATGTTAAATTTCATGAGGGATCCTTTCCACATAATGGCAAAATGATGATAATAGTTTAGAAATCAAGAATATTAGCTAAATACTTAGGTACGAATAATAGTAGGCGTAAGCACTAAAAAGAAGGCAGTAATGGTAATAATGATTCAATGCATCGTAATAATAGCTTCAACAATATTTAGGCTGTCTAATTTCGTCATCATTGCATGTATAATCATAGTCATCGTCGTCATCCTCAGTGGAGCTATAATTATAATGTTCTGAATTTCTGCGTTGTTTTAGGTTGGCTCGCGTGCAACTTGGTCATGTTCTTCAGTCATCTTATCATGATTTCATTCTCGGTTCTCGAAATTGTCGCCATCAAAAGATTTGTAAGTTACTTTTTACATCGTAATAGTGAACTTGGGTTATAACTAGATGCTACTGAGTTGATTGATATGGCATATGAATAGCGATTTGTTGGAATCGTTTTTACCTTTCTGATTTTACTTAATTGCAACACTTAAATAGCTAATCATAGCAAGCAAAAACTAGTGATAAATGACAATAACATACTTCTAGCTAATTATTATGAACAAAGACTACAATCAGTAAAACTAGCTACTGGTAAGAGCGTAGCTACCAATTACTTTTAAATAACCAGAGGCGGATCCAGGATTTCTGGTTAGGGGGGGCGTAAATACTACCAATCCAATCCCGTATATATATATACATTGGCGGCGCCAGGATTTCAGGTTTAGGGGGCTGAAGCCCTAAGCCCAACTAGAACATTTTTTATGAAGCGCCGAAGGCGCGAAGCTGCGAGTGTCGAAGGTACGAATTTAGCCCATACCGACTAAGGGGTCTGCGGGAGCGTCGTAAGTTCCTCCAGCGGGGTCTGGGGCGTAGCCCCAGCCGCCAGCGCATTTTTAGCTCTGTTGACCTCAACTTGAGCCCTTTTTAGGCTCTTTTTGCCAGCTATTTATGAACGATAAAATAATGAAAACTTAAATAAGAAGTCGTTTTGCAGAGTCGCACACTAGCTACCAGTATCTCTTCTTTAGGTAAGCTGCCTCTCGGCAGATAAAGATGCCCAACGACGCCACTCACGCTACCAGTATAAGAATGTCAAAATTTTATTGTAAAGAAATGGGCTTAGTCTTTAATATAATCACAAAAGTTAAAAGTTTAGGCCTATATAGCCTAACAAGTTTTTAAGTATACTGTCATATGGGTAAGGCCTACTACATAGTAGTATATAGAAAAACCACAGGGGCATGTCGCATATGTAGGGGGTTTTACGGGTACATCATGGTCTGCGGTGCATTCTATTAGGCCTATAGCATAAGCATCGACGTGCTAGTGTAGCAAAATTCAAAATTGCTGTCCTTGTGAATCTCAGCCCCTTCCTCCGCCAAGCCGGACTCAACACCCTTCTCCCGCCAGCCCGGACTCACACCGGGCCAAACCTCAGCCCCCTTTCTCCGCCAGCCCGGACTCACACCGGGCAGAATCTCGGCCCCCTTCCACCGCCAGCCCGGACTCACACCGGGCAGAACCTCAGTCCCCTTACCCCCGCGCAGAGTATCTTTCGGCGGCTATAATCAGCACGACGAATTTCAAAATTATAATGATAATCATATGCCATCTTTTGAGATTTAGGCCTAAGATAGGCTTATGTCTTACCAACGGTAGTCGGCTTATTCGCGAATGATAAAACTGCTTGTTTAAGCCGTTTTGACGGCGGACTACTCGACATAAAAATTATGTTTAAATTGACCAATTTCTATTTACGTAAATTTTTTCTGTACATGAACTTTGTGAATGACGCCACGGCAAAAGTCATTGGTCACGTGGGCAACGTCTGCTAGCAACTCAGGTAAGTAGGTAAGAGAGCTCCGGTAAGAGAGCTCCACTCTGCCGGTCCAGCTACTTCAAAACATCCTATTCCCAATTGCAATTATATTAGTTTTAGGTCAGTTTAGTTTGAGAACATTTGCTCAGGTTTAGGGGGGGCGTACGCCGGCTCCGCCCCCCTCTGAATCCGCGCCTGATAACAATAACCATTGGACAACAAATGTAAGTATGTATCTACTTCAATTTTTATTTGCAGAACACATTCTGAGGTACAAAGTAGATAGGCCTACTCACTTAGATTTTTATCTGACGTCTGTCATTACTTAATTGCTAAATAATTAAATAATAGTGATTTATTGCTTAATAGCTACACCATATCCTCCATGTGTTCCGTGACTTCAGATAACTATGACATGCTAACACATGGGTTAGGATAATACAATAATATTGTGAATTAGCTAATAATGCAAACAATACATTGTAATACCATTGAAAATTGTGTTTTTTAGCCGACCTACTACGAGTTTAACATCACCAAGTACTACGTGGCATTCTTCGTGTGCTATATTCTCATTGAGCTTGGAACGGGCTTGTATAAATACTCCTACTACGGAAACAACACATTCGTAAGTACATTTATTCGTAATTGTGGCTATAATAACAAATATGTAGCACTTCCTCAAAATTTGCATATCGTCTTTTCAAAAGACACTCCTTAGAGGAACTCACAGCCTATAACCAGGGTGTGAATTACCAGGGGTTGGGGTTCAACTTCAACCCCCAGTCCTTCTTAGAGCCCCGTAGTAGTCTGTCTTTTGCGCCCCAATTCCAAGTGGATCATAGTCCAACCTCCCAGTTATTTTTTCACAATTTTCACACTGCCTACAACCAACGGAATTTTTTTTAAAGATAGAGACGTGTACGGAATAGAGTTATTTGTTTGTCGACCAATGAAAGATGACAATTAAGAGGAAATTTGTTTCATAAATTATTTTTACCATTGAATACAGAGGTGACTTGTCAGCCTTTTAACTCTTTACCGACCCTAGTGTAGTTACAACTTAGTAAAAGGTATGGGAACTGAGAGACGCGACGGAAGATCGTAATATTGTCTGAAATGAATGAATGAATGATGACGATGATGATATGAAAATGGAGATGTAATCCTTTGGTGCATATTTATTGCACTTGTGACGGTTACAAAGCTAACTGTATTATTTGTGTTCGCAGCGACTTGGTTATCTGGTCTTCACATTCATCTACTGGATCGTGAGAACAATCCTCAATGTAAGTCGTGCCATCAGTTTCCTAAAAATTATATATATATATATATATGCATATACCGAAGAATTCCTAGGAGATGTCACATGAGTTAATATAACACTGATTCAATATCAATCATAAGCATGATACTTCTACAGCGCCCACAACAGCAAGGTCATGGGGGCCCACTGATTTGCAGGCGCTCAATATGATCAAGATTGATAGTGACTACAGTGTAAGTTGTTCCTGGCATTTAACTACATCCTGTCGCCGCACTCCTCATTTCTAAATGCTTGTGACTGGCAGCACGAGGTTCGAATCCACCCTCAAGCCGCGTAAGGACCTTGGGCAAGTCCTTCACTCACACTTGCTCAGCGCTTCGGCGTGAAACTCCGATGCAGTGTCCGCTCTGCATCGGGAGCGCCTCTGAGTAGAGAGAGATTGAAGGGGCGCTATAACAAGTGCACATACAAACAAATTAATATGCAACGTGCATGTTTCATGAGCAACAATGCAAAATGGCTGCTTCCTCTGGAGGAAGGGGGGGGCAAAGGTCAGATTTAGATTGTATAAAACATGCATTGGACCAATTCAATGCAATGACCATGTTGATGTTGATGATGCGTGCTGATTGCTGTTTGGGTTTAAAGAGACTGGACAGTCATGGATGGTATCCATGCACTTAATTTCAAATCTGAACGCCATCTTAGTGGACCATCACAGCCTGGAAAGTTGCATCTCTGCCTGTATAACTATTGGAAATACACGAATTGATTGATTGATTGACTGATTGATCGATTAATTGATCGATTGATTAATTGATCCAACTACTTTTAGGTTGTTGGTGTGGTCGTCATCGGATCGAGAATAGCGGAAGTCAACTACGAGATCAAATATGGTGAAAAGAGGGATCTTTCGAGTTGGGCGTCACGAGCAAACCTTCTGGATGCAACAAGATCAGGGATGGTCACCCCTCGCTAGGGGGTTGATGCCAGGGGGCAATGATCGCTTTGACAAATGACTCGATGGTGTTAGCAACAATAAACGACAGGAGATGACAATGGAAGGTCATAATTCTGAACTAGATCTTTTTTTATAAGAAACTGAGACTTTTTGTACGATTTCATTGCAAGTGACTAGATGCGGACAATGATTGGACATTTGTTTGGGGCCTTTAGGGACTCTAACGAAAGGAGCTATATAAATGTGTGGTTGCATTTATTTAGCACCTTTCTGTTGTTCTCTCTGGGGTCTCTTTAGAAGTTTATGCCAAGAATTCTCGATTCACGTAATTTGATCTGAAGATGAATGTGGATGCTGACATTTGTGGAAATTTAGATTTGAAGCAACTCTTTTAAATGAAGAGCATGATCTGATTTTTTGTAATGAAGTAGATGGCAATGATTGTTGATAATAATAATATTGACATTGTGGTTGCTGTATTTTCCAGACATTTATCTGTACTATTCTAAAAGGGGAAGGCATTTATCAATTTTAAATCTTTGGACCAATTTAACCCTTTGCAACAAGAGCGTACTAAAACTGAATGAGAAACAAATCGTCGCCTGAGGATTATCTTGTCGTATGTCCATTTTTTTCAAAATCGAGTTTAGACTTGTTTTGTAGCAAAAAATTGTTTATCTTTCTTCACTGTTAACCGTTAGGAGATACGACAAGTCGTTTTAAAGATATTCAACAAAAACTACCTGTCGTATGTCCATGATACAGGATTGCATTGTCGTATCTCCAATTTAGTAAGTAATTTTCTGTTGTATCTCCAGTACCGCATTCACGGTTTAAAAGTGCATTGTCGTATGTCCAGAGAAAGCTCGTCGCTGATTTGGACGATAAGGAGATACGACATTATACACTGCACACTTCATGGTATCATAGTGTCGTATGTCCAGAGAATAAAAAACATTCTTTTATTTAAAAATGGTATTAAACTTGCGAAAATTGAAACGAACATAGTCGCAATTGATTGTATATTGCTTTCTTTATTATTTCATATTTTTTTTTTAAAATTCTCACGTCAGGATGACTTGCAATTGATTTAAATCCATTTTTATACAACATTTTCCTAAATTTAACAAAAACCATTCTAAGTTTCAGTTTAATTTTTGTGCAACATTCTTTAATTAATGTCGATGCTTTAATATGACGTCTTTCCTTGAAGTTTTATTGCACTGGATATTTTATTTTTGGCGTCCAAAGTTGCGAAACTTAAAACTCGTTTTTCTCGGAATTCACAAAAGTGGACATACGACAAGATAATCCTCAGGCGACGAAATGTCGTTCGCCTATAAGGTGTTAAATAATGCAAGGTTGGTGATAAGGCCAGAATCTTAATTGATTTCAAAATTTAAAACCAGTAAGCTTACACAGAATTCAGTTTTTATTTTACAATATCAATAAAGTGCCATGCTCAAACTACTACAAGCCTCGCATCCAAGTCTATCAGGTCCACAGTTCTCTTGTTTAATTCAACAATTGCGCTTCTTGTAACCAGTGTCCTTGCAGAGACCAATGCTCAAGACAAAGGCCTGGACATCTCGGCAAAATTGTGTAGAACAGCATCAGTAGTGTATGGCAAAATCCTTTGACTTGTGGCATGCATGACGTTGAGCATGCCAATACCAAATGCAAGAAGCAAAGGTTTTTCCACTGAAAAATAATCCAGTAGTGCTGGATTGACGAAAGGTTACATCCATACGAAGGACGGCGGAAATAGTGACTAGTGCTTTCCACAGAACCATTTAACATCCGACTGCGTCTGAAGGTCGACCAGGTCGTCGTTCACTGTCTTCCACTTGCACTGGCAGGCATAGGCTCGGTAACCTGAAATGTTGCAATTCAAACATGTTGCAACACTAACCTCAGATGCTATTACATATATTAAATTTACCACTTACCAGTACACATAATGAGGTAAGAAAATGCTCATTTATTCATTCCAAGAATTTATATAGCGCCCCTTGAAAGAGCATACTCGGAGGTGCTCATGTGTTTGGCACATCTTGTTCAGCATGAATAGCTACGACACTGGGCCAGGCAAAATTTCACCTCCAGTTGTGTATTCAAATTAAAAAATTAGAACATGCTGACTAATTAATTATATGGGAGAGTGAGTTTAGGGTGATGGAATAGCAGTGTGTCAGTTGGATTCGCTTCGAAAAACTTTCCCAAATGTCCACTCAACCTTCCATTCGACAGATGGCATCAGTAAGCGCTTTGCAGGGCTGCCAAACAGTTATATTCGACTCCTGTAGTAACTTTTTATCATCCGTTCATACTATGAATTGCTATCAGTTGAAATTAAACGAAGATATTATCTTATTATTACAAAGTCATGAGGTCTTTAGTTGGTGAAAAACGAAGACTGGTCAATACCCACTCTCACGTCACACCTTAAAAAGTAGCACCAACCTTTTTTGCAGATTAGTTTTGACCGTAGGCGATCGTACTCGGGCATGTTGTTACGGAGGAAGAGATAATCGATGCTCGAATGCCACTGATTGTTGTCGAAAGATGATACAAGAAAGTCACAGTCGGAACAACGCAATCTGTTGCACGCCCTAAACAAAATGCAACAGCTTGTTAACACTTTAGAAACAAGCTGCATTGGTTTCGAAGTCGCTCTTAGTGCACGCTCGACATTAAATGGTTAATGACAGTCATTATTCATTCATTCATTCAAGAAATTAAATAGCGCTTCTTCAAGGGGACTACTCAGAAGCGCTCCCGACTCTAGCACAGCAAAAAATGACAGTTTTGAGTTTAATTTAAAAAATGTTTCAGTAATAACCCCAGAAAGTAGACGTCACTCCTGAGGGAGCCCATTCCCATTATGAGACATATCTGGCATGCTTAATAGCAGGACACAAGTAAATCATTAAACTAATGACTGAATGCAGCAAGGCTGAATTACTGAGCAACGTATATAGGTGCTCGTGTAAATAGGCATATTTAGAGGTCAACTGGTTCAAAACCCCTGAAATATCACTGAGCAGTGAACTGAGTCATAGAGCAACAGGTTTAACAACACAATACAATTCCAGTCTCTTTATTAACTAATCAACGTTGTCACAAACAATATGACTTTCTTTATACTTGTTTGCGCTGCCTGGTGATTATTTCATTAGGGATCTGATAGCCAAATCGTACACAAGGCTGCAAAGCTGAAGGTTACTTACTTGCTCACAAATTAAAATGACGAACCCTGAACCCAAGAATAAAAACAGTGTCAACCTTTTGTTGACGGTAGTTGACAATCCCATCTCGGATGAACCCCCACCGAGAAACACTTGGAAACATCTGGAAATAAACGTGAAAAGCGAAGATATAACCAACTATGGTTATTTAGTTTTATGTGAGAAACCCACCGTTATTATTGATGGTCAATTATAAAAAAATACAATTATAAAAAATAAGTTTATCTCAATCTTTACAACCCTTGAAACATTTGCAGTTTGATTTTCTAACAAGGAAATTCCAAATAGTGGGTCCAACTCGGCATGGTTGATATATCAATAACACATTAAAAGTAGACCTTCGAAAGTACATATCATAACTGACTTTGACGCTGCCGTTGAGCCCGGCTGACTGCTTTCTTTTCGAATTGGTAGTTTTGTAGATGATCTTACATCAGTTGCGTTGGAATTTGCGCGACCTTTCGACGACCTCTGACATCGAATATCATCTTCATCGTCTGTCAGAATGTCGCTCAGATCAAGCGATTTTGATTCTTTGCTAAAACATGACATTACTTGCAAGGATGCATACTTCATAGTTGTCCATATATGTGCATTTGCATACATAAGCTATCTCAGGTCTAAAACTATCTTGACTTGGACGGCAAATATAGGTTCTAGAACCGCCTGTAAGCCTTGTGACATTCTACGGTGACAATGACCGAGCCAATGCATAATAATTAAAAACAAGTTAAACAAATATCGCGAAAATTGTGCACGTACGATATTCCTCAACACATTCATGTAATTAACCAAACAATAAACCTAGTGGCCCACTTAAAACAATCACTGCAATCGCAAAAATTACCTCCTCGCCTTGGTAGGACCAGTGCTCTTCGCTTTAACCTCCGTCCCATTTTCTTGTATACCAATTTTCATCCTACCAAGACGCTTCTCGACCGCATCGAACAATTCGTCAATGTCGTCGTCTGCCATGATCAATTTTTAAGAGAAGAAGTTCAACAGAAAACTAAACTATATCGACAGAAATAGCGTTTCGAACATTTATATTTTTAACACCAATCTCAGTTTACCGCAACTAACCGGAAATCCAAGGACGCCACTCTCATACGTAAACAAGTCGAGCAAGGACTCTGTGTTTAAAGAGTCCTTGCAAGTCGAGTAAGTAAGATCAGACATTAGTAAGTAAGTGTGTAGCGTATTCTTCAGTTGTAGGCGCATTTGGACGAGAACCTCAGAGATCCGTCTGATCCAGTTGGGCTGAAATTGGAAAATATAAGGATCCACAATCAGACGGCTACGGCGGGTGCACCGTGAAAGAACTTTGAGGAAAAGAAAGGAAGGCTAAATTTGTAGGGCAATGGTTTGAGAAAGAGCAGCTTGTATTTTCAGTTTTGAGTGGAACTCCTGTAGATAGACAACAAGAATTGAGGGTTTTTGAGTAGGCTATCGTATAGGAGGATTTAGCCTTTAGGCCTAAGTAGGCTAGACCACCAGATACCCTAGAGTCCTAGACCTATTTGTCGTTGTTAGGGCGTAGCTGCGAAGCGTCTGAGAGCTAGCGCGGCACAAAGCATCCGTGTAGGCCTTCCAGTGGGATCCCACTCAGAAGGCAGGCAGAGAATTACATGTATAACATTGAATGACATTCAACTTTCGCTGGCGACATTAGACGTAAGGCCATGATGACGAATATTATGGACACTAAAAATGAAACTGTCCTGGTAATGGCTATAGGCCTATATAGACCGATGTCGAATTGTCGATGCCTAGAGCCTATATGAGCCCCAATAGACCTACATAATTATGAGGTCGTCAAACTTTGGTGATGGAATGTTGGTAGCCTAATAATAACTACATGCATAGCCTATACGTAGTAAATTATTGTTCGATAGGCTTAAATGCTTATCTGCATTGTGTAATGTGTAGACCTATACAGGTCCTATTAGCCTATCGATCTTTAGTTCGGTACGCAATCTTGTCGGTAGAACGCTACCCTCATGGGCGTCCGCAGGAATTTTTCTAGGGGGGCGCAAACTTTTAAATAATTGTCACATGGTCTAAATTTAATGGGTGACAGTTTGAATTTCCATATTACCATGAGAGAATCCTATTATCCTACCTATACGTTATGCGCCCAAAGAAAGATATAGGCTATAGGTTCAACTTGTAGAACGAATCGATAATCACATTGAGAATCGCGTTGTAACAATCACAACCAAATAATCTAAATTTATGTGCAACTGCGAAAAATCCAGAGGGGCGCACTTGCGCCCCCTTGCGCCCCGCTGCGGACGCCCATGGCTACCCTCATGCCCTGGGTGACTGCATGGGTCTTTAAAACATAGGCTATAGGCTATAGGCTAGACCCAATGTACATTATAATGCACACAGTAGATCTACCCCTTCCTGACATGGGGCTCTTAAACTACAATTTACTGGGGTGTAGTAACACCCTAGTGTACCAGAATATCGATTAAAATTAAAGAAATATCTCAGAACTTTTTCTCGGGTCTCAGGAGGCTACAGCAACAGACCAAGTTTCTCATCCTAATACATTTTTATTTGACTGCGCTGGGAGTTGGGAGCGCCTCTGAGTAGTACCCTTTGATGGGCGCTATGCAAATTCATTTTCTAATGAATTCATGAAAGTCGTTTTCAGAGGATCGATCTTAACAACCTTTAGTACCCTACCTGGTACCGGTAACAAAAATCAGTTGCAAACAATGGTGTACCATTTTTATTATTCTGCTGCGAAAGGTCAACCTGGCCAATTAGAGTAGAGTAGAGCAGAGCAGCACAGAGTAGAGTAGAGTAGAGTAGAGTTGAGTAGAGTAGAGTAGAGTAGAGCAGATATAGCAGAGTAGAGTAAAGTACAGTACAGCAGGCCTATAGAGTAGAGTAGAGTTGAGTAGAGTAGAGCAGAGTAGAGCAGAGTAGAGCAGAGCAGAGTAGAGTAGAGTAGAGTAGAGTAGAGTAGAGATATAAGCCAAGCTTAAGAATTAGACCAATAAAGAATTGTCTTCATGCTTTTAAGCGGTGCAGGAAATGAACAGTGCGGAGGTAGTCCTATAGAGACAATTATTCAGCTTAATCCGGATCGAAATAACAGTCAGTTTTTTTACAATTTCGGACCAATGTCCGTCGTTTGCGAATTGCGATTTAAGCCTAGCGAAGCTTATTATGGCTGTCATAAATATACATGTACCTATCATAATGGTAATGTTAAAACAATCAGTTGAGACTTTAAAATAAGCTTACATGTAAGTATAGTACAAAAACCCAGAAACCGCCACTGTCACGTGAAGCATATAAATGTGTACTGTGTAGCCTATGGTAGGCTACTTCTGCTGCTAATTATTTACACGAAGCTGTCATAATTATAAAAATAATATATACATACATTTATGTTTAGAATGTAGTCCTACAAATTATTATATATGTACAATGTATAGGCCTATCTCTATATCTAAAGAATTTATAAATTATTATAAAATTATACCCGGTAACCTATATACAAAGTATTGTGTATTAGGCCATATCTATCTTTAAAGAATGGGCATCACTGCGCTCCTCTGCAGAACGTCAAAGACGAGAATCGAATCCGATTGAGTGACGAAGAGTCGACCACTCGACTCATTCAGGTGGATCTTACCAGGACTGAGCAACCCATTTGTACTTCTGACGAGTTCACCCTGGCACTGAAGGTCGAACCCCAACAACAATACCCTATTGTTATTCTGGTCGAGTACCATAACAGACCCAGCACTGTCGACGGCAAGGTACTTGGGCAGATTCATGTGCCCCTCTCCCAATCCCTTCTTCCCTCCGAACGTCTTAACGAGGGCCCCGGTGTCTTCGTTGACGATGCAGGCCCGATGAAGGCTGTCTCCAATCCCGTGAATGACGACGAAGTGACCGGTGTCCAACTTGAAGGCGTGGTGCGGATGTACCTCTCCCGCCACGGAGTTGATCCGGATCTTCCGGATCCGGTGTCCCTCTGGACTGTACTCGACGATGACGTTCTTCGCGTAGACAGCCAGGACGACGTTCCCGTCCCTGGCAACCGATAGATACCCGGCCTTCCGCTTCGTGCTCCACGACGATTTGAAGTCGCCGCTCGGCTCGAACCTTAGGTAACATAACATAACATTTTATTTGGCAGCCAACTCATTGGAAGTCATAAAATTATTAGGCTGCATCATATAGTTGTCGAACATGTCGGCTTACCCAGAAGACCCAGAATGAGTCGAAGGACCCGCTAGCCAGGGCCACCTGCTAGCATTGGGCTAAAAAGATGTAGTCTATCACGGCCGACTGTGCGTTTGCAGGCGGTTCAATAAAGTAGCCTACATAAGAATACTCACTTTCCGCTTTTCCGCCCCTCTGATCGTAGGGTAGCCTACCTCGACCCGGACCCCCATGGACTACTCTTACGGACAACCCTTTTGACTCAACGCAGCGCTCGTGAATAAGCTGCTGCCCCGCGCTTGGTTTTCCAGTAGCGCCTTAGAAATTTGAAGATTACGATTACGAATACGATCTTGAATGAAATGACGGAATAACAACTTCTTAACTAGCATAATAAAATTATACAATCAAAAGGTGAGTGACGATTGAGGAAAATAGATGGTAACCTGATGCAGGGCTGTTTTTAAGGAAGTCTTAGAACTGCAAAACCCCGTCTTTCCTTTCCCATCCTTTATGGTAAATTAGCCTACTTCCAATCGAAGGAAAATGACATTTTTGTTAGTTTCAACTGTACAGAAGTGCTTCTACAACTGCACAAATCCATTTAGAAATGCACATTTTGCGTACAAATGCACGTTTAAAAAAGGCCTGGCAAAAGGTGAGTGACGATTGAGGAAAATAGATGCAAACCTGATGATCTCCTTGTCGGTGTTCGGTTTCGTTTCGTCCGATTTCTTTCCATCCATGACGAAGAGACGGTTGTTGCTCATGGGGCACGACACGATGTCCCAGGCGTCTATGAGGCCGGGCACATCGAAGCGGCGCTTCTCCGTGAAGCTGGACGAGTCGTAGACGACGATTTCTGGGCATTGTGAGCTGACGACGAAGACGTCTTGACCGACGACGGTCACTCCTCGGATCCGTCGCTGCTGTCTCTCATCCGAATGGACCAAATGAATCGTGTGGATTGCTATCGGCTCCTGACGGTAACTGATTCTCTCTGGAAGAATCGGCAAAGAGGAAGAACGTCAAGTTTTGATACGTTTCAGCAGTGTAAGAATTGTGGAAAAATAACCGGGGGTGGACCATTATCCACCTGGAATCGCGGTGTGAAAAACAGATTTTACTATGGGGCTCCAAGAAAGACTGGGGGCTGAAACAGCCCAACCCTACAGACAATTCTCACCCTGCATTTCAGATGTGCATTATGATTATTAGACCTGTGGTTGTTTGAAGTGTAGAAAGTCACTGTTACGGAAAGTTCAGATTGAGTAAAGAGAAAGCTTGAGAAAGAGAAGGTATATGGTAGGCCCTAGGCCTATATGGCTGGGCAAGAAAGGTCAGGTAAAGACATGGAAAGAGAAGACTATGTAGCGCAAGACAAGGTATAAGACAAGGTAAGACACGGTAAGAAAGACAAGGTAACACATGGCAAGGTAAGACCGCAAGACAAGACGATGAGTAAGGTTAGACTAAGTGTAGGACTAAACACTCTGAGCCATACACACCATAAAGGTTTTTTGCTTTTGAGAGGTTTCTAAAATTAGCTCCATAAAAGTGCAAGAACATCCCAAAAGAGATTCAACGTCAATTTGTGATGTAGGCCTATACACTATACACGCTACTTTAATTATTAGCACTATATTAATCTATTCTTTTTGATACCGTACATAACTAATTAGCCTACATGCGCACCTGTTATTTTGCATCATGTTGTTTTCTGTTTGTTAGGCTTATTATTTGCTTTGCAAGGTGTGATGTTCCATCATTTTCATGATACATAACCCACATACAATGTATGCACCTGTTATTTTGTATAATGTTGTCTCTGTTATATAGTCAGTCGTAGGTCTATAGGTCATGTTGTGGTATGCAATGTTATTATAATGTTGGCAAAAAGGTTGATCCTCTTTAGGTCGTCCAAGGGCAAATTTTACTGCGTATTATTTATGTACCGCCATCGCTAGAAACTCACATAGGCTACTCTGCCGGATAAATGATAATATAATTCAGTCAACGAGATTTATAGTTTAGACTTGTACCTGGAGCTCTTCTGAATGCGAGTTGTTCAGCTCGACCGACCATTGCCTGAATCTGCTTCTTATCTATAAACACAATCAGTTGATATTATTAAGTGCTTCTTTTATAATCATACAATCATCATGCTATAGCCTATATATATGCCAAGCAATGAGCTTATCACAATAGGCACCATGGCTTTAGTTTTTGATCAATGTTAGGCTACTTAGCTGACTTCGCTCGAGTTTTGAGGTAACTCTAGTAGGCCTATTATAATAGGCCTAGCCAAAGTCGTTAATCGTTATAATCGAAAAATCTGAAAAGAAGAGTCATAAAGTTAAGGGAGCTGTGGACTGGATTGTTCTGGGCTTCATTAGCTAATCTCTGCATGATTTTACTTAGACTTAGCCTACATAGAGCATAGAATAATTGAGTTTACCTATCAAAATCAGGAGAAATTTTTACTGCAAAGAACAGATTTGTTCAGATAAACGTGAAACAGTATCTCAGAGAGCAGCCTTTTTACAATAATTATTCAGATTTGTCTAATCCGGAAAGTGTTACCTCAGCTAAAATGAAGAGTATAGTCCTAAATACCAAAGTGAACGGAAATGAAACCGTTTCCAAATACAGAAAATAGACCTAGGCCTAGGCCTATAATTGTATGAAAAAGACGAGGTAGGCTATACATTGTACATGTATATGCCGTAGGCCTACTAAACGTGGGATTGGTAGGCAGGTTATTTAGTTCATGCATATGAAAATTATCGGAGTTAATTGAGACGTTAATTAAGTAATACTAACGTCTATGCCAGATGATAATGAGCGCCACTGCGAGTGCACCAATTACGACGGCAATGGCGGCAATTACGACGGGCATCAGAGGAAACTGCGCGGGAAGAGGAGTTGTCACTGAAAGAAAACAAAATACCGTAATCAACGTTTTCATTCACGAAAATATGCCCGTGTCGTGGAGGGAGACCAGTTGTACTTGTAGCACATACAGACACTGGAAACTATATGTAACTTTGCACAAGGCCTGTGACCAGGAAACTTCTGTTTAAATTGTTGACCTACTGTTTACTTAACGCTACACCAATATGGACTCCTTTACGTAAGCCTAATAGGCCTAATCGTAATCGTAAACTCGGAACTTCTACTGCGCCCCACACAGGCGCTCACCAAGGCAAAGTTGATAGACAGAGGTCAATATCCGGAGAACAGGGTGAATGATATTTAGAGTTGAAGCGGCGTGGGAGGTTGAGGGAAGTGGAGGAATCAGGATAAGAATTGTGAAAAGCTATGTTTCCAGTTTCGAATGAAATACCTGTGGGGATAGCCCATAGCGAGAGATGGGGTTTATAATGTTATACCCAACACTGCGGCCATATTTCACGGTATACCTGCAACCTATAGGCTAAACAATGGAAACAGTACTGCTACTGATTTCTAGTTACTTAATTAATCGGATCAAGAGAATAAAATCTGATTATAATAATTGACTAACGGTATCGTCTAATAAAAAATGGATACTAGTATGAAGAATGGAGACAAACACTTTTGAACTGATGGAGAGTTTAGAGGTTAATTTACCTGTCATCATGATTGTAGTGCTTGTAGACGTAGGGTTGTTGACGGCTGGTGTACACGTGGACCTTAACCTGCATTCCTCACTGTTAGGTTCTGTGACACCTGAAAATAGCAAAGGACAAAGAGACTAATAGCCTATAAAAATAACTAGTGCGAAAACTTCTTTCTACAGTCTTGGTTCTACGCTAGCAACTCGTTCTGTTAAATGAATAGGATGCTTAATTAAAAGTGTGAAAGCATGCAGGTCTCAGTAAACTAGCCAGTAACATTTATGTTTTCCTTTGTGACTAGCAACTAACGCTTTGACACACACACAGTTTGGCCACATTAATATTTTTAATCATTATATACCTCTTAATAGGTCTACAGCACCAATGCACACTTATTTCCACCAACACAACAACACGATCTCTGGTCTTGCAACTTACAAATAAAAACTAAAGCAACTGGACAGTGCAAATCAATCGACGGTAGGCCTATTACCAAAACAGACGAACAAATTTTAAGAAATTGGGACAATTTTTAAAAACAGATATTGAAAATAATTAATAAAATAACAAAAAAATAATATCTGTAGGGCCAAGTCACAAGAAGCATACAATATTGCAGTCTTGCAATAAAATAAATTAGAAAAGTGTAACAAATTTAAAAAAACCAATATCAATAAATAAGCTACCGAGTAGGCTAATCAAACAGATGAATTGAATCAATATTGCTTACTATGACAAGTTATCTGTCTGCCATCTGATGAACAGTTGTACTGGGCTGCTGTAACTGATGCTGCTGCTGACGCTGATGACACTCTTGACGATACTCGTGGAATGGTTGACACGCAGACGTATGATGATCTGTCCATGTTAAGCGCAGCTTTAAGCGTCAGGACCAACGATGAGTTTTCCATCCGAACTCCTTCCCTGATCGCCGTCCTCTCTCCCAACTTCCTCCATTCCAGTGTAGGTCTGGAATTGCCCGTGAAAGAAATGATGCAGTGAAGTTCCAGTTCTTGCGGTTCCGTCCCACAACCATCCGTCTCCAGAATCGACTTCATATTGAATTTGCAAATCGCTTTGGGTTCTACACAAAGAGAAACAGATTTTCAATATTTGACAAAATTCACACAATAATATTTTAGGGCCACATAGAACAACGAATCTGATACGCGGTTCTTCAATCGCCTGCTACAGGTGGAGAGTTGTTAGATTCTTGCAAGCCAATTAGAAAATAATAGCCTAGTGAGTTCTGTGACGTAAACGAAAAGGGAAGAAACTGCTAAAAGTCCACTAGGCTATATGTGCATAACTCCATGATTAATCTTTTGCCAGTCAGTGGATAAAGTGGTTTGGGTGGTCCGTGGGAACGCCAAATGTGTGAGTTGAGTAATGAGAATGCTGACGAAGTAGGCTATTGTTGGAACTCAGAGTTTCCTGCATGATGAGCGAGGCCGGCGAGCAGTGGGAACGTAAGCCAAGAATTTCGAGAGCAGTAGGAAAGTGGGAACGCCGTTCGTATACGCGTTCCCACCCTACCGTGAGTTAATCCTTCGTTCCGTTACTTTCGTTGTCCGAATAGATCCAGTCCGAATAGATCCATATTGAAGTTTCAAATGAATCCCAGTTGTACTTAAAAAATTAAGATATTGTATATTACAATGCTACTGTAACACCTTAACCAAAACTACCTACATGTATAGGCTACAAAAGCTACTCTACATTGATATAGTACCCAATTAAATCCAGCATACCTAGCACGATCAGCTGAGCACCCCCGCTCTCTCCTGCTCCAGCATTGTCACGACATAGGTAGGTGCCAGCATCAGATGAGTTCACCTGGTTAATCACCAGGTTGGTGGCACCTGTAGTATCGTCAATCTCCACCTGGAACCGAGGACGGAAGCGCCCGTCCACCGTTCCAAACCCGTAGACGAAAACTGGAGTTGAAGTGGCCAGTTTAGGATTGACGCCGATGGGGTAATACTTCCAGTGGATGTCATTGGATGGAAGATTCGTGGAGCAGCTCAACTTCGTTGATTGTCCGGCAATCACCTGCGTGTCCTGTGGGAAGACCGTCAGACCACCCAACACTACAAGACGATACAAAAATTCTAAATGTATTTCAATGACTACGAGGAAATATCTAATTATGTAAGGGGCGCAGTATACATGTATTATGTACAACTACATGTGCAGTATTGAAGTGTAAGCCTATATGGGCGCATGCATAATCTGTGTATGTATGTGTGTATATTTAAATGTACATGTATGTATGAATGCAAGTGCGTACATTCAACCAGACATACATGCATGTATGCCTGAATGTATGTATAATGTACGTGCGTATGCTACTGTATGTATGCATGTGTGTATGTAATTGTATGTATGCATGTATGTATGTATGTATGTATGTATGTATGTATGTATGTATGTATGTATGTATGTATGTATGTATGTATGTATGTATGTATGTATGTATGTATGTATGTATGTATGTATGTGTGTATGTATGTATGTATGTGTGTGTATGTATGCATGCATGCATGTATGTATGTATGTGTGTGTATGTATGTTTGTATGCATGCATGCATATGTAGGCCTACGTGTGGTTAGATCAGCCAATTTATGAATGATTAGTTGATTACCCCTTCCCCAAATATCGTGCAATGAAAACCAGCCGGATGTTTTCGTTGTCCTGTAATAACTTGTGATCATGCATTCATATTATGAGTTATAGTCATACTGTGATGTGTCAGTTTGAAATGAAGACCAAGATTACTAATTATAAATCGGGGAAAGACCTATATGCATGCGTTTGTTGCCTTTTCTTTAGTTTAGACTTAGATCGAAATCTAAATAATATACCCTCATGCTGGAAATTTGAATATCTGCATTTCCATGATAGGCCTACCTAACCGAGTAACCATGGTTACTGATGCAACCATACCTCGTTTTTTAGTTTAATTATATTCCTCTGACCTTAAAGACCAATAATTATCAGACTAAACTTGAAGCGGTATTTTACGGCAATAAAACTTTTCAATGCTGTTTAGCGACGCCCTGTCTTTTCAAGGATAATTAGTGTCGCCACCCTCCTTTATCCCGACTTGGGACTGGCACTCTCAGATTACGAACAGTGGCGTATAGTTAATGCATTAAAATACACACGAGACAACTGCAGTCATAGGTGAGCAGTAATCTATAGTAGCTATGGTACCTACCAGTTTCTGTGTTGGTTAGTAGCAAGGTCAGAAACAGAACAACAGGAGATGTAGTCCTCGTCATCCTGCGATTGAAGAACTCAACAGAAGAAAATCAAGACTACGATCTATCTGTAAGAGTTCTCTCTCACATACGCTCCACTGAAGAACCTCAAGAGACACCACAGACTTATCTCGATTAACTTGTACGATGTTAGTTCCGAATTCAGTGGTATAGACCAAATTAATACTATATATAATTATGAGAACTGTTTTAGTAGCTTATGGATCTCTCTGTCAGAGTTCTTCTCTCATATATGCTCAGTTGTGATTAATTAAACTATCAGACAAGCCAGAGCACTTTTGTTTTAGACAACCAGGAACCGTCGTTCTTAAATAGACTAGGCTTGTGCGTAAATGGCTCAGACTCTCTGGACTGCATGGGCTTGCATTGTCACGCAGTTCTTAGCCTACGAATTACGGAGGGAGCTCATTAATTAATTACATGTAGCCTACTTATCACGTGCGATTAACAAATTTCCGTTCTGCCTGTCAACGCCTTCTTTATTTATGCAAATATCGGAAGAAAAATCACGTCATCCGCAAAAAGTTTTTACTGTTTCAGCTATTGCAACAGTTTGTTTAATTTTTTGACCATTGTTTCATTAATGTAGGATGCGTATCATGTGTACATGTGCGCTTGTTAGTAAGCAGGAAGAAGACACGCTGACTCAATGCGCGTGACTTGCGTAACCTATAAACAGGCAAATGACATCAGTTTGTATTGCATCACATAAGTTGTATGGTTTTTGGATTTGTAAGCAAGATGCTGCAGAGTCTGATTGGATACTATAATTGTGTTTGCATTTTGTTGGTCATTAAAAGAATATATTTATATTGAATTTTTGACTTAGGATTTTTTGCTATTTTAAACACAATTGGCATTGATTGGATATAGAAATGATGTATAGCCTATATACGTTCGTTTATTAAACCATGTCTGTAGGCCTACACCAAAAAGCGGATAACAATAAGCCTAATTGGTCTATTAAAGAATATATATTCTTATCTTATCTTATTTCAAACAAAATATCTTGCAATCACAAAATGCAAAGCAAGGTTTTGATTGGTCACTCATTATATTTAATATTTATTTATGCTGTATTCGGACCTATTAGAACGCTCCATTTACTTACCTTCGTATGTGTGTATATGTGTATATAGCCTATGTATGTATGTATGCATTGATGTACCAAAAAAGGCCGTCATGGAAAATTTCCGCTCAAAGGGTGTCGTCAGGGTTTGGCTCAGCGGCTGCAGTCCGCATTGATGTCAGGTCAGAATCTGGGTTCGCACGTCAGACCGTGAAGATGATGACATGATGCCATGCTGAAAATAAATCATTGTTTAAGTCATTCATTATGGAACCATTGTTGATGGGGATTTGAAACATTAGATAGGGTAAAAATCAACATCAACGTAGGCTACGATCATATCATATTGCATGATGCAGCAAGCGCGTGACAACTAAGTCATATGATCGTCAAAGGAAGCTTAGTCTTTCGCAGCACGTCATCTTGGTCACACATGAAACTGTTAACTACCAGCTTCGTCAGTTGCGTGTTGTCCTGCGGTCCCTATCCCGTGACACCGCTGTGGTCATTGTCCACGCATTCGTTACTGGTAGAATTGATCATTGCTGCTCAGTTCTAGCTGGTCACCCATCTGATTTAAATCTATGACTATCAATCCTTCGTTCTGCTGCCATAGGTGTATTGGTCGTATTCATAATATGCCCCGGTTTTTATTCACATGCGTGATGTTTTGCACTGGCTTCCAGCCTCACAACACATCTCCTACAGAACGCCATGACTTGTCTGCCGGTGTCTCACTGGTGGGGCTCCGTCCTACTTGTCTGTTCTCCATCTTTGACTTAGCCTCTGGTCGAGCTTAGCGCTCTTCGACCAATGGGGAGCTGCTGGTTCCTCGGACCTACTCTTCTACCCGACAGGGTCGTGCCTTCTCGGTTATTGACCCCTCTACACTTGAAATGGACCACCACTTACGCTGCGCTTACTACCTCGGAATAGCTTGCCTGCTTTCTACCAGCTGCTCAAGACCTTTCTCTTTGGTCGTGGCTGGGCAGGTAACGCCACTAAGTAGCTTTCTTGAAGGGCGCAACATATTTTTCCGGAATGAATGACGAATGAAACTTCCAAGCTATAAATGCAGGTCTGACTCTTAACCATCACTGCTGGTTACGTATTTATAATTATAACCTCAATGGGAAAATAACGCCAGCTTTAAGTCTTTATAAGATTTATATCAGCGACGTTATAGTATTAGGCCTATATAATTATTATATCCTGTTCCCGAGTCATATTATAGGCAGCAAAGAAGGCAGCATTATGTCAATACAATGTTAATTACGATTCATCGTTATAACTTATAAGGTCGTACAACGTATTCATAATTGAACGTTTCAACGGCCAAATTACACGAAATTACACGAGATTAGCCTACATTATATTGCTTATTATTTTGGGTCTAATGATTGGCCTCAAATGCACTGGATTGTCTGACCTTGAGACTTTGCTGATGGCATGTGCAGCACACGCCCCCACATCCACACACACACACACACACACGCACAGACACACACACACACACATGCACGCACACACACAGACACACACACTCGCACACGACGCACACATACACACACAAATACACAGCGCGCAAGTAATCACACAGATACAGGCCTATAATTATATCTCTTACATAGCTAAAAGTACAGTTTATATACCGTACCGTAATTCATATGTTTGAAATATTTTTGTGTAATGCAGCGGTGATTATGATGCAATTAGACAGCAGTCGCAGGACACAGAGTACATTACACTACAGTGCAATGCCATGAAATATGATACGGCATATTATTATAATTATTATGTACTATATAATTATATTACTCTTCGTTAAATACCCATTGGACTTTATGTTTCATTTCTCATTATTCTCAAGACCATCCTACTCGATCGGGGTTGGACTGGGAGCACTCCTGAGAAGGCAACCTTGAAGGGCACTATATCAAATTGTTCAACTAATACGCAAATAAATGGATTAAGTCAACGTAAAGCATACAGTCCAGTTCGAGAGTATGTTCTAAATCTGCTCGAGATCAGCAACATTTTGACACTTTAAAAGGGCAGAATTCCCCGTCGATTCTATAGCTAGAAGCCTTAGATAGGCCTACATCAGGAGTTCCCAACCTTATTTGACTTTAGGGCTACTTTTTCTAAGTTGGAGGACACGAGGGCCACTTTTTGCTTAGTTGAAGGACATTAGTAGCCAAAAGGCTAAAATTTAATTAACTAAAAGCATATAAAATTGTTATAATTGATTCAAAATAGAATATTTGATGTTATTTATAGATGTCAGAATAAAATAATTTGCAATAGAAAATAATTATGTGTTTTATCCTGTCCAAATAATTGTCAATTTCTTCATATATTTTTTTAATTCTTTGAGAGATGCGGGCCACTGGTTGGAAACCACTGGCCTACATGTAGGCCCTACATAAACACTACCGGATCACATTTGTCACGTTGGCCTATCATAGAAGAATTGTTACGAATGCTGAAGTCGTTTTCTGTTAATGGCATGAGGGGCTACTCATGCTAATGTTGATTTCTTTGATTGTTTGTCTATTGATTGTTCGTCTATTTTTTGTTTGTGTTCATTCTCTGAATTTTTTCTGTGGTGTTTACTACATTTGTTTTGTTAAATAAAATTCTTAGTTAAGTAACATCTGTGCATTCCAATTCTCCCTTCAGCTTTTACCTTTACACTTCACTTTGTTAATTAGGCCGGGTAGGCCCCCTACTTAGCGGGACTCGTCCCTTTTGGTGTGCCTATTTGTTCCCTCACTCTTATTCTACTTATTCACTTTGAGTATTTGCTTATTGCTGATTGTGTCTATCCTTTGTTAAGCATGCATGTGCAATTGAATTGTTGGGTTCAATAAAAAATATGTCTATGTCTATGTTCTTTCCCCGCAGATGAGGCCATGAGGTTAAAATAATAACCTAATCGCTCATTGCTTAACAAATAATTATTGTTGTCCATGATCATGAGGATAATTGAGCGATATCCTTCGGCCTCACATGACTATTGTAAGTAATTAGTGCGTATAATATATAGTTGAATATACCTTGAAGCCATACCGATATTATGTACATGTAGGCCTATATACATAGGGCTATACATGTATATAACAATCTACAATATATATAAAACATACCACATATATATAATCATTTGTGTGTGTGTGAGTAGTGATGTATGTGTGTATAGGTGTGTGTTTGTGTGCATATGTGTGTCCTTGCAATATATATATATATATATATATACAATTATGCATACATATGCAATTATGCATATAATATACTGTGTGTGTATGGC
>OX243822.1:18102883-18107883 GCA_945859605.1 Lumbricus rubellus | reverse complement strand
TGGCGGACAAGATGTTATACTTTGTATACTTTTCCAGAAATTTCGACCAGACGACTTTATAAAAAAAGGTCATCAGCTTTTCTGGCGGATACGGAAAAATCCCACACCCAAGGCCAAGAATTTTTGGCCTCCCCCCCTCGTATAAAGTTTCTGTATCCGGCCCTGCATGAAACCTGAGGAAGTGTCAAGCATTGCTAATATCTTTCGAATCGGTGTCTATAGCTCGGTCTTCTTTGCTTGAGGCGACTCAGGCGAGTATAGAATTGATGCTTGTATCGACCTTTTGATACAGCGACCATACGGCCTTAACCTACATGTATAAGCTTACTCATTTTTCAGCGAATTGATCGCACCGCTCCGCAATCGCCTGCAGACTGCTCCTGTATCCCATGAGTAATAAAAGTATTGAGTACTGTTCTGCACATGTTTGCCGCAAACCTCTTGGAGCTTGTGCTGGTTAATCCTGTTATGCATTGAGATAGAATTAACGGTATCCCTGCCTCTGTCTGTCTGTCTGTCTCCTGCCTGTCTCGTTTTGTCTGTCTATGTTTGTCTGTCTCTCTTTCTGTCTATATCTCTTTTTCTGTCTCTGTTTCTCTTTCTGTTTCTTCATCTTTATGTTTCTCTTTTTGTATGTGTGTCTGTCTGTCTCTGTCTCTGCCTCTGTCTGTCTCTCCCGCTCTCTCCCTCTCTCTTTGTATCTCTCGCTGTCTCTGTTTGTCTGTCTATCTGTTTGTCTGACTCTCTGTCTCTCTCTGTCTGTCTGTGCATGGCGCAATATAACTATACCAGCTGTAATACATAGGCTGAAAACCGAGTCTTTTGTTGTACTGTCAGCAAGGCAACAAGATTTATTTTTGGAATAAGCGAGAAAAGGAATTCACGACTTAGCAACAATGCTCCATTGTATAATCATTGCTGTTGGAATTCAGTAGCGGCGCTAGGGGGCTAAAAGAGGCAATCCATTTTTTGCCAAGTAAAAATAAAATATTTGCATGATTTCCCCGGCCCTTTAGCCCTCCGAAAATTTTTTAACGCAAACGTACACATGAGGTTTGGCGGATATGGAAAAAGACCATTTTTCAAGAATTCGGCCAAACGACTAAAAAAGGTCGTCAGAAATCAGACAGACTGAAAAAACAGACTGAGACTCAATCTTTATGTATACGGTAGACTGGACAAGCTGACTGAGAAAGACACAGACCGATGCAAGTAAGAAGGCAGCGACGAACAAAAGACATACACAAACGCACGCGCGCACATAAACACACACACACACACTCTCTCTCTCTTTCTCTCTCTCTCTCTCTCTCTCTCTCTCTCTCTCTCTCTCACACACACACACACACACACACATTTTCAAATGGAGAGATAGAGAAAGGCGATCCAACATGCAGGCGGATGCGTGCAGCTGTTCTCCACACAGCTCCAGTTTTTAAAAATGCTGCTGTCCTTGACGCTCTGTTGTCCTTCACTGGAACTACTTGATAGGAGTAGGAAGAGGAGGAGTTGACGGAAGAAGGAGAAGGAGACGGTAATCTTCCAGTGTTCGATCTCAGCTGGAGCTAAATCGGTTGCGCAATGATGATGCCGTCCCGTAGTTTGTGCCTCCTTTCGGTCTTCTTATTCATTGGAATCTGTTCAACAGTCGGTTCAAGTAAGTGCACAACACACTGCGCAGAATAATGAACCTAGTTTTTGGGCATGCTGAGCTTAAGGAGCGACACCCTACTAAAATACATCATTGAGGGAAGAATGGAAGGGAAGAGGATGCGAGGTAGACCAAAAACAATGCTGCTGGACTGGATGCTGACAGAAGATCGATACAGTGGACTGAAAAGAGAGGCGCAGGACAGAGAAAAATGGCGTCATTAGACATACGAACCTGCCTGACGGCAGAGAACGCGAGGAAGTTTTTTAAGGAACTGCATCTAAACAGACTGACTGATTTCATGTTTTGTTATATTTTAGCAGAGCTTTTTTAACGTGCAGTTGTACACAAAATGCGCGGTTCTAAATGGATTTGTGCGGCTGTAGATGCACTTCTGTAGGCAGTTAAAATTAGCAAAAAGGTCATTGTCCTCCGATTGGAAGTTATTTAACCCCATTACCGGCTACCCCTAGCGGCACTCGGGCTGCTTTATCTTTCATTATACGGCTAGCCCGAGTGGGCCTCGGGCTGTACTTTGCAAGCGGACAGCTAATCGGCAAGCCCGAGTCTCTCTCGGGGAAAGATAATTATATATGGGTTTAGTATTTATTTATTCGCCAGGTGGAACTTATTTTTGAAATATTTATGTTGCACCTTTATCCAAAATGGCGTCGAAGAGAGTATGCAGCGCAAGTCAAGATCGGCAAATTCTATTAGATAGCATATATTTTTTTTAATTTTATTTTGCATAATATTCATGTATACATGTATAATTGTATGTATGTATGTTTGTAGATATGTATGTATGTATGTATGTATGTATGTATGTATGTATGTATGTATGTATGTATGTATGTATGTATGTATGTATGTATGTATGTATGTATGTATGTATGTATGTATGTATGTATGTATGTATGTATGTATGTATGTATGTATGTATGTATGTATGTATGTATGTATGTATGTATGTATGTATGTATGTATGTATGTATGTATGTATGTATGTATGTATGTATGTATGTATGTATGTATGTATGTATGTATGTATGTATGTATGTATGTATGTATGTATGTATGTATGTATGTATGTATGTATGTATGTATGTATGTATGTATGTATGTATGTATGTATGTATGTATGTATGTATGTATGTATGTATGTATGTATGTATGTATGTATGTATGTATGTATGTATGTATGTATGTATGTATGTATGTATGTATGTATGTATGTATGTATGTATGTATGTATGTATGTATGTATGTATGTATGTATGTATGTATGTATGTATGTATGTATGTATGTATGTATGTATGTAATACTATGTATGTATGTCTTATGCATTCATGCAATCATGTTTGCGCGGTCGTTCATTAATTAATTTGTTCAGTGGATCAATAAGTCAGTCAGTTAATCAGTCAGTCAGCCAGCCATCCAGTCAGTGGCAAGTCAAAGTCAGAAGTTGAGTGACTATAGTAGACTGGTAAACGAGTCAGATAGCCTGTCACAATCAGTAAGTCAATAAGGCAGCCGGTAAGTAAGTCAACGAGTACTGTAGGCCTAAGCCAGTAAGCAAGTAAGTGTATTAAGCCAGTGAGGGGTGAATAAGTAGGTTAGTAAGTCAGTCTATCAGTGCCTCTGTGTAAGTAAGTAAGTTAGTAAGTTAGTCGCTCAGTAGGTTAGTAAGTCAGTTATTCACTCACACGTTCGTTCGTTCGCTCGTTCATTCATTCATTCAGAGCATCCATGTATCGCTTCTGCGAGATTGATTAATACCAGAGATGCGGTAGCCAAGCTTCGCGGAAACGGAGCAGCTACATGCAGGCCTACCAGTGTTTGCTAAACGAGGATATTATTTTAATCACTGAAGTGGCGCGACGTTGCATTTTTTATGCAGTTTTTATGTGGTTATTTTATTGTCTGAATACCCTTCGGTTATATTATATTATGTATACTTCGAAATAGCTATGTTTATCCATTACATAATATGCAATAACTGATGATGAATGATGATCTATTTGGAATAGCTTTCCTCTAAGTCTGAATGTCCTCCCGGCGCCAAAGAACCTATGCGACAAAATTTATGGAAAACAACATCATTGTCAATGTTACAGTGGCGGCGGCTACCATGATATAGGTCCGGCAGTTCATTTGACATACTGCCCATTTTACTCTTGGCCTGCCTTATGACCTGCCAAAAAATTCTGTGGAGTTTTTATGATCTTCTATAAGACATACACTTTCAATTCACCTGCTAGGTAACTGCTGAAATTGCATAGGTGCATGGAGCCACTGCATTGCTACCAATTTCATTTAGATAAATTTACATCGGTTACAATGTCATACCGTATACAATGATCTAATTATTTCAATAATAATATTTTCATGTTGTACATTTCAATCAGACAAGGGGTCTAGCTGCTCCAAGATGTTAATGGTATGGAGCAGACCTGCTGACCGGACCGGTTGAAGCTGGGCAGCATGACACGAGACAGACTCAGACAGAGAGTGGCGTCGGACTCTTACGAGCATTGAGCCCTATGATATTGATGATGATGATGTTGTACATTTGCATTGCACGACATAAATAATTTTCCTATTTGAAATCATTTTTCGACCCCTTCAATCACCTCATCGACTGTCAACTGCACAGTCACACACACACACACACACGCACACGCACACGCACACACACACACGCACACACAATGTTTAAGCGACGTTTAATAACCACCGTCTAAAAAAGTCTTCCGATGCTCGTACATTGGCAGTGCCAGCCCCAAGCCTTCCAGTGCTCTTCCCAGAAACTTACCAGAATTCCCGAGGAATGACGAAAACAGGCCAGAGTTGTTTCCTTTCCAGAGTCTAAAAATAACAAAACTAGAAATAGGCCTAGAAACAGGAAGACAGATCACAACCACTTACCACAAAAATTTGGAATTAACTCATCGCAATAGTTGTAATTTTGAGGATGCATGTAGGTGTAGGACTACAAGCATAAACATAGCCTACTAAAAGTCCCAAAAAAGTTATGAATATTTCCAGAGCATAGCCAAACTTATCGCAGAACAACATGACGAGAGGACATTCAGACTCAGATGAAAGTTATTCCAAATAGATAATTATCATCAGCCACTGAAGATGGAAGACAATGTAGATCTTAGGCATCGCAATTTGGACGTTTAAGTAGGCCTAATAATCTGCAAACGAAGGGCAGACAATATTTTGATAACATCGAAATAATTATTGCCAAGTCGCGCCTCTTCAATGATCATTATGATCCTCGTTATTTTGCTAAACATTGTTGATCATCTTCGTTTGCAGGGAAGATGATGAGTGATGAGG
>OX243822.1:17622883-18097883 GCA_945859605.1 Lumbricus rubellus | reverse complement strand
TCTGCTCGCTCTGACTGTCAACCAGTTGGTCGTGGCTGACAGGGTACCACCGACATCAGATGCACTGCCGCTCCTAGGTAGGTCACACATTCATTCACTAATTGATTCTATCGGAAGAGGGGAGAATGAAGAAAAAAGAAAAGAATAGGAACGGAAGGGGAAGGCAAGGGGAAAGGGAAAGGGGAAGGGGAATGGGGACGGAGAAGGGGAAGGAGAAGGGATGGAAGAGGAGAGGGAAGAAGAGGAAAAGCAGAAAAAGAGTTGGAGGAGCAGCAGGAGGAGGACAAGAAGAGCAAGAGCAAGAGAAAGAGAAGGAGGTGGAAGAGGATGGCGGAGACTTATATAGCGCTTCATCAACATACCTATACACAGAGGCGCACTCGTTACAAATCCGTGCTTTAACTTTACTGGATCATATCTACATGTATATCAAAGTTATATTACATGTAATACTAATATTATTATCTGTTTACTTTTGCTGTTCAGGGCTTTACTTCGGGAGCGTCATGATCATGAACACGTTATCAGTTATCTCAATGGTCTTCGTGTCCAACATGTACAATCGTTCACCTATTATCTACAAAATGTCTCCGTGGGTTAGTCAAACTGCATTCATTCATTCGTTCATTCATTCATTCATTCATTCATTCATTCATTCATTCATTCATTCATTGTTCGTTCATTCATTCATTCATTCATTCATTCATTCATTCATTCATTCATTCATTCACTCATCCGTTCATCCGTTCATCCATTCATTCATTCATTCATCCATTCATTCATTCACCCGTTCATCGGTTCATTCGTTCATTCATTCATTCATTCGCTAGGCCAATGCACTTAGCCTATCCTTTAATTCGTTCAAAAACACTTAGGCCTACTCTGGGCCACTCCATGATAGGCCTGCAGTCGCCGCCCTCCATCCACCGAACCATCAATAAATTCAGTCACTCATCTCTCCCTCATTCCATTTATCCATTAGGGGTTATCTATATATTGCGTGCGCAAAAATCCTATTTCCGGCCTATATCTCCTCTGTTGCAAGACCCACATTTTGAGGGGAATCCGCCTTTATCAGGCTCTATGCGAGGAAAAACGACAGCGTATACTCACCTCTAAAAACTATGGCATACGCTGCTATACAGCGTAGGCTATAATTATTTCACCTCGGAAAGACCAAGTGGATATATACAAAGAGAAAAATCGCGATATGCTGGAGAAATATCACAATCTTCAAACAAAACCAAGAGCGGTAAGAGAATTGATGAGCGCATTGGAGTTGATAGGCCTATATGGGAAGATTTGCCTTTGGAACGCATCAACAGGGCCATCAAGAACTATGCAAAGAGACTCAAAGGAAGTTTTGCACGAGTGGTGGTCCCATTGAACACCAGTTTTGAAGCACCAACAAGTTCATTTCACAACAGCTATTTTGAGATGAGACTTAATAAAAAATCTTGTTTGTTACTGTTTGTTGTGTAACGTTTTTGATTCGTCAGAAAACGGTGGGGGAGGGCCTCACTTAAAGTGGTGTAACTCTTGTCCTCTTTCAAATATTGATGAAGTCTGGCCATCATGTGTAAATATGAATTGTCTTTAAGCCTGTAAAATTTCATTACGAATTTCTTGTAGATAAAGCGTTTTACAACCATTCCCATGGGCGGAGTTTATCAGGGGTTAGGGGGCTAAGTCCCCCCACAAGGACCAGATTCAACCTTTTCACCATGAAAATGGATCCTTTTGGGGGTTATCTCCCCCCCCTTCAAAGACCGAGACTCGGGGTTAGCCCCCGAGAACGGAAACCAAACTCCGCCCATGACCATTCCTTGCGATCGTTATTCACTGTATTCAGTACTGTCAGGTCTGGAGCGCCTCTGGGTCCCAGTCCCCCTCTAAATGGCGCTATAAAAATTTACATCTACGATTATTGTTCTCTTGCAGATGAATCACTTAATCTGCAATCGTCTTGGTCATCTTCTGCGACTGAGTCGGTTACCAGCGATCAACGGAAACAACTCCTCCTCCAAAGGAACAGAAGATAAGCCATGCGCCACTACGGTCGACCAGGAAAAGAGTGATACCAAGCACAATGTACACCTATCCATCGATGGAAGCAATGCCAACTGTAGCCATCACCAGAGGCAGCACCAACCACACCCGTCCCTAGATGGCGATAGCGACGATTGGAAGTATGCGGCTCTTGTGATCGATCGTCTGTGCTTCTGCATATGCGCCATCTATCTGACGATCGTTACTGTCGTCTTCTACATGTACGCCATCACGTCCAGAATACACTGACACGAGCGAGGCTGTCTGTCTGTATAATATAGTATGAATGGAATGTATGCATGCATGTATGTTTGCATGCATGTATATATGTGTTATGTATGTATGTATGTATGTATGTATGTATGTATGTATGTATGTATGTATGTATGTATGTATGTATGTATGTATGTATGTATGTATGTATGTATGTATGTATGTATGTATGTATGTATGTATGTATGTATGTATGTATGTATGTATGTATGTATGTATGTATGTATGTATGTATGTATGTATGTATGTATGTATGTATGTATGTATGTATGTATGTATGTATGTATGTATGTATGTATGTATGTATGTATGTATGTATGTATGTATGTATGTATGTATGTATGTATGTATGTATGTATGTATGTATGTATGTATGTATGCATGTATGCATGAATGTATGTATGTATGTATGTATGTATGTATGTATGTATGTATGTATGTATGTATGTATGTATGCATGTATGTATGTATGTATGTATGTATGTATGTATGTATACGTATAAAAATGTAGACGACATAGAGTGGTGCCTTCTATAGGAAATATTATCAACTCTATGTAATGGTGTTATAAAACAAGAAAGTATGTAGAAGGAAAATTGTACCTTGAGTTAAGAAGCAAATGTTATTTTAGCATGCAAATGTTTAAATGTTCGCTATTTGATTCGGAAGCTGTGGGCGAGTTGATTTTTGTGTATTCTCTATCGGATTTTTGCAAGAGTTCTGCAAAGTATCGCTGTTTCACCCCACGTGAACGAAAATGCGAGAGAAAATGAGTTAATTTGTCATTAATTTTTCTAGAAAGGTACTGCATAGACCCTAATTTTGGCACCATTCTGTCTTCTTAATATCGGCAGTGCCCATTCTAGGTAACCTTGTATGCCCCAAATAAGGTAACGTTTAGGCTACTACTACAATATTACAACACTAGGCCTACTACAACACGCCAATATTTCTTTTAAGTTCTATACAATTTTGCCATAATAGGCATCGGTTAGTCTAGACCATAGGTCTATATTCTGCGAGTGTTTATTATTTGAAACTTCCTATATTTGGGTATATAGCCTATCTAATGATTTTTTTAATGTTTCTTCAGAAACGTGTTATTCGTTATGTGGCTAATGTTCCATACAATTCTCATACTCATCAGGTATTTCTGGAATTTAAGTTACGTTACTAAAAATTGAACAAATTAGGACGGTTCAGATAGGTGAATTTATGTCTCGATATGAGCACAACTTGTTACCAGTAGCGTATAGACAAATGTTCTTCCGTGCCTCTGATTTTCATTCTTATTCCACAAGTAGTTCAAAATTGTATAGACAACCATTTGCTCATACTAACACTCGTTTATTTTCGATCAGATGACAGATATACTGGTGCTAATATTTGGAACAGTATCCCATCAGCTATCAGTCAATTACATGGTCTTCATATCTTCAAGAAACGCCTACGTTGTTATATAATCAATCAAACTGCTTGAATTATTGTGTTGAATTGGGTGTGTTAGTTAAGTGTTAGTTAAATTGCGTCATCTATCTTCTATTAATAAGTTTCTGTCCTGATTATATTTCTATTCATGCAATCGTATAAACCGACTGTCATGTCTCATTATGCTTTGCACTTCAATGATTACTGGGTGGCCCAATTAGCGGGATTTCCATCCCTTCTGGGTCTCCCCTTGATATCCACTAAATATGTACAATTCTACTGTTCACTGTCTTGATTGTTTTTGTGTGTATTCAGGAAATAAACTGATTTGATTTGATTTTGATTTGATTTGAATGTTCAATTAATTTTGTGATTGAAAACTGGAGAATCATCTAGGATATGATTTCCTTATTTGGGCACCTTAAGTACAAAAGACGTATTGCAAGAATTTTGATATGCATACCTCTAGTTTGGTGTTATTTGGTTGAATTAAACATTAGGAAATGAAAATATATTGTATACACGCACATGAGTGTCTGACAATATTAGTTGTGCGGAGAAAAGAACATACTGTATCTCCAAAATGTCCAAATTAGGACATGGCTCTTCAATTTGGGCACCAGGTGCCTAAATTAGGTACACATTGGTCCAGCTATGGCAGGGGTGATTTCTATGTGCATCTGCTTACTCTATTTTCCACTGAACACATACCAATTTCGAGATAAAATAAACAAGAAATGAAATAATGCTCTGGTATATTTATTGTGTAACATTCACAACTTCAGTTAAACAAGGTAATACTGAAACGAAAGTGATGAAGTAGTTAGGTCCTGTTGGTCAAACATTATTATTACTAAAATAGATTACTAGAATAGGTTATTTCCACTAGGAAACTAAACTGCATCAGACAAATCACGACGTCAAAGTCAGCACTATCGTTTGCTTTTCTCATTAAGCTTGTGTCACATCCACTTTTCCCATTTCAAGCACTACGCCCACCTGACATCTGATTCATTGTATGGAACTTCATCGTAAGGGCCTATAGACATGGAGCTAAGTGACTTCTAGAACAGTAAGTAGCCTACAAAGTCGTAGAATTCGGCACATGCTAAAAATTAGCCTAAAATTAATATTAAGAGTATATGTCTGACGGAGAGCAGAACGCAAAGATCATCGTACAACTGGTTGAACTTAGTGAACAAAATTGATAGCAACAATAATTGTGCAAAGTTGATCTCCAGACCAAATTGCGGGACAATTTTAGATCAATCCGGAACACGAGACGCACAGGGCCAATTCTGAGACTGTCCAGGCGAATCCGGGACGGTTGGTAGCCCTAAATTATGTTCATGAAACTTGAGGAAGTGTGAAGCGTTGCTAATATCTTTCAAATCTGTATCTAGGCCTACATGATTGTGTAGCTCGGTTTTCTTGCTGGATGTGAGTATACAGAATGCGCCAAAAATAGCCCCCTAAGATTTTTGCCAATATCTTGACCAAAAGTAAGAATTTCCAAATGAAATTTTGCAGTCTTAAAGACAGTTCATATTTACACATGATGGTCAGATTTCATTAAAATATTTCAAACAGAACAACAGTTATACCATGTTTATTAAAGCCACCCACCGTTTTTTGGACGATTCAAAAACCCGACGCAATAAAAAGTAACAATAAACCGATGTAAATATTATGGTCAATATCTTTGCCAAAAGTAAGAATATCAAACTGAAATTTTACAGGCTTAAAGACTACTCATATATCTGTATAATTATGATGGCTAGATTTCATCAAAATATTTCAGGCACAAAAAGTTATGCCACTTTTAGTGAGGCCACCCTCCGTTTTGACGATTCAAAGACGTAACGCATCAAAAAGTGGCAAAACACGATTTTATTGAGTCTCATCTCAAATAATTGTTATCAAAATAGCCTTGATATAGCTAGATGATCATTATTATTATTACTATTTTTTTAAACAGGTACCAGCGTAGCTGCACGTCACTGAGAAGTCACTTAACAAGATGACAATCAAATAGGTAAATAAGAAATCTGTCAGAACAGTCAGATTATCAACAGGTCCATCAAGAACTTTGCAAAGAGACTCAAAAGAAGTGTTGGCACTGGTGGTGGGCACATTTAACACAAGTTGTGAAGCACTACCAATTTCATTTGACAACAGTTATTAGAGATGAGTTTTGTTACTTTATGTTGCGTTACGCTTTCGAATCGTCAAAACACGGTTTGCTGGCCTCCCTAAAAGTGGCATAACTTTTGTTGTGTTTGAAATATTTTGGTAAAATATGGCCATCCTGTGTATATATGAATTGCCTTGTAGACTGTAAAATTTCATTTCGAAAGTTTTACTTTTGGCCAAGATATTGGCAAAAAACCCAAGGGGGTCTTTTTGGGGGCGCACCCTGTAGAAATGCTTGTATCCACTTTTTGATACAGCGACCATACATACGACCTTGACCATAATTCATTTTCAGCGAACTGATTGGACAGCTGTAGAATCGCCTGCAGGCAACAGTACGGTACTGTTGCTGCTGTCGGCCTATCTGAGTTTTGCAATGGTTTGCCGCAAACCACTTGGAACTTGTGCTGGATAATCCTGTTCTCAAAATCAGATATAGCATTAACGGTCTCTCTGCCTCTGTCTGTCTCTGTCTGTCTCTGTCTGTCTCTGTCTGTCTCTGTCTGTCTCTGTCTATAATATATATATTCTATAATATATATATATGTGTGTGTAATATGTGTGTGTATATATATATATCTGTCTGTCTCTTTTTGTCTGTCTCTTTCTGTCTCTGTCTCTATCTCCTTTTCTGTGACTTCATATTTCTCTTTCTGTCTGCGTACCTGGCTGTCTCTATCACTTGCTCTGTCTCTGCCTCTGTATGTCTCTCTCTCTATCCAACTCTCTCTCTCTCTCTCTCTCTCTCTCTCTCTCTCTCTCTTGATGTCTTCTGTCTGTCTCTGTGTATGGCGCAATGCGACCTCCAACTGCAATACACAGGATGAGAACCAAGTCTTTTGTTGTACTGTCAGTGAGACAACAAAGCTTATTGTTGGAAAAAGAGCAAAATGGAATTTAGGCCTACGGCTATTGCAACAATGCTCCATTATACACGATGTTCAGATGAAAAGTAAACCCCATCAAAAGTGTCATAACTCGATCAAAACTTTTAGTACTTGACTGCAATTTTTAATTCACCAACACGTGCCATATAACCACCTAACTATAACGCCGATAACAAATATTTGTGAGTTTGTCGCGTTTATGAGAGTTTTAGATGCAGTGCCGAAAAATTGAGAACTTTACAACATGCAAAAGCTGAAACGAAGTCATCATCTTCTTCTTCATCATCATCATCATCATCATCATCATCATCATCATCATCATCATCATCATCATCATCATCATCATCATCATCATCGTTTCGCTTTGATCATCGTCCTGAACCGACTTGCATCAAATGAACATTTAATAAGTGTCGACATCAGTGGCTGATTTATTTGTCTGCCTATAAATATATATAATTATATATATACAATTATGTATCGTTGCATGCACGTATAATATCTATGCACATTTGCATCGGTTATAAAATCGACCACTGATGTTAACACTTCTAATTGTTCGTTTGATGCGAGGCAACTCTACCGGATGCATGATATCCGATCCGATTTACACCAAAATACATACATATGTACATTAGGGTGCCACTGAAAATTAAAGTTTGTATTTTGCATTGTCCCACCCCCTACATTTGTTACCTTGGCTACTAAAAGCAAGGAGACAAATTTTGGTGTCAACCAGAAAATATTTACTGGTAGCTTGACGCGGTTAAAGTTTTTAGCATTGAACAATGTTAAATTCCATGATGTTTCAATGCGTAAGATACACTACTATGAAGGGTGCTCATTATTGCTAAGTTAGTGATGAGCAATTGAGCCCAGCACTACTGGTGAGCAACAGTAGACTCTTTAGTAACCAGAAATGTCTTGCGGTGCCTCAGCAACTTATAACATAAATTTATTCTGTTTTTCATAGTGACCAAGAACACCATTGAATAAACCAGCGGCATTGTTGACCACCATCAGACTCTCTGCCCATATTTGAGCCCTAGCATACTCAGAAATGCTCTCTCAAATGCTAGGGTGAAGGTCTTTAGGGCCAAAAAGTCATGTGATATTCCAATTGCCGCAAGAAACTGCTAAATATGTTGTGACAACCACCGAAGCATTGGCATAGCAACAGTGTCATGTCCATGCAGTATAAACTCACAACGTGCCGAGGAGTTTGTCCATGGGTTTCTTTACTTAGGGCTGTGACTATTGCTTCCTTCAAATCCAGAGGAACCATTGTATCAGAGAAAGTGTGACCAATTAGTATTTCACCTAAGTACTACAAATGACTACAGAAGGAATTGATTGCTGAATCGATAACAGTTTTGTGAGGATCAGGTGTGGCCCATGCATGTGTGTACACACTTAATGTAAACTTAACAATTGACTTGAACTATGGGAGAGCTGACAACTCACATTTGATGAGATTTATTGAGAGTAAAATAAGTATCTTTTTAACCTTGTTTGTGACCTTGTCGTCCATCTAGTTCTAGGGTGAACTCCAGGGGAATGGATATGCACATCTCCCTTACTTTATACTCCTTTAAAGAATATCAGTGCCAGGTAAAAGAGTTCATAGTCTTCCTAACAGTCTTGACTGAATATCATTGAGCTGGATGAACTTGATAAACTCATTTTGCACCAGATCCAAACCACTGCAGTTGCTGTCACCTTTATGCCATTTTCATAACGGTCTCCTTCAAATGCATAATTATACATGAGTCTCTAAATCTTCTAAATATCTTGATGTTTTGCCATTGGAGGTCCCATCTGGTGTTGACCACGTTGGCATCGACTAATTCCATGATTTTGGTATACAAACGAAGCTCAGTAGTGTTTTCTTATACACTTTTGTTCAGACAAAACATAGGCACCATCAGGAAGGATTGTATTGCTGGAAGTTGTATGAAATGACATTGACAGTCCTTATTTAGCCATTTATGGTTTATCCGTGTTATTAGAGCAACATCCAAGAATTGGGAAAGATCAAAAAATTACAAGAAACATTATTCTTCTTAGTCAGTATGAACATTGAGTCACAGCACAGCCTGTTCTCTGTAAATATAAGCTATTCCCATATGCGATTTTGAAGAAATTATGTTATGCGCGACCATAAACTACTGACGCGCTAAGCTACCTCTAAATAATCTTCTATCTGAATAAAATTTGTATCACGTGAGTTTCTTGCCATAGAAAACATTTTTAGGGGTGGGCAACTGGATCAGGCAAAATTATTTTTTGACCATGCATTTGGTTGGCACCCTAATGTACATACATACATACATACATACATACATACATACATACATACATACATACATACATACATACATACATACATACATACATACATACATACATACATACATACATACATACATTCATGCATACATACATACATACATACATACATACATACATACATACATACATACATACATACATACATACATACACACATACATACATACATACATACATACATACATACATACATACATACATACATACATACATACATACATACATACATACATACATACATACATACATACATACATACATACATACATACATACACACATACACACATACACACATACACACATACACACATACAAATAGGGGAAGCAAAAAAAGGCTATTCAACACGCAGGCATGATGCGTGCAACTGTTTTCATACAGGTCCAGTTAACATGTTTTTCGGTTGTCCTTGGCGATCTGTTTTTCTTCACTGGAACGAATAGTAGTGGCTGTAGCTGGAGGCGGAGGCATTGACGGAAGAAGGAGAATGAGATGGTAATCATCCAGTGTTCAATCTCAGCTGGAGCTAAATCGGTTTGGCAATGATGATGCCGACGCGTACGTTGTGCTTCCTTTCGTTCTGCCTATTCATTGGAATCTGTTCAGCATTCGGTTCAAGTAAGTGCACAACACACACTGCGCAGATTCATGGCTTGATTTTTGAGGGAACTGCAGTTGAACTGACTGACTGATTTCTCGATGTTTTTTTTGTTTTTAAGACCTTTTTCTCTCGGGGTTCTCGCACTATAGGAGCGCTTCTGAATGACTCTGCAGTTGTGATGATGTGAGCGGTGCTATAGCAATGACTGATTATACATTACGATACATAGCCTACAAGTCGTCTTGCAATAGCTCATTATTTTTCGATGCTGAGCTTCTCGTCTCTATAGGTTCAAGTAGATTAACACGTGGTTTCTATACGCATCAGGATTTTTATTTCTTCTGAGATTCCATTGTTACTACGCGTTCCACTTTTTGTCAGTTACTAAATGATAGGCCTTCATAAATTATATCCTTTTGTGTATTGTTTATTGGTTTACAAAGATTTACGATAACACGATTGATTTATTTGCGAACTTATACCCCACGAAATAAGAAATTATCGGATTTAAAAAATAATTCTGTGTGTTCTGAGACCCAGTTAAAAAATTTAATAGGAAATTCCACATTTTCGCATGGGGTGGAGGTCGTAGCGAATGAAGAGTTGAGAATCTTGGTTGGGTCATGACATTTGGGGTATTTATCAGAGGAGTGCACTGAGCCGAGATCTACAGCTGCAATTAAAAATAGAGCACATCATGTATTAGAAATGTTGATGTCTGGTTATTCTTTGACGATTGTAATTGCCGACTGCTATCTAAAAAATAGAGCACACATGTAGGCTATGCATGAGCTGACGAGTGGCAAATTGATATGACCATCTGCCAACTCCACGTGGCTTTTATCCGTGTCTAGTTTTATTACTATGCTTCTGAGTTTCCCGCCTGTCTCTTCTCTCTCCTCTCTCCTCTCTCGCTTGTATCGCTACTCGTAATTCACTTTCCTGACTCAGTGGCTCATCACCTTCTTTGCGTAGGCCTCTCTCTTTCTATCCCCTTCTTGACCCACAATACGAACTCAACAAGACCATCTCTGCACTCTTAAAATAGTTCAAGTAGCACGCCACAAGTTTCAGGCACTTTATCGGAACTGGTTCAGGTCCAGATGAGACAGATGAATATTCAGGTACCGTGGCTGAAGTTCAGGAATCTTCCTGAACCAGTTCAGGTCCATGGCTGTATCTTCGCAGATCTTTCACCCGAAACTGAAAACATTGATTGTTTACTGATCCTATTCAGATTCCTCCATCCCCCTCAATCTTCCACGCCACTTCAATCCTAAAAATCATCCACCCTATATTATAGTCGTCTGTCTAACTACTCGTCTGACTCTCCGGATTTTCACCCTTGCCTATCGACTTTGCTTTGATTGAGCGCCTGGGAATGAGCTCGTTCTCCCGACTTCGCTTTATGGGCGCTGTAGAAGTTAGATTTTTACTATTGCGACTGTCTTTCAACCTATACCCATCCTTCGTTTCCTTCTTTCACCATTCCTTCCTTCAGCCCTTCTCCTTACTCCTTCTTCGACACATCACTTCTTATTTTGTTTGTTTCTTTGCTCATCTATTCCCTCCCTTGCAAAATTATTTCCTCTTCTCTTCTCACCGAAAGAAGAAAACGATATTGTGATGAAACAAAATGCCACAGAGGTGAGAACGTCCAAACAAATCATCCTTACAGAGGGGGTGGGTGGGGCGATATCGTCTGCCTAACAGGCTCCCTGCCAGCGCCCAGTGGAAAGCAATTATAACAGGCTGTCTAGTTGCAGCAAGAGGTCAATGGCTTCGCGCCGATTCAGCTGCAGAGTATTATTTCGCCATGAACAGAGTCCCTGGAATGCTAAATCTTTCAACTGCAAATGGTGAATAATACACTTCAGATGTGGTTAACTAGATTACACTGGAAAAGTACTCTGCGTGTATGTATGTATGTATGTATGTATGTATGTATGTATGTATGTATGTATGTATGTATGTATGTATGTATGTATGTATGTATGTATGTATGTATGTATGTATGTATGTATGTATGTATGTATGTATGTATGTATGTATGTATGTATGTATGTATGTATGTATGTATGTATGTATGTATGTATGTATGTATGTATGTATGTATGTATGTATGTATGTGTAAGCTAATTTAATCAGTGCACGACGATTGTCGTACAGCGACGCAGCTAGGCCAACTGCAAATTGGCGCACGGCGTCTGGACAGGTGATTGTCTGGACAGCGCGTGATGTCTAGACGAGCGTACGTTGAGTGTACAAGGAGGGAGTGGAAGTGAAGAAGGAGTGTTGTGTGTTGAGAGCCGTTGAGATAGGCTGTAAGAGTTGTTGTTGAGTTGCGATAGAGTAGACTGATGAAGATAGTAGTCGTGTAGTTGTTATGATAACGCAAGTGTAGTCATTGTTGTGTTGTTGCTGATCGTTTTACTTTATATCGGATTTTGGAGTATAATAAGAAGAGTTAAACACGTCGTCGTTGTTGGTTAACAAAACAGTGAAAGACTGTAGATTCTTTAACCTAGCCATTTAGCTAATGAAACAGTTATCTAGGGATAGGCCTACGCTACCACGAACTTATACGAAGAAGCTTCCGAAGAGACTGAAGGTCACACGTAGAGAAGAAGAGGGAAAAGACTTGTGACATTTGGTGGCAGCGGTGGGATAACGATCCAAGTTGCAGGATAACGATCCAAGTTGCAGGAGAACGGTCGTAGTTACGAACGGAGGGATTCTATTCAATCAACAGACGTTGTGGAGGAACGGACGCTGTGAATTTATCGAGGAGCCGAGCACACGGGAGAAGCAACGATACATCGAGCATCCGTACGTCAGTGAGAAACGACAACACAACGACTACAAGGTAGAAAAACTTGCTTGTCTATTGAAGTTTGCTTAAAGAATTGAAGTCAGTCAATTGCAAACATTTGAAGAGTAGCCTACTATTTTATCGAGCATCTGTAAAGTAAAGAAGTAAGATGGAGAAACTTACGGAGCAAAAGCAAGCAGCTATTAAAAAGATGTCTTCGGAGAGACTAGTAAAATTATTAATTGAAGCAGGTGTAGACGCAGAAGAAGTTGAACAGATGTCGAGGGAACATTTGATGAGAACTTTGGCTGAGATTTGGGCAAAGGAAGAAGTTGAAGAAGAAGGTGCTGTTGGAGGCGCTAAAGAAAAGCCAGTTGAGAAGCCACAGCCACCTATGTCTATAGAGGCGTTGCTACAACTCATGATGATGAGTAGACAGGAAGAGAAAGAACGTCGCCAAGAAGAGAAGGAGAAAGAAGAGCGACGGTGCCAAGAAGAGAAAGAACGTCGCCAAGAAGAGAAGGAGAAAGAAGAGCGACGGTGCCAAGAAGAGAAGGAGAAAGAGGAGCGACGGCGCCAAGAAAAGAAAGAACGTAAGCAAGAAGAGAAAGAATTGCGACAACAAGAGATAGACATGCAGAGGCAGCAGTTCCAGATACAACTAGAACAAATGAGACTCGATCGTGATGAATCAGAACGGAGACGGACGGAGTTAATGATAGAGTACGAAAAAGCAAGAAAAAGCGATGAAGAAATACGAAAGCAGCAGATTGAGGACAAAAAGGCTCGCGAGGAAGAAAAAGAAAAGATGCGTTTACAAGAACTGGAGAGAGCAGAAGAAATTCGTCAGGAAGAATTTCAAGCCGGAAAAGACAATTTGGAAAAAGCAGAAAGAGAAAGAGAAGAGCAGATGCAGTTAGAACAAAAGAAACTTGCTATCAAGGAGGCTCAACTTAAAGAAATGGCCATTGAAAAAGAAGAACGCAGAAAGCAGTTAGAACTATTACAACAGAAGATAGAACAGGAAGAACTGCGGAGAATCGAAGATCAAGATCGACTGAAGAAGAGAGACGAAGATGATCGTAAGAGCCGAGAAGTGTCAGAACAGATTAGGCTCAGAGAAAGTGAGACAATGGTGTCCAAGATCAAGAAGATTGGTGATGCCATGAAGCATGTATTGCCTAAGATGCCGTATGATATGATGGAAGTGCCATTATATTTTGAGACCGTGGAGAATGCATTCAATAGCTTCGCTGTGGAAAAGCAGTACTGGGTGAAATTGTTGTTGCCATTGATGACCCCGAGAGCGCGAACGGTATTGAATCGATTGTCATTTGAGAATTTAGATAAATACGATGCAGTGAAAGAGCATTTGTTGAAGGAATTCAAGTTAACAGCTCGTGAGTACAGGTCAAGGTTTGCAGATGCCAAGAAGACAGCCGAAGAAACGTATACGATGTTCACGGCTAGGCTGAAGAACCTGTTGAATTATTATGTCCGAAGTAGACGAGTGGACAAAGACTACGAGAAGCTGTTTGATTTGTTAGTGGCGGATAAGCTGAAAGAATGTTTACCACCAGGTCCACTGCAGTTTGTCTTAGCAAAAGAGGGCACAGAATGCTTGGAAGCTAGTAATGTTGCAGATCTCGCAGATATACATGTAAACAATCGGATTGGTGTGATGTTCCAAGACAAACCGAAATTTGAAGCATGGGACAATAGTCCAAAGCAACCCAAGTGGAACAAGGATAGCAAAGACACCGGAAGCCAAGCCAAGAGTAATGATGCAAAGAAAGATGATTATTCTGGAAAGCAGTGGTCGCAAGATAAACAACAGTCAACGTGGGACAGACAAGCCTACAATCGAACTCCGCCGCTGGGACGCCCAACAGAAAGTAATGCATCATACACGCCGTACAACAAGTGGGAGAACAATGAGCAAAGAAGCTTTATAAAGAAACGTTGCCACAACTGTCATTCTGACAAACACCTAATAAAACATTGCCAAGCACCAGGAGCGGCAAATCTGAGGAAGAACTTTAGCAGAAGTGCAGAAAATCTTCGAGTAAACCAGATACAAGTGATGAATGCACCAGACCAGTTTGAAGAATCGGACGATCGTGAAACAGAAGTGAAGTCGGTGATGAAGTGTACGCCGCAGTTCACCATACTGAAAGAAGCGATAAAGACTACTTCCATTGCAGAAAGTTGTCGAGAAACAAAAAGTAAAGAGGAGTGTCAACGCATAAAGAAGATATCGTTGCAGCATGTAAATGTGGAGATACGTGGGACTGATGGGCAGCCTGTGCAAGTCGAGGCGTTGATTGACTCGGGGACCGAGATACCAGTAATCAACGAGGAACTACTGAAAGGAACGACAGTAGAAGAAATCGGCAGAGTTCATTTGCAATGTGTAGCTGGAGAGCCGATTCCAGCTAAGTTGGTGAAAATCGAAGTGCGGATGAGCGGTCGTAACGAAGGAGCAGCTACAGAGGACAGGACAATAAATATCGCGCCATATTTAACTTTAGTGTGTGCCAGCATTTCAGCAGAACTGTGTAAAGAAAATCCAGAAAAGTTCCTGCTACATCCAGAGATAATTGCAGAACTGAAAGAGGTTCCACCAATCAGTATATTGCAAGGAGAGCTACAAGCGAATGTGACTACAAGAGCACAAAGTCGGAGAGCAGAAGTCGAAGACGGAGAAGATGAAACGATAAACGAAAGTTCGCAAGAAGATGACACGGATAGCGAAGATGAACTCAGCATTCAAGATGACGAAAGAACAACATCTGAGAACAATGAAACTGAAGAAGAGATGGCTGCATGTGAACGAAATGATAGTGAAGATTCCGGAAGCGACGCTGAACTGGAGACAAGTATGAGGGACTTGTTCACAGAGAATTCGAACGATGAAAGACAGCTGGAAGATGCGAAGAAATTCGAGGAGCAGCAGAGAAATGACGAGTCACTGAAATCGTGGTGGAGGATCGCTGAAGACCAAGGATCAGAGTTTATCGTGGTGAATGGATTGCTGTATAAGAAGCATCAAATGCTGGATCAGCTTGTGTATCAGTTGGTGTTACCGAAAGAGAGAAGAATTCAAGTAATGGAATTAGCTCACGAGTCAGTATTTGGCGGACACTTGGGAGAAGAGAAGACACGAGAGAGAATCAAGTTGTCCTTTGTCTGGCCAAAGATGCGTCGAGACGTGGTGAAATTTTGTAAGTCCTGTGAGAAGTGTCAGCTGAAGGCACGAAGTTTGGTGATGGATCGAGTGCCGATTACACCAATTCCAAGGGAAGATGTTCCATTCCGACGGATGACTATGGACGTGGTAGGCCCAATAGAACCGAAGTCAGCAGCAGGGCATAAGTATTGCTTGTGCATGGTGGATTCATGTACAAGATGGCCGACAATCTTTTTGCTGAAGTCATTGACTGCTAAGGCTGTGTGCGAAGCTTTGATGAAGCTATTCATTGACGTGGGGGTGCCGTCTGTGATCACCAGCGACAGAGGCACGAATTTTACAGCCAGTCTTACAAGAGAATTTTTGAAATTGATGGGATGCTGTCCACGATTCGATTCACCGGGGCATCCAGAGGCAGCCGGATTAGTCGAGAGATGGAACCAGACGTTCAAGAAGATGGTACATCATGTCATTGTGGAAAATCCAAGACAGTGGCATAAAATCATTCCGTTTACCGTATGGGCATTGAGAGAAGTTCCTAACGCAACGACAGGAGTGGCACCATATCTGCTGGTGTATGGAAAAATGCCAAGAGGACCATTAACTATCTTAAAGGAAAGCTGGACCAAAGAAATAAATCTACCGCCAAACATTGGAGTACAACCAGCAAAGTACCTGAAGAACTTAAGAGCAGACATGGAGAAAGCTTTGATATTTGCTGAGAATTGTGCAGAGGAAAAGCAAAAACAATACGCCAGTCAATACAACAAGAGGGCCAAGGATAAAGAATTCGAACCAGGAGAAAATGTCATCGTCCTGTATCCAACGTCAACCAATAAATTGATCTCACGATGGCATGGTCCATGTACAGTGCTACAAAGAAGATCCAAGTATTCGTATCTGGTGGACATGAATGAAAACGGCCGACGAATCGTCCATGCCAACAAAATGAGGAAGTTCATCGAAAGAACATTATCGTGTGGTCTCATCGTGGAAGAGGACGACGAATTCGGATCAGTGGTAGAGCTACCATTGAAAGAAGACCATGCAGAGACGACACAGGAATCGCTGCAATTGGACTATGAACAGATCGGACATCTTACGAGCGAGCAACAGAAACAGCTACTGGACGTACTGAACCGTTATGCAGACAGATTTTCGGACAAACCTGGATTATGTACATTGGTAGAACACGAAGTGGTGCTGAGACCGGACTTTCGAGAGAAGGAGTTCATGGCTTATCGAATACCGCTGATATACCGCGCAGAAGTGGACAAACAAATACAAGAGATGCTGAAAGCAAACATCATTCAACCGTCGTCGAGCAGAATGGCAAGTCCGCTGGTCATCGTCAAGAAGAAGGACGGATCCTTGAGACTCGCGTGCGACTACAGGTACGTGAATTCATATACTGAAAATTGTCGATATCCCATGCCGATCGTCAACGATGTGCTGAGCAAAGTCGGGAAATCCAAGTTCATTTCCGTTTTGGACTGTCGCAGTGCTTACTGGACTTGTCCTGTGAAGAAATCCGACCAATGGAAAACCGCATTCGTTACCCATAATGGACTGTACGAATTTACACGTGTCCCTTTTGGCATGATTAACTCTGGACGGACTTTTGTAAAAGCCATAAACATGATTTTGCAACCGATTGATGCATTTACTGAACCCTATGTTGATGACATTGCAGTCCATTCTGATGATTGGAACATTCATTTGAAACATTTAGAATTGTTTTTGAAACAAATAAGACTGCATGATGTAACTTTGAACTTGAAGAAATGTGTGTTTGGTAAGAGTGAGGTGAAATTCATCGGTCACCTCATTGGTTCAGGGAAGAAGATGATGAATCCAGATAGGATTGACAGTTTGATTAATTTAAAAAACCCTGAAACGAAGAAGCAAGTGAAGCAAATGTTAGGATTCTTTGGTTTCTACAGACAATTTATTTGTAATTTTGCTGAGATTGCTAAACCATTGACAGATTTAACTAGCAAGCAGACACCTGAGAACATTATTTGGACTGAGGACCACCAGAAATCTTTTGATTCTCTTAAAGAAATTGTTTTATCGAATGTTATTCTGTACATGTTCGAGGTTGGCAAACCATTTAATTTGTACTGTGATAGCAGTGATTTTGCTGTGGGGGCTGTGCTGTCACAAGTGGACGATGAGGGGATAGAACGTCCCGTTTCATTTATCAGCCAGAAGCTGACAGATACCCAGAGGAGATGGGCGACGATTGAGAAGGAAGCCTATGCAATCATATGGGCTTTAAACAAATTGAAAGAAATCATTATTGGTTCCAAAATTAATGTGTTCACTGATCATAATCCTTTAGTTTATTTGACTGAGTCAATGTCGAAGTCTGCTAAGTTAGTCAGATGGTCTTTATCATTGCAAAATTTTGACATTCTGTTGAACTATAAGAAAGGAAAGTTGAATGTAGTAGCAGACTGCTTATCGAGATTGTAGTATAAGATATTTTGTGATTGCATTTAGTATAGGAATTGTTTGTATTTAGTTTAAGCATTATACGTTCGCTAATTATTAAGATTAATTAGCTCTCTTCAAAAGAAAGGAAGGAGGTAATGTAAGCTAATTTAATCAGTGCACGACGATTGTCGTACAGCGACGCAGCTAGGCCAACTGCAAATTGGCGCACGGCGTCTGGACAGGTGATTGTCTGGACAGCGCGTGATGTCTAGACGAGCGTACGTTGAGTGTACAAGGAGGGAGTGGAAGTGAAGAAGGAGTGTTGTGTGTTGAGAGCCGTTGAGATAGGCTGTAAGAGTTGTTGTTGAGTTGCGATAGAGTAGACTGATGAAGATAGTAGTCGTGTAGTTGTTATGATAACGCAAGTGTAGTCATTGTTGTGTTGTTGCTGATCGTTTTACTTTATATCGGATTTTGGAGTATAATAAGAAGAGTTAAACACGTCGTCGTTGTTGGTTAACAAAACAGTGAAAGACTGTAGATTCTTTAACCTAGCCATTTAGCTAATGAAACAGTTATCTAGGGATAGGCCTACGCTACCACGAACTTATACGAAGAAGCTTCCGAAGAGACTGAAGGTCACACGTAGAGAAGAAGAGGGAAAAGACTTGTGACAGTATGTATGCATGCATGCATGTATGTATGTATGCATGCATGTATGCATGTATGTAATGTATGTATGTATGTATGTATGTATGTATGTATGTATGTATGTATGTATGTATGTATGTATGTATGTATGTGTGTGTGTGTGTGTGTGTGTGTGTGCGTGCGTGCGTGCGTGCGTGCGTGCGTGCGTGCATGCATGCATGCATGCATGCATGTATGTATGTATGTATGTATGTATGTATGTATGTATGTATGTATGTATGTATGTGTGTGCATGTATGTATATGTGTGTGTATGTATGTATGTATGTATGTATGTATGTATGTATGTATGTTGGTATGTATGTATGTATGTATGTATGTATGTATGTATGTATGTATGTATGTATGTATGTATGTATGCATGTATGTATGTGTGTGTATGTATGTATGTATGTATGTATGTATGCATGCATGTATGTATGTATGTATGTATGTATGTATGTATGTATGTATGTATGTATGTATGTATGTGTGTGTATGTGTGTGTGTGTGTGTGTGTATGTGTGTGTGTGTGTGTGTGCATGCGTGCGTGCGTGCATGCATGCATGCATGCATGCATGTATGTATGTATGTATGTATGTATGTATGTATGTATGTATGTATGTATGTATGTATGTATGTATGTATGTATGTATGTATGTATGTATGTATGTGTCGTGGTTATATTAAATGATTATCAAATTAAACACTTGCTATGCATGTATAATTATTAATTATAGGTAGAAGTTAAGCTAGGCAATTTAATTGGCGAGTTTAGGTAATATGTGTGGCAACATATAAAATATTAATACATAAAACCAATGACTGCAGCTAAGCGTAATAACGAGTGGTCAAGATTACCATGACAACAAAGGACGCTAATCCTATTCGTGATTGGTGCAGACTGGAAGCGAATGACGTGACGAGTTAAAAATGACGTCAGCGAAGTGGACGTTAAGTTTTTGACTCTCTACAGGTATATCTGGAAATGGTGGTTGTTTCGCTGCGGTGATCAATCCAAAGTTGTGATTTTCAGAGTAGAGACGAAGGTAATTGAACTGTTCGGACGATCAACCGATAGTTCAAAGTATTGTGCATTAAGTGCAACGCAATTTAAATGAGAAATTTGCGTTAGTGCATAATAATCATCGTGTGAAGTGTGAGACACTTGCGAAGAAGACGAACTCTTAGGCAACAGACTGAAGAGTCGTGTAATTTGAATCGGCTAGCGAACAGCTGATCGGCGTGTGAAGTACGAAGGACGTTTGGTCAACTGGAGAAGAGCTGTGAGGTGAATGCGACAATTCATCTCGTGTGCAACTGATTCACGGCAAGATACGAGTAAGACGTTTGGTGTGGTCACTTCCATGACTGCATATTCAACCGTCTGATCAACATTCTTGACTGCGAAGAATCGGACGACGGAGAGAGCCGAAGACATTCGAGTTCAAACAACTCGACAGATAAGCGCAAATATAATATTTCCTAAGTAACTCGCCACACTAGGTAAATAGGATTGTTATTTGTTTGTGCATATGAATGATATTGAATAACTTTATATTATATATATTTCATAAAAACTGGGAGTTTGTTGAATTTGGAAGAATTTCTTGAGTAAGTTAAACCCAACCGATTAACCACTAGGATAATAAAGTGCCCTTTTACACGGGATACGACAACTATGGGGTCCTACGTTCCGGAATATTAAAACTGGATTTTTTAACTAATACTCGAAATATCAACGAACAATAATCTCAAGTATTGAAAATGTATTGTTTTAAAGTTATCGCTTTTGCGATTGCGAAAGAACGACTTTATTGATAAGCGTTTACTCGATGCGATTTGTTTAACCTCGCGTAACCATAGAGTACGCATTTCAAGAGGGAACATTTTATTAATCTTGTTTAAGATTATCTTTTGAAGAATTTAATTCTTGTATAGCGAAAGCTATTGGGAAATACTTGTTAACTGAGTAAACAAGTAAGTAAACCATGTCGTCATTTGGAGAACATGAACAGTGGGTTAAACTCGCTAAAGAGATGGGAATGGAAGGTGATGAGTTGAAGACGTATGTGCGTGATAGACAGCAGGAAGCAAGAGACGACAGACTGCGTGAACGAGAAGATCGAAAGCTTAAAGATGAGGCCGCGGCTGCAGAAGTTAAAGCAGCCAGAGCACAAGAATTAGAGTTAGCAAGAATAGCTGATGCTAGGCTTGAACGAGAACAAGAAAGTCAAGCGAATAATGCAAGGCTTGAAAGAGAGGCGAATGACGCCAGACTGGAACGAGAATCGAATGATGCGAGATTAGTTCGTGAAGCGGCCGAATGTCAAGCTAGGAGAGAAATGGATCTTGAGGTCAAGAAGCTTGAGTGTGAATTGAGGATGAGAGAAATTGATTCTCGGAATAATCAGAATCGTGGTGAGGCCACATTCACAATGGTTGGTGATGGTTCATATCAAGGAAACAGTAACCATAACAGAGGAATGAAAGATATAAAATTCCCTATATTCAATGAGAATAAAGATTGCTTGGATGCATATTTATTAAGATTTGAAAGGACATGCACGGCATACGAGATAGCAACAGAGAATTGGTCTCTGATGCTAGCCAAGCATCTCGAAGGAAAAGCCTTAGAGGTATATCAAAGAATGTCATCTGAGGAGACACAAGATTACGAGTGTTTGAAAAGACATCTGTTAAAAAGGTTTCAATTAACAGAGGGTGGATATCGTAACAAATTCAAGATGAGTAAAATGGAGTCAGGTGAAACACCTACAGATTTTGTGCATAGATTGAGGAGATATATGCAGCAGTGGCTACTTCAAGCTGGATTCGAGAAAACCTACGAAGGAATGGAGAACTTATTATTAAGAGATCAGTTCTACCTTACGTGTAGCAATGAACTTAAGATGTTCCTCAAAGAAAGAGGCAAGATGAGTCTAGAGGACACATTAAACTGTGCCGAGTCTTATATCGAGGCGCACGGATATAAATACACAGAAAGTAATCTAAGGCCTCCAGTGAAATTCAGTAACGAAAGGCCGAATGTGAAACCGTTCGACGATAAATCAAGAGAGAGGTTTAATGGAAACATAAATAGAGGACGAGTAGACATGAAACAGAACAGGGAGACGAATCATAATGGAAGTATGAATAGAGGATTTAGTAGAGAAAGAGAACAGGCGGCTGAACATAAGATAACTTGTTTCTCATGTGGCCGAACCGGACACAAGTCATATGATTGTTCACACAAACAAAAAGGAGTTGTTAAACATACTGCGGCGGCTATACAAGTATATGAGAATAGGGCGTACAAGATAGCGCAAGCAAATGAAGAGTTGAAACTAAATGAAGTTGAAAAAGAGGAAGAACGTAAGAAGGAATTACCGATACAGTTGGCAGCAAGTACAATGGTTACTGATCGGAGAGATGATGGCGATGACCTTGAGAATAAAAATGAAAGTCAGCTAAAGGTGAACGGTGTGAATGCCAGTTGTCTATATGACTCTGGGTCAAGCACATGTATTGTCAAGAGATCACTGGTAAATGATGTTGATTTCACAGGAAGAGAAGCCCAATGCATATTAATCGATGGGACATTGAGAAATTTTCCGACAGCAAAGGTTAATATTGAAAGTGAGTATTTTACAGGAAACGTTGAAGCAATGGTGATGGAAGAACCGGTGAAACCAGTAATTATCGGTAGGATGAAGGGACTAAAATATCTGGTAGTGAAAGAAACTACAGATAACATGATAAACTGTGATCGGAGTGATACAGATGATAACGAGAATAGAGAGGATAGATTGAAAAAGATTCAGAAATCTTTAAGTGTTGAGTCACAAGGACAAAGTGACAAAAAGAAAGTTCATTTTGCGAGTGAAATCACAAGTGAATTAAATGATGATGTAATGGATGACGTCATCGAGAATGATGTGTGCCAAACGACAGCAGCAGTTGAAACCAGAGCGGAATCAAAGAAAGTAACAAAATACAAACAGTTGAAAGTTACTGAGATGCCGGATTTAAATGTATCAACAAAAGAAATTAAAGAGTTACAAAGCAAAGATGAGACTTTGAAGAAGTTTTGGGATAAAGCAATTGATTGGAGTGGTGATGACAGTGTAACAGAGAAAGTTCTTTATGTGAAGAAGAACGGATTTTTGTATAGGAGATTCATGGAGACAACGGAAGATGATGCGAAGTGGCAGTTAATGGTCCCGAAGGAACTTAGAGGTAAAGTATTAGCCGTGGCCCATAACTCGCTATTGTCAGCACATTTGGGTATGAAGAAGACCCATGATAAAATTGTGAATGAATTTTATTGGCCATCGATAGGACAAGAAATTAAAAGGTATGTCCTGAGTTGTGATGTATGCCAAAAGTCGGTGGATAAAAAGGTGAGCCACAGAGCACCGATGGGACATCTTCCGGTACTGGATGTACCATTCAAACATGTCTGTGTAGACATTATCGGAGTGATAGAACCTATGTCATCAAGAGGTTATCGCTATATATTAACGGTAGTGGATTTGAGTACCAGATACCCAGAAGCGATTCCACTGAAAGGAATAACTACAGAGGAGGTGGCGGAAGCCTTGTTCAATTTTTATTGTCGCATGGGTGTTCCTCAGAAAATCCATACTGACAGAGGGAGCCAATTCACTTCAGAACTGATGGCTGATGTTAACAAGATGTTGTTGATCAAGCACACTTTCACTAGTCCTTACCATGCTATGGGAAATGGATGTGTGGAGAGACTCAACGGAACAATAAAAGCAACGTTGAGGAAGCTAATAGGAGAACAGGTCAAGGAATGGGACAGGTTCTTAGCACCATTATTGTTCGCGTTACGAGACACTGTACACGAAAGTCATGGGTTCACACCCTTTGAATTAATTTTTGGAAGGTCATGCAGAGGACCAATACAGATATTGAAGGAACTCTGGACAAATGAGAAAGTGGAAGATGAAGTAAAAGATGTTTATACATACATGACCGATTTGAGAGAAAGAATAGAAGAAACATGTGATATGGCACAGAAGGCCATACATAAAGCAAATGAAAAGAACAAGAAGTATTATGATAAGAAAGCACGTTACAGAGAGTTGAAGATAGGAGATAAAGTTTTATTACTGTTACCCAGTTGTAACAATAAGATGCTTGTAAAATGGCAAGGACCATTTGTGGTCAGAGGCAAAATAGGAGATTATGATTACAAGGTGGAAATTGATGGTGGAAAACTCAAAACATATCACATCAATATACTAAAGAAGTACTACGAGAGAAATGGAGAAGGTAATGATGTAGAAACGTCAGCATACATATCGGCGATAGTACATGATGGTAAAGATGGTGAAGATGAAGAAGAAGAGATATTGAGCTTATATGTAAGTAAACAAACGGAGACTTACAAAGATGTGGATATCAATCCTAAATTGACGGAAAAACAGAAAAGAGAATTAAGGGAACTACTGAGAGAACATGAGGACATATTCAGTGATAAGCCAGGAAGGACAGATATGGTAAAGCATGAGATTCATCTGACGAGTGATGAGCCAATTCGGTTACGAGCTTATCCAACGCCATATCATCTTCAAGTGGAGATAAACAAAGAATTAGAGACGATGCTAGATAATGGAATTATAGAAAGATCGGAAGCAGCGTATGCAGCGCCGCTTGTAGTTGTTAAAAAGTCAGATGGAAGTAACAGACTTTGCTGTAATTATAAACAACTCAACAAAGTGACAGTATTCGATCCAGAACCGATGATGTCGAATGAGGATATTTTCAATAAACTCAGTGGAAGTAAAATCTATAGCAAGTTCGATTTCTGTAAAGGGTATTGGCAGATACCAATGAGCGAAGAATCAAAAGACTTAACCACATTCATCTGTGCAAGCGGATTATATAAGTTCAATGTGTTACCATTTGGACTAGTCAATAGCGCGTCCAGTTATAATCGCTTGATACGGAAAATATTACATGGAACTGAAAATCTAGAAAGTTATGTCGACGACATTCTTGCTCATACGAAAGGATGGAACGAACACATGAAGACGTTAAGAGAGTTTTTCACAAGAGTGAGAAAAGCTCATTTGACATTGAAACCGAAGAAATGTTCACTAGGATATGGCAAGATAGATTTCCTAGGCCATACATTGAACAACGACGATATAAGCCCTAAGGGAGAATCTATTGACAAGATTGTGGAAATGCCACAGCCTAAGACGAAGAAGCAAGTGAGAAGCTTTTTAGGAGCGATAAATTACTATCGAAAGTTTATTCCACATTGTGCAGAATTGATGGCACCGTTGAGTGACTTGACTAAAAAGTTAGCTCCTAACAATATTGAATGGAACCAAGAGTTAGGTGAAAGTTTTAAGCAGTTGAAAGAAGCACTAGCTAAGACACCAATCCTTAGGTTACCAGACTTGGAGAAAGAATTTATAATACAGACAGATGCATCAGGAAAAGGGATAGGTTGTGTTCTTATTCAGCAGTATGAAGGAATAAACCACCCGATTGCATATGCGAGTAGAAAATTGTTGGAAAGAGAGATGCGATATTCAGTTGAGGAAAGAGAATGTTTAGCCATAATGTGGGGAATCAGTAGATTTGATCGATATTTGTGTGGAAGAGAGTTTGTGATCGAGACGGACCACTGTGGACTACAGTATATGAAAGAAGGGAGGATGAAGAATGCAAGAGTCATGAGGTGGAGCCTCGCCCTTCAAAATTATTGTTTTACAATACGTTACATTAAGGGATGTAATAACGTAATGTCCGATTATTTAAGTAGAGGATTGACCTAAGATTTAAGTAAATCAATGGTGATACTATAGGTAGATAAGAAGTAGTTGTGTTAGGTTGTGATGTTGTGTAAAGTAGTATAAGCATAGACATAAGCAGTTATTGTAATTTGATAATTAGATAAGTTGATAAAGCCTGTGTACAGACTTTTGAAGAAAGGGTATTTGTCGTGGTTATATTAAATGATTATCAAATTAAACACTTGCTATGCATGTATAATTATTAATTATAGGTAGAAGTTAAGCTAGGCAATTTAATTGGCGAGTTTAGGTAATATGTGTGGCAACATATAAAATATTAATACATAAAACCAATGACTGCAGCTAAGCGTAATAACGAGTGGTCAAGATTACCATGACAACAAAGGACGCTAATCCTATTCGTGATTGGTGCAGACTGGAAGCGAATGACGTGACGAGTTAAAAATGACGTCAGCGAAGTGGACGTTAAGTTTTTGACTCTCTACAGGTATATCTGGAAATGGTGGTTGTTTCGCTGCGGTGATCAATCCAAAGTTGTGATTTTCAGAGTAGAGACGAAGGTAATTGAACTGTTCGGACGATCAACCGATAGTTCAAAGTATTGTGCATTAAGTGCAACGCAATTTAAATGAGAAATTTGCGTTAGTGCATAATAATCATCGTGTGAAGTGTGAGACACTTGCGAAGAAGACGAACTCTTAGGCAACAGACTGAAGAGTCGTGTAATTTGAATCGGCTAGCGAACAGCTGATCGGCGTGTGAAGTACGAAGGACGTTTGGTCAACTGGAGAAGAGCTGTGAGGTGAATGCGACAATTCATCTCGTGTGCAACTGATTCACGGCAAGATACGAGTAAGACGTTTGGTGTGGTCACTTCCATGACTGCATATTCAACCGTCTGATCAACATTCTTGACTGCGAAGAATCGGACGACGGAGAGAGCCGAAGACATTCGAGTTCAAACAACTCGACAGATAAGCGCAAATATAATATTTCCTAAGTAACTCGCCACACTAGGTAAATAGGATTGTTATTTGTTTGTGCATATGAATGATATTGAATAACTTTATATTATATATATTTCATAAAAACTGGGAGTTTGTTGAATTTGGAAGAATTTCTTGAGTAAGTTAAACCCAACCGATTAACCACTAGGATAATAAAGTGCCCTTTTACACGGGATACGACAGTATGTATGTATGTATGTCAGTCAGCCAGTCAAGTCAGTCGGAAGCCAAAGTGTATTAAGTCAGTGAGTCTGTCAATAAGTCGGTTAAAAAGTCAGTCATTCACTCACACACTCGTTCGTTCGTTCGTTCGTTCGTGCATTCATTCAGAGCATCCATGTATCGTTTCTGTGTGATTTATACCAAGAGATGCGGTAGCCAAGGCTAAGCTCCGCGGAAACGGAGCATTTGTATCATTTGTATCATTTATATCATTGTATCATTTGTATCATTGTATCATATGTATCATTGTATGTACCAGTGTTTGGTAAATGAGGATATAATCGTTGAAGAGGCGCGACGTGGCTATTTCGATGCGATTTTAATATTGTCCAACCTTCGTTTAGGTTATTATTTATGCTTCGAAATTGCTATGTCTATCTATTCCATGGTTGTTGATGATCTGCTTGGACTAACCTTCCTCTTCATCTGAATGTCCTTCCGGCTCCAGAGAGGCTATAGGCCAACGTGATTTTCTGTGACATATGGAAAACGACATTATTTTTATTGTTACAGTGGCGGTGCTACCATTATATGATACATGTAGATCGCGACAGGTCATTTGACATACTGCCTCTTTAACTCTTGACCTGCCTTAAGATCAGCCAAAAATTCTTTGAAATTTTTGATATCTTCCTGGAGCCACTGCGGAAATAGCTCGTCACAAGCTGAAGCTTTGAGGTATACCCCGCAGTCGATCAAGTCGGTCGATCGAGTCGATCGTAACTCCGCCAAGTCGAGTCGATCGAAAAATTGTCGACTCGATCGACTTGCAAGTCGAGTCGATCGTGAGTCTTGCCAAGTCGAGTCGATCGAAAAATCGTCGACTTGCAAGTCGAGTCGATCGCGAGTCTTGCCAAGTCGAGTCCGTTGTTTCATCGACTCGATTCGACTTATAAATAATTAACTTACTATTTTTGAAGTCTCAAAGTGACCTACATGATATTATAATGACATAATTCAGTTTTGCACAGAAGTGCAACTACCGAACCTTTTGACAGCTGGTGATTTTGTGCTAGTAGAACTGGGAAACTTGACTATAGACATACGTTTCAATTTGAGTTGAACGACTATGATGCAGGTCTACTATTATACATGTACGCTAGATGTTCATATTGAGGATTTAAAACGGGGTCTTTTGTGACGTCTACTATTAACTAAGTTTACTGAGAACGAAATTAGGCCTATTGTGACGTCACTTCGATAATGATACGTTCATAATCTACTATCATATTATTTCATCTTGAGAATATAGAACTAGACCTATTAAATTGTAGCGTCACTCTGATTGTGATGCAATTCTACTATTATACAAGCTGACTTCAAGAATTAAAAACTAGGCCTATTATGACGTCACTTCGATTATGATGCAAATTATACCATTATAGAAGTACATTTGTAGAATATAAACAAGACCTATTGTGACGTCACTTCTATTATTATTTTACAGCGTTTATCTACTAGTTTAAATAGATGTTCATTTTGCGAATAATTGTAAAACGGGACCTTTTGTGACGTCACTTCAATCATGATACAATTCTACTATTAAATGAGCTCACTGAGAAAACAAAATTAGGCCTATTATGGTGTTATTTCGATAATGATACAGATCTACTATAATATTATTTCATTTTGAGAATACAGTACTAGGGCTATTTTAACATAAAGTCGCTCTGATTATGATACAAATCTATCATTAATAATTCATTATACAATCATTTTGAGAATATAAAACTCGGCCTATTGTGACGTCACTTCGATCATGATACAGACACAAGATACATGATTCAAGAAGTTTATTTTGAGTATAAAACTAGGCCTATTGTAACTATTTTCGATTATGATACAGAACTACTATTATACAATCAAAATGATTGTAGGAAAAATGATTGTAGAAGTACATTTTGAGAGAATAAACATTTTGAGAGCATAAACAAAGCCTATTGTCACTTCGATTATTACATAGATTCTACTATCATAGAAGTTCATTTCGAGAGTCCAAAACGAGGCATATTGCGACCTCACTACGATTACAGTTGCAAATCTACTATCATATAAGTTCACCGAGAATACGAAATTAGGCTTATTGTGACGTCACACTGATTATGATACAGATCTACTTCATAAAATTTCATTTGAGAACACACAACTAAGCTTTAAAATGCTGAAAAAGTGAGAGAGAGACGAAACTAGGCCAAGTCGACGAAGTCGATCGAGTCGATCGTCGGCCGAGCCAAGTCGATCGAGTCGTGGAGAGGTCGGCGAGTCGACGAAGTCGATCGAGTCAATCGTCGGCCGAGCCAAGTCGATCGAGTCGTGGAGAGGTCGGCGAGTCGACAAAGTCGATCGAGTCGATCGTCAGCTGAGCCAAGTCGATCGTAGCCCACGACTCGATCGACTGCGGGGTATACTTTGAGGATAGGTTTAGAAACACGAGCAGAAAAACATGCTAAACATACTGCTGTGTCCTTGCAGCGGATCTCATACCGCATTGCTGCTGTGGTCTCTCGCTGTGTCCTTGGCTGTGCTCCGTCATACCTGCGTGATCTTTGCTGTCCAGTCTCTGACGTTGCAGCGCGTCGTGTGCTTCGCTCTTCGGTTAGGGGAGAGCTTCTGCCACCCCCCGGGCTCGCTTGGCTATTAAGCAGCGCCGTACTTTCGCAGTCGTGGGACCTATCGTCTTGAACGACCTCCCGGTTACGCTTCCCTCTCTACTTCTAGTCCATCCGGCTGCATGGGTTTTTACAAATCTTTCTTCTTTGGTCGTGATTGGGCTGGGAGCGCCTCTGAGTAGTTTCTTGAAGGAGCGCTATATAAATGCTCTGAACGAATGAATGAATGAATAAATAAATGAACTAAAAGCCCCCGACAATCCCTGATCTCAGTTTGCTATAGTATATCAACCATTTCTATCGCATAATTTGTCGCTTACAGGGAAGATGATGAACGATGAGGATAGACTTTTTGATGAACTCTTCAAGATGCGACACTACAACAGCTACTCACGTCCCGTTGCCAATGCCAACGAGTCCGTCTCAGTTGCCATGGCAATCTCTGTCATCCGAATCGTCGAAGTGGTAAGAGTAGACTACCCGTTGCTCCTCATGTCCATAGTGATGACGAAGTTAATGAAGATGAAGACGACGAAGATGATGATGAAGATGTTGCTGTTGTTACTAAAGTAGAATTGATGATGATGATGATGATGATGATGATGATGATGATGATGATGATGATGATGATGATGATGATGATGATGATGATGATGGTGATGATGATGATGATGATGACGACGACGACGATGATGATGATGATGATGACGAAGATGATGATGATGATGAAGATATTGACGTTGCTGTTGTCACTCAGGCAGAATTGATGATGATGATGATGATGATGATGATGATGATGATGATGATGATGATGATGATGATGATGATGATGATGATGATTATGATGATGATGATGATGATGATGATGATGATGATGATGATGATGATGATGATGATGATGATGATGATGATGATGATGATGACGGTGATGATGATGACGACGGCAAAAACGACGACGACATGGATGTTGATGACGATAATGACGGTTATGTGGAAGAGAAAGATTGTCTCAGTTTAATTTGGTATTTGTTTCAGAACGAGCAGAACGAAATCTTCCGTACTAACATGTGGCTGAAATTGGTAAGCATAGCCAAATAATCTCTTACCCCACCCCATTGACAGTGTACAGTCAGTGTACTCATTTACCGCATAGCTCACCAGAAGGCGCAAGTAGACTGGAGGCCTCGACGTATCGTTCTGACCTGGTGAGCATTCGAACAATGGACGTTCTGGTTGATAGTACAGGCACAGAGTGCCACGGTGCCACAATGCGCCACCTATTGCAATAACGTATCTGTTTATATGTGCACTTGATACAGCACCCCTCCAATTTCTCTACTCAGAGGCGCTTCCGACTGCAGAGCGGACACTGCATCGGAGTTTCACGCCGAAACCGCTGAGCAATTGCGAGTGAAGGACTTGCCCAAGGTCTCTACGCAGCGACTTGAGGTTGATTCGAACCTACAACCATCTGGCTGCAAGGCAACGAACATAGGCGTAGGAGACGGGGGTCCAGGGGGGGCAAATGCCCCCCCAAATTTCGGGCAAGTCTGATTTTTCGGGCAGTCAGACCCGGAAAAATAAAAAAAGTTTTAGAAAATTTTTACTTTTCTTATTTTTCCGGGTCTTCTTGCCCGAAAAATCAGACTTGCCCGAACAAAAATGGAGATTTTGCCCGAATGACTAAAAAAGGTCGTCAGAATTTTCGGGCAAACGTAACGGAAATTTTTCTTAAGATTTCGGCCGGACGAAAAAAAATTTTCGGGCAAAAGTCTCATTTTTGCCCCCCCAACGTTGAAATGTCCCCTACGCCTATGGCAACGAACATTCCCACTACACCACCGCGCCCCACGAAGCGCATCGTATCTAAAGATTTATATGGCGCCTCTACAGAATGACTTCAGAGGCGCTCTCGACACGGAAACTTCGAGGCGAAAGGAAAAAAGTGCCGATACATTGTTTTGTGTGTAGAACTGGTTGGATCCTAAGCTGACGTGGGAGCCGAGCGATTATGGTGGATTGGAAAGGATCTCGGTGCCCAGTCTGTTGCTTTGGGTACCAGACATTGTGCTCTTCGACAGGTAAATTATCGGTAAATTATCTATACATGTATATAATATATATATATATATATATATATATATATATATTGTTGTATCTGGTCTTCCCTGATTCCCGCCGAGTAGGTCCTTAATTGCACACCCAAGGCTAGTTGAATCAGCGTCTGAACTCCCCCCGTTCTTTTTCGACAATTCTCATACTGTTGTTATGTGTCTATTTTTATTTAGACTGGTGGACCATGCATAAAGTCTTGAAGTACCTCATAAAGCGCCGATCTGTAGAGTCAGGATTCCAGGAAACAGCAGCGATTTAATGTGAAAATCTGTTCTTAGAGCTATCCCAATTTTTCTCCTCCAGTTTACTTATGCTTCGCCCTCAAAGAGGCATACGGTGTACATAATTTTATAGGCCTATAATGCATGCATTATTATGCCATGCACAAACAAAATTTAGGATGATGTTTATGTTTTTTAATATTTAAATATAAGAAAATTGGTTTTCCTGGCTGACTGTTGCATACTGCTGATGACGATGCTGTGCGCTGGCTTAGCGCCAACTGCAAACGCTAAAATAAATGTTATTTAACTGTCTTCACCAATTCAATGTATTGTGTTGGCCATGTTTATTATTGTGAATGCATAGGCCTATACCAAAATGCGGGTAACATTTGGTCCCTATAGAATTTTCTTTTCTTAAACTAACAAAACACAGCAGCGGCAAAAGTAGGCCATCTAGGAATAAGAAATTGCCGGAGATTGGTCAGAAGGAAGAATATGGGTGGTCGATTTTCGCATCACTCAAACGTTCAATGCACAAATTCTCTTTATCAGATCGTAATCCTTTAGAGTTTAGACAAAACCAGTTGAGACCGAAGAGACCTGATAAGAAACGATTTAGCCGAGAATGACGACGACATAATTTCGGACGAGTCCCGAGAGTCTCAGACTCGCAACGGATAAATAACATTATACGGTGCAGACGATCACATTCAACCATCACTAGAGTATAATCTCTCTGTCTCTGTCTGTCTGTCTGTCTGTCTGTCTCTTTGTTCTTTTAGTTCTTTTCAGAACATTGGTTGACAATCCTCTTGTCGTTTCAGTAGTGGCTATTGGCTATTTCTTTTACAGGGGTGGGGTTGCTAACCCCACGCCCCAACCCTCCTCCTTTTCCAACCGGGCTTGGGACCGGGTTTGGCAGAATTCAGTATATAATTATCATAGAGTATAATGTGTGTGTGTGTGTGTGTGTATATATATATAGGCTATATATGCATCAGAGGGAGATAGATAAATGCAAAGAAAATTGGGAAACTTTTATGCATTCCATCAGGCTATTCCCATGACGGTCATCATTCATCCGAATCAAGTCTTATCTGCATGCATTTTATTTTTGACCTTTTTCTGATTAGATATCCTCGTGGCTAGACCCTAGAGCCATAAATAGATGAAAAAAGTGACAAAAATAACGAATAAAAACAGGGATAAAAATTGTCGATTTTTTCCCAAACAATAAAATAGCGAAACTCGATAAAGAATGGAAAAAAGAATTGGACTTTGGACATCTTGTACTATTAGGCTATAGACTACAGTGTAGGCCTAAATCTAAAAACCTTGCTTACGCAATTTAGTTTTATTCAGCAAGCATAATGCAACTCTATTTGAGTAAACACCAAGTAGGCTAAGTAACATTAATCCACAACAATTATCAGCCTACATTAGAGGATGCATTCTACATGTAGCCTAGATATTGCTAAAATTATCTATTTCTTCCTTTTCTTCGAGGAAGTGCCGAGAACGGTGTGTCGATCGGCGAAGGTAGTCTGCTCGTCACAGCCACCGGATCGGTCGAGTGGTTTCCGAAGGCCATCTTCGCCTCCTACTGCCACATCAACATCGCACTCTTTCCCTTCGATGAGCAGACCTGCTCTCTGAGGTTCGAATCGTGGAGCTACGACTCGTCCAAGCTGAACCTCACCCTCAGACAGGGACAGCCGCTCATCCTCGACTACTACAAGAACAATTCGGAATGGGATCTCGTCGGTAGGGGGCCGGACTAATTCTTTTTTGTCGAAGCAGAAGAACATTATTGCAGAAGGAAGAATAAGCTTACACCAGAAAGGCTCATGTTATGTTTCTGTCTGCCTTTGAAAATAATCCTTAATTATTAATTGGTAGCCTATCATTATTATTATTATGAGGATGATCAAGATGATGATGATTATTAATAATAGGCTACTATACATTATAATTATTAGATCATTCGTTCATTAACCCTTTGATTCGATTGCTTGTTCGTTAATTCACACCTTCGTTCATTTATTCAATCTTCCATTCATCATTTATTCATTTTTCATTCATTCATTCATTCTTTCATTCAATTATCTCAGTGAATCATTGACCTACCATGCATTCCTAAATTCTAGCCAGATGGGCAAGTGTATTGCCTTGACCTATGACCTATCCATAATTATAGGCTAATAGCCTATAATTATACAATGCTTCTACTTGTAAATGTGTATCCGATAGGCACCTCGGCTCAGCGCCTCCTCGTCAAGTACCTGTGCTGTGAGATGCCCACCACAGTTCTTGAGTTCGGACTACACATCCGACGTCGTGTCCTCTACTATGGATACAACCTCATCCTGCCCTGCACTCTCATCTCCATCCTGGCAGCATGCACCTACATCCTGCCTCCGGATTCAGGAGAGAGAATCGGACTCGGTGAGGAGAACTATCCGTTCCTGTCTGTCTGTCTGTCTGTCTGTCTGCCTGTCTGTCTTTCTCCCGCTCTCTGATGTCTCTGTCTGCCTCTGTCTTTGTCTCTATTTATATATCAGTCTCTATCTCTCTCGGTTTCTTTCTATCTCTCTCACTCTCTGTGTTTGTATTAGTCTCTGTCCCTGTCAGTGGTGTAGTCCTAAAAAATGAAGTGGGGGAACGCTTCATATTAGGTTTACAATTTTTTTTCTCTCAATTATTAATTTATTGTTATTAGAGTAGGCCTACTAAGTAAGTAAGTAAGTAAGTAAGTATTTTCTTTAATACTCCACTTGCAAACGCACAATGGGACACAGAACATCATTATATATAGGCCTAATACATCGAAGTAATAATAGGTAATAAAAACGTGCAAATTAAAATCACAAGTTAAATTATAATCAGTCTCTCTCAAGTTCTCTCCACGCCTGGATGTCATCAAATCGTCTCTCTCTTAATGCCTCCAAAACCCAGTTCATTTGGTTTGGCACACCCAAGCAGCTTTCTAAAAATGATTTTGTCCACCTCTCAGAATTATTTCCTCACTACACCTTCTCCTCAACCGTTCCTGATCTGGGTGTTACCTTAGACAGCTCCCTTTCTTTTAAAAACCATATTTCTAATCTCACACGCTCTTCATATTTTCATTTTAGGCGTCTGAAGGCTATTCGGCGTTCTGTTTCGTCTTCTGTTTTTACCACTCTGGTTCATGCTTTTGTTTGCTCCAGAATTGACTACTGTAATTCTCTTTTAATTGGTCTGCCTAAGGTTCGTCTCTCACCTTTACAGTCGGTCTTAAACGCTGCATGCAGCCAGATTAATCGCACGCCTTCCACGCTACTCGCATATTTCTACTTTCATGTTTGAACAGCTCCATTGGCTTCCTCTAAGAGTCTAACTGCACGCATTAAGTTTAAAATCCTCATCTTGGTCTGCAAAGCACAACGGGGTCTTGCCCCTAAATATCTAGCCAATGAAATTCATCGCCCTCTTTCAGCCTCCTCACATCGCCCACTCCGCTCTTCAAATAGACTTGATCTTTCAGTTCCTCCTACTAGAATGGCTAGGGCTCAGTCCCGATCCTTTGCATCAATTGGTCCCTCTCTTTGGAATACTCTGTCTCCATCTACTCGGTCTCAACTTCTGACTGGTAATCCCTCCTCCTCATTTTCTTTCCTAAAAACTTATTTCTTCTCTCGTGGCCTTGCGCACTGGGAGTGCCTCTGAACGGTTCACCCTAGTAAGGCGCTTTATAAATGTTTTATACAATACAATACAATAATTAATTACTAAACTATTATCGGCAAACAAGTTAAATATATAACATTCTCGTGATAAATCCTTTATCAATCAACGAGTCACATCGTGGTATCTCTAGATTATGTGAGCGGGGCCTAAGGGAATAACCAGTTACACGTTCAGGTGGAGGAAGATAATGGAGGACATGCCCAGGGTCACAGCGGATAGAAGAAACTACTGTACTACTGTACTATTTTCATTTATCATTAGCTTTTATTTACAAGCCATTGAACACACATATAAATATATCTGCGAAACTGCGAAAGGCTCCAGTAAGTAAGCAGCTGAAACTGTAAATCTTGAATTTTTTGTTTCCCCCCTAGAAAAAAGTGGGGGAACGGCGTTCCCCCGCGTTAAAAAGTGGGGGAACGGCGTTCCCCCGCGTTCCCCTCCACTACACCACTGGTCCCTGTCTCTGTCTTTCTGTCTTTGTATGTCTGTCTCTGTCTGTCTGTCTGTCTGTCTGTCTGTTTGTCTGTCTCTTTTCTTTTCTCTCACGCTCTCTCTAGCTCTGTCCATGTCTCCGTCTCAGTATCTTTCTTTTTTTCATTCGCTGTCTCACTCTATATCTTTGTCTGTCTGTCTGTCTGTCTGTCTGCCTGTCTCGCTCTCGGCCGCTCTCTGAGTCTCTGTCTCTCTTTATCTCTCTGTTTCTGTCTATCTATTTATCTCAAGTGCATCAGATCTTGTTCTCACTTGAAAGGCTCGACCAGGTAGGGGAGACCGGGACTGGTTGTACCAGGGGCAGGTTGTGGCAGCATAAGAAACTACGGAAACTGTACAGTGTACATGTATACTGTCGCAATGTTTCTAATTGCTACGGATTGAGCTGCTTCAGATGTTCAGCCTATTCTGACAGCATAATATGTTAGTTAATATCCTACCAGATGTTTCACCTCCTTATGAAGTGCAGTCGAAAGCTGATCCAAAGCCAGACGCTTCAGCTTCTCCAGATGCAAGCTTACCCATGGCTGAGCTTCATGCAATGATTCTAGAAGTCTCTATATAGGACATGACGCTGCAGTTCCGCTGGCCATGGCTTTTTTAACGTGCAGTTCTACACATAAAATGTGTAGTTGAAAATGAATTTGTGCTGATTGTGCAGTTGTAAAAGCAGTCTTGTGCAATGTGCACATTGTGCAGTGATAACAATGAGAAAAAGGGTAACTGCAGCCGGTTAACAACGGAAGAAGAAACCTAAATGGAACGAAGGACGTGTGTAGTGGAATAGGAAGGACAAGTTTCCAATTTGGAAGTGGATGACTAAAAAAGTCTTCGTATTGGAATGGTATATTACAATCATAGGCGTACGGGAGATTTCAGCAGTGGGGGAGAGATTGAACTTCTGCCCGAAAAATATATCCGGAAAAATAGTTGACGATCTTTCTTCAGTCGTTCGGGGCTGTGTTTGCCCGAAAAATCAGACTTGACCGAAAGTTGGGCCCTTTCTGGACCCCCGCCTCGTACGCCTATGATTACAATAACTGTTTTGTCACACTATTTCAGGAATTACCACTCTGCTCGCTCTGACTGTCAACCAGTTGGTTGTGGCTGACCGGGTACCACCGACATCCGATGCACTGCCGCTCCTAGGTAGGCCACATGTGACATATTCATTCATTCATTCTATCAGAAGAGAGATGACTAGTAGAAAAAGAAGAGGACGAGGAAGAGGAAGAAGAAAATGAAGGAAGAAGGATAAGGAAGAGAGAGGAAGAAAGAGGAAGGAGAAGGAGAAGGAGAAAGATCCAAAGGGATGGGGAAGGGGAAGAAATGGAGAAGGGGAAGAAAAGGGGAGAAAGAAAAACAAGATGAAGAGAAAGAGAAAGCGAAGGAGGAAGTGGAGGGGAGAAATGGAATGGGAATGGGAAGAGGAAATGAAAAAGGAAAATAAAGAGGAAGTGGAAAATAAAGAGGAAAAATATCAATGAAGATGGAGGGAGGGGAAGAGAGGTGAGGGGAAGGGGAAGGGAAAGGGAGAGGAAGGAGAAGGTGAAGGAGGAAGAGGAGGAAGAATAAGAGGAAGAGGAAGAGTAGGAGGAGTCTGAAAAGTGGGAATAGGAGGAGAAAGAGAAAGATTAAGAACAAGAGGCCAGCAGTATAAGTATAGAAAGAGGCAAAGGAAGAGGAAGTGAAGGTTGAAGAGGATGAGAGAGACTTATTTAGAGTTCCATCAACACACCTACGCAGAGGCTCACTCGTTACAAATCCGAGCTATAGCTAACCTCATAATTATTGGATCTTATCTAAGCTTATCACCTTGTCACCTTGTGCTGTCAGTTTCTTGAACTCTAGCGACCGTCACGGCCAACCTTCTCCATTGCTTTCTTCTGATGTCGCTTCCCTTAGTTCGTCCAGATTCATTCCTGTTGTTTCTTGAACCTCGTCCAACCACCCTTTCCTCGACCGACCTTGTTTTCTCCTTCCCTCTCCGTATGCCAGCATCATATCTTTTTCCAGTCTATTTGAGCGCATAACATGACCAAAGAAACCCAACTTTCTTCTTAGGCTCTTAGCACTGTTTGTTTTAACTTATCTAAGCTTATAGGCAATAAGTAATAATATTACTCGTTGACTTTTGCTGATCAGGACTTTACTTCGGGAGCGTCATGATCATGAACACGTTATCAGTTATTTCGATGGTCTTCGTATCAAACATGTACAATCGTTCACCTATTATCTACACTATGTCTCCGTGGGTAAGTCAAACTACATTCATTCATTCATTCACTCATTCGTTCATTCATTCATTCACTCATTCGTTCATTCATTCATTCATATTGTCAGGCTGATTCACTTATTCATCCGTCCGTCGGTTCATTCATTCATTCATTCATTCATCCATCCATCCGTCAATTCATTCATTCAATAGTTAGGCTAATTGACCCCCAACCCCTGCCGTACGCACTCGTGCATAGATCTCTTAAGTCCGGTAGCCCTCCCCTCCGTGCGTAGGCCCTATGTAGGCCTAACATAAGGACAATCTCAGAGCCTACTTCAACGCGCAGGCCCTACAATTATATAAAAATAATATGTCATTGATATCCATCCACCCTATCCGATAGATCCATTTACCCATCCACACACCCTCTCAATCGACCACGCACAAAATCATCCACCTTTTCTGAACACATTGCTAATCTTACGCGTGCTTCGTAGCCCTACTTTCATCTGAGACGGCTTAGAGTAATCCGACGCTCTGTCTCCTCCTCGTCTGTATTTATCTAGGCTATAGATAATCCATATATTTTCGTCTGCCCTCGAATTGATTAGGCTACTACAAGGAATGCTTTGGTTACGAAACTCGAGCTTTTGCTTTCATTGATCTTGCTCTTTAGTATAGGCTATTATTTTGCTCTCTCCATTGACACATTCTTTGTTTTATCTGGAACTCAAAATATCTTTTCGTCGTCTAGCTTAGATCTACTTTCTTTTCTCTGGGTATTTCGTAATCGGAGCGACTCTGAATGTATATGCAATGTGACAGTCCTAGGTGCTTTAAAAATTTGTAGGCCTACAATTCAATAGACATGGCCATCACTGTGGCTGAAGATCGGATACGTTGGAGAAATTTAATCAACTCACTGTGCAACGCTCCCATTGGTGGAGTAGGGCCTCAGTAGGCGACGAATGATGATGATGATGATGATGATGATGATGATGATGATGATGACGACGACGACGACGACGACGACGATGATGATGATGATGATGATGATGATGATGATGATGATGATGATGATGATGATGATGATGATGATGATGATGATGATGATGATGGTACAAACCATCAGACCTACGACTCGTCCGCCAAAACGATCGATTGACACCTTTAGGCCTATAAGCTTAAATATCTTTTTTATAAGCCTAAGTATCTTTATTAGTTTGAATATCTTTATAAGCTTAAGTATCTTTAAGCTTAAGTATCTTTACAAGCTTAAATATCTTTATAAGCTTAAGTATCTTTATAAGCCTATAAGTATCCTTATAAGCTTAAATATCTTTATAAGCTTAAATATCTTTATAAGTTTAAATCAGGGGTTATTTTAACGTGCAGCTGGACACAAAGTGTGTAGTTGGAAAACGAATTTGTGCAGTTGAAAATCAGGTTTTGTGCAGTTACTTTTTTACACACAATCGCATAAACAATGTAAGTAGCTAATATATTTTAATTAAACTAATGGTAACAAACAAGATTATAAGACATCTTGCCGTGAATTTAACTTTAAATTTCTATTGACAACTCTATTGGCATAAAGTACAAGAAAATAAGACTAGAGATAAAGACATGGCATATTCAAACAGGCTGTCTGATGCAAGCCAAATAACGCTTAGCTTAGTTGCTGTTTAGTGTTTACATCATCGTATTACGTGAACTGTTATAATAATTATACTGTAATACTATTAATTAGTAGCCTATGGTTAATGGTTATAATGTTATTATTTACCATCATAATATAATTATGACACAATCCTGCTAAAATGAGAATAACTTACTGCTAATATTTGTACAAATACTACTTTTGTACAACTGAATGGCTTCTCACCAGTGGTCTCCTTCAAATTTTAAACTGAAAAATTTCAACATTTTTGGTCCTATTATTTGAATAGCCTACATAATATTATAGTAAAACCTAAAAACAACATCATTACTACACAATCATGGCTACCTGAATTTGGTACCGGTAGTTTATTAGTTCTTGGTTGGTTTGTGTACCATTAAACATGATTTCAGAAAGTACGTCCTGGTCAGCAATTCAGGACCATCTTGGGAAATAGGGTTAAACTGATATTTTGCTGAAAAGTCTGCTTAAATAGGCTACTATTATATTCATGTCTGCATTTATTCACTAGAATAACTCAGCAACTGGAGAACTGAGCTGCTGAACTCGATACATAATGATATTTTTCATTGTAATTATAATAATATATATATCGAATCCTAAAACACTTTTTTATCAGTACTGCATAGTCTAATGGAGTTATTTTGATAAAATGGCACCTTAAAAGGGTACCATTATAGTGTGGAAATAGCCCCACCCCAAATATTTGTTACGTGTTGCTTATATTTATTGAAGTCTTAGCCCACTCTTATAAGCATTGAAAAGTACAGGTATTTTGTTAATATGACACCTTAAAATGCTGCCATTGCAATGTGGAAATTCAAAATGTTTCTGATGAGGCTCTTAAAAAGTAGAGGTATTTTATTAAAATGACACCTTAAAATGGTATCATTGCAATGTGGAAATTCAAAAAGTTTCTGATGAGGCTCTGAATAAGTACAGGTTTTTGCTAAAATGACACCTGAAGATGCTACCATTGCAATGTGGAAATTCAAAACGTTTCTGATGAGACTGTGAAAAATTACAGGTATTTTGTTAAGATGACACCTTAAAATGGTACCATTGCAATGTGGAAATTCAAAATATTTCTGATAAGGCTCTGAAAACTACAGGTATTTTGTTAAGATGACACCTTAGAATGCTACCATTGCAATGTGGAAATTCAAAATGTTTCTGATGAGGCACTGAAAAAGTACAGGTATTTTTGTTAAGATGACACCTTAAAATGCTACCATTGCAATGTGGAAAATCAAAACGTTTCTGATGAGGATCTGAAAAAGTAGAGGTATTTTGTTAAGATGACACCTTAGAATGCTACCATTGCAATGTGGAAATTCAAAAAGTTTCTGATGAGGTACTGAAAAAGTACAGGTATTTTATTAAGATGACACCTTAAAATGGTACCATTGCAATGTGGAAAATCAAAACGTTTCTGATGATACACTGAAAAAGTAGAGGTATTTTGTTAAAATGACACCTTAAAATGCTACCATTGCAATGTGGAAATTCAAAACTTTTCTGATGAGGCTGTGAAAAATTACAGGTATTTTGTTAAGATGACACCTTAGAATGCTACCATTGCAATGTGGAAATTCAAAATGTTTTTGATGAGGCACTGAAAAAGTACAGGTATTTTTGTTAAGATGACACCTTAAAATGCTACCATTGCAATGTGGAAAATCAAAACGTTTCTGATGAGGCTCTGAAAAAGTAGAGGTATTTTGTTAAGATGACACCTTAAAATGGTACCATTGCAATGTGGAAATTCAAAATATTTCTGAGAAGGCTCTGAAAAAGTACAGGTATTTTGTTAAGATGACACCTTAGAATGCTACCATTGAAATGTGGAAATTCAAAACGTTTCTGATGAGGTACTGAAAAAGTACAGGTATTTTATTAAGATGACACCTTAAAATGCTACCATTGCAATGTGGAAAATCAAAACGTTTCTGATGAGGCTCTGAAAAAGTACAGATATTTTGTTAAGATGACACCTTAAAATGGTACCATTGCAATGTGGAAATTGAAAATATTTCTGAGAAGGCTTTGAAAAAGTACAGGTATTTTGTTAAGATGACACCTTAAAATGGTACCATTGCAATGTGGAAATTCAAAAAGTTTCTGATGATACACTGAAAAAGTATAGGTATTTTGTTAAGATGACACCTTAAAATGGTACCATATTGCAATGTGGAAATTCAAAATGTTTCTGATGAGGCTGTGAAAAAGTACATGTATTTTGTTGAGATGACACCTTAAAATGGTACCATTGCAATGTGGAAATTCAAAATATTTCTGACAAGGCATTGAAAAAGTACAGGTGTTTTGTTAAGATGACACCTTAAAATGCTACCATTGCAATGTGGATATTCAAAATGTTTCTGATGAGGCACTGAAAAAGTACAGGTATTTTGTTAAGATGACACCTTAAAATGGTACCATTGCAATGTGGAAATTCAAAACGTTTCTGATGAGGCTCTGAAAAAGTAGAGGTATTTTGTTAAGATGACACCTTAAAATGGTACCATTGCAATGTGGAAGTTCAAAAAATTTCTTGTGGGGAGGAGGCGCATCCTCCTCCCCATACCCCTCCCCCTACGAGTCTCGGCGCTACGCTCCTCACGAGAGTCATTCGTACACTCGATTGTTTACCCCCCCCCCCCCCAGAAACCTGATTTCCCCCAAGCGGAGGTGGACTAGATTAAACACTGCTCTTTGGAGAAGTAGGTTTATAAACTTAGCCAGTTACATTATCATGATAATGATAATAAATAATAATATTATTGATAATAATAATAATAATAAATAATAATGATAAGGAGAAGAAGAATAAGGCCTTAGTCTCAATAATGACCAATCTACCCGATGTAGGATGCTATTCTGATAATTATGTGCAGTTGAGAAATTTCCTTAAAATAACCCCTGGTTTAAATATCTTTATCTTTGTGCCTGTGAATAAGCTATTCCCGAGACTTCGTTTTTGTGGGCGCTGTAGAACTTTCGAGATCACGAGTGCAATCGTTTATTTTTCTTTCTTTGATTTTCCTTTATCTGTCCCTTTCCCTCCTCCCGCAAGCGTTCGACAACCATTCCAATTGCGATTGCTATTCAGTACTGTCAGGTCTGGAGCGCCCCTGGGAGTTTTCTCTTGAAGTGGTGCTATAAAATTTACAACTACGTTTACCACAGATACGTTGATTATTGTTCGTTGTCAGATGAAGCACTTAATCTGCAATCGTCTCGGTCATCTTCTGCGACTAAGGCGGTTACCATTGCTCGAAGGAAACAACTCCTCCTCCAAAGGGACGGAAGATAACAAGCAATGCGACACTACGGTCGACCAGGAAAAGAGTGATACCAAACACAGTGTACGAATAATGTCCATTGATGAAAGCAATGCCAACTGTAGCCATCACCAGAGGCAGCACCAACTACATCCGTCCCTAGATGGCGACAGCGACGATTGGAAGTACGCGGCTCTTGTGATCGATCGTCTGTGCTTCTGCATATGCGCCATCTATCTGACGATCGTTACTGTCGTCTTCTACATGTACGCCATCACGTCCAGAATACACTGAGCATGTAGAAGAACTGGAAAGGGACCATGAACAGAAACAGAAAAAGAAACACACACACAGGCACACGTACAGATAAACACAATGAGACAGACAGACAGACAGACAGACAGACAGACAGATTGAACAAACAATCACCATGAATAATTAAATGTCCCAGAGGCAGCGAAGCAATATTTCCATGATTAAGAACGGATGCCTTCCGTGTGGCAGCCTTGTAAGAACTATCTTATCTTAACTAAGAACATATTCCATCCATTGTCTTGTAGGCTAAAGTTTCAGCATTGAATGGCAAAATGGAGCTGCAAGACCCAGCAACAAACAAGAACATAATCTCTTCATTTGTAGCCAAACAATAATCCATCCGGGAAATATTGTCGCAAAACTAACAAAACATCAGTAGTCAACTTATTTCGGCTTTTCGCCTCACCCTGCCCCAGGGTTAGGGATGGGGGTGATTCTGATGGTCCTCTGTCTAGCTGGAAGGTTTGAAGTCAATAAACTGTGGCCGCAACTGGTGTTGACCAGGATATTTCTTTTTCTGCCTCAACCTGCCCAAGAGTCACGGGTGGGGGAGCAGGACAGAAACAAACTTACTTACATGCGTAATGTAATGTAATTCAGACAATTTCTAGAGCATCGTCAGTAGCAAGCCACTTCTAGGATACTTTACACGCATAATGTCCATGCATACATACATACATACATACATACATACATACATACATACATACATACATACATACATACATACAATGTCATACATACATACATACATACATACATACAATGTCATACATACATACATACATACATACATACATACATACATTCTTCTTTTAGATATAAGTATAACATCATAGTCCCACTAAAGTACAGGAGTTCATGAAGAAAATATTTATTATTGTAACATAGGCAATGTCATTCAAAAATCACGAGTCACTGCAGCATAACTAACGCGAAGATGTCAGAGTTAACTTAGAACCCTCCGTAATCCACGGTTTCTCCACGGCAACAGTTTCCATGGCAACAGTTTCCATGGCAACAGTTTCCATGGCAACAGTTTCCATGGCAACTGTTTCCATGGCAACTGTTTCCTAGCAGTGAACATTCACCAAGATAACCGTTCCCACCCAAGATCTCCAAAAGTTTCTTAAAATCATCAACAACAATCAAACAAACACAGGATAGCGCAGAATTGTCAGATCATTTCATGTCAATTAAAATTAGACGCTGGAGAGAAAAAGAAACATTCAAGACCCTAGAAATGTATCCAATGTATTTAAACCTGAAGAAAATTCAGTGCATCAAGGAAATACAGAATAGTCGTACCAGCTTGAATCAAAAACCACAAAAATATAAGAATCGCGGAATAAGATACCATAGATGTTGGGTCATTGAAATTCATTAAATCATTATGCACGTTCCCTGCTGACGACTAAGAATGATACTTCATGTAATTCTACATAAAAATTGGATGTTGTATTAGCGTAACACATCATCAAGAAACGAGTGGTTTGAAAACTGCCAAACAGTTCTACAATGCGAATACTGAATAGCAGTTTCTTTGGTAATGAAACATTTATATCGCAACAATCCTGTATTAATGACATTTGACATCATACAGATTGGCAGTCAGCTTTATAAAGATACATGAAATGTACTATGGTAGTACAATACCACGCTGCATTATTGCAGGGTGTCTGTTCTGTTAGTTGTTAAAATTTACGTCAATTAAGATAACTGCATAACTTGTGCATGCACACAGTACAGCACAGTGCATGTTGCAGGCGTTTCATTAAGGATAACAAATATCATTATTTATTCTACATACACAGATACATACAGCACATCAAGAGCAAGCTATTTTGTGGTGTTTACATATGCATCTCTAGCACCCCAAATCGTGATACAAAGGCATACCAGTTAAATAATATAACTGGATGACTTTACAATACATGCTTAGTTTGAGCATCTGAGAAACATAATGTAGCTATCCCTCTCCGCCAGTAATTCCGCTAACTACAAGAAAGTCTGGAGAATTTTTACAGAGAAAACAACTGTATACAAGTCTTCACAGATGAGCTAAATGTAATAATGCACTACAGGTTGATATGCAATATTCTGCAAATCCTGTGTAAAATTTCACACACCAAGTCCTCTAAATAAATGAAGGGCAGTTGGTTCAAATATCAACACAAACATAAATATTACAATTAATAGGATAGATAGATAAAACAAAAGGAGATGAACTAGTACTAAATATGTTTTAAATACAGTTAAATGTGCATCGAATTATACTTTAACCTCATCACTGATATGACTTTACAAAACTACCATCGACACAATAAAAACTATTTTACATGGCTCAACATTTTGCTCCCATCTTTAATTCCACATTACGTAGTGTAACCGAATTTATTTAACTTCTTTCCAAAACTTCCATGGAAACTTATCCACAAACAAGTAGTCCATTTTGCTGTAGAACAGCCCTAGGTCAAACTGCAATACTACCAAGGCTCTATAGAAGTTAACAGAACAGGTCAATTGCACTAGCATCAAATTTATTTTCTCTTATTTATATACACGTAGCACCATAATCTAATGCAATTTATTGTAACTGCAGTCATACATGTACAATGTACATAAGCCGCATTGGCAAGATAAGAATCAAGAAGACAGAACCTTCAAGACTGTGTAAAATGGCATTTACACAATCAAACAACCTCCTATTTGTATTGCTCTATTTGCAAAATCATCAAGGGTCAACGTAAAGTGCAAGTGTAAAGTAATTGCAACAAGGCACTATGGTCCTATTATGGACAACATCCATACTGGACAACTAATGGACAAACTAAGCCACCTGCACTGCACTCAGGACTGACAAGAGAGAAACTCCGGGCCCCTTAACTATCTTAAAGCTTAATGAGAAACAAATTGTAGTGATAAAAGTGCAGGTATGGCCTAAATTTTGTATTTTATTGTAAAATATGATTTTAATCAGTTGCTAACTGATTGTAGCCAATTTTTCTTTGCAATATTATATTTAAAAAAGGTATAAATCATAAACTTTTCTATATATGATAATATATATAAAAGTACCTAGCCCTGGCCCCTAAAAGTTGACGGGCCCCTGGACATTTGCCCTGTGTCCCCCTTTCAGCAGCCCTGACTGTACTACATGCAGTTCTTAAACAGTCTTTCAAAACAGACGTCAAAAATCTAAAAACCACACCTCTGGAATTTCAACTGAATCTCACAGACAACTCGTTTACGGTATTCGATCGACAAGATTCCGTCGATTAAATATTGATATAAACAATAGTCTCCTGAATAACAATAGTAGTCTCCTGAATAAGGCATTGAGGCAAAATCACAAGTTCGCTACACAACAGATAAAAACGACGACAATGACGAGAGCAACAACTCTCGGCGGTTGTACGCTAAATACAAAACGTCGCCACAAAGGAATTCAAAGTTTGAGCAGATCTTCTAAAGATCTCGTATTAAAACACAAAGGTCAACACAGAAACTCACAAACAAGTCGAATAAACTAACGACCGACATTTTAAACTTTCTACGTAGGAAACGACGACGTCTTTTTCAGGTCAGTGATATCTCCGGAAAAAAAGACGCCTGCGGCTGGAATTTGTTGAACGACCGATGGAGTCCTACAGACCTTTGTTGTAGTAGACTCTGGCCACATTCTTCCCCTTCAGTTTCTCCTGTAACTCTGCCTCCAAACTCGACACTGCGATTGAGCTAGAGAAAAATACGGCACATACAAGGTAAGTATATCCCTTATTGAAAATAACTGCTAATTGAATTTTTTGGTGTACATTCAAAATGACGAGTTAAGCATAATTAAGTAAGTAAAAAGTAAAATCTTTATAAAACATCGGCAGAAGCAAGGCAATCTGAGAAAACGTCAGATTTCATTTCCATAATTCATCTTTTAATGGACACTACTGCAAAACATTCAAATCCTCATATCTATCTTACCATCTAAACAACTGACAGATGCGAAAGTTAATATATACCGAAGAGAAATTAAGTCTTGATAAATAGTTGAGGTTCAGCCTAAGATGGCAAGATTAATACAATGTAAGACAGGGCAAAAAACAGCCAGAAAGAGGTGAAAATGCTGTGCTAATTAGAAGCGTAAAACCTCACAAAAATAAATCAATTCTAAATACACTCAAAGATTCAACAGCTTACCTCTTTTGAGGGAAGAGTGCACAGCACATTGGTGTAGCAAATATGAGGCTACAAAAGATCAGCATAAGAAATGTTCAGAAAGCAGTACAACTCTAGTAAAACATGCATGCCCCTTGCCCAACTACCACCTTCAAGAGATATGTCAGGCAAATCACATTTATCATAAGTTCCTCTTAGAAGAATAATACTTCTGAAACATACAGATTTTGGACTCATAAGTGGTCATGTAATGCTACATTCTTGTCCCCGCACATGTATTTCACGAGCATTTATCATACAACCTAATGCAAGTATGTATTTACATACAACACAAGCCCAAAGGCAGCACCCCATGCATGCATAAAATATTACAAGTATGCATGTACGACGTACGTAATATGCAACAGGCCACTTTGGATAAAGGCATTTACGTACCACACAAATATACTGTACAATAGTAAATGTATGATAAAAACCCCAAATATTAGTACAGTATACATGTCATAATGGTTTCTAGTACCGGTATGTATGCAAACATGTACGGTATGTATGCAGTTTTATGCACGCCTATGTACAAGTAGGTACAACACATGAAAATATGCTACTATTATCCACCAGAATGCACATGTAGTCAGAATAAGACAGCCCACAATAAAGGTACCGAGAGACAATGCCATTCTTGAACTTCCTTAACAACAGAAACACTTGTCCAGTGTCAGTTGATACTTACAAAGTTCCTACAACGGCCACTTGTATCGGAGCCGTCATCCATGGATATTTCTAAAACAGCAACAGATCAACATCACCAAAGCAGCTCACTAGCATCCACTAACTAAAACTCTGCCATGAAAACGTTTGCACAGCAGCTCTACCATTGAATCGACACTTCTAATTAGATTGCTAAATGACCAACAACAGTCTCACATGGGAATTCAATAATCCCAAAACACCGAGAGTACAGACATTGTCCTATCCTAGATATCATTTGATAGTTCAGTGTCCCACCGATAGATACTTCCTTGGAAATTTACTAGTACCATGTACAGTCATTTCAATGATGCACTGTTTGCAAACAATGCGAGTAAATCGATTCAGCATCAACCCAGGGCTTTTTCAACGTACAATTGTACACAAAATGTGCAGTTCTAAATGGATTTGTGCAGTTGTAGAAGCACTTCTGTACAGTTAAAACTAGCAAGAAATGGTCATTGTCCTCTGATAATATCAGTAATATATCAATATATTATAAGTAATTTACCATGAAGGATGGGACGGAAAAGAAAGGGTTGGGCAGTTCTAAAAATTCTTTAAAAACAGCCCTGCATCAACCAGTACACAAGCTTTGGTTACGTACCTTTAGGAAAGCTCCCTTCTCCAGTCGAGTCATAATCAGTGGAGGTAGCACTGAAAGCATCAAAACACGACGGTAAAATTTTTTCGTATTATTGAACACGTCCTAGCAGCCTGCAAGGCGTCCACTCACTTGAGCAGCTGCCCCTTAGGGAGTCAAAGGTCGAGACGACCTAGAGGGGGGGCCTACAGGTACCGAACCATGTCATTCGAGATCCATACGTTCTTCAAGCTCGAATGTTTCTAACATTTAACTTTATCCTCCCATTCGAAAAGAAATTTGAGTCTCTGCTTTCAAACTGAAGAAGGGTCGCAAAGTCTTGATCAGTCATCATCATCATCATCATCATCATCATCATCATCATCATCATCATCATCATCACCATCATCACCCTTCGCTCTGCAACGCATGGTGACCTGGTTGTTCCTATGGCTCGATCTTCCACAGTGCTGCATAGAAGTTTTGCTATGGTCGGTCCATCTTTCTGGAATAAGTTGCCTATTATTCTCCGTAATGAACTTCTTTGTCTTTCTTTGCCCCTTTTCCGCAAGCGTTTGAAAACCATTCTCTTTAATTTTGGTTTGGTGTCAAGTCAAGAGCGCCTCTGAGGAGTTCTCTTGAAGTGGCGCTATATATATATGCTTGATTACAATTACAATCATCATCATCATCTCTCCATCATCATCGTCGTCGTCGCCATCACCACCACAACCACCACCACCGCCACCGCCGCCGCCACCACCACCACCACCACTATCATCACACTCTTCCTTCACCCCCTCTAAGTCAAATGTCCAGCAGGTTAAAATTTTCATCGTCTGCTGCCTCAATCAAAATGCAACTTACTCATGCCGGGCATTGCCATGACAACCCTCGATACGACGACCTGAAAGATGGCCTTCTGTGCTGCCTTCGTTGACTGACCCACCCTCTCACCATCCTCCGTAAAGACCGGAATGCCGTACGTCAACTCCCTGCCAACAACACAACAACGATATCCAAACATTACAAAGCGCAACACAAACCTTTTATATTACTTGTGCGTGGAGCGCGGTGGTGTAGTGGTGGCCTCGTTGCCTTGGGGCTGGAAGGTTCGAGGTTCGAATCTACCTCGCCGCGTAAGGACCTTGGGCAAGTCCTTCACTCACAATTGCTCAGCGCTTCGGTATGAAACTCCGATGCAGTGTCCGCTCTGCATTCGGGAATGCCTCTGAGTAGCGAGAGCTTGAAGGGCACTATAACAAGTGTACATACAAACAATATCCATTGATAGCGTTTTATTTCAGAAAAATTAAAACGAGATTTATCTACATTTGTTTCGTTAGGACCGAAAAGGAGGCGAACTCATAACCCACGCATATAAAATTACTTAGTGAAGGGAAAAAATAAATCCACGTGGATGTACGAACCTGCTTCTCATGCATGGAATGTTGATGCAGTTGGCTGCGGCAACCGCAGCGAACGGAACGTAGCGTCCAATCAGAGGTGGCATGCTCTACAAACACACAAACAAACCACATGTCGCTACATGTACACCCAGACACCATGGGGTGAACTCTGGACACCCGGGGGTGAAATACGTACGGGAAATTGCTAAAGTCCAACAAGTTAGTGGTGGCGTCGTTGCCTTGGAGCCGGAAGGTTCGAGTTTCGAATCCACCTCGCCGCGTAAGGACCTTGGGAAAGTCCTTCACTCACAATTGCTCAGCGCTTCGGCGTGAAACTCCGATGTAGTGTCCGCTCTGCATTCGGGAGCGCCTCTAAGTAGAGAGAGCTTGAAGGGGTGCTATAACAAGTGCACATACAAACATTGCCAAGTTATCCAAATGAATTCCGACCCACGGACAAATTACCGTGCTACCAAGAGAGTGCAATATAAAGTAAACAGGCCAATAAGGAAAGTCTTACCTTGACCAGGTGATTAAGACCCAACGCTGTACCAGTGGCACCGACAGTTGCAGCAACATAGGACACTCCCAGACGCCTAAATGACCACACCACAAGACCCGGGTTTTAGACATCAATAAAACACATATAATAATCTGGCCGCACACACCTCAAAGGCATATGTTTTTCAGTGGTTCAATTGCTCAACCAGAATGGTGGATCACATATTAACTGTCTTCAAAAGGCGGCTCTGGGGAAACTACCGGTAACTGCACTTTCTCCTGACCAGTGAATGACTATATGTGCCTCGGAATCACATATCAGCGTGACCTTGCACACGCTACAAAAACATTTTTAATAATGATAAAGATAATAAAAATAAAAATCTCCCAATCTTTTCAACCTAAAATATAAGCTAATCTGATGAGTATATAACTGATATATTCACCATATCGTCGGTTGAGAATTATAAGGCTCTATGTCCATTTTTTGAAATTTTTGAGTTATTGGTACCATGACGTAGATCTTGTTCAGGGCTATCATGTCATGTGAGAATCTAAGCTGGATCTTCAATAGTAAAAGAGATATTTACTAAATTAAAAGGCTCTATGTCCCATGCATTTCAACAGACGTCTACGCTGCAAAGTTTTCATCTTTATGAGAATCATAAGGCTCTATGTCCAACAGCAAATAAGACCGCTGCGTTCAAGTCACGTGATTTGAATAAATTAGGTACGCAGCCAATAAGACCGCTGCACAGAAGTCACGTGATCTCAATCTATTAATAATAATTGGACCCACGCATTCTGTACATTGAGTGTCATAACTTTCATAAGGCTCTATGTCCAATTTTTGGGCATGGGGCTTTCTTAAAAAAATTCATAAAAAATGTTTTTACGTTTTATTCACAACTTTTTTCAATGTACAATGTTACTTAATTGACAAATGAACTAAATCCGTTAGTTAAATTTGTAATATTTTCAGTATTGTTTGTGTGCTTCAATGCTGAACTTTCAAAATGGAATAAAAAATGTTCAGCCCTCGCATTGAGAATTATAAGGCTCTATGTCCAATTTTGGGGCTTGGGGCTTTCTTTAAAACATTATTTTAAAATATTTTAACGTTTTATTCACATAATTTTTCAATGTACAATGTTATTTAATTGACTAATGAACTAAATTCTTTACTTACATTTGCAATATTTTCATTAGTGTTTGAGTGCTAGATTGTTGAACTTTCAAATTGCAATATCTCGGAATAGTACTTTTTGGACATAGAGCCTTATAATTCTCAACCGACGATATGTTAACTGCCTTCAGTGCTCAGGAGCACTGTGCCAAAAACACAAACGCGTCAAATTCACAACAGTATCTACGTCTCAAAATGAATTTTTTTGGCTGGGCAAAGATACAAATAAACCATCTAAAACTGAAGAACGGCAAAGAAAGATCTGCATTCGCAATATTTGCAAAGTAGAAAGAAAGAAAAGAAAGAGACGGGACTAACTGTGTTGAGATTGGTGAATCTCCACTCCGGTTTGAGTAGTTGACAATGGCATTGAATGACTGGTTAAACCACTGCCAGAAAACAACGGCTGGCGTCGACCTGCAATAGCAATAGCATTGTATTATATTGCATCTTACCATTTATAAAGCGCTTCTCGCAGCAAGAGCCTTCCAGAAGCACTCCCAGTGCGTTCTGCCCATAGAAAACAGGCAAGTTTTTAGATGAGAGAAAGACGAGGATACACTACCAGAAAGGATGGCAGAGCGAACTGATGGGGAAGCCCATTCCATAGGGAGGGACGAATGCAATAACATCCTTCATCATCTCCGAAAAGGACGATTTAAGGCTGCGATAAATTGCATCTGAGCAAACCCTAGGCAAAAGGCATATATAATTTTTATGGACAGAGGAACCCATTCCACATTATTAATACTATTGTTCAAATGAAATAAAAAGATAGATTAATGGAAAGAAGGCTGTCAAGACCTCATAGTCCAACAACTACTTTTGAGCATTAAAGTCCATGAATCTCATGACTACAAAACAAATCCTCTGTTGTTAAGAACTGATAAATCAGTATATTAATTATTCGTTTACGTCAATACGAATTGCTTGCTAGTACAGAATGTACTGGCGAATATTAATCGGTTATTAATGTTAATAAATCAATACAAGCACCCAGTAAACTGCACTTCAATTACTAGTTAATCTATGAAGAAATCAACGAGAAAGTTTGGACTTTGGTCCTCAGAAATTATCAGCTCGGCACAAATAAAAAATAATTATCACACAATCAAATGGCAACAGAAGCAATAAAGTTGTAAATCGTCAAATCAGTATCGTGGCATATATGACTCCCATTCAGTTAAATAAAACCATCCCCTGACATCCATGCCCGTGCTTGCGTTTGAAATACACTTAACATTTAAAAAGCAATTGTGTACATTCAACTTTGGTCCCAATTGGTTGGGAGACCCAGTTTGGCCCTCCTACAGCAATGCCTATTAGCCGGGAACATTAAAAACCGCTGCTTCCATCATTGCTCCAGTTGTCAACACAATTCTGGTCCAGATACTCAGCAAATGTTGCCATCTTTGTCAATTACGGATTGAAACATGTTGGCTGGGTTCCCAGTATGTACGCCGGCCCACCACTGGTGAATTATACAGTTCACGATTCATTGCTTTGCTTGCCAATGACATAATATCTGTTATTCAATACTTTCAACATCATTTATCTATGTCCGTATGTTTGAATGCATGCATGTATATACATGTGTGTGCAATGTGCATGTATGTACTTGAATAGATATGGGCGTATGGGTAAAATTAAACTGCAGGCAAATGGAAAAAAGTTCATTAAAAAACTTAATAATAATAATAATCACGACAATTTATATGGCACCGTAACACAGCCTTGCATTAAAAAAGTTATCACTAATGCTCTTATGACGTACCATCAAGTATCTGTATACACACAATTAGACAAACACAGAAAATAACATTTAACCAACTGACAAGGACGACCTTCTTCCATATTAATTTTAAAAAATTCATGAAAATAGTATTTTCTTAACATTATTTGAGATATTATTATTAGTGTTAAGAAAAAATACTAGTGCATCTGAATTGTTACTCTGCAAGAGACGCTAAATATATAATCTATAAAATAAATACAATTAATGAGAGCTGAGAGAGGGGGGGTGGGTCGTACTTGTAGAAGGTCATCATGCTGCCCGTGATGAACATGTTCATTGGAACCTGACACGACATTCGACCGAGAATGAACATCTTCTCGCCGGTGTCCGGATGAAAAGCCGAGTCGTAGAGGTTCTTCGATCGCCACAGCTCATCCTCCGTCAGTCCAGGCGTTACAATGCCACTCCTAGAATAAACACACACACACACACACACACACACACACACACACACACACACACACACACACACACAATATCATTAGTCTTTGAGATTTTCCTAAGTCTGTCCCTAGCTCACACATCATGTGGGGCGCGTTGGTGTAGTGGGTATGTTCATTGCCTTGCAGCCGGAAGATTCCAGTTTCGAATCCACCTCAAGTCGCTGCGTTGGGCATTTGGGCAAGTCCTTCACTCGCAATTCTTCAGCGTTTCGGTGCGAAACTCCGATTCAGTGTTCTCGCTGTAGTCAGGAGCGCCTCTGAGTAGAGAGCTTGAAGGGGCGCTATAACAAGTGCACATGCAAACAAACATTAAGTCTAGTCAGAGTTTATCTTAGTCTGTCCTTCTATGTCTGTCTGTCTTGGTCTGAATGTCGTTCCATAAGCTTGTTCTATCTTTGTCTGTGTGTGTTTACGTCTCTCCATCTTTCTCTAACATAGTCTGTCTGTCTATCAATCTACCTTACCTGTCCGTCAATAGTTGTCTCTTTGTCTCTCTATCTGTCTGTCTGTGTCTATCTGTATAAATGTCTTTTTATCTAAAGTTGTCTATTTTGTCTGTATGTCCATTTACCTCTCTGTCTGTCTGTCTATCTTTGTCCGTGTCTGTCTTTGTCTATTTGCTTCTGTCTGTCTGTCCTTTCATGCTTGAACACTGTGCTCATAGTCACAAGATACAGGAATTGCCTAAAATGTCAAGTAGGCCTACACACAATCAGAAGGCTATTTACATAGGGCAAATTCGAGCTAATAATATAGCGTCTTCAAAAGAACCCCTCAAAGCCACAGCATGTAACGAGAAAAAGATGGATATAACACAGACCAATGTTATGTTGTAGACCAGAGAGGCAGAAATCACAGGTCAAGGTCAGAAAATAAGGCTCCACTCGTAAAACAAGGACTTTGACAAACAAAACAACAATAAACCAATCCACTTGAAAGCCTCGACCACCCGTAAAAAGACAATAATAAAATTAAAATAATGATGATGATCATGATGATAATAATAATAATGATGATGATAGTGACAATGATGATGTATAGCATTGCAGCACAGCTGAGGTCAAGGAAAGAGCGTTGAACATAGAGTATGTTTGTCCAACAGATCATTGACATTTATAACCTAGAAGTCAGAGAACCAAATTCAACACGACAACTGCCAAAGAGGCCTAAGAACACCCAATGTCAATATCAGTCTCTGGTAACATAAGACATTGTTCGGGACACAGTTCGAGGGCTGAAGATCAGACTTGGTGTACAAAGAAAGCACGTTTGCATACATGTCGCATCCATGCACACATTGCACATTTCTCAATAACAGATCCAGCATTACTTCACTTTTGAAGGCAATGTACGACTCAGTGTAATGCAGTTCTGTACATCGTCCCAGTAGACGCTGTTTTCTCACCCTATCAATGCAACTTGGTCCAGAGACTGATGAGACACCCCACCCCCTTCAGCCCAGCCACATATATATTGTAAGGTGCTATATAAATGTCCATATACAATAATGCATACACATATACATTATATAGGCATGCTGTTGGCAACTTGTCTTTTAGCTCAGTCTATTGTGTTGCTCTACCTGATGTAATATTCAAAGCAGTTGCAAATGACAGTCAACAATAATAATGGGTTCATACATTATTTTGCTACCTATTAGATGTAATATTTAATCTAGTTGCATTTAATTAAAAAAATAACAATGCAATAACAAGACATGAGCAGAGGAAGCGCATTGTGTAGCACTTAAAATGGGCCATATTAAATGTCCTGATACGTACATTTAACTCATACACAAATACATACAAGTATACACAAATAGATACATATAAAAACCCATACAGAAATAAATAACTATGTACACAAATACACACATACCCAAACGCATACATACACAAATATATACATGCACTGCATGTACGTAATTGTGTGTATACCGTCTGAACCACTGGTATTAAAGAAGACCAATGGTGCTCAACTAACTCTGGATGAAACTCTCATGAGAGCCCAGTGCAGAATTCAAGAGATAGGTCTACACAAACACACATGCACAATTTTCACATGTACATTGTACGCACATTCGCAAAAGCAATAAGTATCAAAACCACGCATACATGCATGCACATACACAATACACATGCGTACGTGCACACACAATCAATTACCAGACATGTACCACAAAAACATACAATTAACACATAAAAATGACATGCAGAACAAACACACGCACACATATATACATGTACAAACATACAACTTTCACAAAATGTACGATCAAGACATGAACACATAAAAACAACATACGTGCAAAAAACAACACGACGTGCAAACACACATGCAAACAACAATATTTAGGACAACCCCACATGTATGCACAATTGCACACGTCCACACTTGAACAACTCGACAGTCAGGAAAATCGGCGAGCACGCTAGAAAAACGAAAGCTCAGATAAGAAAATGTTAATATTAAATTATAGTAAAGTTCCTCACTTGTACTTCTGGACGATTTCACGAGCGTGTTCCAGTTGGCCACCGGAAGCGAACACGTTCAATGGATTTGTCGTGATGAAGAAATGTTTCGCTCGACCCACGTACGTGCCCTGGTCGTAGCGCGGCGCGTCGATGTTAATCCGGTTGGGGCCCTCGAGGGAAGACATGGTCAGTACGTGTCCTCCGTCGACCTCTGAAGCAAACAAACAAACGCACGACTGGACTCGCACAAACGCACGACTGGACTACCACAAACGCACAAATGTACTTCCACAAACGCACAACTGGACTACCACAAACGCACGACTGGACTACCACAAACGCATGAATGGACTACCACAAGCGCACGACTGGACACCAACAAACGCACGACTGGACACGAACAAACGCACAACCGGACTACCACAAATGCACGAATGGACTCCCCAAACGCACAACTGGACACCAACAAACGCACGACTGGACTCCCACAAACGCACGAATGAACTTCCACAAACGCACAATCGGACACCAACAAATGCACGACTGGATTACCACAAATAAGAACGAGTTTTTTATATCGCTACCGACCAGGCTGTGCAAACAACCGGAGCCTCGACATAAAGCATCATTACTCGCACTTGAATTAGAGTTCTCTCTCTCTCACTCTCTTCCTCGATTAGGTCGAATCACAGTGTCCAAACAAACAACATCTCAGAACGGTTAGCCAGCTAAAAATACAACCACTTCCAACTCAGAAACAAGTCCATAAAAATAATATATTTGATTATTACGACCTTACCAAGAAACTAGCCACACAGAAACCAAAGATAATCCAGTATACGCACGCGCAAGCACACACGTAGACTGAAAACCCTCAGTAAACTATACAATAGTATACATCTGTACAAGCATCGTACAAACCATTCTGAAACCAATTAAAATGCATTTCAAGATGTCGTACAATGAGATAGGTCAATAAAATTGTGTCCTTGCTGAATGATTTTGAGCATTGATCACCTATGTATAGCAACATGTTTTTCAAACCATATTTTTTACAACAAAGTTTCAAGGTGAAGAGATTCTGCAATAAAATCAAGATCACCTTCAACTCGATTCAATTTAAATATTTATTTCACTCTACAACATAATACATTTGTTGGAAAATCCCAAACTTACCGTGTCAACCAAGTAGCTGAAAATCCTCAAGACTGAACTGTAGAGAAGTTCTAGATAAATACAAAAACAGCGTCAATGCAGACAATACCAACGTTACCTGCTATCAACATTTAGAAAATGTTACCTTCTTCACTATTTTTCTACTTTCTTATTTATGCCTGTAGATGGGAACCTTGGACCATTGGTGAACTACGGAACCTCAACTGCTTTAACTTTGCCAATCTGTAAATTGTTATCGCCTTAAACCTTGCACGTGCACACTGACACAAACAGAAAATGTTTTTTGGGGGGAGGGGTCAAAACATGCAACTGGGCCATGTAACAATGGGTGGATGTGACTAAAAATAGCATGTTGGTTGGAGCTCAGTGGACTCAAAACAGCGACCCTGGACTAACTGCTCGCCCATGGGCCATACTTGTCTCACATCTCATAGATTCAACTTACTTATGTTGAGTGTGTAGGCTAATAAGTGCAATAAATAATAATATACGTTAACTTGAGAAGAACCAGAATTTTTCTGCATGACAGCAATATTCGTGCTACTCAGTACTTGTCGAAACAATCATATTTGATATTGTCCAGCAAGGCACATACATCAGGTTCTTTATCACTCTACACCCTACAAGTCCTTTGATAGCACGGTCTTTTGTCAACTGCTCTTCACAATGTTTCCATGGCCACAGCAGTCGTGTACATCATCTATGCCTCCCTCCAGCGATCAAAAATTTTCGAGATAAAATTGACTGCGTTTCATCAAGTGGACAATCCTTTGTGGTTTCATGCCCGAGTATATGTCAAGTGTAAGTCAATTGGCCGAAGTGTCTGATGACAGACTCTTTACAGATATTAACATTGAATCTAATCATGTCATCCGGTCTTTACTCCCTCTCTTTTTAGTAGCTGTAATAACCTTCGAGCTGGACCACACAACTTCTCATTACCTAGATTAAAGATTGTCATAACTTCTCTCTCACGTATTCTGTACATATAAGCATATCTACTAACATAATATCTTATCCTTGCATTGCCACAGTAATCCTCTGTATCAAGTGCCATGTACAATAAATTTTCTGTTCAAGTTGCATATCTGTCCATTCATTCAATTCTTGAGTTTATATACTAGTGCTCCTTCAAGAGGCCAACTCAGAGGCGCTCCCAGTTCAACCACAGTGATACAAAAAGGTTTTAAAGAGCCCGTAAAACACTGATGAGCCAACCCTAGGTAGCAGGCATATCTCCCATGGGAGACTATTGAGTCTATGTCAGCTTAGTGCACTAATGAACAAAATTGATTGAAATTGATTGATTGATTGAAATGCATCACCCCTTGTACAGTACACACTCGATAGTTCTATCCCATACAGGAGCTTGATTGATGTTAAATCATGGCAAGATCATTACCACTAAGATGGATCATAACATTACGACTAAGATCGCATAAAATAATAGTGAAGTCTTGCGACTGGGAACCCTAGTCTCCTGAAGAAATTGCAAGGTATATGATTTGAAGTAGTTGATTTGAGCTTAACATCGTAAAATGCCTGTGTGGAGGGATTGTAAATATGCGAGCAAACAACTATGGAGATAGCAAGGTTCAGGAGAAACTAATTTAACGATCATCGCTTTAAAGAAGGAGGAGAGGTTCGTAGAACTGGCACCATTTCAGAAACTGGAAGGAACAACCTTAGGGCAGAAATTCTTCAGTAGAGAGTAGCACAGCATTCATGAAAAAGTTAGGAAGGGTGACTGCTAAGCATTCCAGGTTAGATATCAGTGGCACAAATACAGACAGCATAGCTTCCTAACCATTTAAAACCTGTTAAGCAATTTCCGATCATTTAAAATCGTTATGCTGTTTTGCGTTAAACATGCTTGTTCAGGTTCTGAAAGTTCAACATAACCTCCGGCCAGATCGAAACGCATAATTTGACTATATCGTCACTCGCATTTCTGGCCATGCCGATAAGGACTAGGATCATTCGCATACCAAGGACCGGTAATAGTGCAAACTACGACTGATAGGTCGCAACGCTCTATTCTAATAAGGCGTAAAAAAAAGTGTTGTGTTTCCGGTAACGCGACCGACCCATTTTTACGGCCGCGACCCAAATATTTTTGTAAAAAAATTTTATTAAAAAAAAATTTTTCCCAAAAAAAATTTTTTTTTTTCAAAAAAAAATTTAATTTTTTTTTCAAAAAATCTTTTTTTAACATTTGTATTGACATAACATAAGAGACGTCAACAAAATGAAATTAATAGAACTGTTTCTAGAGCTGTTTTAGGTGCAGACAGTCGGGAAATAGGCAGTTTATACTTTGCTTAGAACACGTACTTTGTTTCAGCGTGCAAAAAAGACTAGTGGGGTATACTTTTTCGGATAGTCACTGCATAAAAATATTTTACCAAAATAAAAATATTTTCCGACCTACCTACCCAATTTTTTTTAGCTCTGTTACCGGAAACACAGCATTTTTTTTAGGCCTAATGGTAATCCTGTAGTTTAGCGTCGTTAATTTTTTTAAGGAATTTTCTCCCGATAATCCCGCACTTTCAATATGACGTCAACGTATGACGTAAATCAGCCAATGGAGAGAGGGGCACTGGGTTTTCGGCGGCATAGAGAGGGAAAGTGGGCGCTGTTTTCTCGTGGAAGTGCCGAATCGTCGAGCTGACACGCTTGCAGCATGCATCGAACAACATATTTTACCCGGGTCCCAGACGGATGGGCTGCTTACGCCAACATCGAGCGGATACAGAATGGGATTTACCAGCATTCTGTGGTCGTGCATCAGCACAACTTTGTCAACCCCAATGACGACAGTGTGCATACGCAGAACATAGAAAATTTATGGATGCGCGCGAAGCGCAAGCTCAAACGACAATTTGGCACCAGTCGGGCACTTTCCCCTCCTATTTACATGAGTTCGTGTACCGTAATTGCTTTCGTGCAGACGATATTCATAAGAGCTTTTTGGTCACTTTGGGCGAAAACTACGCATAAAGACATTTCGCGTCATGAGAGTTGCGTAATGACACGTTTCTACTATCCTCATGTTGGAAAAAATTAACGACGCTAAACTACAGGATTACCATAATAATTTCGTGTGCGGCCATACTGTTTGCATGGACAGGACAGAAGTCGGCCAAAAAATCTTTGGTCTGCAGATTACCAAAGGACGCTATTAGTCTTATATGGAGACCAAGCGAGTCCGTAAACGTATCAATAGATCGCTTAGCATGTTTAAGCTCAATAACATATTGTTAACGCAAACAAAAGCGAAACGTTCACATAATTATACTGCAAAGAAAAGAAAACCGCTTAGAATTAATGCCGGTCATTGTGACTGACGTCTCGGTAGATCGTAAACAGTATGGCCGACGTAGATGCGTGCATAACAGAGCGGCCCGACATACGGCCCAATATTTCCGCGAAAATTAAAGCACGCTTCAATTTCATCAGAATGACTGCACTAACCCTAAAACTAACCCTAACCGACCCTCACGACGCCTAACCTGAGCCCTAACCGACCCTCACGCTTTGCATGTTTGGATGCATGTTGCGATATCGTCCATAGGCGGCACTCTAATTTTATTGCATTCCTTGGCGGCCATACTGTTTACGATTTACCGAGACGTCAGTAACAATGCCATTACGGAATATTCAAATGAACGCAAGAAACACAACAGAATGAACAACTTACATGAAAAATCCAACGATCAGCCATCAACAAGAACACCTTCGAATTCGACCTTCGCCTTCTCAATATTCATTAAATCAACGCCTCTCTGCACATGCGCAGCAGAGAAAATAGTAGGTTTGTTCACGTGGTTTTTGCTGAAGCATCTGGGGACTATTTTTAGCATAGCTAATATAACCACGATGTAAGAATTTAGATGGTAATATTAAGTGATGTAATATGCCAAGCAAATTTCTGTCCAGGGTAACGGCCTATGTTGTCATAGACCCTGGTCAAATCGGATCCATCCAATTTAGATGGTGACCTCACTCACGTCTCGAAATTGGCTAATTTAATTATATTCGCCAGATGGCAGCGGTGGCGCACCAAGACCCGCTTTATCCAATACAATGAACATTTAATGCATAATGCTCCTACGTTTTTGAAGTATTTGTAAGTGATATTAGCACTCAATAGAACTTCTCTGAGCTCTGTAATGTTCCATAGTTCCCTGTGTTCCTTGTTCCACGTTCCTTATGTCTCTGTTTCATTATGTTCCCTATATGGTTCTGTGATGCTCCGTGTTCCTTGATCCCTATACTCCATATTTTAAACCTAAGTAAAATAGGAACTGAGTTGTTCTTTGTTCCATATCTCTTCTGGTCTCTTGTGTTCCTGTGTCCATCTGTTCCCTGTGTTCCATGTAATGTTCCGTGTTCCTGTTCTCTATGTTTCATAAGTTATCTATGTTCTCTGAGATGTTCTGTGTTCCTTGTTCCCTATCTCTTCTGGTCCCTTAATTGTGTTCCTGTTCCTTATTTGTTCTTATTTTCTTTGCTCTCTGTCCCTCTTTTCCCTGTGTTCCATGTGATGATCCGAGTTCCTTGTTCTCTATGTTCTACATATGTAAATTAAGAGTTACTGAACTGCTTTGTGCTCCTTGTTCTCTAGCTCTTCTGTATCCCTGTGTTCTTGTTCCCTAATTTGTTCTCATTTGTTCTATTCCATGTCTAATGGTTTCAAGTGCTTCTTGCTCCTTATGTTCCGTGTGGTGCTACGTGTTCCTTGTTCCTTATGTTTCATAGTACATAATGTTCTCTGTGCTATTCTGTGCTCCCTTGTGTTCCTTGTTCATTGTTCCTTTTTATTGTTCCATGTTCCTTGTTCTCTGTGTTTCTAGTTTCTAAATTCTCTGTTACCTTGTGTTCCCTAACCCCGAGTTTGGGCCTTATTGGGGGGGGGGCCTAACCCCGAAAAAGGATACCATTTTCATGGTAAAAAAGTTGAATCTGGGCCTTCTTGGGGGGGTTAAACCCCCCCTCCTAGCCTCTGATAAACTCCGCCAATGGATTTAAGAACCTTTGCTGTAGGCTATTTCTCAGGAATAGCTCTCCACACTTGATATAATCTATCGGGTTATAATCTGGAGATTAAATGGCTATTGGTTCTTCTCAATCTATCTATCTATCTATGCAATTTATATAGCGCCCCTTAAAGGAATCTACTCAGAGGCACTCCCGACCCAGGCCCGACAGATACTGAGAGTAGGCCTATCATGGACAGACAATGAAGCCAGAACAATAATATTGACGTTGACCCGATCTCCTAGCTATCATCAAAGTCATATTTCCTAACTCACAATCAAACTCGTAGGCCTAATTTCTTTCCGCTGCCGGATCTTGTTCAGATAAATAGACCTAGGCCTACTTCGGTTAAATTTTAAATCAATGTCACGAAGTTAAACTTCGATCACAGATCATGTCTGAAGTGTCATTCGAAGAAAATTCAATATTCATCATTTTTTTTCAAGACGTTACGTAACGTTCAGCTATCCCCCACCCACATAGTTACATAACCTTCGTAACGTTTTCAATGACCCCACCCACCCACCCACCCACCATCGAGCGTTACGTAATTATGCAATGACCCCCTTATCTATTCTGTGAATAGATAAAGCTTTTATCTATTTTGCGAGTAATATAGGCCTATATATATATATGAGGTAGGCCTAGTTGATTGAGACACTTGGGTGCATTGATGTGGTGACTAGTGAGGAGTCTAGGATTTATTGATGGTCGAATTAAGCAACGATTTTCATCGGATCGGTTTAAGAAAATATTTCGAAGATATAATATGGCGCAGATTCAGCCGATACAAGTTCAGGAGCATCTGCAGGTGTGTGATGTATGATGCTGTAGGCCTACCGGTATATAAGTTGCTGACAGCGACGGTGTACATAATAAATGACCATTCACGCCCCCTCTCCTGCTCTTTCCTCCTAAATATTTTTACCATAATATATCGATTTAGGTGTTTAAATCGATGACCAACAAGGCTCCTGAACGCAGTGTAACGAACCCTGATGGTCTGATTTTGATTTTGTATATATAATTTTTTTAATGTATAATTATATGAAAATCCTAAGCTGTGTAAGCTTGCTTTGTATTTACAGTGTGTTTCAATAAATCCTGCGTTTGCAATATTTTTAACAGTTTTCAAGCTGATGTATCAAAAGGAGTCACCTTTGAAAGCAGATACAAAACTGGTGTTTAAATGGCTGCTGTCAAAACAATTTGGTGGCAGTAGGTTTTCGTGGATGGCAAAGCATCTGCACTGATTCTTATCCACACATTCTATGGGACTTCTGGACAATATTGCAAATGATCTTAAGGGATGATTCCAGGATTGTTTCAGGGCTGCTTCAGATTGCTTTGTGTACCCTTTTGTAAATACATTTTATCTGTTTATCTTGTGTAGAAGCTACCCTGCTTACTGCAGTCAGAGGATTTATTTTACTAGAAAACCTGAAAATGTCTTGGCATGGACTGAATTTGCACAGTATATTTTAAGACATGTTTTAGTAATGGGTCTTTTCTATTTACTTTCAGCTCCAAAATGTTGGCATCAATGCGGCTAACATTGGGTTTAGCACCCTGACAATGGAGTCGGATAAGTTTATCTGTGTCCGGGAGAAGGTGGGAGAGACAGCTCAGATTGTGATAATTGACCTCAGTGACATGAACAACCCAATTCGTCGGCCATTCTCTGCGGATTCGGCCATCATGAACCCTGCCAGCAAAGTCATTGCGTTGAGGAGTCAGTTTACTTCTGTTTATTAGGGTTTTACTTCGATTTTATGGTTTTGTTTATAGCAATTGGACAATACTAGGCCTACTGGTATTGTTATTATTATTAGTTTTACAACAAAATTTACTCTTGAGGTATTTCGTTCCCCCAGGGACTTATAAAATACAAACGCCATGTGTCACCTAATTCATTTCGGGCATAGGTGGTTATTATTTTTTTAAAAAGATTAATATTATTACAAACATGTTTTCATGTACAAATTTGAACAGAAATGTGAATCTGAGGTGCGTTGTGACCAGCTGAAGAACAGTTGTGTAAAACCAATGAGAAACAAAAGGTTTTGAGGCAGTTTTTGAAAGAAGAAATAGAGTTTAATCTTCAGATTATACAACATACATTGACTGCAAACCTAAGGAATTCAGCAGTAAGTATATTCTTTAATATAACCAGCTACAACCAGCTACAAAACAGCACTCTGATTCATGAGCAAGTATCACATTAATACCCAATGCATTGATCAAAACTTTCATTGTTCATAAATATTATTGGTATGTATTATTTTGTGATTATTGAGCACTCCTGTGCAGTTCAACAGGTGTTAATAAAAGCCATGGAGCTGCTAAGCTGACAGGTGGTTATGCAGTGATCCTAGCCTAATGCTTAGAAGCTTGTGAATTGTGGCTTCTCATGTGCATCCATGGGAATTTATGTTTGAGGAGAGACAGACAGTTACTGAAAAACAAATTAAATTTTATAGCAATAGAACTGCAACTTGTCGGATAATTTCAACAAGACATGTAGAAGAAATCTGGTGGGCAGTGTGCAATGAATTGTATTTTCGTTCTCATAGGTCATTGAAAATTTGGTTTTACCATGTTTTTGCAAGATGTGATATAATAATTTAATTTGGTTTTCGATTCTTCAGCTGGAAAGACTCTTCAGATAGTTAACATCGAGATGAGAAATTTTATGGTGAAGGCGCACAACATGACGGAAGAGGTTCAGTTCTGGAAATGGATCAGAGTTAACACGGTTGCCCTTGTGACTGACACGGCCTGCTACCACTGGAGCATGGAAGGTACGGCTTAGACGATGTTGCAGTCAAAACATTATGGGAATATTTCATGTTAGAAATTTACCAGACTGCTTTAAAGCAGCTCAAGTACCGTACAAAAAGAACAATTCATCATTTGTCAAGCGGATATAGGCCATTGTAGGGCTTCCATTATTTATGCAGAGCAGGCGTTTTGTATGGGGATCAGTGTAATCAGAGCCTACCACCATCATGTGTTAGGGAGAGTAAATGTGTCACGTATCAAATTTCTTCAAGAGATGTTGGGTGGATTGCAAATGAATTTAAGTAGTGGCTGTTAAGATTTTTTTATGAAATGTGACTTTGAGGATACTAGGGCTGAAAGTGGTTGGAAAAATTGCCGGGTCTCTAGACCAGAGGGGCTAGATAATTATCTTCAGTGCTTATTCAAGTGAAAACAAAATTAATGCCGGGTCTGAGACCCGGGCAGACCCGGCTCACTTTCAGCCCTGCTAACAACTCTTTTCGTATTTCATCATTATAAACTACATAGTTTAGGAAAGTGTTACGAATGATTGTATTCTTCAAGTCTCTTTATGGTGAGTAACCTGGGTCTGACTCTTGCATAATGCTAACATTAGAACTGTAGCATTTATTTGCTAAAAAGTAAATTTCTGCATTTTTAGGTCATTCACAGCCGCAGAAAGTTTTTGATCGTCATTCTAGTTTGGCTGGCTTCCAAATAATTAACTATCGCACTGATGCAAAGCAACAGTGGCTGTTGCTAATTGGTATATTAGAGCAGGTATGACAATATTATTACAAATTCTCTGGTTAGCCGTTGCTGCTGCTGCTGCATGCTCTGCACTCGTAGTGGGAATTAGACAGTAAACTATACAAGTTTTTAATGTTTTTAAAATATTATTTTGGCTTTGCAATTTCTGTTCTTGATTTTCTTGAAACCACATGTTGTCATTTCATCAATTTCCGATTGGCTAATTGTCTTTATTTATTTGCATTACTTCGGGTAACATAAAGTGCTGCATTAAAGTGCTGCATTACGCCATAGTCAACTTGGTTACAACTCATGTTATCGTAAATACAATAGCATGTTTATTTTATTGCCCATGAAAATATTTCACCATAATTTTATTGCAGGCCAATCGCGTTGTGGGAGCAATGCAACTGTACTCAGTGGAGCATAAATTGAGTCAGCCGATCGAGGGAAACGCTGCTGCTTTTGCTCAGTTTGCTATTCCTGGAAATGCCGCTCAGTCTACACTCCTCTGTTTCGCTGTTCGTGGCGCTCAAGGAGGAAAGGTCTGCATGTTTTAACAGGGGCGGATACAGAAACTTTGGACAAGAGGGGGCAAAAAATTCTTTGCCTTGGGTGTGGGAAAAATTCCGTATCCGCCAAAAAAGTTGATGACCTTTTATTTAGTCATCTGGTCGGAATTTCGGGAAAAGTATACCATTTTTTCCGCCAAAAAGTTTATGACCTACTTTTAAGTCATCCAGTCCAAATGTCCTTATTATACATTGTTTGAAAACTTGTTGAAACCAAATGGGGGGCCTCGATACATGGGCAGTTCTAAATGGGGGGGCATGGCCGGATTGGCACCCTCTGGATCCGCCCTTGTGTTTTAACAACTCTCTGTTGCCATAACTTGATCATTGATATTCACAAAAAGGATACCAGTGTAAATTTGTAGGGAGCTAGCAGTTTCTGGTCAACATTGAATATTCTAGTCATTATGCAGGTTTTACAACTTGTTGGATGTAAATATTTGAGAAAGCAATAGAAGTGCATTTTATTGTATTTGATATGCAATGAATCTGTTAGTAGTTGCTAACATTTGGTAAATAAGAAAAGATGCATGTGACTGTTGTGACAGTGTCCCTTTAGCTAATTCAGCATTGGCTGTTTATAGTTGGCCATGAAGTGTATGTAGTCTGTGTCAGGGGTTATTCTAAGAAATTTTTAGAACTGCACAAAACGACCTTTTTAGTCGTCCGGACCAAATGTTTGATCGTCGAAATCCCGTGGAAATATTACCATTTTGAAAATTTTCCACCCCCCCAAAAAAACTGATGACCCTTTTTTAGTCCTTCGTTCACTATAGCACTATGAGTTACTGCACAAAATCTTATTTTCAACTGCACAAATTTATTTTCCAACTACACACTTTGTGTCCAGCTGCACGTTAAAATAACCCCTGGTCTGTGTGTTATTGTTGATATTTACAGTATATTGTTAGTCCTTCGCACTGCAATGATGAGAGTGTACTAAGATGGAATGGGAAACCAATGCGACTTGTTGTTAAAGTGTTAAGTTTGTCATTTTCTATATAACCAATGTATTGTTTGTGCTTATAGCTTAATGTGATTGAGGTTGGCCAACCTCCTCAGGGCAATCAACCGTTCCCAAAGAAAACTGTGGATGTGTTTTTCCCTCCAGAGTCACAGAATGACTTTCCGGTTGCAATGCAGGTTCTTTTTTTCAAGTTTCATATAGTGGTAGTTCTTCATTTAACTTCCATTTATTGCTGAATAAATTATAAATGTCCAGGTACTCGGATGATTCAATTGCATTACATCTGTGTTGGCCTGCTGCGAGCCTGTAAGCTTATTTATTTAGTTTACAGAATTGGTGCTTTGTAATTATTTGGTGTTAATATGCTAGTATAGGTAAACCCTTATGTTTAAAAATACAACATTAGTTATTTTGAATGAAGCCTCACGTTGTGACATGATAGCCCTGAAACTATGAGAAAATAAAAAGTAGTTGGTTTTTTAAATTTTTTTTATTTTCAACGGAAGGTTTTAATTTTATTTGAAACTAGAGATATGATCAGTTACAGCTGTTTTGCAGTTATTTGAATGAGTCTTCACTGTTCATGTGACAGAAATACCAAGAGATGTGCATAGGAACTTGACAACTGAAACAGTCCTCACCTAAATTCATTTACCACAATGTAGTGTGATTACCAATATATGTAATATTTTGAGCTGAATAAAAATTATTTGGATTTATTGCTATTCGTAGGTTAGTCCTAGATACGATTTCATCTACCTGATTACCAAATATGGATACATCCACCTGTACGACATTGAGACAGTTACCTGTATATACATGAATCGAATCAGTGAAGATACAATCTTTGTGACGGCGCCACACGACGCCTCTCATGGCATAATTGGAGTCAACCGCAAAGGACAGGTTGGATTTCGTCGTCTTTTATGATTATGAGCGTGTTGTCTTATCGTTTCTTTTATTTCTGTTTTTGTTATATCATATATTTTCTTTTTCATTTAAATAAGGTTGATTGTTACTTTTGCTTTTGCAACTTTTGAAAAATAACTTGATATAAACATTAAACAAGTGATGATATTATTCGTTGCGATCATATTATTCGTCGCTGTCACTTTAATTGGAAGAATCTGAAAAGTGCTTATTTATATGTCGTTAAATGGTTGAATGATCATTCCTTGGATTGGTTGCTGTGTACATAGGCGCAACCACGTACCCTATGGGACCCACGGGACGCGTCCCCTCCAACTTTTGAGTGGTCCCCTAACTTTATTATTATGGTCCCTCCCAACTTTTTGGACGTGATTCATTATGGTCCCCCTCAACTTTTAGGACGTGATTGCTGTGTAGGTGTTGTCTGTGAGTGTTGAGGAAGACAGCATTGTCCAGTATATTGCAACAACCCGTGAGAACCCAGACCTTGCTCTTCACATAGCATCTCGCAACAATCTCCCTGGTGCTGAAGAGCTGTTTGTGCGCAAGTTCAACACCCTCTTCCAGGGCGGCCAGTACGGCGAGGCTGCAAAGGTGGCTGCCGGAGCACCAATGGTAAGACCTGTTTCACAATTTTTTACATAGGAATTAGTAACAAAAGTATTTGCATTGTTTAGCAAGCATCTTTGATCTTGATATGAGGCATGACTGTGTTTATCCATAAGTAGGAGATTTGTTATTACTGAAAATGTAAGCATTCTTTACAATTGCTTATGTTTGCATTGGTAGTTGAAAATGTGTAGCTGTTTTAGCTGCGGTTTGTTTGCTTGGAATGGCAGTTCTAGGATCTGATGAAAGAACAATTATGAAGCGCTACAGTTATGTTTAGATGTGATGTAGAGCTTTTGGGGGGTAAAAATCCCCCACTTGTTGGTACATAATCGGTTTAGTTTTATGTTATACTAGCTGTACCCAGCCACGCGTTGCTGTGGCAAAAAAGACTTCCTCCTCCCCCCTCCCCCTCCCCTCCCCTCCCCCTCCGCGATGGCGACGCGTATCACGCCATAAAACGCTTGAGCAAGAAGGCCGTAATGAAATGCGAAGGCCGTAATGAAATGCGCTAAAGAAATTTACGGAACAAACATGCCCGAATTGGTATGCAAGGCTTATTGACGGGCGTAGGCTATGTGTTGAAAACGGCGGAATTTGCAAAGTTGCTTTTTTAGCTTAAAAGATTGCGCTTTTTCCCAAAAAGCATTATTAAAACCCGGCCGTGTTGGAACTAAACGTTTTGGTGAAGTTTCGAAAGCAATCAATGAAGAAAGTTCGGAGATCTTTCGTCAGGTGCCAAACGCGGTTAGATTTTTATATTTATAGATTATACTCTTCTATACATTTCAGGGCATCCTTAGGACTCCACAGACGATTCAGAGATTGCAGCAGGTTCCCGCACAGCAGGGCCAGACCTCACCACTTCTGCAGTACTTAGGATTTCTCTTGGATCAGGGCCAGCTGAACAAGTATGAGTCCGTGGAGCTTTGTCGTCCATACCTCCAGCAGGTACAGAAACACCTTCTCGAGAAGTGGCTGAAAGAGGACAAGGCAGGGAAACCATCTTTTTAATATCTCTTAACCAAGAACTTTGTTTTTTGCTTTCAATAAGCCTATAAATACAGCTGATGTAGTAGATATTGAATGCTTTTAAATGGTTTCTGTTTCTAAACTTATCCTGATGTTATTTCTGAGAGCTGTTTATTATTGTGTCATAAACTAATGGGTGAATTGATACTAGCCTTATCTGCTGTATTTCATGCATGCTTGACTTTGTGATGGTTTCAGGGTATTGTGATCACATTTATTAATAGTGTGTGGCCCTCTGCATAATCAGCTTAACTTTATATCATGTGTATTGGTGAATTGTCTTGTTGGAAATTTCTTGATCCTCCACATTTACCTATGCAAGAACTAAATTTGTAAATGAACCAACCGAGTCTAAACAGGTCTTTTAGACCTTTGTCGGCTGACTGCCTGACCTGCACTAATGTTCAGTTTTTAACAATTCTTGTTGAATTTTGGTTGTAAATGTATGTTACGGCTATGTGAACGTTGATGGGACATGCAAGTCATTAAGCAAGAAACAATTTTTTTAAACAATAAAAACAATTTCCTTGTCTGCAGTATACCGTTGTTGCGTGGCTGTAACCCGTTGTAGCAGAGCCAAGCTGCAGTATGTTACTGCATTTTTTCAAATGCATGCTCTCTGCATCATATCAGCATGTTTCCTTTGTACATATAGCACTCAGAAGAATAATTATCAGCAAAAATCAGGACTAAGATAGCACTCATATATGGAGATTATTTTTTTAAAATTGTGCTTGTTTTGAGTTTTTGAAACCTGTTTCTGTGGTGATGGGGGAATTATATTTTATATGCTAATGTCAAATTAATTTAATAGTGGTTTGTTTGTTAGTCAGTTTTACTGTGATGATTTAAATTGTAGCTGGAGTGTAGCGAGGAATTGGGAGATCTTGTGAAAGTGGCTGATCCTACTCTTGCGTTGTCCATCTACCTGAGAGCAACTGTTCCAAGCAAGGTATGGAAAAAGTGTTAATATTGATCGGATTTGCTCCGTTTGGATCAGGATTTACACCTGTGCAAGTGAAACCTGACATGTGTTGTTGGCTATCAAAAGAAGTTTTATTATGAGAATGTTGTATTGCTTTTCTTAAACATTTATCTTATTTATTTCTTCTGTGAGCTACTGTGTGTTTGCTGGTAGTTTAATAAAAAATATTCTTTGTAAACTTCGCTGAATATTTGAAGGTTGCTGTCCACCCAGTCTTGGTGTAATGGATTTGAGACAATTTACATTTCTCAATCAGTCTCTGGTTTTCGTAGCTGTCACTGTTTGTTTTGACGTTTGTAGGTGATCCAATGCTTTGCGGAGACTGGTCAGATCTATAAGATCATCCTGTATGCCAAGAAAGTGGGCTACGTTCCAGATTACGACTTCCTGTTGCAAATCATAATGCGCAACAATCCGGAGCAGGGAGCACAGTTTGCCCAGATGATTACCAAGGCTGATGAACCACTTGTGGACATAAACCAAGTAAGAAACTGGTTCATGTGACTTTAACTGCATGGACCATGGTGATATTATTATATTGAGCGATTGATAGATCCGTTAACAATCACCAAATCTATCTCGCACAAGCAATGCCTGAAAAGTAACTCTGCTACTCAATCATTCATTCCGATACTATGATCCACATGGAGTTGGGGTATACAATGAAGACTTAACTACAGACCCTATTATTCTATAAGAAAGACGGAAGTTGAAACCCCAAATCTCTTCCGGCAAATCTCACCTTGATCGCAATAGATAACACCTGTCAGACTACAGGCGCAGAGAGTGCCTCTGGTTGGGTTTCTTGAAGAGGCGCTATATAAATTCTCGGAAAGAATGAATGTTATAAAAAAAGGAAGCCCCAGGTGGAAAGTTTCATCTTCACCATCATCAGTGCTGCCACGCCATCCTTTTGACGGCGATGGGTGCGAATGAATGATCTCTGCTGTCTTCAAGTTAATTGCTTCCTCCGACCAGTGTACTGCAGTAGCCTATGTGCAATTGATCCTTCTTGCAAATACATACCATACAACAACAAAAATCAAAATATTGGTTGATGTTTATTAATTACAATGAGAGCAAAAGAGTAAGTGAGTAAATTACAGGCAAGGCAATTATGAAGCAAAATTTTAGATTTCACTACGAATTATGCAACTTTTCATTAGAACTACACTGTGTCCACGATAAAGTAGATCACACAAAAAAGTGTCATAACTCGGTCAAAACTTGTAGGATTTGTCTGAAATTTTACACACAACAACAGTGGCCATATTTACACGAGATCCTAAAGCCGATTTTAAATACTCGTGAGTTTGCCAAATTTATGAGCGTTTGAGATGCAGCACCGAAAAATGCAACTTTCCAACATGCAAAAGCTGAAAGGAAGCAAAATTCAGCTATAATTAGTGCTCAAAATGTCATTTTTGTTCACGAGCACACGACCGTAGACGTAGTGGTGTAGTAGCTGTCCCGGAAGACACTCGGCTTCATATCCCGCAGCTGTGGCCGTCCAGCAGTCCAGATCTTGATCCGGAGTACATGTGGTGGAGGAGCGTGATTTTCGTTCACGCGTATTCATGACATCGATAACCGTAGGGCGTAGGGCGCGTCTGTTTGAAGATTGGAAGTTGTTTAACCAGGTGATCATCGACAGGACCATCAAACAGTAGCGTCTACGTCTACGGTCGTGTGCCCGTGAGCAAGGTGGACATTTGGAACACCATATTCAGCTGAATTTCACTTCCTTTCAGGTTTTCCATGTTGGAAAGTTCAATTTTTCGGTGCTGCATTTTAAACAATCATAAATTCGACGAACACGCGAATATTTCTAATCGGTTTTAGGATCTCGTGTAAATATGGTCACTGTTGCTGTGTTTAAAATTTCAGACAAATCCTAAACGTTTTGACCGAGTTATGACACTTTATTGTGTGATCTACTTTATCGTGGACACAGTGTAGAATAATAACTACCAAATTTTAGTAATTAGTTGACTTAAAATTAGCTATCATGATAATTAACAATTAATTAGTTTCTGTATTGCTAGGACTTCGAACAATTGGTGTTCCTATATTATAGTTTACCTATGCGCTAAGATTATAGGCCCCTACGTTTTTTGGTGGCCATATTGGATAGTAGCATGATCACTTTATTGCAACTTGGCCCTGAGAATATTAAACCGGACATTTCATTTGCTATTTTAGCCGCAGGCTTGCAGTTTCTGATCGTGAATGAGTGATTCAAAAGTGTTCTGCAGTCAATCCAACTGACATAATTACGCATTTATGATTTCGCTGCCATATTGGCCGTCATCTTGGATTGTAACATTACTACATTAATACCACTATAATAAATCGATTCTGAGGTCTTGAGAATATGAAAATTGACAACTAACATTTGTTATTTTAGCTTAGCCTACTTATGAGCTGAGATATGCATATTTTTGTGATTTGGTGGCCATATTGGCCGCGATCTTGGATTATGCCATTAACTACATTACTGCCACTATTATATATCGATTCCGTGGCCTTGAGAATATTAAATTTGACACTAAATTTGTTATTTTTAGCTTATGAGCTAAGATGTGCATATTTTTGTGTTTTGGTGGCCATATTGGCCGCCATCTTGGACAGCAACAGTACTACAATAATGGCACCACGATACATCGATTCTTTGGCCTTGAAATTGTTGAATTTGGCACTTTATTTGTTATTTTAGTTTACCTATGAGCTGATAGGCCTATATGCATAGGCTACATAATTTGTTGCACTTTGGGCGCCGTTTTGGATTGTACCATTACCACGTGCACTATTGCCGCTGTATGAAATCGATTTCTTGGCCTTGAGAATGTTGAATTCGGCACTACATTTGTTATTTTAGCTTACCTGTGAGGGGTCATTGCATAATTACGTAACGCTGAAAATGACCGTTTTTGACCCACCCACCCACCTTGTAACGCTTCGTAACGCTTCCCTTGACCCACCCACCCTCCCCAGCGTTACGTAACGGTTGTTACGAAAAATCAGTTCAGATTTAGGCCTACCAGACCTATATGCGAATTCGTATTTATAATTCATATTTTCATAGCGAATTTAAAATAGTATGTGAATTATAATTTGACGGTAGACTATATAGGCTTAAAATATACAGAATGTTTTATTTAAATAAATGACAGTCATGCTTGAACTGCAATTTCTTAGATTTTACCTCAAGAATACAATTTTACACAGTGCCGAAAAGTCTCATGGACTAAATCGCTCATTTATAATTAATCAAAATTAAGATGAACGAATTATCTGCTTCGTCTGGATACTTCGATATTAGGCCCTATTATAATTATTGATAGAAAAATGAATGAGTTCTGTTGAGCATCAATTTAAAATGTTTGAGATTCGTGTCCACTAAGTGAGATATGCTTCAAAGTGGTTTGAATCTTCGATGTCAGGAATCAAAGGTGAATTAGGCCTACTCCCTATATACTTTGTTCCGTTTTTTTTTAAATTATCACAGATCAAAACAATTCGAACAGCGGTTTCCGGTTTGCACCTGGCATAGCCTATAACTAGTGTCTGCTGCCGCATCTTCTTCAGATATAGGCCTATGGGCCTACTTCGGTTATGTTTTAAATCAATGCCACGAAGTTTAAACATCGATCACATCATTTGTCTAAAATGTCATTCGATGGTAATTTAATATTCATTAATAAATTTTTCAAAGCGTTACGTAACGTTCAGTTCCCCCACCCACCCACCCCCGTAACGTTTCGTAACGTTTTCAATGACCCCACCCACCCACCCTCGAGCGTTACGTAATTATGCAATGACCCCTGAGGAGATTTATACATAAAAATTATTTTTATGTTTTGTGTTTTGTAAGCCATAGGCCTATTGGCCGCCATCTTGAAAGTACGTTAACTTTTGATTCCAACCCATAGGCCTAATGCTTACAGACTCACTCGATTCTTGTCTAGGCATGTATATGCTACATGGAAAACCTTGCATGCGTTCCCCCACTTCCAAATAGACCCCCTCTATAGTAGTGAGCATGACGGTTCTGGTGTATTGCAGAGCTCGTTCTGCAGTCTTATAGAGAGGCAGCAGCAGCAGACAACGCCAATGGCACCACGGAATTCCCAACAGTCAATTAACAACAGCAGAAAAAGCCGAGCAGTATAGGGGCCTAGGTAGGGAAAAGAAAAGCAGTGTGTGTGTGTGTGTGTGTGCGTGCGTGTGACAATGCCTCCTTCTCAACCTTTTTCTGAACGTTTCCGCTTAGGAACTGATTTATTTACAGACAAAATAGGCCTGCAGGTAGCAAAAACCCTCAGCTACGCTGAAACAAAGACACGTAAAACAAAGACAAAGCATTGTATAGGCCTACAGTATGACCCAAACCCGATTACATACAATGTTTGAAATCAGACCACCACACTCTATGGGGCACCTGCTACTAGGGCTGCCAATTGATTTTGCCATTCCGGGACAACCATAGTCTGCAGTAGTCACTCGATATATAGTTGATATGTCATTAGCCTTCGATCCTATTTAGGCATATAGGTCCTAGTGTCCTTTATAATTGCAAGTAGCCTAAGTGTAACAAATATTGTGTATCCCAATGTAGGACATAGCCTACAATACACTAAAAAAAGTCGTTTATATATATATATATATATATATATATATACAGGGTGGTCCAAAATAAACTGCACAGTGACAGTTTTCTTGATATAAGTATAACAATTCAATGTTTAATGCCATTTTTCTTACTTATATATATATTTTCTCTGACGTCATCATTGACTTCATCATTGTTTATCATAGTTTATGGTAAAGAAGTTGTTGTTTATAAGAGATTGTGATCATGGGACGCTTAACTGAGAAAGACCGATGTCTAATTTGGAATCTACGAACTCAGAAACATTGGGGGTCGTGTGGCCCCCAAACAGCCCGGACTTGAATCCAGTCGACTACGCTGTTTGGGGCGCCCTTCAACAGATGGTATACCGTCGTAGAAGTTTCACCACAGTGGATCAGTTGAAAGAAACAATCGTCACAGAGTGGACCAAGCTGTCACAGCGTTTCATTGACCGCGCAATTGATCAATGGCGTCGTCGGCTTCAATGCGTGGTCGAGCAGCAAGGATGACACATTGAACATTTTATGTAACAAAATCCATCCATGCATGTAATGTTATAGTAAAAATAATAAATATTGCTGTGTTTTTGTGAATTTTCACGGTTATATTTGAATTGGTCTGAATAAAGTACTATCAATTTATCATTGTGCCATTTATTTTGGACCACCCTGTATATATATATATATAGCCTAATATAATAGGCCTATAACATAATTGCAGATACATTTTCAAAAGACAATTGATCTAAATTTGAGATAACAGTCAACTTAAAGAAAATCGTTTTGTAAATTTCAGTAACCTATATACCTACCAGAGTAACCACTCATGATCGAGCTCGTGGCACGAGCGAGGCACATAGGCTATAGGTAGGCCTACCGGTATAACGGCGCGGCCGGAGGCTTATAGTATATATGCTACAACAGTACTATTCGTCATGCATGCAGCTTGCAGATCTTTGTCTTTATTCGGTTTGCGACTGCATGGAAAGAATAACCTCTCTTAGGCCTGAGCTTCCTGCATGCTTGTGCTGAAGTATTGTCATGCTAAAAGTTGTATTTAATAAAAAATTAATGAAGAAAAACTAGTGATCGACACACCGCACATGGTTACATAAAGAGATAGAAAAAGGAGTGTAGGCCTACTAGTACAATTTCGATCGTCAAGATTTGCACAATTTTCTTTGTAGGCCCACACGACATTGACAAGCAATGAGCAATATTTCCTGACCAGCCATTGGCAGCGTGATACCAGCCAGTGGGCTGGCGTCGTGACTGGCCACCGCCCATAAACACAGATGACATATCACAGACTATGAAGCTCTGCACATCGCCAATTTTCATAATTAGTTTATTTCGACATAGGAAGATAAGAGAAGTATCTTGGAATACGTTTAGATCTTAATCAACACTCTATTAATGTTAAATTCACGATTATGATTAATAAATAAATTCAGCTCGACGATCAGGCAAAATTGATGCAAGCCCATCTATAGAGATCATTACGTCACTGAGGATGTGGAATCTCAAATACTACTAACTACAGACGTCACATTCTCACGTAGTAAGGGATGCCACTCATAGCTTTTTTACACCTAGATCTAGGTTTTTCGGTCTTGTCTAGTTTTTAGGTTTTTACAATATACGTCGATGGGTTTTTATGTTAGAATCTAGCTTTTTCTAGCCTTTTTTCTACCCGATTTCACCTTTGATTAAATTCAGAGTGGCATCCCTGCACGTAGTCCGTCGCGGTTTGCTTAGGGAATGGAGTAAACTTCGAGGGAAAAGTCGGTGATTTCGTGCGGAAACTCTTCCTCTAATGGAATCGTTTTGCACATATTTACCGACTAAATCCCGAAACATCGTTTTTTCCGACTAACGACGGATATCGTGAATCATGAATCGGTGCAGGGTTGGACTGATACTGGTGCTGCTGGCCGTGGGCTGCAGGGTCGGAATGTCTGAGATCCACCGTGCCAAGTCTTTGAATGTGAAGCCTCGTCCTCACCATCATAACCAGTACCAATATCCGTCGCCACGAAACGCATTTGTAAGCATATTTCAAAGTATACATATGCAGATTTAGATATTGTGTTTTGCGCGACCTTGCATGCATGAGCTAATTCAATTATTATATTTACACAGGATTAAAGGAAGGTAAACTTGATGGTGTTTGGCCTAATCATTTTAAATTCAATTTTCTGAGGTGGTACTAAGTGGAATTATTGTGGAAGCAAAGAGCAGTGCTAATTTAGTTCAAAAAATCATTTTCATTTTGGTTTTTATTTAGTTCTTCATCAATAATTTCAGTTTAGGTTTGGTCTTAGTTTTATTTCTGATATTTATTGTAGTCTTAGTTTAGATTTGTATTCAAAAAATCATTTTTGTTTTCGTAAACTACTGACTAATCTTTTTCGTTTTGTTTTCGTTCACGGAATTAGCAGGCGAGTGACGTTGAGCAGGTTTGGGCAACAAATGTGGTGAATGAGGGGAGAGCAAGGCAACTGGAAGGGATGTGGGTTAATTAAACATGAATTGGAAACTGAGCCATAAAAGTTAACCTAGTTCATGTCGAAAGAATCACCCTCTCCCACTAGGTTCTAATGCCTTTAAGAGGCAAGTGAGGTAGGTAAACATCAATGTGAAATGAGAACCACTCCAGTGTGCAATTGACTGACCCCATGCCCAAGAGGGATTAATCCGAGCTTGATGTGCTGTACGCGATACACTCGTTAGAAGCACTGTGCAGTTGTTAAATCCATCTAGTCAAAACGATTAAGGGTGAAGAAATTCAGAACACTCCATGTATTTGAAACATACGGCTACATCCCAGCCTTTTATTTTAAAATATAAAATCTTGAAAATGAAATAATATCATATAAATTATTCGCTTAAATATATATGATAAATTCCATGTTGTTAAAAATATTAATTTGCCCAATTACTTTTTGAAAGCTGAATAAGGGGTCTGGAACGCCGTTTCAGAGTATTCCATTAGAAAAAGCCGCTTGCTAATTCGATGGCTATCTGTTTCCTGTTCTTGTAGCCTGCTTCCGACGATGTTAATGCATCGGATGTGTCATGGATGCACAGCGTGGTTTGGGGTCACGAAACTCAGACGTGGCTGTTTTCCATCATCTCCGCCTGCTTGGTCGGCCTGAGTGGAATCTTTCCGCTGGTCATCATACCCATAGACGCTGGAAAATCGCTTCGCAGTGGAGGTATTGTTGTCCTTTTCCTTGTTTCACACTTATTTTAGATGCTGTTTGTTTCCTTGAACAATGAACGTTCTTGTTTTGTTTGGATGTGCTATAGTTTACACATCCAAAGCATTTGTATTTTTAATATATATTTTATATGTATATAAAATTATATATATTCATATCTTATTGTGTTGTATTAAAACATTTATTAATTCTGCATTAGAAACTCTTACAGGAATTTATCAAGTGCCTCTGACAGAGTGAACCGTTCAGAGGCACTCCCAGTACGGAAGGCCACAAGAGAATAGTTCTTGAGAAAATCAAGTGAGGAGGATTACCAGCTACAATTTGAGATCGAGTAGATTAAAGCTTTAGTATTAATGTGTTGTACGTAAACAGTCTTTAAAAGTTTGCAGTTGCTAGATTCCAGAGCAGCATATTCGGAACATGTATTGTGTATAAGTATTTATTTATAGATCTTTGTTTATTATTATTATTATAATATTTTCTTCAAAGCCATTTCTTTTATTCTGCAGTGTGAGTGTTATGATTGGTTGATGCATCAAATCATGTTGTTGATTTTATTTAGTGTGTACTGAGTCCGGTGAGAGTTCCTAATGCAGAATTGGACATTTCTTGCTAAATGGTTCTTACAAATATGCAACCGCTTAAAGATCGGTTAGAATCAGTCATGCACGCAGCGCTTTGTGACGCATTGTAATGGCAGCTGTGACACACGCCACTGGTTATACCACATTAAGCTATGCAATGAATTTCTCGCAAAGTTGCCTTTGTGGCTATTTATATCGCACACTACTTTGCATGTGCAACACGGTCTTGCTGTATATGGACGATGTGTACGAAAGCCTAAATAAATTTTGCATCATTTTTAGACTGGGCTTTTTAACCGACAGTATTGTGTATTTTTTTCAATTTGTTGTATGAATATCGTTTGAGTTTTCTGATGTAAAAAAAGTCACAAAACATTTCCCGTTGTGAGAAATCAATGCCCGTGACCGATCGAGGTTTGCTGGTGCAGTGAGCAAGAGGTTCAGTAGACCGAAACAACACCGCTCCATTGTTGTAAACTGCCTTTGAACGTTAGGTCATTTAACCCATGGGTGCTTAGTAGTGTAGTGAGTAGCTTGCTGTACTCTCAGACGAGACCTCATAGGGTTAAAATCCCCCAACAGGGCAGAAATTTGGTTCAAGATATCTGCTCCACATGTGTCTCCTCTAGCCAACTCAGCCGTAGTGAGTGTACACTGTGGGCGGGAAGATGTGAAGGCAGGGGAGAGGGTTGGCCACCCGCTCATATGCCAAGGCTTTGAAAATGAAGTTGGTAGCAATAGTGAAGTTCTGAATAAGTAAATCATGATTTGATCTCTGAACTTTCGTTATTTAATCAAGTTTTGTCATGATTTATTTGCTTGAATGTGTTGAAGCTCCCTTGTAGCGAGATGTGCTGTGTCATGACCATGTAGGAGTTGTTGGTTTCATCATCATCGTCATCATCACCACCACCATCATCATCACCACCACCTCATCATCATCACCATCAGATTTCATACCCGTTGTTTCCTCAGAGCTAGCTTACAGACTGCTTTTTCCTCTTCTTCATTTTTAAGCTAAATGTTTAAGTTAAGAATGGAAAGCATTATGGCAGCATGCTTTTGGAGTTGTAGTTGAATTATGATTTGAAATTCTGCTCTGTTAAAACGCTTTTGTGAGGCATTGTAATGGCATCAATGACAAATTTCACTGGATATACCTCATTGAGCTATGCAGTAAATTTTGCGATCTATCGAGTCATATTGTTTGTGATTCGTGATGAAACTAGTGAGAGTTGATCATTTTGTTCTCTTCATAACCCGAACTACATGCTGTGACCAAATGTTTTCCATACATAGTATAGACGTTTAAAAAAACCTCTGAACTAGTTTGAACCTTTTTCAGAGCTATTAAAAAGCTGTAAATTGTAATTTAAACAATTGAACTTTGACTGTGAACTTTGCTCTTCAGCTGCCAACGACGGACTGAAGCTGCTGCTGAGCTTTGCGGTCGGTGGGTTGCTAGGCGACGTCTTCTTGCATCTGCTTCCTGAAGCATGGGCGCATCTTCAGAGATGTAAGTGCTGCGATAGTTTTTACTGATGTACCTGTTCTTTGTCTTTAGAAGATGCTAAACGTCATGGTGCAATCTGACTTGTTTGTCTCATGAGCTAGGACCACTATTGTTCAAACTTGATCCGTAACTGTCATTGGGTCCTCCTTAAGGAATTCCATTTCCTCCAATCTGCATGTAGCTCTTCTTTCTGGGTCACTATAGATCTACATCTCTCTCTCTTCTTAAGACCTCTTTTTCTCTGAGGGGTTCTCGCACTGGGAGCGCTGCTGAGTGGCCACGGCTGTGCGCGGCCATATATAAATTATTAATTACATTACATTACAATCTCAATTTCATGCTTTTCATAACACAGACATTGTAAAACTAATTTCTCTCAGTGCAGCCTTTGTTGACGTGAAATGTCATTAAGCTGTACATCTCCATAATAATACAAGCTGTCAGGTTCAATTTTACATGTGGTTTAGCTTGCTCGCAAAATATTTCATTTTGCAAACAGATCAATCAACTGTGACAGATTTATCGGTAGTACAAACTTAGAGAATGCTGAAGATTATCGTTTTTTTATGTAAATGTGAAAATATGATTACAAATTCTTAGGTTTTTGTTTGTCTGTAATAATTTTCTCCCAGGTTCGATTGTTTTGTTAATTCAGGTATTGCTGATTAATTTGCCCAGTATTTAATTGGTTGGATTACTATTCAGATTAGACTGGTGCCATGTTGTGTTTGACCAGTGGGTGGCGACCACAAGGGTCACATGCAGGTCGGACTGTGGATTCTGACGGGGCTCTTGTCGTTCTTCATCATTCAGAAAATTTTCCCCGAATCCAATGATGACGAAGAAGATGAAAACGAAGACCAGGTTTGCAATTAAATTTATCTCCTCTCCCAAAGCCGTTTGACTGGATTCACTCATTCATTTCATTTCAAAAATTTATATAGCACTCTTCAAGAAGCGTACTCAGAGGCGCTTCCAGCCACAGCTAAAAAGATAAGTGTTGAGCAACTGGTAGAAAGCATGCAAACTTATGTTTATGTAGGATTATGTTACAGCATATCTTATCGCACGTATTTGAGGCAACTAAAGGTGCAGAAATGTTACGATGCATACTTAGTCTTACTGGCTGTCGCTGATTGTTGTAATGTACACTGTGTCCGCGTTAAAGTAGAACCCACAATAAAGTGCCATAACTCGGTCAAAATGTTTAGGATTTGCCTGAAATTTTACACACAACAACAGTGGCCATAGTTACACGAGATCCTAAAGCCGATTAGAAATATTCGTGAGTTTGTCAAATTTATGAGCGTTTGAGATGCAGCACCGAAAAAAAATGCAACTTTACAACATGGAAAAGCTGAAAGGAAGTAAAATTCAGCTAAATATGATGCTCAAAATGTCATTTTTGTACACGAACACATGACCGTAGACGTAGAGGCTACTGTTTGAAGGTCCGATCGATGATCACCTGGTCAAACAGCTGCCACTCTTCAATCAATCAGCACCCTACGCTTATCGATGTGATGAATACGGGAACGAAAAACGCGCTACTCCGGTACATGCACCCGGATCGAGGTCTGGACTGCTAGGCGGCCACAGCTACGGATATGAAGCCGAGTGTCTTCCGGGACAGCTACTACACTACTACGTCTATGGTCGTGTTTTCGTGAACAAAAATGACATTTTGAGCATCATATTTAGCTGAATTTTACTTTTCAGCTTTTCCATGTTGGAAAGTTGCATTTTTATAGATTCTGTAGTTGTAGAAATTGCTGTTTCTTCTCACTTGTACTTGGGTAACCCTCACAGTGGGATTGGTGTTTCCTAAAGGGTTCTCTCCTTTTGCTTTTTTGTTAGCTACTACATCGATTGTGTGGTAAAAAGATGTGTTGTTACTGTCACTTTAAGCCAGTGATTTTCAACCGGGGTTCCGTGGAACCCAAGGGTTCTGCGGACGTTGGTCAGGGGTTCCTCGGCAGTTTGATGGAAAATTTCATGGCGCCAACTGAAATCACAAAGATATTGGCAGTGAATAGATTCTCTCACAGCTTTCAGTCAGTCTTGCTTAAAATAGACATTATTATGTGAATGCATCGTTATTTTATATTTAATTATGTTAATGTTATTTTGTATAATTATGTCGTTATAGCTGAATTACTTGTTATTCGGAGGGCACATGCATTATAATTATGGAATCTATTGGCCTTTAAGCATAGATTGCTTATACTGTACGGTGCATTTCCATTAATCAAGTCGGACAATCACAAACAAAGCATTTTAATCAGATGTCAGTTTTAAACTATTTGGACTGTTCTGAACAAACAGAATCTGCTGAGCACTAGAACCACGACTTGTTTGATTTATTCTTATTTTCATTCGTTCAGTTTGAAAGCTAGTGGTTAAATTTCTTAACTAGGGGTGGGGCCTAACGCCCTAGTGGATAATAATTCGAATTTTTGCAAATGAAAGCCTTTAGAAAGTTTAGAATCATTAACTCGACAGACCTATAATTAATTATACTCGCTATTTGTTTTTCGGAAATCACATAAGATGTGCGAAGCAAAAATCATGAAAATGTGCTGGTTTTTACAGCTGGGGGTTCTCATTTGCGGGAATGGAGCTTTGGCAGGCTTTTTATTTTAACGTTTGCTATCACATGTCCATTGTTACCAAATATGTTTAAACTTTTCAACTATTTAAAATGATGTTTCATTTCCAATTTGTGCTGAACAGGTGAAGACAGATACCGAGGAACTGAAATCAGATGTGTTCAAGACGAAACAAAAGAATACTCATCTTAATGGTACCAACGACTCATTGAAACCAAACGGTGTTGCCGAAGGTAAGGTACAACAGAATGGAATGATCAAGAAAGGAAACGAGAAGAACGGCACAAACGGTGCAATTAGAAATCGATCGGAAAAGACAAAATCGAAGAACGGAGTCGCTCAGCCGTGTCATGTGAACGGACAGAACAAATCGTTGGGTTCTAAGAACGGGGTGGCGATGGGTTCTAAGAACGGGGTGGCGACGGGTTCTAAGAACAGGGTGGCGGTGTTGGGTCGGACGGATGAGAACCACAACCCAAAGCTTGGTTGGTCTCAGTCCTTGAAGAACTGGGTGACGGGTCGTCAGGAATGTGGGGACGAAGAGGAAATACCGTCTCAGGTCCAGCGTATCAAGGTAAGAAGCACCATCAACTTAACCCTTTAATGCCCAGGTACATATGTGTTTCGTGCATTTTAGTACATGCAGGTAGCTAAAGGGTTAAAGTTTCGAATATGTAATGGCAACTTTTCTTTGCGTTTAATTTTTCAATATGAATTCATTCTTCTTTATGTGTTAGATGTGATAGTTGATATTTTGTTTTGCGTGAATTTTAGTTTCAGATGTAATTTTATGTGGTGTTTTCATCGTCTTATATTTCGTGAAGAAGTTTTTAATGGTTGACTGCTGCAGCATTTGCTTGTTGCCCTTCAGGCTTCAATTCAAGGAGTTCCTTAGCTCAGAAAGCTATTTAATAACAGCATATGTAGTGATTTGCTGGAATTATAATTGCAATTTTGTCAAATATATATGAGACTTTCATATTGATAATAGCATTTTTGTCACAGATTATAATTACCGTGTGAGAGTTCCATATTGATAATTATTGCATTTTCCATATGATGTGTTATTGGTGAATGCTTACAGACGAGTGGATGGTTGAATCTGATGGCCAACATGATCGATAATTTCACGCATGGATTAGCTGTTGCTGGCAGTTTTACCATCAGCACAAAGGTTTGTTCTGCTTTTATCTTTGCTTATTTAGACTTATTCATTCTGATAATTTGTATCTGTAGCACCTTTTAGAGAAACTTACTCAGACGTTCTTCCAGCCCATCCACAGCTAAAGAAGTTTGATTTGCAGGACTTATAAAAGCAGGCGAGATTGACTCAGGTAGCAAGTATAGGGCTAGTGTGCAGCCATTCCATATGGAGAGCCCGCAATCGAAAAGGTCTGATGCTGTTTGCAGTACGCAGGGCCACAAACTACTGTTGGGCTGCACAGCACATTATTTATTTATTGAGCTTTTGCAGAACGCGTCCAGCCACTGAACAGCAGCCTCATCAGCCACATGTAAGGCGGCTAAACCACCCGGAAAGCGAGTTGTTTTGCAATCATTTACGATGTGTGACATTGTCTGGATTTCACCACAGCTACACAGTGGGTCCGAAGCCTGTCTCCATCGAACCATGTTAGCAGCACAGCGTCCTTGTCCAGTTCTAAAACGATTTAACGTTGACCAATGCCCACGTGGCAGATCATTGCCAGGGGGCCAGACAGATGGCAATGATCTGCCACGTGGGCACAGCACAGAGCTTTAATGACTCTTTGCTTTATCACTGTGCATTTATAACTTCTCATTTTCATTTTTTATGACATGTTGCATTGCTTGTGTGTGGTTATCTTGCAGACTGGTCTTCTCACGACCATTGCCATACTACTGCATGAGATTCCTCACGAGATCGGTGACTTTGCCATACTGCTGAGAGCAGGATTTGACCGATGGAAGGCCGCAAAGGCTCAGGTATTACTGACAACCTGTTTGATTTTTTTACTTTTATTTTATTGTATTGGATTGAAACATTTATATAAAGCACGTCTGTTTTACATCAATTTCTTCTTTTATTTTCCTGTTTGTTTGTATGTGCAGTTGTTATAGCGCCCATTCACGCTCTCTACTCAGAGGCGCTCCGACTGCAATGCGGACACTGCATCAGAGTTTCATGCTGAATAGCTGAGCAATTTTACGCGGCGACTTGAGGTGGATTCGAACCTGTTTGATTTTTATGACTTTTATTGTATTGTATTGTATTGGATTGAAACATTTATATAAAGTGCGCCTAGTAGGATAAGCAGTTCAGAGACGCTCCCAGTGTGAAAAGGCCCCTCTAGAAGAAGCAGGTTTCGATAAGAGAGAATGCAGAAGAAGAAGAATAATACAGAAGGGGAAGTGCATTCCAAAGAGAGAGGACCAATTGAGGCAAATGATTGAGATTGAGCCATAGCAGAACTTTCTAGCTCTAGCAGAGAACCAATCTTGAGGTCAAGTCTGTTGGATGAACGAAGTGGACGGTGGGAGGAAGCTGAGTGAGGACTTTTAGTATTTTAGATACAATTCCTGCTGGATTGGGGACTTGCATTTTATTCGACGTATTAAGAATTTGTTGCATTGCTTCTTTTATTCTCCAGACTTGAGTGCCAGTCATTTGGTTGTTTCCAATTGCTGTTAGATTTTATCGGCTTCAAAATCTTTCAGATACAATTCCTGCTGGATGGGGGGACTCGTAGAATGCATTTGATTTGCTGTCTTCTATAACAATGGGCCAGGTGCATGGTGATTGTCTGTTTTTTCCATGGTTCTTCAAGCTTCGTTGAGTTAAATGGAGTTGATTGATTTATTGATTGTTTGTTTGTGCAGCTGCTGACTGCCACTGGTGGTATGCTGGGTGCATTGATTGCACTGGCTGCTGAGTCTACAAAATCAGCAGGTAGGATGACACAATGCCCATTGTATGGTCAATGCATTGTACTGTCAATCACTGTCAATCACAATGCCCATTGTACTGTCAATCGCTGTCACTTACAATGCCCATTGTACTGTCAATGCATTGTACTGTCAATCATTGTAATCTATGTAATTTTCTTTACTCATCATAAGATAAATTCAATAGGCATGGACAAAGACAATCTTGGGTATATAAGTATAAATAGTTGTTCTTTATAAGAACATAATTCATATTCAATTTAGCTTTTTGTGTGCTATTTTAAAACAATTGGCTATTGATTGGCTTATGGAAGATGATACATTTATATTTATTATACCATATCTGCACACCAAAATGCGGATAGAATTTTCTTGTTATTATTACGATTCCATTTGATCAACTGCTTTTTGTACATTATAGCAGTGAACATTTCTATAAGCGTTTTGTTACCAAGCAAACATATAACAGTGAATTTGTACGATTAGCAGCCATAAACAGGCGCCTATCTGCCTGGTTGTTGATGTTAAACGTTAGTAGTTCGTTAGTAAAAAGTAATGCTGTTTTTATTTTTCATGGTGGATATTTTTCTATAATTGATGTGTATCGTATGTTTAAGGTGATACAACGGCCTGGGTTCTACCATTCACCGCTGGTGGATTCATCTACATTGCGCTGGTGACAGTCGTTCCCGACCTGATGAAAGAAACTAACCCATGGTAGGCAACTAGATAATCGAATTTAATTAATTAGTAATACCAACTTAATTAAAACAAGATGATATGCATGAAGAGCATTAGAATGACTTTTAACATTTGTATTTTTTAACAAGAGAAAAGAATTTTTAGACATGTTTTCAGATTGAGTTTTGTATAAAAAACCAGAAAACACAAACGCACTGTTTTCCCCAAGTTTCTCTGATATGTAATTTCTGACTTAATACCGATTTCGGTGTCTACTATAACATAGGTTCTAATTGGAAATTCCAGCATATTATACAATAATATTAAAGGGTAACAGCCAGGGCTGTACTGGTAAATTTTGAGGTGAGTACAAGCTGGCCGGGAGGAAATCTGGCCTTTTTGGGCTCAAAATTTCTGACGGCCAATCTTTGGAAAAGTTCATGAAATCGTCATCCGAAAAAGTTGATGACTTTTTTGTCGTCCAGCCAAAATCTTGGGTAAAATTTCGTGAAATCGTCGTCCGAAAAAGTTGATGACCTTTTTTTCGTCATCTCCTTCAAAAATACATCTTGAACAGCTACATGCACCCTGATTTGCTAGTGTGTACAGTGTGCCCTCCTTTTTACCCGCGTATACCCTACTTTTCGAGAGGTGAGTATGCATTGCCTATACCCTCATACCCTTGATTACAGCCATAGGCGTACGGGAGTTTTCAGCAGTGGGGGGGCAAAGATTGAACTTCTGCCCGAAAAATACATCCGTCAAAAAGTTGATGACCTTTTTTTTAGTCGTTCGGGTCCGTGTTTGCCCGAAAAACCTGACTTGCTCGAAAGTTGACGCCTTTAAAAAAAAATTTTTTTACAGTCGTTCTGGGGGTTTTTTGCCCGAAAAACCACCAAACTTGCCCGAATTTGGGGGGGCAATTGCCCCCCTGCACCCCGCCTATGATTACAGCCCTGGTAACAGTTGTTTTGTGTTGACTTGCAGGAATTCTCTGAAGCAGGTTGTCTGTCTGTCGGCAGGAATCGCTACAATGTCCTTGGTCTCCATGCTCGTCGAATAATCTCATCATGCGTGAAAAATTAAAGAGACACCTGCAAGACTAGATTGCCGTTAACGTGTGCTAGCATGCTTCTACATAATCTCAGTATATTTTTTGCTAGAGAGGTCGAATGGTTTTAGTAGACTAGTACGAGGCGATTGTTTCTGCAGTTTATTTACGAGTACGTCTGCATTTTCTTAGACTGCAACAGGTTTAAACCGTGTGTTGGGCCTAGGGCTCCATAACATTTTAGGCCGAAGCCATAATAATGTTAGGCTGAAGCAAGTGTGTTGGGCCTAAACCATAGCATTTTAGGCCGAAGCCATAATGAATGATGTCAGTCTGAGGCGATATGAGTTAGGCCAGAACAAATATTTCTTATTTTGTTAGGATGTTGTTGAGGAGTATTAAATTATTAATCTGTTTTGAAGTCAAAATTATTTTGTTTTCTGGTGATATGTAATTTCAAGTTTTATGAGTTTTATAAAGAATATTTGGAGATGGAAAATATTGTTTAGGTACAATACTGAAACTGTCAATCAATTTGTTTGGATGGTAACCGGTTGAAGCTGTCAATCAAAACTAGACTGACAGATGATGGTATGCTTTCTGGCTATTTGTGTTTTGTTTAATGCTGCAGCAACTGTGTGTTCTCTCTGACCAATCAATCAATCTTGTGAAATTCTGGTCACAATGGTGTCCGCTATCTCCAGATATCTATTGTAAACATTTAAGTGTTCACAAGTGCATGTATTTGTAACAGTATAATTTTTCTGCTTGTAACATTTATTGAGTGTCACTTTAAGAGCAACCTAATTAGAGGTGCTCCCTTGGGCTAGCCTACATGATGTTAAATGTTATTAAGAACTGCAGTTTTAGCATTCGACAGAGCACAGAAAACTAAAAGAGCAGCCAATGGCAGATCCATTTAAACATGTGAAGTTCAAGGAACAGGGTTCCTGTTGGTAGATAACATGTTGGGAGTTTTTGGACCATTTTAGGTGCCTTTTTAACGGCATGGCTGTGTCATGGTGCCATATAAATTGTCATAATTATTATTATTATTATAAATTGTCGTAATTATTTTTATTATTATTATTATGTGTTGTAACCATATGGTTTTGTAGCATCTCTGCAGCCTTCAAGAAGAACAACACTAGTTTTTTTGCTTAGTTAATTATTTTCCATTGTAGTTTACTGTTGCATTTTGTACTCAAAAGACTTGTGATAATAATATTCATTAGTTTGCCTTCTGCTGAAGCTGAATGCGTCACTTTGGACCACCCGGTGTAGGCACCTTGGCTAGTCCTTCATGCACAGCTGCTCGGCATTGTTGATTAATTAGTGTTTTGTCTTTAGATGTTTGGTGCTGAACAAATGCAGAAATAATTGGGATATTTTGGCCAGTCTGCTGCCCGTTAATATGTAGGGTGTAGTTTAAAACCATTCCCTGGAATTGTTGTGAAATTGAATAGTGTTGTAGTACAGTGTATAATCAACTCACAGTGTGCCTTGTTGAAGTTGTTGCCTGACGCACTAAATATCTGCCGATTTAAACCAATGAATTTCAGCATTAAAATTTTGATGAATTTCAACATTAAAATTTTGATGAATTTCAACATTAAAATTTTGATGAATTTCAACATTACAACTTTGATGAATTTCAACATTAAAATTTGATGAATTTCAACATCAAAATTTTGATGAATTTCAACATCAAAATTTTGATGAATTTCAACATTAAAACTTTGATGAATTTCAACATTAGAATTTTGATGGATTTCAACATCAAAATTTTGATGAATTTTAACATTTGTGATGCAGTAGCCAACTGGTAAAAGTTCTCGCCAGGTGTGTAGAGTGTGGACTCGAACCTGACAGATATGGTTTGCTGTGTAAGGACCTTAAGCAAATCCTTCACATGGCTTCACTTAAATTATGCTTAGGCATTAGTTGGTAGTTTTTATTTAATAAATACGGAGTTATTAGTAATGTTATGTTGATGGTAATAATACCGAAATTCTTCCCTTAACTCTGCCTGGGACTCTCCTTTCTTGATAATTGTCTACATCTTTCTCTATTCTTAAAACGTATTTTTCTGTTCTCGAGGGGGTCTTACAATGGGAGCGTTACTGAATGGCGATGGCTGTGAGCGGCACTACAGAAATCCCTAATTACATTACATTACTGTTTAGTTGTTGGTGGCAGAGGTGCGCAAGAGTAGAATGTATCTAAATTTGTTAGTATCTTGCATATGCATATATATTATGGAATGCAAACCGAAAAACCTGTAGATGTATGTTAGGTATATTATATTCTTAGCAAGATATTAAGACCATATCATTATTTATACCCGGTACACAAACACTGTGAGCTGTCACGGACTTGCTCAGCAGTATGTTTACTATTCAAGGAACGTTGTTTTAAGTCCTTTCCTAAATAATGTTTTGTATGCATTTATCTATAATACTAGTTTATATAATAGTTGATATGGTATACTATATATATATTTTATATATTTCTATATAATTAGCATATATATATTTATCTCTAAACATAGTGTATATTTATGAGTTCTCCATGTGTATGATTTTCACTTTACTTAGAGAGTACACACTGACTTTGTTTACTGCGCTCAATGTCCGCTTCTAGTCTATAGACAATAATAGGCAGAATGGACGAATTTCATCAAGAGATGGGATGGTTTAAAAGTTTTGTTGCGGAATTGCATTCATGTTGCTGTTTCTTGGTTCACTGCAACGTCTAAGCAAGTTATTACGTCGCATGAATCAATGATCACAACTCCGTTAATTTCAGTTAAATATTTTCATGGTATTGCCAGCAGAATGCATCATGGGTGCTTTTATATTTTCATGTGATATCCAAGTCTTCTGGATGATGCATGTGCAAGAGGAGAGCAGCTTTTCCTATTAAATATATATTATATATATATGGGATAGGTTGAATATGTTACTAACATAAAGCTGATGTACTAAGCATAAGATTGGATCCCAACGTTTTGGCCAGAAGTTCTTTTGGTTTACATGTATTTCTGTTGTGATTAGGGTGATTGAAGTTTTGATTGTTGAAGGGTGAGGATAAAGCGGCTTTGGGGTGCAAGGATTGAAAACTGATGATGCTATAGAAATTGTCTTCATTACATTACGTTTTGGTCTTCTGGACAAAAAAGTCTGGCAATGCCTCCGTATTGACAATTGTAACAAAACTTCACTGCCACCTAAGAACTGCATTTAACAGCTATTAACCGCTTGTCTTGTTTTTCATGTCAAATGGCCAGAACAGTTTTTCATGTCTCAAACTTTTATGCAAATTGTGAACGCACCGATCTTTCACATACCGGTAATCGTATTCTCAAAATTTCTGAAGCTGAGCGCAGGGAACCAGCTTATTCACGAACACCGAATGGTTTTAGTTGTTGTATTTTCTTCTGCAGGTATTTTTTCGGTTAGGTGTGGTGGTGCATTTATTAGCGTACAGATCATTCATTACACGACGTACAATCGTACATGCATGGTTTCTTTTGAGTTCTTTGTACGTTTACGGATACGAACAAAACCTATTCGTGCATGGTAGTCGTGCAGTAGGTCTCACGTAAATGATCAAATTAAAACTAGGGCTGTTGTTCGATTAAAAATTTTAATCGAAATTAATCGCGCGATTAATTTTTTTAATCGCAATTAACGCCAAATTAATCGCAATACATTTCCGTCAAATATATTAATCTTACTATTTACTATAAGGACCCCTGAAGCATATCATTTTAATTACTGAATGCATTTTTTCTATTGCAAACATATTCAATAACCTTTGGCTTAGGCCTATTTAATCTGCATTTAGTTTATTGAACAGTTTTGTATGACAGACAGAATTGAATTGAAACACAGTTCAAATCAGTCAAAAACTCAAAATCCCGTTATTTTTTCATTTGAGCCACCGTTAATTAAAATGATATAGGCCTAAATGTGAAACTTGGGCAACTATTTTCTGACTATCAAAATTTATTATTTATTCAGCCAATTGTATATGCAGACCAGTTTATTTACATTGGTCGGTTCAAGGGATGCTCTTATTAATTAACAACAGTAGGTCTAATAGATCTATATTGAACCTCATTATTTAGTCACAATTTTTCACAAGAGGTTACGGTTCTTGCCAAACCTCGTCTCAGTTGTCCTTCTGTAAACATTTATCATTTTAAACCTGGATCCAATGGTCTTGCCATCTCCTGGAGTTCAACCAATGTAGTCTGACGGGGTGAGGAAACAACTTTAGTGGACGATGCGATGCGGCGGCTCATCGTTAGCGTTTAACGCATGCATGTTAGGCGATAATTGAGCAAAGAATTGCTACGATAATAATAGCCCACTCAAATTCTTTGTTGGAATAGTTGCCCATGAATGTATCACTAGTTTTAATTAAGTATGAGTCTTCCGTTTAAAACGAGTTTTCTGCCTCTGATTCTATTTTAATCAGATATAATTAACGCGTGCGATTAATGCGTTAAAAATTTTAATCGCAAAATTTTTTAACGCGTTAATCGCACGCGTTAACGCGATTAAATCAACAGCCCTAATTAAAACGTTTCAGTTTTATTCTTCTGGCTTGTCATTTCGAAGTGTGTCCGTTATATTAAGCTGCTGCATGTAGAACCTGGTGAGGTTGCTAATTTCACATATAAATGCCCTAAACATGTGCTTCTGAATTAATGGTTTAATATGTATGGGCCATCCATAATGTATTACATACGCATATGCCTCTCCCTCTGTTGGGGTTCATTTTGTGAAACTCCATGCATACGTAGAACTAAGCTTCCCTTAACCCCCCCCCCTTTACAAAAGTTAATCTATATAAATAAAAATGAAACTTTCCAATAGTTTGTGTAAAGTGTTCTCGAAATGTACCTCACAGATTGTTTTGAAAATTTCACAAAACCTTCCATTCCTATAGGAGAGTGTCCATTTTCCTTTTTATCCGAAAAAAACGCAATATTTTCCACAAAAAGTGAAGTTTGCATTCCGCTCGACCGCCATTTGCAAATTCAAAACCGCACGTTGCCAGATTTCAGAAACGCCTTGACAGTGACTGCGACCATGCAGACGAAACATGAATGAGGTCGCGTGCCGTGACGTCATAAGCGATTCGCATAATTATTTTGCGGCCTTCAACATTCTTGGAACGGAGGGAGCGGGACGGAGGGGGAGGGGAGGAGGAGTCTTTTCTGCCACAGCAACGCGTGGCCGGGTACAGCTAGTTAGCTATAAAACATTTATCTTATCCTAGACTGCTATTTATTTTTTAACCCAGACTGTTACATACTTGGCCTAAAGCGGAAACATGACATGATTTTTCAAGAGACACATACTTGAATGGTGTATTTCAAGTACTTTAAAGGCAGCTTTGGCTTTCTACAGCAGCCATTGGGGGAATTTAATGCATAATCTTGCACTCTCTCCAGAAATATAATAACACAAACTGAGACAAATCAGCTTTTCTTAGCAAGTTAACCAGCTTAACAACGTCCAGTCTGTATCTTCTGTATTCTCTTCATGTTTGCTCAAACATCAGAGCTCAGCTGCTTTACCTACGAATTGTTTGTTCTTCCACAAAAATTCTGCTTTAGTCGCTTTAAAAAGTCAACAACTCTGCTGTGCTTTAGAAGTCGAATTTCTTGTCTGCAGAAAAAAAATTGAAAAACCCATTGTAGTCACATCCGTAATCAGAAAAAGACTCGTCACAAAGCCATATTTATTCAGAATATTCTGAAACCTTAACTTACAGCATTTTCGCAAAGGGGAGTACCGTAAAACCGCATCAGAGGAGCAGAGCAAGTCAAGCCTTAGGCGTACGAGGCGGGGGTCCAGAGGGCGCAAATGCCCCCCCAAATTTCGGGCAAGTCTGTTTTTTCGGGCAAGTAGACCCGGGAAAATACGAAAAATTGTATTGTTCACGACATATTTCAACTTTTTTGTCTGGGAAAAATAGTATTTCCCACCACGAGATTTATTTTTCGGGCAGAAGTAAAATCTTTGACCCCCCACTGCTGAAATCTCCCGTATGCCTATGAGTCAAGCTATATAAAATCCGATTACATTTACTTTAAAGACCACATGTGTTTAAAACATATATCAACACGACTCAACATGTGCAAAAATGCGCACAAACACCCAGCCTACAATAACGCCCTTTTAAAGCAGCATTTTTAGATTTTGCTTATCATTCAGGGAATTAGACATTGAAGAAATAATTGATCAAAGAAGAACACGCACCGCTCTCCTCGATCAGCTTTCCTTTCCACGTTTTCTCCAGCTTTTGCAGGAAATTATCGAAAACCTCCAAACTCTGTTTTAAACTCGTCTGGCGATAATCTATGAGAAACAACCAAATCAAGTAAGTGAATAATTTAATTAATAATTTAGGTTGAAGATACATATCGGCATGGAATCCAATGTTTAATGACATTGACAGTTAATAGGGTTAATTAAACACTGAAGGGATTTATCTTAAGCCATTTAATCTTTTACCCGTTTGCCCCGAGAATATCCGCTGAAAACGGGCTTTAAAGGGTTAACCTATCACTGGAGATTACTCATTTTGTTATGTTAGCACAGTACAGAACTCCAGTGCATATAATGGAGTTTATCATTTGTGCATTAACTCTTTAGCATTGGTTTCCCGGTCACTTTTAGGACACTCTCACAACGTTAAAGTCTTAAAGTACTTGTAAGTACAACATTGTACAACAGCAGCAAGCAACTTAAGGTTCCAGCCCACACAAAGCGAATCCTTAATCCTTTACTGACCAAAGTATTGTAAATGGCATAAGAAATCGTAAAGGGTTAACCAAATAGTCATTGTGTAACAAGTTAACGTGTACAAGAATGTCAATCACAATCGTTGTTTCGAGATGGTTGGCTACACAGATAGACCATAAATAGCCACACAAGAAAGCTAAAAGCTGTCAAGATTTCAAACTCAGACTAGTCATTGATTACGTCATGATAGCGATACAACTCATCACTGTTTATTGCTTCTAATCCATTCACTGACTGACATTCTGAGATATCATTCATAAATACAAATATGTTCGACTGATTGAATGAATATCTGAATAAAACAAATCACCTCTAGAGCGTTTCAGTTCACCGTTTTCATCAGCAGATTCTCCCAGTTCATTGCAGAGTTGACTGGATAAACAAATGTTCAGAATTAATGTCAATCGTCAGCTTTTAGCATCTGATTCACGCAAACGTTCAACTCGTAATATGTATATGTACAATAGGACAAAGGTGTTGAGAGGCTGAGAATCTGACCAACATACTGTCATTCATACTTCACGCACATAACTAATTTTACCATATATGTATTGTAGCACAGTACTTAATTTTTCAAAATGTCAACAGCACAGAAAGTACCACCTTTCCTCTCAGCAGTCTCTTCACGGCCTCTTTGGTCTGCTGATCGACTTGATCTATTGGTTCCAAGGACAAGGACTGCCATGGCCCAACACCGTGCCCTTGCCATTGTAGGCCCTTCTATGTGGAATGACCTCCCTCCCACTATCCGTAGTAAGATCTTATTGGGGGTGTCATCTTCAGCCTTTCGCTACTTGAAGTCTTTTTTATTTCCTCGGGGCTGTCAAGCTGAGAGCGCCTCTGAATAGCTAGTCTGTAAGAGGCGCTTTATAAATGCTCATAATTTTATACCATACCATACCATGTCACAGAAACAGATCAATTTTTTAAAGCATTATATAAATACATTTCAATATATGTATATAAATATATGTGCATGTGTGTGTGTGTGGGGGGACAATTTTGAAAACCTTACGAGAAACTCAAAAGCGTATAAATATGTGTATTTCTGTCTGCACACTCTCGCTTATATACACTCTGTAGCAGCTGGACATATGAAGACATTTACAAAATGTTTGAAAGTGCTGAGCCATTTTTAATTTACCTGATGGTGGGAACAGAAGATGGTTTGAACTCGGTGATACGCTCTGGATCCATTGGCACACAGACCCGGCCTGAAACACGTTGAAATGTAATGTAAATATGCATACACGGTGCTCCTTAAAGTATCTAGATAGCAATGAATATTCACAATCCTGAAGTGAGAAGTAAATAGCAAAATCCTATAGACCTATAACACGTTTAATTGAACCAGGATCTGGCAAGATATGGCTAAAAATCTGAAATTTTTAGACTAGTAACATAAACAATAAACATGCATTCACACAGTACTTTTTAACACGTTGGCCACGAGGGACGTGTTAACACATTGAGTCATTTAACACAGCAAAACAGCGGCCAACATGTTAAGTAATAAATAATCACAAGCCTGAAGTAACAAATAAGTAATAAATCCCATGAAACGCAGCATGAATGAGGATTTCATATGTTTAAGTCTCGCATTTCCTAAAGCACCCTTCAAGCTCAATACTCAGAAGCGCTCCCAACTACAGCGCGGACACTGCATCAGAGTTTCACGCCAAAGCGCACGAGCAAATGCGAGTGAAGGACTTGCTCAAGGTGCCTACACAATAGCTTGAAGTGGATAACCCTTCACCTTCAAGGCACAGAACCCACCACTAGACCACCGAGCCCCAGAATCCCCAGAATGCACCTGTTTTTGGATGAATGCAGAAGGGACTTTTGAGCAGATGGTTGAGTCCTTTGCTGACGTTGACATCGAGACGTGGATAGCAATATTGCAGCATGATCTCCTCAACTACAAAGTTCATCTTGCCTCCGTCTTTGTCGGGTTTGACGCCCTGAATACACAAAGCAAATAAAAACTTAATGTCATAAATTTACTACAGTGGTAAACACTTTCTGGCTGGTTGCTAAGTTGATGTTTGTTATTAAATGCATTGCAAGATTCAAAGGGAAAAAGAAAGAAAGAAGACTAAGACTATGCTGGATATACAACATAAATGTGGACATGAAATCATCTGGAATAAAGCTAATCACTGGATTGAACAAATGACCGATAGTGATGGATGTAATTTATTCATACCCAGGAACTGGTTACCACTATGAATTGTAACTGGAAGTCAACATAGTGCCATGTGAAGTGGAAAGTAATTATTAAGCTTGAAGGGGCGCTATAACAAGTGCACATACAAACAAACATAAGCATAACAGCAGAATCGACTAGAATAAAAAAACTGACCAGACTCTGATGCTCAGCGACGTGTTGCTTGATTGCGATCCATTGATTGTACGAGTTGAGTTTATCCTGATTCTGGTTCGACAGGAACTTCAAAATGCTGCGCCTCACATGTTACGTCGAAGTCAAGGTCAAGTTCGTTCTTACATATACGTATGTATTTATGAATGAACTCACACATGCAAAGTTTGCAAACACACACGTGCGCGTGCACAGCATTATATGCATGTATAATGTGTATTCATGTATATAATATATATATATATATATGAATGTATCAATAATGATAATAATAATAATGACAATTTATATGGCACCGTAACATGGTCATGCGTTATAAGCGCCTTGCAAAACGCTCAATGAATAGGCGCATGCACCCTGATTTACTAGCGTGTACCCGTGTTACCCTGCCTTTTAAAAGCATATACCCTGCTTTTCGGGAGGTGAGTATAATATATGATGCTGTTTTTCCGGGAGGTGAGTATACGCTGTATACCCGCATATAGGCCTACCCTCGTGTACAGCCCTGAGCGTTGCCAATGTATGTATGTTTCTCTTCCGAATAGTCAATCTGTGAGAGGCTCTTCATAAACATATAGATGCAATACAATCTGAGACCGAGTTTTTTATACACACGCCAATAGTGCAACCAACATCACATGATTACAATTTTTCGTTGATGGCAGCAAAGGATATCTTCATTGGGAATGAGATTAAGAACCTTCTGTAGTTTCTCCTCCGATCCAAGAAAGTCCTGATCGTGTACGGCATAATTCTCAAACGCCCCACCAATGATTTCTATCGCACGCCTTTGAAATGTAGAAATAAAAGTACATGTACTTTTTAATTGTTTATAATCTTGAAATTTCGTAGCAGGCCAAATCTTCATAGGTGCTACTGACTTCACAGCACCAGGTCATTACTAAAAAGAATGCCTTTGAATATTATGGAAAAGAAGCAAAAATTCTAACGAACTTACAACTTAGTTCACAATTTTGATATGAATCATAAAATTTCGATTGAATTTCAGCTTTAAAAAGTTTATAAAGACATTTCTTGCTTTATGAAAATGATCATTCTGTCCATATCATATTTTCCACGCCTCAGAGTCACATTTCGGTGTGACCTTGTGCACGTAAGTAATTTATGTAATAATAATAATAATAATCGTCCTAATATTCTGGAAAGGGTGTCTGTAAATGCAAAATCTTTCACGATCAAACCAGCTTTCATTGAAGATCTAGCTAAAACTATTACTTTTCGAACATTGATACTTAAATATTAAAACGACATCAGTAATGAAGACATCCATGCACTTACTGGATGGACGGATGTAAGTGCGACTGCGGAAGAGTAACTTTCTTGCTCTGGTTCTCTCCACCCTAAAAATAACAGAAGGGACCAAAGTGAATGCGGTATTGGAGATAGAGCAAACCATCTTGAAGACATGGCAAAAAAATATGGAAATGGACATACGACAGGCGGTTTTCGTTGAATATATCTTTAAAACGACATTTTGCATCTTCTAGCAATTAAAACTGAAGAAAAATAAACAAATGTCTGCTACAAATCAACTCTAAACTCGATTTAGAAAAAAATGGAGATACGAAAAGATAATCCTCAGACGACGAATTGTCAGATACATACACAGTACACACACATAAACACCCATACATATATAACATACATACATACATATATACGTACATACATAAACACATACATACACACATACATATATAACATACATACATACATACATACATACATACACGCAAACATACACCCATAAACACGCATATACCTTAACGAGCGTCAGGTACTCGGCAACGGCAGAGCGAGCGTCCTGCGACAGCTTGCGAGCTTCTTCGTCACAGACCCAGCAGTGAATACCTCGTCGACCGGAGTAAACCCAAAGCAGATGATCGAACCCAAAGTCCTCTGAAGTCAACCAGAAACATTTAAATACAGGGCCGCCAAGAAGAGCGGGGTCAAATGCCTAGAGGCCCGAGCTACGTAGTAATATATGGAAGAGTTTATGATCCATGCCTTTTTCAATATAATATTTCCTTGAAAATGAATTATAATCAGTCAGTTTAACCCTTTGAACCTGGCTGACCACTTTAGCAGGACATTATCCGTAGAGTTATGGGAGCTCAGGGTTCAAAGGGTTAAACTTCAAGCTAAGAAATCATATTTTATATGTAAACATAAAATTGTAAGCCATAGCTGCTCTTTTATCACTTCAAGTTGTTTATAAAAATGTGCTTCACATTAAGCTTTAAGATAGTTTATGAGCCTGTGACTGAACACCACTGGTTGCACTCTGTCAGAGCCAGTCGCAAGCCTGGATAAAGGAGGAGGGCATCGCTGATGGTCTCTGTTACCACACAGTGACATTAAACCGCAACTACTACTGAGTCCGTGACTGCTCTGCTTAGTGGGGCGCGTTGGTGTAGTGGTGGCGTCGTGGTCCTGGAGCCGGAAGGTTCGAGGTTCGAATCCACCTCGCCGCTTAAGGACCTTGGGCAAGTCCTTCACTCACAATTGCTCAGCGCTTCGGCGTGAAACTTCGATGCAGTGTCCGCTTTGCATTCGGGAGCACCTCTGAGTAGTGAGAACTTGAAGGGGCGCTATAACAAGTGCACATACAAACAAACAAACAAACAAGAAAACTTTTCCAACCTCTTAGTGCTCTGTCCAGAATTTTCACGGCAATCACCATTAACGGCCAACACTTCTCGCAGATGTCAGCACCGCTGAAAAACAGAATTCATGAAGATCTTAGTGTAATTAATTTTCAATCTTAATATAATTCAGGTAATACATGCATTAACTTGTAATGTCAAGTCAAAAAGTTATAACCTTAACCCCTTCCCTGGGGAAGCCGTATATAAACGTCCAAAACAGGCTTAAAGCATATAAGGGATTAATACATACATTGATTAACTTTAAATGTTACCCCAAGTGTATTAACTGAATTCATAAGAAAAACAATAATGCTATGCAAAGTTTATCAACTTATGTCACACACTCAAGTATGTAAATTCGCTGCATAAATTTATATAAACATCACATAGAACTAATCTATAGCTTAAACTGAAATTTGAAAATACCGTATATCCTCAACAGCCGTATAAAAGAATAATCAGGATCATAATCAAAATCAAAATACACAGAGTCTTACAGTGTACAGCACAGTTAGATACAAGAACAATAGAGGGTTATACTGAAGAAATAATTGTTCAGATCTGTTCCGCAGTTTTATGTTTTTCTGCATAATCAATTCACTGAATGCAAATTTCTGATCAGCTTACAGTACAGTTAGAACCATCAGTATATAAGATGCCATTGTGTTGTAGAAAACAATGACGCCTAAATTTTTTTAATATATTTCTGTGAGAAGAATAGAATAAAAAGACTACTAATTTTAAATAGGATTTTAAAAAATACTAATAATTTTAAATAGGATAAAAAATACTAATAATTTTAAATAGGATAAAAAATACTAATAATTTTAAATAGGATAAAAAGTTCTAACGAGCAGCAGCCTCGAACGTCGTCGTAGTCTGTCATATCAATATCGAACACAAGCTCCTTCTCCAGTGGCTGAAAATTGGCCGCCTTTATGCACTTGTGATCTTTTGGCTGTCGAAGAAAACAAAATGTAAAGACCTCTAAAACATTACAACTTGAACCAGAATACAGTTATCTACAGGTCTATGTAATAATGTGTCAAAGCTATTACCACTCTGTTAAAAGACCAATTCTTGACATAATCCATCCAAAATTTTACAAATTTGTAAGGAAAATCTGAATACGATACTGTAACTCTGACAATTGACATTTATTATTAAATGAGGTAATCAAGAAATTTCACCAATGTTAGCTGAAAATGATGGTGCTACGACAGCAAGACCAAAACCGAAGATAACGCAGATGGTTAAGTGTTTGTGAAAACTTGAACAAATTAATAACACTTGTCTAATCAACCAAATACCAAGATGTTAGCTGATCACAAAATCAAATGAATGAAACAAACATCAACAATTTTTCAGAGTCAAACTTTATCATCGTAACAATTACCATAAACTAACTACTTTCATCTACGCACTTAGAAAGTAACCAATGCTGTTGTGGTGGTAAGGACGTAGTACCAAAATAGCACATTTCCTAGACCTGTGAGACAAGCACCTTTGGAGCTTAAAACAGGTGCTACAAAAATGCTTAGATACACACACACACATTAATCATAATTACCACGACTACCACCCACAATCGTTTATTCATTTACAAGTTCTATTTGCTGAACATCCTACCCTGAAGGTGAAAATAGCGCCGATATCGATTTTGTATGGACATTTCTTCTGCAATTCCTTCTCAAATTCCTGTTGATCAGCAAAGGATTGGTAGCGAATGTAGATATCGTCTTTCAGGGTGAAGGAAAACTCTCGGTGGGTGATGTAAGTTTTGGGCACTTTAAACGACAAAAAACCAACAATTTGCTTTATGTCACGAATAATAAGCTTTTCAGCCAGTTTTCAAACTTGCTGGTGCTCTTGATAACCTGGTGCTGAAACAAACAAATGCACCTGGAGTAATAAGCTCCATCACATTATACAAGTCATTACAAAATATACACAACACTATAAACACGTACAGTTTGTATACTTAGACTGATATTTAATTGTCTGCTTTGGCACATAAAATATGAGTTTTTTAGATTAATTTATTCATTCATTATTCTTAACCATTATTCTTTCAATCATTATGATAATTTGCATATCGCTTCTTCAGGGGGACTACAGAGAGGCGCTTCCAACCCCAACGCGGCTGGGGAAAAACTGTTATTCGGTAATCGAAAAAAAATAATTGATTAAAGTTGATGCCTTGTGCTTGCCAAAGTTTTTGAGATTACGATTAGACACACCACACTTAAAGAAGCACGCCAGCTCACCTCCTCCATACGTCAGCCATCTAAAGTAAGGACCATAAGGAAAAAGTCTTTTGTAATAGATTGTAAGCAGATCTGGTAGGCTATCTGGATCGTAATCCATTTTTTCACAGATAAAAAGATTGTTTTTCCACAGTTCACTCTTGCCAAGTTGCCGCGGTAAAGTGTAAACACAGACTAGATAACATCCAGACAACAGATTCTACCAATAGATGACGTACACAAACTGAAAATTTATGGAGCGCCTCGACATTGGTAGTTTCATGAATGGGCGCTGTGCAAGTTTTCACAAGAATGAATTTGAGATTTTAAGGCATCAATATTATTTTTACCGATTCGTTGTAATCTCTAAGCAGCGTCCATATAAGCGGAGTCGCTGGAGACAGCTGTCCAAATCAAGACAATAAAGTCGATTATGAAGGTCATGCTGTCAAAATTAGTTCCAAGCAAAATCCCTGAGTAGGCTATTGTAACCGGCAGACAGACGAGGGAGGTAAGATTAAGATTTAAGAAGAAGAGGAGAACACGGGATAGGATTTCCTCAAGGTCGCGCCAGGCCATAGGCCTAAAAGCCTATAGCCTATGCCATATTATAATCTCACCTTACCCAGCATTGATAGTCGACGCCTTTTTCAGAAGAAGTTTTTCTTTTAATAGGCCTAGGCCTAATTGTTTCCACATGTATTATCTATTTCTCTGTGAACTATATATATATATATATATATATATATATATATATATATATATATATACACCGTGAGTAAAAAAAAGTAAGCCAAATTGTTTTTCATATATCTCTAATGCCTGATAACATATCACGCTAAAATTTTCCAAATATTTAGAGAATTGGACCAAGAATAAGATTCCAAAATTTTATGGGATAAAATTGAACGGATAAAAAGATATGAATCTGTAAACTTCATATGCCGAAATTACCGTTTACAAGCATTTTTTTGTCAAATTCAATAAAAAGTAAGCTAAACTGTTTTTTATTATATCTCCAATGCCAGCTAATTAATCATACTAAAACTTTCCAGATATCTAGATAATTGAACCTAGAATAGGATTCCAAAATATAATGTAATAAATTTGAACGGATAGAAAGATATGAATATTTGAACTTCATCTCCGAAATTTCAGTTTTCAGCAAATCTGTTACCACGTTCGCTGTAGTTTTGATGCCTGATAATTCCCAATTTTGGTCTTCAGTGATCCTGGAGTAAAATTTTACGGAATATAAAGTGTGGAGCGTGCATAATGAAAGACCGAGTCTACCAGACAACAATCCATGATATAAACGATCTGAAGCAACGCTTGTTGGAAGTGTGGGATGGCCTGGACCAGAGGATAATCGACGATGCTGTTGCCTAATGGCGCCTGCGCCTCAAGGCTTGCGTGCAAGCTGAAGGATGACATTTTGAGCATCTTATTTAATTAAATAATCAAGTCATACTGTTGGGGTCATATTGCTAGTTCAATTATCTACATATCTGGAAAATTTTAGAATGATTGATCATCAGGTATTAGAGATATGAGAAAAAGTTTGACTTACACTTTACTGAATCTGACAGAAAATTGCTTGTAAACGGCAATTTCGGCATATGAAGTTTAAAGATTCACATCTTTTTATCCGTTCAACTTTATCTCATGAAATTTTGGAATCATATTCTTGGTCCAATTCTCTAAATATTTGGAAAATTTTAGCGTGATATGTTATCAGGCATTAGAGATATATGAAAAACATTTTGGCTTACTTTTTTTGACTCACGGTGTATAAGCTTACTGTACGTAATAAACGAAAAAATTAATGTGATCTGCTGCTGCATGCTCTTAGGCCTATAAAGAATATTCTTACTTACTTACTTACTTTGTATCTTCAGCTTTGACAGATCTGCATAGCTGCCATAGCATGATGTGAAGTCTTTCTAGTTCGAAAGATGGATTCGATCATTGCATACTGCATAGGCTTAGATCATAGACATCTTACATTTTCGCTTAGATACAAGATAATAAACCGTCAAGTTGATCATGCATGCAGTATTATATGAGAACTGTGGATAATTATATATAATACTAGCTGTACCCGGCCACGCGTTGCTGTGGCAGAAAAGACTGTCATCTGCCTCCTTCCCTCCCCCGTCTCCCTCCCCCTCCCCGTCCCCCCATCCTCCTCCCCGTCCCCCTCCCCCGTCCCTCTCCCCTCTCCCCGTCCCCCCTCCCCTCTCCTCCGCCGCCCCTTCCCCTCCCCCTTCCTCCTCCCCTCCCCGTCCCCTCTCCGTCCCCTCCCTTACCCCTTTCCCTCCAACGTCTCCCTCCCTTCCCCTTCCCCTCCCCTCCGCCTCTCCTTCCACTCCCCCTCCTCCCCCTTCTCCTTCTACCCCTCCCATCCCATTCTTCTCCATCCCTCCCCTCCGGTCCCTTCACTCCCTTATTGTCCCGCTCCCTCTTCCTTCTTTCCTCCCTTACACGTTCCTTCCCGACAGCGACATAATGCCCTATCGCGACTTTTGGGCAACCCAGATCGAAGTTGGTCATCTCGCGACTTTTGGGCGACTTTTCAAAAACGTTTCCGAAATCTGGCAACCCTCATGGACGTTGGGACATGTATAATTTGCAAATGGCGGTCGAACGGATTTCAAAGTTCTCTTTTTGTGGAAAAGATTGGGTTTTTTCGGGAAAAAGTATAATACAACACGGTTCTATTGGAATGGAAGGTTTTGTAAAAATTTCAAAACAATCGGTTCGTCAGTTTTCGAAAACACTCATAACGCACGGTTGGAAAGTTTCATTTTTATATATATAGATATAGTGACTAGGAGAGCAATCGATAGTCTCATCCTCCCATCCTGTACCGGTGTATCGTACAGGATGGAGAGCGACAGACAGAAAGACACAGACAGACAGACAGACAGACAGACAGATGGACAGACAGACAGACAGACAGACAGATAGACAGACAGACAGATACTAGACAACATACAGATTCAGAGTCTACATACATACAGATTCAGAGACAGGGCAAAAAGGTATAGGCCTATGGTTCCTAGGCCTACTTGTGGCAGACATAAAAAATTATGGGCTTTCAACATGCCAGCCTACCTTAGACAGAATGATGAAAAGGAATAATAATATTAACAAAGATAAATTTTACACTTCAATAATTTGAGTTAACATTCTATTATAAATAGAAATGCTCCAAATATTCAATAACAAGTGAGGTAGATCATCCTCAAGCCTATGCAGAGTTGCATAGTGGCTAAAAAAAATGTTAGCAAAACGTGTTCCGCGGGCCACACCCAGCATATACAATAATTATACATGTATAAACGTATCGTCGTCTGTCATGTAGACCTACGTATAGTAGCCTAGACATCAAAGTAATGTAAGCGTTCAGTCACCGAACAGCTGCGATGAAAGCTAAGCTTATGCGAGCAACTGTGCACACGTCAGTCAGAGACCATGTTTCGTTAAGTTCTAACAGCAAATCGCCTGTTCACAACCTGAGTATCCATGATTCCGCTCTGCGTGCTTGACCCCACCGAATCCGACGGGCTAGGGTTCCTGGAAGCACCGGCCGAATCGTTTCGCTTTACCAGGATCCCTTTTATGGGTAGTTTGAGTGCAGGAGAGGGCGGATGTGGAGGAGCTGGAGCAGGATGCTGGGGCTGTAGGGTTTGCGAGGCGCTTGAGGATGCCTGTGACGTTTTTTCTGTGGATTTCTGTCGGGAGGGTGTTTCAACCTGCGTCGTCGATGTGGTGACGTTTTCCGCGGCGTTACCGGTACGTGCCAAGTTCAGAGCGTTTCTGTGATTATTGTGGTTCGGTTCGGAGGTTGTTCCCCTCGCGTAGATACCTTCGAGTTTGGCTCTGAACTGAAGCGATTTAGCGTCGTTGTGTTGGGTCTGGGTTTTGGTTGGCTTTGGCGGAACGAGTGGACGCTGACGGTGATCCCACGGCGGGCGCACCCGTTCATCCTGTCCGTCGCTCGACGGGTCGTTGGGCACACCCTGGAATCGGAGATTTGGGGAGGATCTTTGGGAATGATTTCTAGACGAATGGGGCACAGTATTTCCCCTATCGACGTCCTCATCCGCCTGAGCGTTTGATTGTTGGAGTTGTACATGACCCCTCGACGATGATCGGTGGCCTTCAGCGACTGGAGAGTCCATGATATACTGAGAGGACATTGCGGCCTGTTTCGTTAGACCCTGGATGATCGCCAGGTTCTCAGGTCTGGCCTGGTCATGGCTTGGAGGCTGTTGTGGTCGATCTGAGACCTCGTTTCTCGGACCACTCGACACAGTCTGGCTGGCGGTGGGTTGCATCGCAGTAGGCTTGAGCGGCACAAGCGGACGTTTGCGGTGTTCCACGTCTCCAGATCTGCTAGGCTGAAAGTCTGGTTGTTGATGAATGGCAGGATTTGAAACCAAATTTGCCGGATCGTCCAAGGAAGCTTGTTTTCCAGGCGTCTGCTGTGCTGTGATGGGCACGAGTGGCACGAGTGGTTGCTTACGGTGATCCGAGGGTCCAGTTATCACTCGCTGGGGGCTTCTCGGTCGATACTCTGACCGGTTTGACATCGGACTTGCCGAGCCACTCGATAGGATCTGCTGAGCAAGCTGCTTCGTGACTGTGGTCTTGGGAGGTACAGGCGGCCGGTTGTGGCGCCGCGATGAACCCCCATATTTCACTCGTTGAAGGTCTGCTTGCTGGGGCTGTGACTGACTAGAGTATATGCTTACCGGGACACTGGAAGACGTTTGACTAGTGTTAGGGGTAGAGCTATGCTTCGAAGGCGTCCCTACTTGCGATGCTGGGCCATGATGATGCGGTTGTTTGCGTGCCAATGATTGGCCGCTATGATCCGATCTGATTTGTTGGTGGAGCTGTGGTTGACTGGAGCTTTGACTTGATGGGATTCCAGACGACGTTTTACCGGTAACAAAGGCAGAACTGTGCTTGGGAGACTTCGTTAGTTGTAACTGAACTTGAAAAGACGCCTTCTTTCGTGGAGATTGGCCACTATCTTCGCGACTGATTATTGGTTGGAATTGTGGTTGACTCTGCGAACTTTGAAGCGAGACAGCCATGTCATCTTGTGGTCCGTGTCGACTCTGTGAACGACTGGGCCCCGCGAGTCTCTGAACGGATTCAGCTTGAGGAGGAGCTTGAGGGACAGCATTCGCATAGAAATGCTGATCAGGTGCCTGTCCCGTAAACTTTTTCACCGATTCCGCAGACCTATTTCCTTGAGTCCGAGAGTTGGAACGCGATGAAGCTCTGCCACTCACATCACTCGGTCCTTGGAGAGTTGATTCGCCTTGAACTGTCTGAGAAGGGCCTGTAGTATCAGTTCGTGACGGCATTGGACCAACTGCCGTGTAGGTATGCTCAGATCCGCGGTCATGTAGTCCAATGTATGCCGGTTCACTTTGGCTACCTCTGGACCGACCATATCTCGTTCCCGCCGGTTCTTCGTACGTCTGTTTGCTGGGGCTAGTCTGAGACGCACTGCTGGCAGAGCCCGCGTCAGAATGTGGCGGAGCAGGGATGATGGTAGCGTAGGCATGCCGAGATCCACGATCTTGCAGTCCTGTATACATCGGTTCATTGGTGCTGATGCGAGTTCCACCACCACCAGTTTCGGACAGCCTCTGGTCAGATGGTGCACTTGAGATAGTTTGAGTTTGGGTGTTGCCAGAGGACGTATCGGTTTGTGAAGGTCGCGGAGCAAGGGAAGTGTAGGAATAGTCAGATCGCCGGCCACGTAGTCCAGTATAAGCTGGTTCACTTTGAACAGCTTGTCGTGCATCGTAATGTTCTCGGGGCAATCCCTGGCGGGCTGGTGTGCTTGGAACGGAATGAGGAGTTGCACTGGAAGACACGGTGTTAGTTCCCGAGGTGCGAGAAACAGAGTCATAATAAGAGCGCTCGGATCCGGTGTCCTCCAGTCCTGTGTGGGAGGAAGAGAAGGAGGAATCACTTCGGGGTGTTTGAGGATTCCTATAATTCAGGAAGTTGACCAGTTCGGGATTCGAGACAGGGTGCCGCGGAGGGTCGTTCGGCGTGCCCTGAGCTTCGTACACCTGCTGAGGAGTCGCCCCCGCGGATCTGGACAGTCTCGGTCTCTGGCGACGGGCCATCGGCTCAGTAGTCACACGCTGCTGATTTGGAACGTTTGGATCGATACGGTCTGCGGTCATGCTTCGCTGACGTTCCGACAGAAGATAACCCGACTGTTGGTCATGCACACTTGGCGCCGCCACATTACCGTAGACGTGGTCTTTTAACGGTATTTCCTCGTAAGCGGACTCCATGGCTGGAACGTTTCCTGCGTGGTGACCCTTTGTCGCATTTCGTCCAGCTGTTGATTTTTCATGACTCAGTTTCTGCGCTGCCACGCCGTCTCTTTGCCGATGTTTGTGTAGATGATGTCCAGATGGTATTTCTTCATAGATGTGTTCCTCCTCGGGGATATTTGGTAAAAGCCGATCTCTGTATAGGTGATATCCGTATGGAATTTCTTCGTATGTGTGTCCCTCTTCTGGAATGTTTGGCAAGGGCCGATCTTTGTACAGGTGATGCCCGTACGGGATTTCCTCGTAAATGTGATCCACAACTGGGACGTTTGGTATAGGACGATTTCTGTACGCGTGATGTCCAAATGGGATTTCTTCGTAAATGTGTTCCGGTGCTGGGATGCTTTGCCTAGGATGATTTTTGTATACGTGATGTCCAAATGGGATTTCTGCATAAATGTGCTCCTCTACTGGAATGTTTGGTATCGGACGATTTTTGTATGTGTGACCCCCTATGGGAATTTCTTCATGCACACGTTGCCCCTGTGGTGACTGTGATTTTCTTCGCCCTGCGTGCAGTCCTTCTTGGGAAATGCGTTCCTCCACTGGGATAAACTGTACCGACAAATTCGAGTACAGCCTTTCCTGGTCGCCTGGCAAGTCCTGGACCTTCTGATAGACATGATACGGAACCTCTTCATACACATGGTAGTTTTCAACGACACCTCTTTGTGCGTGCGGCACTTCTCCCGTCACTAAGGCGTCATCCTTGGCCGGTCGTTTTGGGCTACGCTGCCTGTGGTCGGATTTCACCAGCATAGGGTGTGGTGAGCTGACCGAGTAGGATGCGATCTCGTCGTAGACGTGATGCCTAGCCGCCATCTCATTCGACCGGTGACCGGACCCGCCTTGACGTGACGACGAGCCAAGAGCACGTGACTGAGATGGAGACGGAGGGGGAGGAGGAATGACGTGTGCGTCGACGGTCTGATCTCCGTTTGGGTGAGGATACGACTTTATGCGATGGTGAGAACTGCTGCTGCGGTGTGCCCTGATCGAGGAGGGGGCGGAGAAGGAGACGGCGGCGGAGCGATGCTTCGGACCGCGATCCATGGCTACGGTCGCCGCGACGAGATGTGAACCGGTGGTGACGGCCTTGGTGCTGAGACCGGTAAACCGGCTGCCAGTCGCGGTAGAGCTGGCGACTGACGATCTCCCTGTTTCTGAACCGGTTACACGAGAAGAAGATGCAGACTCGGAGGAAATTGAGGTGTTGGTAGCTGAACCAGTGACGCTCGTACCAGTAGCTGAAGTTGTCGTGCCTGAGGTTCCCGTACCTGAGCTCGTACCCGTCTTCGAATCTGTGAGTGAGGTATCGGTGCTTGAACCGGTGACGGCGGTGCCTTTTGTGCTGGAAGTGCCTGCACCAGTGGCGGAGGTGGTGGCAGTTGTGGAACCGGTGGTGGCACTTGTGGAACCGATGGTGGCAGATGTCAAACCTGTGGTGTCAGTTGTGGAACCAGTAGTGGCACTTGTTGAACCGGTGGTGGCACTTGTTGAACCGGTGGTGGCAGATGTCAAACCTGTGGTGTCAGTTGTGGAACCAGTAGTGGCACTTGTGGAACCGGTGGTGGCACTTGTAGAGCCTGTGGTGGCACTTGTGGAACCGGTGGTGGCACTTGTGGAACCGGTGGTGGCACTTGTTGAGCCGGTGGTGGCACCTGTGGAACCGGTGGTCTCAGTTGTGGAACCAGTAATGGCAGTTGTGGAACCGGTGGTGTCAGTTGTGGAACCAGTAGTGGCAGATGTCATGCCGGTGGTGTCAGTTGTGGAACCAGTCGTGGCAGATGTCGACCCGGTGGTGGCAGTTGTGGAACCAGTAGTGGCAGTTGTGGCACCAGTGGTGGCAGTTGGGAAACCGGTGGTGTCAGTTGTGGCACCAGTTGTGTCAGTCGTGGTACCAGTGGTGTCAGTCGTGGTACCAGTTGTGGCAGTCGTGGTACCAGTGGTGTCAGTCGCGGTACCAGTGGTGTTGTCAGTCGTGGTACCAGTGGTGTCAGTCATGGTACCAGTGGTGGTGGTGCCAGTTGTTGAATCAGACCCCGAACCACTGGTGCCCATCGTCGTCGTCGTGGTCCCTGTCCCGGAGCTGGTTCCAGTCCTGGACGTGGTCGCACCGCTCGAAGTTCCCGAATCGCTTATGAAGGTCGTCGTTTCAGATCCGCCAAAGCGAACGGTTGTCGCCCTTGAGGACGCATCCCCCGACGACGAGGAGGATGAGGATGATCGTCGGATGCTTTGGAGCTCCAGGGCACCTGCGTTTCCTGAGCAGTTCGACCGATAGATACCGGTCTTGTCGTCACCGGGGTTAACGGGGGTCTGTGACGTCGTCGATGCGTGTAGTCGTGCGATGGCTCTGATGACCTCCAACAGTTTCGGATTCTTCAGCTCGCTGCGCGGACCGCTGATCACCACCCGACCGGTCGCCGGCTTCAGAGGAACGCCGCTGACCCGATTACTGCTATCGGATACCAAGGCGTCTGACCCGGGAGCTACGGGTAACCGGGGGTCCGACCCGGGAGCGACGGGTGTACGGGTGGCGTCGCTTGTAAGCTTGCTCGGACTGACAGGCAGAGATCCGCCTGATGGGCTTTTGGTTGAAGATCCGGTGACTGTGCTTGAGTTGTCGCTGCTGGTGGTGCTGGTGGATGTGCCACTGCTACCGGAAGAGGATGAGGAGGAGCTGTCTGTCTCCGATGAGCTGTCCGATTGTTGTCTGCGGAGGCTGCTGATCTTGCGGAGGATGCGCGCGAGGATGCCATTGTTCCCGCTCTCATTGTTGCCCGCATTGTTGTTCTCATCGTCATCGTCATCGACCTCGTCACCAGCATCGTTAATCTTTTTCTTCTTCTTCTTCGTTCCTCCATCTTCTTCTTCCATCTCCTCTTTCTTCTTCTTGATCCTTTCCGCTATTTTCTCTTTCGTCGCTTTGAGCTTCTCCTCCGCTTCCTCCTTCTCCAGCTTCTCCTTTTCCAGCCTTTCGGCCAGCTTCTCGTCAGCCTTTCCATCGCCCTTGGTCTGGAAGAGGTAGCCTGGACTGCTCACCTCAGGGTCGCCCAACAGCATGGCGGTCGCCATTGACGTCTGGAGGTACTTAACGAGGAGCAGAATCACGACGTAGAGTCCAAGCATCGCTCCTTCAACGGGGAGGACCATGCCCGTCAGAGTTTCATCGTAGCGCTCGAGCATCCGCTCCCTGCAACCGTCCTTGTAGAGTGTCAGGTCTTTTTGGTAGTCATAGTTGAAGTGAATCTTATTGTTGTAGACCTATAAATACATCGGCAAAAGCCAAGACGGTAATTATACAGGACACATGCAGACATCGGCGTTTTGAGGTGATGGGGGTGTTACGGGTTCAAACTGAGTGAGAATTGACGGGAAGTTGAGAGGTTCAAACTCCCCAAGTCTTTCTTAGGGCTCCATAGTAAAATCCTCTTTTCACACCCCATCCACATGTGTAGGTCTATCATATAATTATAGACTGACCTACCAGCTATTTTTCTACAATTCTAATATCTGGTTTAGAACGAGTCAAGTCATTCCGAATTTATTTAAACTAATTTTTAATCACAAACAGTTACTGTCTCCCTCTGTCTCCGTCTGTCGGACTCTGTCCGTCTCTCTGTCTCTGTCTCTGCCTCTGTCTCTGTCTCTCTTTCTCTCGTTCCCTCCCTCTCTCTCTCTCTGTCTTTTTCTGTCTGTCTTTCCGTCTGTCTCTTTGTCTTTGCCTCTGTCTTTGTCAGTCCCACTCACTCACTCCCTCTCTCTCTTTCCCTCTCTCTTTCTCTCCCTCTCTCTCTTCCTCTCCATTACTCCGTCCGTCCGTCCCTCTCTCCCTACCTCCCTCATTCATTCACTCACTCACTCATTCTCCACATGCCTCCCTCCCTCTCAGTTTGAATTAATAAAAGCGTGGCTTTTGTGGGCGCTGAGAAATTCTCGAAGATTTACATTATTTTATGTTAGGAGGATGAGGATGGTGATGACCTGATGATGGATGCATGGTCGTTTAACCGACGGATCGCAGCAGCTGAACGGTACGTCCTGCAGCACGAGTCGACCGCCCTTCGTGTGCTGCTGGACGGCCATAGATTCATGGTTGTAGGATTCGTCGGAGTACCACTGGATCTCGAACCAGTCTCTGTAGTCGGCGTTCCCACAACACTCGAACGTCTGCTGCAGCAGATCGATGAGCGCCTTCGTCTCGATCTTGTCCTTGTAGGCAAGCAGGCTCGCAGTGAACGGCTCCTGAAACACAGAGACGAGCAGACGTTGATGATGACGTTGTTGTTGATGATGATGATGATGATGATGATGATGATGATGATGATGATGATGATGATGATGATGATGATGATGATGATGATGATGATGATGATGATGATGATGATGATGATGATGATGATGATGATGATGATGATGATGATGATGATGATGATGATGATGATGATGATGATGATGATGATGATGATGATGATGATGATGATGATGATGATGATGATGATGATGATGATGATGATGATGATGATGATGATGATGATGATGATGATGATGATGATGATGATGATGATGATGATGATGATGATGATGATGATGATGATGATGATGATGATGATGATGATGATGATGATGATGATGATGATGATGATGATGATGATGATGATGATGATGATGATGATGATGATGATGATGATGATGATGATGATGATGATGATGATGATGATGATGATGATGATGATGATGATGATGATGATGATGATGATGATGATGATGATGATGATGATGATGATGATGATGATGATGATGATGATGATGATGATGATGATGATGATGATGATGATGATGATGATGATGATGATGATGATGATGATGATGATGATGATGATGATGATGATGATGATGATGATGATGATGATGATGATGATGATGATGATGATGATGATGATGATGATGATGATGATGATGATGATGATGATGATGATGATGATGATGATGATGATGATGATGATGATGATGATGATGATGATGATGATGACGAAGATGATGATGACGAAGATGATGATGACGAAGATGATGATGACGGTGGTGGTGGTGGTGGTGGTGGTGGTAGTGGTGGTGATGATGATGATGATGATGATGATGATGAGGACGATGATGAGGATGATGATGAGGATGATGGTGGTGGTGGTATTGGTGGTGGTGGTGGTGGTGGTGGTGGTGATAGTGGTGATGATGATGATGATGACGACGACGACGACGACTGATGACGACGACGACAACGACGATGACGATGACGACGATGACGACGACAATGTTGCCCACCGCGTATTCCATCCCGACTACGACTCCATTCTTGCTCGTCAGCCTTCTATGATCTTTGACGGTCATGACGAGCATGACAATATGTCCGATGATCGGCGCCCACAGAAGGATGGTGTAGGCGAGCAGCGGGAGCCGCATGTTCTTGCGGCTGGTCGGGTAGAGTGAGACTATCATCGCGAAGAAGGCTCCGAAGCCGGCCAGGATCCCGACGGCTCCGAAGACCTGGAGCAGCAACGGTGTGTGGCCAACCTTGAAGCCGATGAGTGCCATGTATTCGGTGTATGTGCTCTCGATGTAGAGGGCGATGACGACCATTGTGGCGCCCCCAGCGAGTAGCGCGACGTGAAGGAGGGCGCTCAACCAGAGACACCACTGACGACCGAACTCTGAGCATGTTATGGGCGCAAAGGCTGCCATCTTCGAATAGAATACATAGCATTGCGAACTGATTGCAATAGATTACGGTACGATTTAAGAACAGAATACAACACATTGTGACCAGAAAACAATACAATAGATTGCGAGTTAAGAATCAAATTCAATAGATTGCGAACAGAATGCAATAGATTGCGATTTAAGAACAGCATTAGAATAGATTGCAAACATTGTCATCGACATCATCAACCATGTGGGTTCATCGCCCATAGGTGTCCGAACTCCGAAACCGTTTTGAACTTTTGACCCCATTTTCTCCACCGCTAATTCTACATCGCGGTGCGTGTGTGTGTTTGTAATGTAATGTAATGTAATGTAAATCTTCGACAATTTTTCAGCGCCCACAAAAGCCACGTCAGGGAGATCAGCTTATTCACCGGCGCTGTGTGTGAGTTCTTGTAGCGATGCCGCCCCACGCCATTCAGTTATATTGTACACCCATTCCTTGTGAGGTCTCCGTATTGAATGCGATGAAGAACATGGAGTCAGTAGGCCTATCAAAACAATCCTAACTTCCTCTGAATTATCTTCTGCATTTTAAGCTATCCTTAAGGTGAAACCTTCTGTAGGCTACAGTTCTAAATTGGGCGTAGCTATACATGTATATAGTATCAGGATGGACGCAATACGTAAGCAATTTAAAGCAAAACTAATCGGGGACCGAATGACGACATCACCCCTAAACCTAACCCTAACCGACTCTCACGACGCCTAAATCTGATTTAACCGACCCTCACGACGCATAACCTGACCTAACCTAGTATCGGCGTCGTGAGGGTCGGTTAAGGTTAGCATTAGGGATAGTGTCGTCATTCGGTCCCAGAGTATTTTTTCGCCCCATAGGCCTATTATTATGACGTGATAATCTCATATTAGCCTACGCTATGGAACTACAAGGTATATATGCCTCGGCCTACTGCAAGCTTTAAGATTAAATTTAGTTGAAGAACTGTCGATATTACCTTTCGCAATACGCGTCGCCTAACAAAATTAAAACATTTTCACGTCCACTAATAGCAAAGAAATTGACAAAACTTTAGCGACACACGAAGATTCAAGCAACTAATAGTCTATCCAATAATCTATCTAGGCCTGTAGTCTGGAGAAATTTTAACTCCATCTAAACTCCTGCAATAATAATAATAAATACCAGAATGAGTGTAGGCCTGCAATGACGTCATTACACCAGAGTTCAAATATGACGATGGCGTGACGTAAAATTTCGAAATAATTAATTTAAACTCCAAACATCTGAGGCGCCTCTCAGAAGCCAAGAGAAGGGGATAAGCTTATTCACGGGCGCTGCGTCTAAGTAAGAAGATAGTAATTTCCCTGACTTTGAAACGCTACATTGGTTTATCCTTTAGCACGCGGCCTGCTGCTATGACCTCTCAGAGTGTTCGGTCTATAGGCGGACATTATCAGTTTGTGAAGGTCTTAGGAAACTCCTAGGCCTATGTCCGGTAGGACATACCAAGAACTGATCAGTAACTGCTTGTTGCTGCTTAAAGACACTGTTTCATATCAAAGACGATTAGCCTCGCCCTCCTCATTTATCCAGGCTTGGGACTGGCACTGTCAGAGAACGAGCAGAGATGGAGTTTCTCATATTGTTTTCAACGACCTCTAATTTACGTCTCTGCTGTTGTGAACAATAACTAATGGGACTGGAAATCTTTATTTCAATGTGTGTGACCTGTGACCATTTCGAACTCTGCAGCCCTCTGGCGGACAAGAAGGCATCGAGTCTCGGCTTATCCAACAAAATTCATTCGTTTAGCATACCCGTTAAGTGTACACAGTAGGCCTAAGTGTTAGCCGATCAAGTCATCTTTGAAGATATGGAAAACATCATTAGCAAGAGAATATTGAGCGGACTGGATGTTACTTATTGTTCGTATGGACGAGGATAGAGGAGCCAAACAGGTGATGTCCTGGAAGGCTTGAAGTTGAAGGAAGACCACATATCAAAGGTGACTTGATCGCCGGGCTGTTTTAAAGGAATTTTTAGAACTGCACAACCCCTTCTTTCTTTTCCCATCCTTCATGGTCATTTACTCCTAATCGGAGGAAAATGACCTTTTTTGCTAGTTTTAACTGTACAGAAGTGCTTCTTCAACTGCACAAATCCATTTAGAACTGCACATTTTGTGTAGGCCTACAGCTGCATGTTTAAAAAGCCCTGAATTCGGCCTACACTTAGGCCTACACAACCACCATGCAGATGATGATGTAATAGGCAATCAGCATGAGCTTTAGTCATCGCTTTCTCTCCCAAAGCTGACGACTCGATGCGATATGTGCTGCACAGGACGTACGCTGTCGAGTGTTGTTTACCCGGTTGTCAAGGACTCCGTGTATACGAGCCTGGCCGTTGCCATGCTTGTACGCCGCTCACGCACCTGCGTAGGCTAGGCCTATTGTAATCTCCAGGTTTATGCATGCGTGTATGCGGCACGGTGTATAACTAAGGCGTACGACTAATGTACGTACACTGTACATTTATATTTTTCTTACGTTATCAGTGGATCATAATTTATTATAGACGAACTACACATATCATAGCTTTGTATCGATATATAGTTCTTCTGTATATGAAGCTCTGAACATAAAGGCCTATACATAATATAGGCAGCATAACATATACATATAATTATATTCTAAAATATAAATGTCTATAATATCTGGGCGCAAGTGTGCTCGTGTGTGTGAAAGTAGGTGTTGGTAAGAGTGAAGTATGCAGCATAGAGGTGTGAATATACAAGGACCTGTGCAATGTGTGCATTTGTACATGTAGCCTATATGCGCGTAGGGCATAGAGCACGTACTCAAGAGTAAATCTAACTATAAATGACCGGTCCGTTTACATGCTAATCCGGAAAACTACGAGATTAAATGCGGATGATGCTAGAGTTCAACCGTTGAGACAGTTCTTTGTTGTGGTGGAATTTAACTGCGACTTTCGATTATAAAAGGTAAGGGAGAGGAAGTTCGTATCGTTGGGAGTTGCAACCGTCTTATAGGGTGAGTCCTTAGAAACTTTGCGCTTACACAAAGGCCTTTGATGTCGTCCGCTTTGATAAGACAAGTCTTTGTTTACACCGGTATTTCTTTGTTCTTTCAAGAGTTATGTTGTTCTACATTCGAGTGATATTCTATAGATAGTCTAATCTACTAAAATAGGTACAAATTCTGGATTGTTCAGCCAAGTCACTCAACTGTTATTGTAGATTATTTAATTATGTAAACTTGTGCAACTTTCTGAATTTTTAAATTGGGTAATTCAGCGGAAATATTGAATTGGAACTGCGCTAAAAGAGAAAGGTATCATCCTACGGCTCCCCAGAAACGAAAGAGATATGTTGGCTAGCCTTATACGGATGAACCCAACCCTGGTAGAGTTGATGGGCCAGTGTTTCCAGAGGCTGGAGCAATTGAAGGGCTTGGAGCAATAACAAGGTATGTCGACATACCTATGTCTTGCGAAACAGTATGCCACCGTGAGCGGAAGATGGTAATCTATAAACCCTGTAAATTTGGTACAGATCTGAATAGTTTTGAGCGCTGTTTTTCAAAAAACGTTATGTCAACATAACATGTTATTCCGCACCCAGCATATTTCCACCATAACTCTACTGCAATATCCCGGTATGACAACATACATTGCCGTGTTTTCTTACAAACTTTGTATTAAAGCTGGTGCAACAATGAGGTTATTTGACATAACATAATTGCTCCCACTTTCGTTTGAATTGGGTACAATTTCTACGGTTATGTCATTAAAACTTCTTATTGCACTGCTTTTGCATATTTTATATCTCGACAATGCTACAGTTATGATGACTTACCATCTTATTGCACGATTCTCAAACTGCGTAACAGAGACAGTTTGGTGCAATAACAAGGTATGTTCACTTATTCCAGATGACATGTGTGGTATTGCAGCTGCTAGAAAACACTTTGTCGACATAACCTGTTATTGCACCAGAAATGATACTGATGGCTGAGTGTTCGCGATGCAATAACCAGATATGAAGCAAAATGTGTAAATAATAATAATAATTTCATCTTTCGCATTGAAAAATTTACAAATGTTGTTAAAGGCAATTTTAAGGTACATATTGCTCAAAACAGCTTGTTGATATGTCGTCAAATGGCTTAGATACAACAGTTTGAAGTGGTAAATCTTTGAAGTCGATTTCCCAACATTCATGATTTTCGACATACCTTGTTATTGCTCCAAGCCCTTCAATTATAGACATAATATTAATATCATCATCATCATCATCATCATCATCATCATCATCATCATCATCATCATCATCATCATCATCATCATCATCATCATCATCATCATCATCATCATCACCACCATCACCATCACCATCACCATCACCATCACCATCACCATCACCATCACCATCACCATCACCATCACCATCACCATCACCATCACCATCACCATCACCATCACCATCACCATCACCATCACCATCACCATCACCATCACCATCACCATCACCATCACCATCACCATCACCATCACCATCACCATCACCATCACCATCACCATCACCATCACCATCACCATCACCATCACCATCATCATCATCATCATCACCACCAGCCCCACCACCATAGGCGCAACCACCCTATGGGACCCACGGGACGCGTCCCCTCCAACTTTTGAGTGGTCCCCTAACTTTATTATTATGGTCCCCCCAACTTTTAGGACGTGATTCATTATGGTCCCCCCCCAACTTTTAGGACGTGATTGCACCTATGCCCACCACCACCACCACCACCATCATCATTACCATCACCTTCAGGCCATGCACTACGGTAGTTTCTGAACAGTACTGTCTAACGAGTTACACATCTGAATTATTGCCAGGTTGCCCCGATGGCTGCCGCATCGGGCGACAGCGATCTGAGCCGTAATCTTCGAGACCAGTTCCTCCAATGTCGAATCTGTCTCGAAGGTCTAAAGGACCCAAAGACGCTTCCCTGTCTGCACACATTCTGCGCACAATGCCTCTCCTACTACATCGACTACAACCGCCTAGACCACCGGAAGTTCGCTTGCCCCATCTGCCGACGCCACATCTACATCCCGAAGGACGGAGTGGGGGCGTTTCCTGACAGCTTCTTCGTCCAGAGTCTCAACGATGCTCTGCTCACAGCTTCATCGTCGTCATCCGCTGTGGGGTCAGCGTCAGCATCAGCCGCTGATGCGATGAAGGGAGCGAAGAAGAACGAATGCAACATCTGCAGATTCAAGGATGGGAGTGTAGAAGCGAAGGTAAGACTACAGTAACTGTTGCTGCTATTGCTGCTGCTGCTACTGATAATACTATTGCTAGTAATATTGTTAATACTATTGCTGCTAATGCTACTTCTGCTGTTACTTCTGCTGCTACTGCTGCTGTTGCTACAACAACAACAGTTACTACTACTGCTATCACTGCTACTTTTATTGCTACTACTACAGCTACTACTGATACTTCTATTGCTACTACTACAGCTACTACTGATACTTCTATTGCTACTACTGCAGCTACTACTGCTACCTCCATAGGCGTAGGAGGCGGGGATCCAGGGGGGGCAAATGCCCCCAAATTTTGGGCGAGCCTGATTTTTCGGGCAAGCAGACCCGGGAAAATAAAAAAAAAAATTAAAAAATTTACTTTTTTATTTTTCCGGGTCTTCTTGCCCGAAAAATCAGACTTGCCCGAACAAAAAACATTTCGGGCAAAAAGTAACGGGAAATTTCAGAAGATTTCGTCCGGATGACTAGAAAAAGGTCGTCAGAATGTTCGGGCAAACGTAACGGAAATTTTTCTTAAGATTTCGGCCGGACGAAAAAAAATTTCGGGAAAAAGTCTCATTTTTGACCCCCAGCGCTTAAATGTCCCCTACGCCTATGGCTACCTTTATTGCTACTACTACTGCTACTGCTGTTACTAGTACTATATACTAATGCCACCACCACCACTACTACCACCACCACCACCACTACTACTGCTACAACACAACATATGCCGATTTCACTAGAACTAAGCTTCGTTTATTCCATGCTACCAACTGATAATTATAATAATGATGTTTGTTGCAATTGAGTGTCTTGCCTGCATGACATATCTCGTAACCATAAACTTCAATTTCTATAAGGAACTACTCTAAAGCCCTAATAGAAGGGGCATCAGCTTATTCACGAGCACTATTTAATTGTCTTTCTCAGGTGATGTGCGTCGAGTGCAAGGTAGAGTTGTGCGACGACTGCGCGAAGAGCCACAACGAGGCGAAGGTGACTATCGGTCACACCCTTCTCCACCTGAAACCACCACAGGACAGCATCGGTACAGGACGAGAGAACTACTGCCGCGTCCACCGTGGTGAGGTCGTCAAGTACTACTGCGAGACGTGTAACAGTCCTATCTGCCTGCCCTGCACCTTCCTCGACCACAAGGGACACGCGATCGAGGAGATCAAGACGGTGAGGCAGAGCTTCGTGGAGGACATGGAGAAACTCGTCTCGAAAAGCGAGGATAATATTATCCAGCTGTCGGCCGCAAGGGACGACCTCGCTGAGTTGGAGAACGAGCTGTTCCTCCGCAAGGAGGCGATTAAGACGCAGGTGAGGCGGACCGTCAGGGAACACGTGAGGGCAATTCAGGAGAACGAGGCCCGGCTACACAGTGAGATAGACACCTTCTACGATATCTTGGCGGTTGCGACGGATCGCGTGGAGGTGGAAAAGACTATATTTCGACTGCAGCACGCGCACGATTTCGCCAGGGACCTTCTAGCGTCGGACACGTCACCGATCACGCAGCTGGTAAACCGGGCGGAGGCAAGGCAGAACCTCGAACGGGCGCAGGACTACGAGCTGCCCGACATCAGGTACCACGCGGAAAAGATGAACCGCTACATGTGCTACCTGCCGGGGAAGCTCGACGCGGAGATCGGAGCGCTGGTCCGCTGCGCCTCGGAGCCGAACCGGAACACGATGCAGTTGAGACGGTCAGCGCTTCCGGCGAACGATGCGGTCCTCGTGAGGAAGTGTCGTCTCCTTCCGCGTGGAAGCCAGTCCCTGACGGAGGTTCTTGCCATGGACTTCCTACCGAACGGTGACCTCGTCGTGCTGACGTCGGCCGCGAAGTTCGTCAAGGTCTTCGGTCCCCGTGGGTTATTGAGCTACGAGTTCGGCAGCGATGACGGTGACGACGGAGGACTGCTCCAGCACCCGAGCGACATCGCCGTGACGAGGGACGGCGAGCTTGCCGTCACCGACTGCGGTCTGCTCTCCGTGCGAATCTTCGACGCGTTCGGCGAGTTTAAAACCGGTTTCGGTGACGGCGACCTGTTTGGACTTCCCGTCGCGCTCTGCATCGACTCCATCGGTCGTTTCATCGTCTGCGACCAAGCCAAGCAGCGACTGACGATCCACCGCCAACACGGCGCTCTCCTCCGCACCGTCAACATCGGTGAGATCGACGTCCCCCAACAAATCTCGAGCTTCGGGAACAAGGTCTTTGTCTGTGATTCAACCAACAACGTCGTTTGTGTTTACTCCTACACGGAGGGCGACCTCCAGTTCGTAGGGAAGCTAGCGGCCACGCCCGGGTCAGAGGACTTCCTCGACTGCTCTGGGATCTGTGTCGACAGAGTGGGTAACCTCCTCGTCTCCGATGCCACCCTCGGAAGGGTTCATCTCGTCAATGCGAACGCTGAGATTGGTAGAATCGTCGCCAGGGGACGCCAGTTCTGTCGGCCAGCATGTCTGGCCGCTTCCGTTGATGGTCTTCTAGCTGTCTCGCAACTTCCGGTCCTCCACGGGGTCGATCCAGAGATTACGGCTGAGGCGAACTCTGAGGGAAGTTGCTCAGATACCGCGTTCACGAGCATTTACATCTATCGTCTTCTCAAATCTGATATCTGAGCGATTTTATTAATTATTCGTTTAACTCGCAAAACTTTTCTTTGTTTTAAAACTTTATTTGTTTTAAAACTTTTCTTTGTTTTGAAACTTTTCTTTGCTTTAAAACTTTTCTTTGTTTTAAAACTTTTCTTTGTTTTAAAACTTTTCTTTGTTTAAAAAGTTGTCGTTGTTTTAAAACTTTTCTTTGTTTTAATTGCTCTTCTAGTTTTTGTTGCTCTTCTCGTTAAACTAATTTTTCGTTTTCGTTATTAATTTTGTCTATTGACTCAACTATTCTATTTATATTATCTGCTAGTCTCTTGTTAAGATCATAAACAATTTATGAGAGTGACATTTTAATTGAAATCATTGCAAACTCTGAGTGTGGGCTATGCGAATACTGATTATTATACAACAATTGTAAATACTGCACATTCAAACGTGTTGCCCTCCTTCCAAACTTCACAAAAGCACACACACACAAACAAACAAACACACAGAGAAACATCAGAAATTTTCGAAATGAAATTTTACAGGCTTAAAGACAATAATTCATAGTTACACATGATGGTGAGATTTCATAACAGTATTTCGTGTTTTGCTACTTCTTTTGTTTTTGAATCGTCCAAAAACGGTGGGTGGTCTCACTAAAAGTGGTGTAATTTTTGTTGTGTTTGAAATAATCTGATGAAATCTGGCCATCATGATTGTGTAAATATGAATTGTCTTTAAACCTGTAAAATTTCATTTCCACATTCTTACTTTTGGCCAAGATATTGGCAAAAACCTAGAGAATCTTTTTTGCCAACCCTGTCTATTTTTTATATCAAATAAGTTCAACGTTCATCAGTGTCGTATCCCGTGTAAAAGGGCACTTTATTATCCTAGTGGTTAATCGGTTGGGTTTAACTTACTCAAGAAATTCTTCCAAATTCAACAAACTCCCAGTTCTTATGAAATATATATAATATAAAGTTATTCAATATCATTCATATGCACAAACAAATAACAATCCTATTTACCTAGTGTGGCGAGTTACTTAGGAAATATTATATTTGCGCTTATCTGTCGAGTTGTATGAAACTCGAATGTCTTCGGCTCTCTCCGTCGTCCGATTCTTCGCAGTCAAGAATGTTGATCAGACGGTTGAATATGCAGTCATGGAAGTGACCACACCAAACGTCTTACTCGTATCTTGCCGTGAATCAGTTGCACACGAGATGAATCGTCGCATTCACCCCACAGCTCTTCTCCAGTTGACCAAACGTCCTTCGTACTTCACACGCCGATCAGCTGTTCGCTAGCCGATTCAAATTACACGACTCTTCAGACTGTTGCCTAAGAGTTCGTCTTCTTCGCAAGTGTCTCACACTTCACACGATGATTATTATGCACTAACGCAAATTTCTCATTTAAATTGCGTTGCACTTAATGCACAATACTTTGAACTATCGGTTGATCGTCCGAACAGTTCAATTACCTTCGTCTCTACTCTGAAAATCACAACTTTGGATTGATCACCGCAGCGAAACAACCACCATTTCCAGATATACCTGTAGAGAGTCAAAAACTCAACGTCCACTTTGCTGACGTCATTTTTAACTCGTCACGTCATTCGCTTCCAGTTTGCACCAATCACGAATAGGCTTAGCATCCTTTGTTGTCATGGTAACCTTGACCACTCGTTATTACGCTTAGCTGCAGTCATTGGTTTTATGTATTAATATTTTATATGTTGCCACACATATTACCTAAACTCGCCAATTAAATTGCCTAGCTTAACTTCTACCTATAATTAATAATTATACATGCATAGCAAGTGTTTAACTTGATAATCATTTAATATAACCACGACAAATACCCTTTCTTCAAAAGTCTGTACACAGGCTTTATCAACTTATCTAATTATCAAATTACAATAACTGCTTATGCCTATGCTTATACTACTTTACACAACATCACAACCTAACACAACTACTTCTTATCTACCTATAGTATCACCATTGATTTACTTAAATCTTAGGTCAATCCTCTACTTAAATAATCGGACATTACGTTATTACATCCCTTAATGTAACGTATTGTAAAACAATAATTTTGAAGGGCGAGGCTCCACCTCATGACTCTTGCATTCTTCATCCTCCCTTCTTTCATATACTGTAGTCCACAATGGTCAGTCTCGATCACAAACTCTCTTCCACACAAATATCGATCAAATCTACTGATTCCCCACATTATGGCTAAACATTCTCTTTCCTCAACTGAATATCGCATCTCTCTTTCCAACAATTTTCTACTCGCATATGCAATCGGGTGGTTTATTCCTTCATACTGCTGAATAAGAACACAACCTATCCCTTTTCCTGATGCATCTGTCTGTATTATAAATTCTTTCTCCAAGTCTGGTAACCTAAGGATTGGTGTCTTAGCTAGTGCTTCTTTCAACTGCTTAAAACTTTCACCTAACTCTTGGTTCCATTCAACATTGTTAGGAGCTAACTTTTTAGTCAAGTCACTCAACGGTGCCATCAATTCTGCACAATGTGGAATAAACTTTCGATAGTAATTTATCGCTCCTAAAAAGCTTCTCACTTGCTTCTTCGTCTTAGGCTGTGGCATTTCCACAATCTTGTCAATAGATTCTCCCTTAGGGCTTATATCGTCGTTGTTCAATGTATGGCCTAGGAAATCTATCTTGCCATATCCTAGTGAACATTTCTTCGGTTTCAATGTCAAATGAGCTTTTCTCACTCTTGTGAAAAACTCTCTTAACGTCTTCATGTGTTCGTTCCATCCTTTCGTATGAGCAAGAATATCGTCGACATAACTTTCTAGATTTTCAGTTCCATGTAATATTTTCCGTATCAAGCGATTATAACTGGATGCGCTATTGACTAGTCCAAATGGTAACACATTGAACTTATATAATCCGCTTGCACAGATGAATGTGGTTAAGTCTTTTGATTCTTCGCTCATTGGTATCTGCCAATACCCTTTACAGAAATCGAACTTGCTATAGATTTTACTTCCACTGAGTTTATTGAAAATATCCTCATTCGACATCATCGGTTCTGGATCGAATACTGTCACTTTGTTGAGTTGTTTATAATTACAGCAAAGTCTGTTACTTCCATCTGACTTTTTAACAACTACAAGCGGCGCTGCATACGCTGCTTCCGATCTTTCTATAATTCCATTATCTAGCATCGTCTCTAATTCTTTGTTTATCTCCGCTTGAAGATGATATGGCGTTGGATAAGCTCGTAACCGAATTGGCTCATCACTCGTCAGATGAATCTCATGCTTTACCATATCTGTCCTTCCTGGCTTATCACTGAATATGTCCTCATGTTCTCTCAGTAGTTCCCTTAATTCTCTTTTCTGTTTTTCCGTCAATTTAGGATTGATATCCACATCTTTGTAAGTCTCCGTTTGTTTACTTACATATAAGCTCAATATCTCTTCTTCTTCATCTTCACCATCTTTACCATCATGTACTATCGCCGATATGTATGCTGACGTTTCTACATCATTACCTTCTCCATTTCTCTCGTAGTACTTCTTTAGTATATTGATGTGATATGTTTTGAGTTTTCCACCATCAATTTCCACCTTGTAATCATAATCTCCTATTTTGCCTCTGACCACAAATGGTCCTTGCCATTTTACAAGCATCTTATTGTTACAACTGGGTAACAGTAATAAAACTTTATCTCCTATCTTCAACTCTCTGTAACGTGCTTTCTTATCATAATACTTCTTGTTCTTTTCATTTGCTTTATGTATGGCCTTCTGTGCCATATCACATGTTTCTTCTATTCTTTCTCTCAAATCGGTCATGTATGTATAAACATCTTTTACTTCATCTTCCACTTTCTCATTTGTCCAGAGGTCCTTTAATATCTGTATTGGTCCTCTGCATGACCTTCCAAAAATTAATTCAAAGGGTGTGAACCCATGACTTTCGTGTACAGTGTCTCGTAACGCGAACAATAATGGTGCTAAGAACCTGTCCCATTCCTTGACCTGTTCTCCTATTAGCTTCCTCAACGTTGCTTTTATTGTTCCGTTAAGTCTCTCCACACATCCATTTCCCATAGCATGGTAAGGACTAGTGAAAGTGTGCTTGATCAACAACATCTTGTTAACATCAGCCATCAGTTCTGAAGTGAATTGGCTCCCTCTGTCAGTATGGATTTTCTGAGGAACACCCATGCGACAATAAAAATTGAACAAGGCTTCCGCCACCTCCTCTGTAGTTATTCCTTTCAGTGGAATCGCTTCTGGGTATCTGGTACTCAAATCCACTATCGTTAATATATAGCGATAACCTCTTGATGACATAGGTTCTATCACTCCGATAATGTCTACACAGACATGTTTGAATGGTACATCCAGTACCGGAAGATGTCCCATCGGTGCTCTGTGGCTCACCTTTTTATCCACCGACTTTTGGCATACATCACAACTCAGGACATACCTTTTAATTTCTTGTCCTATCGATGGCCAATAAAATTCATTCACAATTTTATCATGGGTCTTCTTCATACCCAAATGTGCTGACAATAGCGAGTTATGGGCCACGGCTAATACTTTACCTCTAAGTTCCTTCGGGACCATTAACTGCCACTTCGCATCATCTTCCGTTGTCTCCATGAATCTCCTATACAAAAATCCGTTCTTCTTCACATAAAGAACTTTCTCTGTTACACTGTCATCACCACTCCAATCAATTGCTTTATCCCAAAACTTCTTCAAAGTCTCATCTTTGCTTTGTAACTCTTTAATTTCTTTTGTTGATACATTTAAATCCGGCATCTCAGTAACTTTCAACTGTTTGTATTTTGTTACTTTCTTTGATTCCGCTCTGGTTTCAACTGCTGCTGTCGTTTGGCACACATCATCATTCTCGATGACGTCATCCGTTACATCATCATTTAATTCACTTGTGATTTCACTCGCAAAATGAACTTTCTTTTTGTCACTTTGTCCTTGTGACTCAACACTTAAAGATTTCTGAATCTTTTTCAATCTATCCTCTCTATTCTCGTTATCATCTGTATCACTCCCATCACAGTTTATCATGTTATCTGTAGTTTCTTTCACTACCAGATATTTTAGTCCCTTCATCCTACCGATAATTACTGGTTTCACCGGTTCTTCCATCACCATTGCTTCAACGTTTCCTGTAAAATACTCACTTTCAATATTAACCTTTGCTGTCGGAAAATTTCTCAATGTCCCATCGATTAATATGCATTGGGCTTCTCTTCCCGTGAAATCAACATCATTTACCAGCGATCTCTTGACAATACATGTGCTTGATCCAGAATCATATAGACAACTGGCAATCACACCGTTCACCTTTAGCTGACCTTCATTTTTATTCTCAAGGTCATCGCCATCATCTCTCCGATCAGTAACCATTGTACTTGCTGCCAACTGTATCGGTAATTCCTTCTTACGTTCTTCCTCTTTTTCAACTTCATTTAGTTTCAACTCTTCATTTGCTTGCGCTATCTTGTACGCCCTATTCTCATATACTTGTATAGCCGCCGCAGTATGTTTAACAACTCCTTTTTGTTTGTGTGAACAATCATATGACTTGTGTCCGGTTCGGCCACATGAGAAACAAGTTATCTTATGTTCAGCCGCCTGTTCTCTTTCTCTACTAAATCCTCTATTCATACTTCCATTATGATTCGTCTCCCTGTTCTGTTTCATGTCTCCTCGTCCTCTATTTATGTTTCCATTAAACCTCTCTCTTGATTTATCGTCGAACGGTTTCACATTCGGCCTTTCGTTACTGAATTTCACTGGAGGCCTTAGATTACTTTCTGTGTATTTATATCCGTGCGCCTCGATATAAGACTCGGCACAGTTTAATGTGTCCTCTAGACTCATCTTGCCTCTTTCTTTGAGGAACATCTTAAGTTCATTGCTACACGTAAGGTAGAACTGATCTCTTAATAATAAGTTCTCCATTCCTTCGTAGGTTTTCTCGAATCCAGCTTGAAGTAGCCACTGCTGCATATATCTCCTCAATCTATGCACAAAATCTGTAGGTGTTTCACCTGACTCCATTTTACTCATCTTGAATTTGTTACGATATCCACCCTCTGTTAATTGAAACCTTTTTAACAGATGTCTTTTCAAACACTCGTAATCTTGTGTCTCCTCAGATGACATTCTTTGATATACCTCTAAGGCTTTTCCTTCGAGATGCTTGGCTAGCATCAGAGACCAATTCTCTGTTGCTATCTCGTATGCCGTGCATGTCCTTTCAAATCTTAATAAATATGCATCCAAGCAATCTTTATTCTCATTGAATACAGGGAATTTTATATCTTTCATTCCTCTGTTATGGTTACTGTTTCCTTGATATGAACCATCACCAACCATTGTGAATGTGGCCTCACCACGATTCTGATTATTCCGAGAATCAATTTCTCTCATCCTCAATTCACACTCAAGCTTCTTGACCTCAAGATCCATTTCTCTCCTAGCTTGACATTCGGCCGCTTCACGAACTAATCTCGCATCATTCGATTCTCGTTCCAGTCTGGCGTCATTCGCCTCTCTTTCAAGCCTTGCATTATTCGCTTGACTTTCTCGTTCCAGTCTGGCGTCATTCGCCTCTCTTTCAAGCCTTGCATTATTCGCTTGACTTTCTCGTTCCAGTCTGGCGTCATTCGCCTCTCTTTCAAGCCTTGCATTATTCGCTTGACTTTCTCGTTCTCGTTCAAGCCTAGCATCAGCTATTCTTGCTAACTCTAATTCTTGTGCTCTGGCTGCTTGTGCCTCTTCTCGTGCTCTGGCTGCTTGTGCCTCTTCTTGTGCTCTGGCTGCCTCTTCTTTAAGCTTTCGATCTTCTCGTTCACGCAGTCTGTCGTCTCTTGCTTCCTGCTGTCTATCACGCACAAACGTCTTCAAGTCATCACCTTCCATTCCCATCTCTTTAGCAAGTTTAACCCACTGTTCATGTTCTCCAAGTGACGACATAGTCTACTTACTTGTTTACTCAGTTAACAAGTATTTCCAATAGCTTTCGCTATACAAGAATTAAATTCTTCCAAAAGATAATCTTAAATAAGATTAATAAAATGTTCCCTCTTGAAATGCGTACTCTATGGTTACGCGAGGTTAATCGTACTAAACAATTCGCATCGAGTAAACGCTTATTAATAAAGTCGTTCTTTCGCAATCGCAAAAGCGATAACTTTAAAACTATACATTTTCAATACTTGAGATTATTGTTCGTTGATATTTCGAGTGTTAGTTAAAATCCAGTTTTAATATTCCGGAACGTAGGACCCCATAGTTGTCGTATCCCGTGTAAAAGGGCACTTTATTATCCTAGTGGTTAATCGGTTGGGTTTAACTTACTCAAGAAATTCTTCCAAATTCAACAAACTCCCAGTTCTTATGAAATATATATAATATAAAGTTATTCAATATCATTCATATGCACAAACAAATAACAATCCTATTTACCTAGTGTGGCGAGTTACTTAGGAAATATTATATTTGCGCTTATCTGTCGAGTTGTATGAAACTCGAATGTCTTCGGCTCTCTCCGTCGTCCGATTCTTCGCAGTCAAGAATGTTGATCAGACGGTTGAATATGCAGTCATGGAAGTGACCACACCAAACGTCTTACTCGTATCTTGCCGTGAATCAGTTGCACACGAGATGAATCGTCGCATTCACCCCACAGCTCTTCTCCAGTTGACCAAACGTCCTTCGTACTTCACACGCCGATCAGCTGTTCGCTAGCCGATTCAAATTACACGACTCTTCAGACTGTTGCCTAAGAGTTCGTCTTCTTCGCAAGTGTCTCACACTTCACACGATGATTATTATGCACTAACGCAAATTTCTCATTTAAATTGCGTTGCACTTAATGCACAATACTTTGAACTATCGGTTGATCGTCCGAACAGTTCAATTACCTTCGTCTCTACTCTGAAAATCACAACTTTGGATTGATCACCGCAGCGAAACAACCACCATTTCCAGATATACCTGTAGAGAGTCAAAAACTCAACGTCCACTTTGCTGACGTCATTTTTAACTCGTCACGTCATTCGCTTCCAGTTTGCACCAATCACGAATAGGCTTAGCATCCTTTGTTGTCATGGTAACCTTGACCACTCGTTATTACGCTTAGCTGCAGTCATTGGTTTTATGTATTAATATTTTATATGTTGCCACACATATTACCTAAACTCGCCAATTAAATTGCCTAGCTTAACTTCTACCTATAATTAATAATTATACATGCATAGCAAGTGTTTAATTTGATAATCATTTAATATAACCACGACAATCAGAGAAGCGATCTGTATTATAGGCCTAAGGGATTTGATTAAATTGTTTAACTCGCAGTTCTTTGTTCTCATTGTTCTTCTCATTAACTAAGTTCTTCTCTATTCTTCCTATTGACTCAATTCTTCATTTTCGTCATTTTCCTATCACAGTTTTTCATTTTCGTCACTCTTGGAGTCTCTTTCTTTGAAAGTGTTATAGAAAAATTCTGAAGATAACATGGACACAGAGAGTTAGCAACATCGAGCTGTACAGACGAATAGCCTACACCTAAAAGAAAACATCATGGAGAAACTGGTCCAGAGAAAGTTAGGATTGTTTGGACACATCATTGAGCGACGAGAGAAAGATCAAAGCGCTAATGTTCGGACGAATGGATGATACAAACAGACGAGAAAGACCTCGCAGAGAGTGGCTGGACCACATCACCGGATGGGGCAGAGCATCGCTCCAAGAGCTGAGCCACACCACAATGGACAGAGGACGATGGAAGAGATTATTGAAGATGGCAGCAGACACCATGGTTGCTGCTGCTGCTGATGATGATGATGAATCTCTTTCTGAAGTTAATTTCTTCGTTTTCTTGTGAAGATGCATTGATCACCATGCTATCTTCGAATCGAGAAGGCGCAAGCGTAGAAGGCCACAGTGATCGTTGTTAAGTAGATGGTGCAGACGTAAAAGCACAGACGATCGATTACAAGAGCCGCGTATTTCCAGTCGCCGTCGTTCAGGCTCTCGCCATCTGGTGACGGTTCGTCTGCCACGTCATTGGAAGGTGATGACTGATCGTTTGCTGCTGGAATTACAGTTTTCCCATCGTTGAATAGAATGACGTCGTTGGATTTGACCTCCGAGTGATCTGTAGTCTGCGCTTTTCGTCTCGTCAGTTTGTCGTTGTTGGCTGGTTTTGGCATTCGCAACAGTCTGGCAAGTCTGATGCAAACGAAAGTCTTCACCTGAGAGATTAAAAAAAAACACACGATACAGACAGATCTATGGTGGCGTTTGTAATAATATAATTAGAGTAGTAGACCTACCTGTAGGAACACTTTACCAATCAGTCAGTCAATCAATCAATCAATCAATCAATCAATCAATTCGTCCATATATCTACCAATCAATAGGCTCATATCAATCAATATATCAAGCAATTAATTAATCAATCATCATGAGCTACATATTTTTCTTGTATATATATATATATATATATATATATATATATATATATATATTCTTGTATATATTTTTTAAATCTAAAATAATTAAAGTACTATTCTTGCATTCGATTCCTTATTCGATTCCTCAATTATTGCATTGTATTGCATTGCATTGTATTGTATTGTATTGTATTGTATTGTATTGTATTGTATTGTATTGTATTGTATCTAACCATTTATAAAGCGTTTCTCGCAGCAAAATCCTTTCAGAAGCGCTCCCTATGCGTTCAGCCCCGAGGAAACACAAGTTTTTAGACGAGAGAAAGACAAGGATACACTACCAAAGAGGAGGGCAGAGCGAACTGATGGGGGAAGCCCATTCCATAGAGAGGGGCCAATGCAGGAAAATCTGGATCTGGATTGAGCCATGGCGGTCTTGACTCTGGAGACGAATATCGGTCGCGTTTTCTTCCTATGCCTCACGCATGACTTGGATATCTTTGGTAATTTTTTAAGAGCAGATTACGCCGTGGCTTGTATTTGTCATTTTATTTTAGAAGTCATAGTAAGATGCATCTATGGCAGGTAATCGTAATATTAATCTATATTATAAGCAGAATGAGCTCCAAACTTCTGTTCTCGAAAGTCAAGTAAAGCTCCTAGCGCCACCTTAGTCACGAGGTCCCGTGTGGTTTATACTTTGAAAGTTCATAACTTCTGAATCCAGAAGACGAGCGAAAATCACATCCTGAAATCTGGTTACCAAGGCAACGTATTATCTTCGGAGATGCGCTATGATTGGCTCCAGGCTGGTTACCATGGCAGCGCATTGTGCTCAACGCTGCGCTATGATTGGCTACTAGCGGTTCGTTTTTGGCCTGAAAGTCATAAAAAGGGAGCAATCCCTTGGGGGCACTCAGTCCCTCCTACGCTGGAAGAAGATCGGAAGAACAACAAGAGGATGGAAGACTACGAAGATCTCGAACTGGTAAGTTTGACTTATATAACTTATGCTGGTCGAAGGGAAGCGGTCCTCGGACCGCCTCTCTTCGGCCAGTGTTAGAGTCAAACTTACAAGAGAACCGGGCCATAGTAGGCCTTAGCTAGGCCTAGTTGTTTATTAAGTGTAAGGTTAATTATATTGAAGTAGGACTTTATGAGCTTTATCTATATTTAGATTTTTCTATATTTAGATTTTTCTATATTTAGATTTATCTAGTTTAGATATAGGCTATACATGTAATTATTATTGCTAGTCCTGTATACAGACCGATGTCTAAGCGCTATAAGCTTAGAGCCTTAGACAGTCTGGCCTGTTTTAATATAGATTCAGGCGATTGTTGCCCTATAAGGCGTTCTCTTAGGGCAGGGTGTTGTTGTTCTTGATTGCGCAGGAAGAAGACCTGGGAGAGGACGTCGAAGCGAGACTGAGGGCGAGGTCTCGCAGCGCTCGGCGTGGAGCGTCGGCAGCAGCGGCGGCCAAGGACGACGATGACGAGGGAGCGACTCCTTCGCGACGGAGACGGAGACGCCGCAGACGGGGAGGCCGCCGTCGCCGACGACGAAGCCATGGACGCCGCCGACGACGTCGCCGACGCCACTACTAGACGACGCTGCTACGATCGGGAGGGCGTCTGCCTCCTCCTTCTACGCTGAAGACGGGAAAGACTCGAGCGACAGCAACAAATGAACTGTCGTCTGCGAACTAATTTAAAATACCAGATCGATGAAGTCTATTGTTCGATCAATAAAAGTTGAAAAGAAATAACTTGTCTTGTCCTTCTAGGGTTAGGCCTATAGGCCTATAGTATAGGATTTAGTCATTGTAGGTCTATAGGCTATAGTATAGGATTTAGTCATTGTAGGTCTATAGGCTATAGTATATAGGCTGCCCCAGCGGTTAGGCTCTCTGGTAGATTGGAGGCCTCAGCTGCGAGAGTTGTAGTCTATTGAGCTTCCCAATTAAAAAACCCAGGCCTTCCAGAATCTTAGTCTTAAGTGCTCACGAAATGGAGCAGAAGCAGAAGAGCAGTCCTTTGAGGTGGCCAACTGGCCATGCATGGGTATAAAGTGTTAGCGACCTCATTTTCCCAGCCTCGGCAGATGCCGATGTGTGGCCCGTCCTCTCCCTCACCGTCTCATCTTCCCACCGATAAAGTGTGAGGTCAGCGTCTCATTAGAGCTGAGTAGTGGGGTGCAAGTGGAACAGATATCTAACCAAAACATTGTAGTGCACAAACGTGTAGTATAGGCTTATGGCAGTATTGTTTAACGACACTATGCGATAACAAAGATCGTTAGCGTCGCCCTCCTCCTTTTTACAGGCTAGGGACTAGCGCTTTCAGAGTGCAAACAGTGGCGGAGTTACACAAATATACATGCATGAGTGATGCGATTACGATGTAGACTATAAATTGACCTGGAACTCTATAGTGTATATATACCCGCTCAGCCAAGTGTCGATGTGCTATTGATCAAAATAATCTTTTCCCTTCGGACTCCATTGCATGCATGCCTAACATTTCCTATAGGCCTACGTAACGGTTCTAGCGCGTATCGACGTCGCGACTCGCGAAATGGAAATTTCAGGAAAGGTCAGAAAGGTGAAATGGATGTTCAAATTGAAGTTGACTATAATACACAGGATTGTTATCTTTGCTTTCAGAATAAACGACACCCGCCAATTCTCCGATGAGCGATAAAGAAAATGAAAATAATACTTCAGTTTGTTGTGTTTCGCCCTGTCAATAATGTCGTATAGAATCTGTATATATATATATAGTATAGATTTCGCCTGGATAATGTCTTAACCCAGTGGTTCCCAACCTTTTTTGACCTTAGGGCCACTTTTTCGAGGTTGGATGACAAGAGGGCCACTTTTTCTTAGTTAAAGGACATAAGGGGGCCACAATGCTAAAATTCAATTATCTAAAGCATATAAAATTGTTATAGGCCTAACTGATTCAAAAATAGAATGTTTGGTGTCATTTATAATAGACGTCAAAAGAAAATAATTTGTAATGAAACATAATGATGTGTTCTATCTTATCAAAATTGTCAATTTTTTTAATATATTTTGTTGATTCTTTGAGAGATGAGGACCATTTTTAAGACCTGGCGGGAAATTTTTGAGTCCTCGCGGGCCAAAAGTGGCCCGCGGGCCACGGGTTGGGAACCGCTGTCTTAGCCTATAGATGGCAAAAATGATGTCCAAAAATGCATCAACTTCAAATGTCGAATGTGATACACATCCAAAGTCACAGCTTTTAGGCATAGTGCATTACGCGGATTTTTTACATGAGGTATATATAGGCTCCAGTTTGTGGGGCAATTATAGGCATGCACTCCAAAGTGGACTAAGTTCCGTTTAACAATAAAAGATGCATGTTTACATATTACAGAATTAAGTAAGGTAACGAAGATTCATTTTATGCAAAATGCGCTATGTACATGTACGTATGTGCACTTGTTATAGCGCCCCTTCCAGATTTATATAGATATATACTACTCAGAAGCGCTCCCGACTGCAGCGCGGACACTGAATCGGAGTTTCACGCCAAAGCGCTTACCGGTAGTGAAGGTCTCGCCAAAGGCTCCTATTATAAGCTTACACGGCGGCTTGACGTGGATTCGAACCTGAAACCCTCCGGCTGCAAGGCAAGGAACATACCCACTGCACCACCGCGCCCCACGATATATTATGATAAGTTACCCAATATAGTTATAGTCCTACATAAACATGCAATGCAAGCCTACTTCCTCTGCATCGTCTTTCATGTGAAAGGATGGATTGGAACTGTCACTCACCCAATCCGGCAGAGGATGATACAAGTTCGCTGTTGATCGGTGATAAAGATTCGAGATACAGACCATTGCCATCAGCGATACAGCGTTGACGGTCATAACGCTGGCGAAATAGATCCCTGCAGTTTAATATACGGTAAACAATCATTATAAATACATTCATAGCCATGATGATGTGATAACTATAGCAGCACGGACACAGATTGATTGTTCGATTGATTGAGTGATTGAATGATTGGTTGGTTGATTGATTGATTCATTGATGCGACAGAAGCTCAGACACAGATTGATGACTGTTCGATCGATTTATTGATTGATTTATTGATTGGTTATTGACTATTGGTTTAGTCCTGGGCACGACGTTAAACTGCATCCATCCTCCGCCACAGGGAACCAACAACGTCCCTGTGCCGGTCCTAAGCCCGGACAAAGGAGGAAGGTTTGCAGATGGGTGGCGATACACTGGCAGGAAAAGACCAAAAGGATTGAAATCCGCAAAAACCACGACACAAGTGACATAGCTACCCAGATGCTTCAAGGTGTCATGATGTGGAGCAGACATGCACAGGCCTGTCAGGACAGACCGGTGGAGAGAGTCAGGGGAAAGCGTGAGACACCTACGGGCATTGACCCAGGTTGTCCTTCATGCCTCTCCCAATACTCTCTTCAATCAGACAAGGTGGTCTAGCTGCTCCAAGATGCTAATGGTATGGAGCAGACCTGCTGACCGGACCGGTTGAAGCTGGGCAGCATGACGCGAGACAGACTCAGACAGAGAGTGGCGTCGGACTCCTACGGGCATTGAGCCTAAGGATGTTGATGATGATGATGATGATGATGATGATGATGATGATGATATTGACTAATTGTTCGATTGATTGATTGATTGTTCGATTTATTGATTGACTATAGTTGATAGATTGACTAGTTGATGTATTGACTTACTACACGGCTGTTTGATTGATTGATTGAATTTAATTGATCGACAGTGCGATTGGTTGACTGTCCATTGTCCGCCACTACTATTGTTCCAAGCTCCGTCTCCATTGTTTATTGTTTTTATCAGCCATCATTGTATGTATCTATTGTTTTGGTATAAACCATTGTGTCTATTGTTCTATCGATCGATCGATCGATTGAAACTTTTTATTGAATCAACACACAGCAGCGAAATCAAAATATGACCCGGTTGTGGGACATTAAAGCTGGCGCCAAGAGAGCAATAGATTTTGGCCAACAGAGGTTGGTTGCCACCATATATATTATTTTATATTTATATATTTATATTTTCATGTATATTCGTTTGATGAAATAAGGTTGACAAGACCGCAACTCAGTTGCGAGGAAGGGAAGGTCTATATGGGTTACATGGTCGCTTATTGAGAATACATATTTTTGAGGTGCGCCGTGGTACTAGAGTTACTGACTTAGCATCACCTCTACCATCGTCATATTGTCGTCGTCGTCGTCATCATTGCTATCGTCATCATTAACAACAACAACAACAACAACAACAACAACATCGTACCTATGAGTGGAATAGCGTCGGACGTTGGTGGAACTTTGTCTGCCACAATCAACTGATTGACACTCAAAGCCAGCAGCGTCGAAATTCCTAAAAAGATCCAATGAAAGTCGAATGATGCAATGTAAAGGAGCAACATGAAGATGAACTCCTAAAAAAGAAAAGTCTTAAGACACCTATAACAGCAGAAAAAGTAAAGCCTTCACACAAAATCTGGGCACGAATAACAGCAGGAAGACTATTCCACAGCAAAGGGCAGACAGAGGCACCAGTCGATGAACTGATGATGGACAGACGGATGAATTGATTAACGGATGTACGGATGGATGTACGGATGGATGTACGGATGAATGGATAGATGAAAGAAAGTATGGATGGGTGGACGGATGGATTTTCTTGTTAATAAATGCGCTTTTCCTTTTTTTATTGAGGCTTAAGTCGTTGTTCGTCGTCGAAAATTATTTTTATTGAAACTGAATTCTGATGACGCGCTATTCAAGATCACAGTGATGCTCAGTCATATCAATTTCACTATGACAATGCGTTCAGTGTCAGTTACGCGTAGGCTATAGGCCTATATATATATATAATATATATATATATACTGTAGTATATGTCTATTCGCTTCATTTCGTATTTGTTAAGACTCTTTGTTAAGCAAGGTAGAAACTTGATCGTGAGCAGGAAGACTATTCCAGCAAACTGGTGTCAGTGTCTGCGACTTCTTTAATTTTCGCGACCTGCCTTTGCGAGGTTTTAACCGGGTCGCATCATCGCATGTAGAACATTTAGGCCGGATGTATGGATGGACGGATGAATGGAAGGATGGTTAGATGGATGGACGGTTGGTTGGATGGGCGAATATAGTGAGGGATGAAACCTCACCGACGGGGTCAATTCTTTCTTTGAATGAGAGTTTTATTGCAAACGACCAATTATCTTTAGACCTATTATAATAGCCTATACACTGTTTATGTACAGGGTGGACCAATCGTCAAAAACCGGTGAGTGGCCTCACTAAAAGTGATATAACTTTTGTTCTGTGGGAAATATTTTTATGAAATCTAGCCATCATGTGTATATATGAAACGGCTTTATGCCTGTAGAATTTCATTTCGAAATTCATACTTCTGGCCACGTTATTGGCAAAAAACCTAGGGGGTATTTTTTGGCCCCCTATGTTTAAAGTATACATTCGACGTACCGAGTCCAATGCGTTCACCCGATTCCGGTGGTATGATGAATGTGACCGCTGAGAGAGCGGACAGCAGAGCGCATGGCATGATCAGATTGAATCCGTAGAAGAGAGTTAGACGTCTCCAGTGGAAGTTGAACACCAGATGACTCGTTGGAACGTCACAACACGGGTAAAGAACGGTCGTATCGTTGTACGTTATCTCTGCAAATATAATCCAGGATTTCATACTGCTGCTGTGACTTTTGAACTGATTTCTTGGACGCACGCAAATTCTTATACGGAGAGGGGAAGCTGACAAGACCGCTGACCAAGAAAAGAAGCGCATGATTCACTTGCAATTGCACTTTAGGGGACCTCACACATGCGGGGGGAAATTGAGGAAAAATTGGTATAGGCCCATTCTGACGAAATTTCGACCAAACGACTAAAAAACGGTCATCAGCTGCTGTTTTGGCAGGAAACAATCGGCATATTCTAAAACAAATTCGATCAAACGACTGAAGAGAAAAAATCATCAGATTTTTCGATCAAAGATCCCATAATAAATTTCCAAACAGGGCCACACATTTTTTAATCCGGCCCAGGATGCGAGAAATAACTGCTCACCTAGTAGTTCCCATTCTGAGTTGCGCTTGTAGTAGCTGTCGACGACCGGGATGTCCTTGGCTGTCAGGTTCAGCTCGGATGAGTCGTAGCTCCACGATTCGAACTGAAAGGGGCAGCTCTGTTCATCGAAGGGGAACCAACGGATATCGATGGGGCAGTAGGAGTGGGCCATCATCGGAGGAACCCACAGACAGGCGCCACTCGACGATACGATGACGTTTACCTCAGCCCAAGGGGTCCATTTCTCAGCTCTATACAGCAGTTTACCAAAGGCATTCAGATGTAAATACAGCCATCCGAAGAATGATAGGTGGTGGAGGTGGTGGCGGAAAGGTCAAGCGACGACGCTTGAATCTAATAAAAGTTGCACTACTGCTACTGCTGCTGCAACTAGTACTACGGCTACTACTGCTACTACTACTACTACTACTACTACTACTACTACTACTACTACTACTACTACTACTGCTGCTGCTACTGCTGCTGCTGCTGCTACTGCTACTATTACTACTACTGCTGCTGCTGTTGCTGCTGCCACAACTCCTACTACTGCTACAACTAAAAATAATAGCAGCAATAGTAGAAGCAGCAGCAGAAGTTGTGGTAGCAGTAGTAGTAGTGGATGTTATTGCAGCCGGATGATTGCAGGTTCGAATCCACCTCTAATCGCCGCGTATGGACCTTAGGCAAGTCCTTCACTCGCAATTTGCTCATGCGCTTCGGCGTGAAACTCCGATGCAGTGTCCGCGCTGTAGTCGGGAGAGCCTCAGAGTAGTGAGCTTGAAGAGGCGCTATAACAAGGGCACGTACAAAATATAGTGTGTCCTATTTATACGAGGTCAAGTCCTGTTCGTATACCTGTTAATGAGGACGAGGTCTGGCCGCCAAACCATCCGACAGGGAACAGATACCTTGGACAATCCACCGTAATCACTTTCATTCCAAGTCAGTCTGAAGTCGTTCCAAACCTATCAATCAATCAATCAATCAATCAATCGATCGATCGATCAACCAAGCAATCAATCAAGCAATCAATCAAGCAATCAATCAAGCAATCAACAAATCGATCAATCAATCAGTCGATCAGTCAATCAATCGATCAATCAATCAGCCAGGCAGTCATTCGATCGACCAGTCAATCGATCAATCGCTCAATCAGTCACTCAAAATTAATATAGCGCCACCAATGAAAGCCGTGGCCGACCATTGGGCTTCAACGCTACTCTATACCGACAAACCATCCGCTGTTTTCTTGTTCCCCCAGCGCCCAAATCGTGGGAGAATTTCAAGAAAATCGACTTAGTAAATCTGCAGAAGGGTAGAGACTTAGCAAAGTTGAACATTACTTGTTAACTGTTAAGTAACCGCCACTGACGAAAATACCAAAAGTCTCTATAAATCCGTGCGGTGCTCGAGCCGCCATCTTGAAAAATGGTGACCTAAAATCGTTTTTCCGCAGTAGCTCCCAAACAATGTGAGTTTTTTGTCACGTGTCCACTGTCCATTGCATGGTCTAACCACTTGCACGTGTCTCGGGGCGTATAGGCCTACCGCACCCCCCCCCCCCGATTCTGGACCGAAATTTGCAAAGTTAAAGAGCGCTATAGAAGTTCTATGAATTGATTGTTGTAATAAGATTGAAACGTGCAACGATGTGGTGATTATATGAATCAATGAGAATTTCCGTTGATAAATAATATCTTATCTGAGAGACCATTATCATCCACACGAGCATTTCCATCACTTCGTTGAGGTCATCCTAAAATAACAACGTCAACAATAGCAACGTGTCATACAACAACAATAACAACAACAACAACAAAGACAACAACAAAAATAACAAGAACAATAGAAGTTCAACAAAGGCAATGGTCAATGGCAAGACGAATAATTATAATAATGAGGATGCATTGAATTTATGTCAGACTGTATTTATTGTCTAGTGGCGATATATAACTCTGTCATGACAGAGATGATGCTGGTTTCGGACCATGGGCCATGGGCGCCTAGAGATATTACTTCCAGAAATCACAATGGTCATGGTCTAAGTTTTTTTAGCAAGAGCCTGAAAAAATGTAAGCTTACGCGGGAAATTAGGAATTTGGAACTTCTAACTGGGAATTCCTCAGTACCACATATTGTGTATCAGTAGCCTCATTAGTGATTTTAGTGCGAAGGAAGTTGATAAAAACAAAAAGTAAGCTTAGTTGTTAAAAAAAATATATGTTAAATTTCTCACGGAAGCAAGTGCATGTCCCCTCTTGCCCTCTTGCCACTGTGTCCGGATGGTGGGCACCCATGCTTTGGACTGTCAATGCATTGACGGAGTTATTAATAATAATTGTTTTGGCGGAAAAATCGGTATATTCTTTAAAAAATCGACCAAACTAGGCCTACTAAAGAAATAAGTCATCAGATTTTTCGATCGAAGATCCCCAAAACATTTTCAAACAGGGCTCCACATTTCTTAATCCGGCCTTGAATGCGAGAAATAAATACTCACGGGCGGAGACCTAGGGGGACAGAGGGACGGTCCCACAATGGAGGTGTTGGGGTGGACGGCCCATGTATTTGTCCCACCCCACTCCCAAATCGTTGAGCGTCAGGACTTTTAAAAAACTTTTTTGGCTGTGAAAATTGAAAATTTTCTTGACTTTTCGGCCAGATGACTAAAAAAATTCGTCACAAATTTATTGCGGCAAAAGATGGAAACTTTTTTGCGACACTCAGCCATTCGTCCGTCAAAAAACTTCACGTCTTTCCTTCGGCCACTCGTTCGTCCACCCCCCCCCCCCCCAGTCTCCGCCCAGGTTTCCGCCCATGATCATGCACATTATAATTATTTGAAAATATAATATCAGGGATCTCGCGTTTCTCCGTGAACGTCAAGATGAGGCGGGTTAAGCTTTGTTTTGCCTTGGCTGGCTGATCAACTGACCGACCGACCCCGACCGACCGACCGACCGACCGACCGATTGAATGATTGATGACTGATTGATTGATGATTGATTGATGATTGATTAATTGATTGATTGAATGATTGATTGACTGAAGCAATTCGTACGATTTTGGCCAGCTGTATTGGAACGACAGCCATCTTAACATTGACGGTATCCGTTGCTCTTTGCACTGGACGTGAGTCTGGATTGTAGTGACGTCGTTTGAACAGCTCCTCCCGTAATCTATCCTCGTCGGTCATTTTCACCGAGACTGTGGTGCAAAGAATCCATATTTAGAGGAATGGTTACTTGTCAGCTAATTTAATCAGTGCACGCCGATTGTCGTACAGCGACGTAAGTAGGCCAGGTGCAAATTGCCGCGCGGCGTCTGCACAGGTGATTGTCTGGACAGCACGTGACGTCTAGACGAGCGTACGTTAATTGTACAAGAAGGGAGTGGAAGAGAAGAAGGAGAGTTGCGTGTTGAGAGCCGTTGAGATAGGCTGTAAGAGTTGTTGTTGAGTTGCGATAGAGTAGACTGATGAAGATAGTAGTCGTGTAGTTGTTATGATAACGCAAGTGTAGTCATTGTTGTGTTGTTGCTGATCGTTTTACTTTATATCGGATTTTGGAGTATAATAAGAAGAGTTAAACACGTCGTCGTTGTTGGTTAACAAAACAGTGAAAGACTGTAGATTCTTTAACCTAGCCATTTAGCTAATGAAACAGTTATCTAGGGATAGGCCTACGCTACCACGAACTTATACGAAGAAGCTTCCGAAGAGACTGAAGGTCACACGTAGAGAAGAAGAGGGAAAAGACATTGTGACATTTGGTGTCGTTGCGGTGAGATAACGATCCAAGTTGCAGGATAACGATCCAAGTTGCAGGATAACGATCCAAGTTGCAGGATAACGATCCAAGTTGCAGGAGAACGATCGTAGTTACGAACGGAGGGATTCTATTCAATCAACAGACGTTGTGGAGGAACGGACGCTGTGAATTTATCGAGGAGCCGAGCACACGGGAGAAGCAACGATACATCGAGCATCCGTACGTCAGTGAGAAACGACAACACAACGACTACAAGGTAGAAAAACTTGCTTGTCTATTGAAGTGTGCATAAAGAATTGAAGTCAGTCAATTGCAAACATTTGAAGAGTAGTCTACTAATTTATCGAGCATCTGTAAAGTAAAGAAGTAAGATGGAGAAACTTACGGAGAAAAAGCAAGCAAATATTAAGAAGATGTCTACTGATAGACTGATAAAACTGCTAATTGAAGCAGATCTAGACGCAGAAGAAGTCGAACAGATGTCGAGGGAAGAATTGATGAGAAATTTAGCCGAGGTTTGGGCTAAGAAAGAAGAAGAAGAAGAAGAAGGTGCTGTCGGAGGCGTTGCGGAGAAGCCAGTGGAGAAGCCTGAGGCACCGATGTCTATAGAGGCGTTGCTACAATTCATGATGATGAGTAGACAAGAAGAGAAGCAGAAAGAAGAGCAGCGCAGACAAGAGGAGAAAGAGCGTAAACAAGAAGAAAAAGAGAAAGAAGAGCAGCGCAGACAAGAGGAGAAAGAGCGTAAACAAGAGGAGAAAGAGCGTAAACAAGAGGAGAAAGAGAAAGAGGAGCAACGAGCGGAAAGAGCAGAAAAATTAGAAAGGATAAGACAACAAGAGATAGACATGCAGAAGCAACAGTTCCAGCTTCAGTTAGAACAAATGAAAATAGATCGTGACGAAGCAGAACGACGAAGAATGGAGTTAATGATAGAATACGAAAAAGCAAGAAAAAGCGATGAAGAAATACGAAAACAGCAGATCGAAGACAAAAAGGCTCGTGAGGAAGAAAAGGAGAAGATGCGTTTACAAGAACTGGAGAGAGCAGAAGAAATTCGTCAGGAAGAATTGCAAGCTGAAAAAGACAATTTGGAAAAAGCAGAAAGAGAAAGAGAAGAGCAGATGCAGTTAGAACAAAAGAAACTTGCTATCAAGGAGGCTCAACTTAAAGAAATGGCCATTGAAAAAGAAGAACGCAGAAAGCAGTTAGAACTGTTGCAGCAGAAGATTGAACAAGAAGAACTGCGGAGAATCGAAGATCAAGATCGACTGAAGAAGAGAGACGAAGATGATCGTAAGAGCCGGGAAGTATCAGAACAGATTAGGCTCAGAGAAAGTGAGACAATGGTGTCCAAGATTAAGAAGATAGGTGACGCAATGAAGCATGTGTTACCGAAGATGCCGTATGATATGATGGAAGTGCCATTATATTTTGAAACAGTTGAAAATGCATTCAATAGTTTCGCTGTGGAAAAGCAATATTGGGTGAAATTGTTGTTGCCATTGATGACCCCGAGAGCGCGAACGGTATTGAATCGATTGTCATTTGAGAATTTAGATAAATACGATGCAGTGAAAGAGCATTTGTTGAAGGAATTCAAGTTAACAGCTCGTGAGTACAGGTCAAGGTTTGCAGATGCCAAGAAGACAGCCGAAGAAACGTATACGATGTTCACGGCTAGGCTGAAGAACCTGTTGAATTATTATGTCCGAAGTAGACGAGTGGACAAAGACTACGAGAAGCTGTTTGATTTGTTAGTGGCGGATAAGCTGAAAGAATGTTTACCACCAGGTCCACTACAGTTTGTCTTAGCAAAAGAGGGCACAGAATGCTTGGAAGCTAGTAATGTTGCAGATCTCGCAGATATACATGTAAACAATCGGATTGGTGTGATGTTCCAAGACAAACCGAAATTTGAAGCATGGGACAATAGTCCAAAGCAACCCAAGTGGAACAAGGATAGCAAAGACACCGGAAGCCAAGCCAAGAGTAATGATGCAAAGAAAGATGATTATTCTGGAAAGCAGTGGTCGCAAGATAAACAACAGTCAACGTGGGACAGACAAGCCTACAATCGAACTCCGCCGCTGGGACGCCCAACAGAAAGTAATGCATCTTACACGCCGTACAACAAGTGGGAGAACAAGGAGCAAAGAAGTTTTATCAAGAAGCGTTGCCACAATTGCAATTCTGATAAACACCTAATAAAACATTGCCAAGCACCAGGAGCGGCAAATCTGAGGAAGAACTTTAGCAGAAGTGCAGAAAATCTTCGAGTAAACCAGATACAAGTGATAAATGCACCTCCTGGTTGGGAAGAACAATGCAACCAAGAAACAGAAGTAAAGTCAGTGATGAAGTGTACGCCGCAGTTCACCATACTGAAAGAAGCGATAAAGACTACTTCCATTGCAGAAATTTGTCGAGAAACAAAAAGTAAAGAGGAGTGTCAACACATAAAGAAGATATCGTTGCAGCATGTAAATGTGGAGATACGTGGGACTGATGGGCAGCCTGTGCAAGTCGAGGCGTTGATTGACTCGGGGACCGAGATACCAGTAATCAACGAAGAACTACTGAAAGGAACGACAGTAGAAGAAATCGGCAGAGTTCATTTGCAATGTGTAGCTGGAGAGCCGATTCCAGCTAAGTTGGTGAAAATCGAAGTGCGGATGAGCGGTCGTAACGAAGGAGCAGCTACAGAGGACAGGACAATAAATATCGCGCCATATTTAACTTTAGTGTGTGCCAGCATTCCAGCGGATCTGTGCAAAGAAAACAGAGAAAAGTTCTTGCTACATCCGGAGATAATTGCAGAATTGAAAGAGATTCCACCAGTGAGTGTATTGCAAGGGGAACTACAAGCGAATGTGACTACAAGAGCACAAAGTCGGAGAGCAGAAGTCGAAGGCGGAGAAGATGAAACGATAAACGAAAGTTCGCAAGAAGATGACATGGACAGCGAAGATGAACTCAGCATTCAAGATGACGAAAGAACAACATCTGAGAACAATGAAACTGAAGAAGAGATGGCTGCATGTGAACGAAATGATAGTGAAGATTCCGAAAGCGACGCTGAACTGGAGACAAGTATGAGGGACTTGTTCACAGAGAATTCGAACGATGAAAGACAGCTGGAAGATGCGAAGAAATTCGAGGAGCAGCAGAGAAATGACGAGTCACTGAAATCGTGGTGGAGGATCGCTGAAGACAAAGGATCAGAGTTTAGCGTGGTGAATGGATTGATGTATAAGAAACATCAAATGCTGGATCAGCTTGTGTATCAGTTGGTGTTACCGAAAGAGAGAAGAATTCAAGTAATGGAATTAGCTCACGAGTCAGTATTTGGCGGACACTTGGGAGAAGAGAAGACACGAGAGAGAATCAAGTTGTCCTTTGTCTGGCCAAAGATGCGTCGAGACGTGGTGAAATTTTGTAAGTCCTGTGAGAAGTGTCAGCTGAAGGCACGAAGTTTGGTGATGGATCGAGTGCCGATTACACCAATTCCAAGGGAAGATGTTCCATTCCGACGGATGACTATGGACGTGGTAGGCCCAATAGAACCGAAGTCAGCAGCTGGGCATAAGTATTGCTTGTGCATAGTGGATTCATGTACAAGATGGCCGACAATCTTCTTGCTGAAGTCATTGACTGCTAAGGCTGTGTGCGAAGCTTTGATGAAGCTTTTCATTGACGTGGGGGTGCCGTCTGTGATCACCAGCGACAGAGGCACGAATTTTACAGCCAGTCTTACAAGAGAATTTTTGAAATTGATGGGATGCTGTCCACGATTCGATTCACCGGGGCATCCAGAGGCAGCTGGATTAGTTGAGAGATGGAATCAGACGTTCAAGAAGATGGTACATCATGTCATTGTGGAAAATCCAAGACAGTGGCATAAAATCATTCCGTTTACCGTATGGGCATTGAGAGAAGTTCCCAACGCAACGACAGGAGTGGCACCATATCTGCTGGTGTATGGAAAAATGCCAAGAGGACCATTAACTATCTTAAAGGAAAGCTGGACCAAAGAAATAAATCTACCGCCAAACATTGGAGTACAACCAGCAAAGTACCTGAAGAACTTAAGAGCAGACATGGAGAAAGCTTTGATATTTGCTGAGAATTGTGCAGAGGAAAAGCAAAAACAATACGCCAGTCAATACAACAAGAGGGCCAAGGATAAAGAATTCGAACCCGGAGAAAACGTCATCGTCCTGTATCCAACGTCAACCAATAAATTGATCTCACGATGGCATGGTCCATGTACAGTGCTACAAAGAAGATCCAAGTATTCGTATCTGGTGGACATGAATGAAAACGGCCGACGAATCGTCCATGCCAACAAAATGAGGAAGTTCATCGCAAGAACATTATCGTGTGGTCTCATCGTGGAAGAGGACGACGAATTTGGATCAGTGGTAGAGCTACCATTGAAAGAAGACCATGCAGAGACGACACAGAAATCGCTGCAATTGGACTATGAACAGATCGGACATCTTACGAGCGAGCAACAGAAACAGCTACTGGATGTACTGAACCGATATGCAGACAGATTTTCGGACAAACCTGGATTATGTACATTGGTAGAACACGAAGTGGTGCTGAGACCAGACTTTCGAGAGAAGGAGTTCACGGCTTATCGAATACCGTTGATATACCGCGCAGAAGTGGACAAACAAATACAAGAGATGCTGAAAGCAAACATCATTCAGCCGTCGTCGAGCAGAATGGCAAGTCCGCTGGTCATCGTCAAGAAGAAGGACGGATCCTTGAGACTCGCGTGCGACTACAGGTACGTGAATTCATATACTGAAAATTGTCGATACCCCATGCCGATCGTCAACGATGTGCTGAGCAAAGTCGGGAAATCCAAGTTTATTTCCGTCTTGGACTGTCGCAGTGCTTACTGGACTTGTCCGGTGAAGAAATCCGACCAATGGAAAACCGCATTCGTTACCCATAATGGACTGTACGAATTTACACGTGTCCCTTTTGGAATGATTAACTCTGGACGGACTTTTGTAAAAGCCATAAACATGATTTTGCAACCGATTGATGCATTTACTGAACCCTATGTTGATGACATTGCAGTCCATTCTGATGATTGGAACATTCATTTGAAACATTTAGAATTGTTTTTGAAACAAATAAGACTGCATAATGTAACTTTGAACTTGAAGAAATGTGTGTTTGGTAAGAGTGAGGTGAAATTCATCGGTCACCTCATTGGTTCAGGGAAGAAGATGATGAATCCAGATAGGATTGACAGTTTGATTAATTTAAAAAACCCTGAAACGAAGAAGCAAGTGAAGCAAATGTTAGGATTCTTTGGTTTCTACAGACAATTTATTTGTAATTTTGCTGAGATTGCTAAACCATTGACAGATTTAACTAGCAAGCAGACACCTGAGAACATTGTTTGGACTGAGGACCACCAGAAATCTTTTGATTCTCTTAAAGAAATTGTTTTATCGAATGTTATTCTGTACATGTTCGAGGTTGGCAAACCATTTAATTTGTACTGTGATAGCAGTGATTTTGCTGTGGGGGCTGTGCTGTCACAAGTGGACGATGAGGGGATAGAACGTCCCGTTTCATTTATCAGCCAGAAGCTGACAGATACCCAGAGGAGATGGGCGACGATTGAGAAGGAAGCCTATGCAATCATATGGGCTTTAAACAAATTGAAAGAAATCATTATTGGTTCCAAGATTAATGTGTTCACTGATCATAATCCTTTAGTTTATTTGACTGAGTCAATGTCGAAGTCTGCTAAGTTAGTCAGATGGTCTTTATCATTGCAAAATTTTGACATTCTGTTGAACTATAAGAAAGGAAAGTTGAATGTAGTAGCAGACTGCTTATCGAGATTGTAGTATAAGGTATTTTGTGATTGCATTTAGTATAAGAATTGTTTGTATTTAGTTTAAGCATTATACGTTCGCTAATTTTTGAGATTAATTAGCTCTCTTCAAAAGAAAGGAAGGAGGTAATGTCAGCTAATTTAATCAGTGCACGCCGATTGTCGTACAGCGACGTAAGTAGGCCAGGTGCAAATTGCCGCGCGGCGTCTGCACAGGTGATTGTCTGGACAGCACGTGACGTCTAGACGAGCGTACGTTAATTGTACAAGAAGGGAGTGGAAGAGAAGAAGGAGAGTTGCGTGTTGAGAGCCGTTGAGATAGGCTGTAAGAGTTGTTGTTGAGTTGCGATAGAGTAGACTGATGAAGATAGTAGTCGTGTAGTTGTTATGATAACGCAAGTGTAGTCATTGTTGTGTTGTTGCTGATCGTTTTACTTTATATCGGATTTTGGAGTATAATAAGAAGAGTTAAACACGTCGTCGTTGTTGGTTAACAAAACAGTGAAAGACTGTAGATTCTTTAACCTAGCCATTTAGCTAATGAAACAGTTATCTAGGGATAGGCCTACGCTACCACGAACTTATACGAAGAAGCTTCCGAAGAGACTGAAGGTCACACGTAGAGAAGAAGAGGGAAAAGACATGTGACATTACTCATGAACGTTTTAATTAGTGTCCATCCATTTCGCTGACTGACTGATTGATTGATTGATCCATTGACTGACTGACTGATTGATTGATTGATTAATTGATTGATTGATTGATTGAACATAGATTGACATTGAATGAACATAGATGTCACCCCATGCACTTCAAATTCCGTTTCTATTACTAAAGATTATGTTTTGAATATCTTCAGATACATTTTTTACTTTGCAACATAATTATTCGCCAATCCGAAACCAAAATAATTTATTATCGTCCAAAAAACTAGGAACATAATAATATTGAATGCAAGGAGTTTCCCATCCTATTTATAGGACTATAGGTACTTGCTATGATGCAAAGGAAGTGTAGGGGCGTGTAGGGTACCCAGGCGTTTGAGAGAGAGACACACCCACACAGACAGAGACAGATACAGAGACAGAGACAGAGGCAGAAACAGATAGAGAGACTGAGAGAGAAAGTAAGAAAGAGAATAAGAAGATGTAGAGTGGCACTCATCACCGACATATTTCCGCAAGTCAGAGAGAGAGAGAGACAGACAGACAGACAGACAGACAGACAACGAACTGGAAAAGACAGACAGGCGGATAGAGCATCATTTTTGTATTAATTTTGCCAGGAAGTCTATACAATGTGAAAAATTTATGAAGAACATGATCCTTGTCTTTTGTGCTATGGCATACAAACAAATGTGTTTTAAAATCATAAAATGCTTCCCTACATTGCTAAAAATATCTGTCATTACCTGCATCGTTCGTGGTGGTGTTGCTTAGAACCCCGGAGAGAAAAATGGCCAACAAAAAGCAGGTGCTCGTGTGTAACCTCTGCTTCTTGTAGCGCATCCGTAACATGATCACCTTCAAGAACGCGCGTTACAGAAACACCAGAATGACAAGTAATCCGCAAAACCGTCGCTAGATCAACACAACTAAAAATTGATGTCATTAGTTGGTGCTGCTCATAAACTATCTATAGTCTCTGCCGTCTGACCAGTAAATTACATGTAAATCTACACGATTTTCCACCGCGACCGCGTAAGCCTACGCCTACATGGCGTCGACCCTGCTCATATTCCATGAACTTATCGGGTGAGATCCATTACCACTGCTGCCAGTTTGAATGCACCACACTCACCAGTTAGGATATCGTGTATGGACCGTGCTAGCCCGATACTTCAATCTTTTAGATCATGCAGTCACCATTGGCAGGCTACATGTATGTGAACTGACGTCCGCGCCCGCGCACACAGTGGCGCATGGAACGCACGCTTCTACCGACGTAGCTAACTTTGTGAGCTCACGCGAAATTGCTGCTGTGTGAGTAAACTGAACGAACTTTCTGTTGCATGGATTGTAGCCTATACCGATTTCTTCGTTTATTTCTGTATCCAACTCAATCAGCTGCACAGTATCCGATGTACCAGCATTGAACCGTTGGTGGAAACATTAATCCCGTGCATTTCGCGTGTTATAACATAGGCTACAGGCGGGACAACGCTGTTTGGAAATAGTGTGTGATGTTATAGACACTTGCGCGGCCAGAGCTCTCTAGATGCGCGAATATAAATATTCATCCATTCCTAAAAATTTCGATCTTGAGGATTTGCTAACATACAAACATGCATACAGATGGAGACAGACACACACACAGACAGAGAAAGACTTCTCCTCTGCTCGGCGCATCGCCCGCTCGTTCGTTCCCTTCCCCCAAAGGCAGGACCAAGTCTTCCCCTATGCATACGTGTATGCATATATAAATGATTACATAGACCTTCATTCATGCTCATTTGCTAGCATACAAACATGCATACAGATGGAGACAGACACACACAGACAGACAGAGTGAGACAAAGAGACTTCAGATATGTTTATTCAGACAACGGTGACGAGGCTTGCTTTAATAGGATCCCATGTGCCCCAGTTGACAAACGGAGTGGAGTTCCTATTTAAAAAAAATTATGGCTACATAATTTAATATAATTATATGTTGCCGAATCTCTATCGATCCCTTGTTCCGAAAGTCGCAAGGGCCAACCTAGCTTCCACCCCCCCCCTCGTGAACCAGCCTACACTACGCAATATCTTTGTATGGCGCCAGTCTGTCTGTCTGTCTGTCTGTCTGTCTGTCTGTCTGTCTGTCTGTCTGTCTGTCTGTCTGTCTGTCTGTCTGTCTGTCTGTCTGTCTGTCTGTCTGTCTGTCTGTCTGTCTGTCTGTCTGCACGTGCGACTGCTGGATAATCCCAACGCAACTTCGCACGGAGTTACAGTCTCAGGAGACACTCGATACCGTCCTCTAAGAATCAGGTCACTGCATGTGCAGATCGCTATGGGACACTGGGTGTCGAGTGATATGTGCAGACCAAGAATCGAACCCAGGTCACGACGAAATAAATAAAATTATTTATTTGTTACTAATAACCATGATTATGATAATGTCTACATTGGTGACAATGATGATGATGATGACGATGACAACGACGACAACGATGTTGAATAGAGTATTACTGACGATGATGACGACATCATAATTATGGTCTTTCGACATCAAATAAGTACAACCATTCATCAGAGAAGTGATCTTGGCATAGGCCTATTCGCGATTTAATTAAATCGTTCGACTCTCATGCAGTTCCTCGCTCTCATTGCTCTTCTAGTTCTCATTGTTCTTCCCATTGACTATTATGTTCTTCTTATTCATTGTTTTCCACATTTACTAAGTTATTCATTTTCATTGTTCTTCCCATCAACTAAGTTCTTCGTTTTCATTGTTTCCCATTAAACTAAGTTCTTCGTTTTCATTGTTCTTCCCATTAATTAAGTTCTTTGTTTTCATTGTTCTTCCCATTTACTAAGTTCTTCGTTTTCATTGTTCTTCCCATTAACTAAGTTCTTCGTGTCCATTGTTCTTCCGATTTACTAAGTTCTTCGTTTTCATTGTTCTTCCCGTTTAGTAGGCATTTAATTAGCCTACTAAGTTCTTCGTTTTCGCTATTCTTCCTAATGCCTCAAATCTTCATTTCCCATTCTTCCCATTATGATAGGCTAGTTCATTCACTTCTGTTATTCTTTCTACAACTAATTTCTTCGTTTTCTCCAGAAGATGTTTTTGATCGCCATGCTATCTTTGAATCGAGAACGCGCATGCGTAGAAGGCCACCGTGATCGTTGTTAAGTAGAGGGTGCAGACGTAAAAACACAGACGATCGATTACAAGAGCCGCGTATTTCCAGTCGCTCTCGCCATCTTGTGACGGGTCGTCGGCCACGTCATTGGAAGGTGATGACTGATCGTTCGTTACTTTCTCATCGTTGATTCGAATGACGTCATTGGATTTGGCCTTCAGTCGATCTGTAATCTGCGCTTTTAGTCTCGTCAGTTTGTCGTTGGTGGCTGGTTTTGGCATTCGCAACAGTCTGGCAAGTCTGATGCAAACGAAAGTCTTCACCTGAAAGATTTAAAAAACACACGATACAGACTGAATGAGACAGATCCATGGTGGCATTTCCTGTTATAAACTTAAGTATCGCTAATCGATATAGGGCCTACCTGTAAGGGACCTTTAATCAATAAATAAATCAATCAATCAATCAATCAATAAATCAATAAATGAATCCATACAGGCCTATATTTGTCTGTCTATCTACATGCATCTATCTGTCTGTCTGTCTGTCTGTCTGTCTGTCTGTCTGTCTGCCTGTCTGTCTGTCTGTCTATCTATCTATCTATCTATCTATCTATCTATCTATCTATCTATCTATCTATCTATCTATCTATCTATCTATCTATCTATCTATCTATCTATCTATCTATCTATCTATCTATCTATCTATCTATCTATCTATCTATCTATCTATCTATCTATCTATCTATCTATCTATCTATCTATCTATCTATCTATTGGTCCGTCCGTCCGTCCGTCCGTCCGTGACGGTCTGTCCGTCAGTCCATCCATCAATTCATTAATCAATGATTATGAGCTTCGTACAGCGCCTTTCCAAGCACATACTCAGTGGCGCTCCTGCTCCAGCGGCCGATGAATTCAACATCTTTTAGAGATGAGTAAAAAGCAGAATAAAGAAAAAATGGATGTCCGAATAAATAGATGAGCAGATGAACGAACGAACAATCGAATGATTGAACGAACGAACGGATGAATGGATGAAAAAATGGGGGAATGATACATGAGTGTAGGAATGGACGGATAATTATCGCCTCGGTGGATTCCTATAAAATGGATCAGCGTAGATAGCATTTGGAGCAGATGGAAGGGAAGTCCATAAGGAGGGTCCAATTATAGTAAAAGATCGAGTATAGCCTATATTGCAAAATCTTTCAAGATGACAAAGAACTATTTTAGGCAAAATGCGATATCATCGGTTACCCAATAAGTTAAATATGCCTACATCAGTGGTTCCAAACCCGTGGAACGCAAGGCCTAATAACCCGTGACCCGCCAGGCTTCATTCCTCCAAGAATTAACAGAAATATATGAAAAATTGACAATTTGGACAGTATAATATACTATAGAACACTCATTTTCTATTACAAATTATTTTACGTTGACGTCTATAAATAACATCAAACATTCTATTTTGATTCAATTAAAACAATTTTATATGTTTTTAGTTAATTAAATTTTAGCAGTGTGGCCCTAATAATATCCTTCAACTAAGGAAAAGTGGCTCTCGAGTCCTCCAACTTAGAAAAAGTGGCCTGAAGTTTAAAAAAGGTTGGGAACCACTGGCCTACATCAACCTGCACGCCTACTTCCATAGGTGCAATCACGTCCTAAAAGTCGGAGGGACCATAATGAATCACGTCCTAAAAGTTGGAGGACCATAATAATAAAGTTAGGGGACCACTCAAAAGTTGGGGGGACGCGTCCCGTGGGTCCCATAGGGTGGTTGCGCCTATGCCTACTTCCCTTGCGAGGATGGATTGGTTTATGTGAGGATGGATTGGAACTGTCACTCACCCAATCCGGCAGAGGATGATACAAGTTCGATGTGGATCGGTGATAGAGATTCGAGATGCAGACCATTGCCATCAGCGATACAGCGTTGACCGTCATAACGCTGGCGAAATAGATCCCTGCAGTTTAATATAATATACGGTAAAAACACTCATTATTCATTCATAGCCAGGATTATGCAAGAGCAGACCAGACACAGATTGTTTGTTCGATTGATTGATTGATTGATTGATTGATTGATTGATTGAGTGCAATGTATTGTATTGCATCTGGACTTTTATTTATTTGATAGAACTTTGAAATGTATACGGGCCGAGAGCGGATTGATTGATTGTTTGATTGATTCCATAGCAGCTCAGACACACATTGTTTGTTTGATTGATTGATTGACTGACTGACCGGCTGACTGATTGATTCGTTGATGCGATAGAAGCTCAAACACAGATTGTTTACTTGATATGTTTGATTGATCGATTGATTGACAGCTTGGTTGATTGACTGACTGCATGGTTGGTTTGTCGGTTGATTTATAGATTATTTTATTGGTTGACCGAGCGACCGATTGATATTGTTCGCTTCACCTGTTTATTGGGGGGGGATCGGTGGAACGGGACTGGAGTGGGGGAGGAAAAGGAGTGTTGGAGGAGGAAGATAGTGGAGGGGATCGATGGAGAAAAATGGGGATTGGGGAGGGGTGACCGGGGTCACAGCAATTTCGCGAGAAACGTCGTGTACCCCAGACGGATGGGTGCTGGGTGGAACGAGGTGTGGTTGAGCGGGATGGAGCGGGGTGGTCCTGGAGGTGGAGTTGGGTTGGGGTTGGGCAAAAACCAGAAATTTACTTAGCAACGCCGAGAACCCCAGAGGGGTGGCGAACCCGCCTCACAGATGCGGGTGGGGCTGGTTGAGGACGAAAAACGTAAATTTCCCTTGCAACGCCATGTACCCAGCTAGTATAATATAATATTATATATATACTAATATTATATTCGTTCAAATAAATAAAACAGGTTGATAAGACCGTAACTCAGTTACAAGGAAAGGAAGTTCAGAGGGTTACACAAGCGCTTATTGAGAACAGACTTATGATATAATAGAGGACTCTTGGAATAAAGTTTTTATCTCATTTTTACCTCGCATGAACAGATCATAATACAGTATCGATATTATTGTGATTAGTAGCTCCTTGTCTTCCAGTATCTGTACGACAATAATAGATATCCTGCGCAACATGTCTGGGCTCGATGCTCATGGCCATCAAATTAACTCTGCCTAAAGTCTTCAGATGTTTCCGAAACTGATGGAATATGAGGAAGAGGTAGACTCTATAGGAGCCCAGGCCGGACACCCCTACATACTGTCGCTATTCCTGTGTAAAACTTTAATCAAGCTCTGTATCTGGTATCTTTGTATCTCAGCGCTCAATGATCAAGGAGCAGACAAATATTAATTAATAAATACAGCAACCGGATCACAAATCGTGGTTCTCTTTTGTTTTGACATCTGCCTATCAACTACTGGGATTCTATAGAGTAGCCTATAGACCATAAGAGCAGCCGAATAATAAAGATAAAATAACTTAGATAAGAATAGGCCTACTCTTTAAATGACCAATAATTGCTTATTATCGCATTTTGGTGCACACAAAGTCACACACGGTAATAAAAACAAATACATGATCGATAGAATTATTTAAGAAGTCAAAATTTTAAAAAACATATTATGGCCTATCCAAAATCGAATATCGTAGGCCTATTATCCTAGTGATGAAAGATTGCCTCATTGTGTCTTCTGTCGGAGGATTGTGCGGTTAAGGGCTCGTCTGTGTAGGTTGTAGAACGAAGTCCTGTATGCCTACATGGTTCCCATCAACCAATAGAGCAGTAGTGCGGTTGCAATGCCCTTATAGAATGGCACTCAGGTTACTTCTAGAGTTGCTCTTGAACCATTAACTCCAGCAGCAACTTTTCTTTAAAAATTAATGCATCCACATGTTGACTTCTGCGGTTTTCCTGGCACTGTAATAATTTCTAATTTTTATCTTCTGACAAATGATCGCAATTTCTAGGATCAATAGAAAGTTGATTGAAAACAGCAACTGCTTCAGATTTTTTGGCCATCTCTTGTTTCCAACACCTTCGCCTGCCTATCAGCCTCAGGCGCACAGATTTTAGAGCATGCGCACAACATCGCGGTTCGCATTAACTCTATACCGACTGAGGCCTGAGGATATATATATATATATATATATATATATATATAGGATAACCCATACCATTTGAATACACTATGGCTGAAAAGGGGTTAAATAGCAGCTACTCGTATTCCTAGCCGTTTGCTCGACGAGGAAAAAGCCATGATCTCCGTGGGATGAATGATTATTATTATATATTATTGCAAAAAAGGTGATAATAGCGAAACGGTGTAGCAGTCAGTTCTCGGCAGCAAAGTCTCAAAATATGCGAAGAAGTAAACAGGTGGATCATTGATGAGGAAAAGTAAGCTAAGCAGAAGAAAGAAGATTGGCCCTTGCTGCAGGCAGAGCCGATGAGAGAAATATCGGGCCGTTATATAGACTACACAGAGCTGTAGTGTGAGAATTGTGGAAAAACAACTGGAGGGGGCTGGGCTATGATCCACTTCTAATTGGGGCGTGAAAGTAGACTTTACTAAGGGGCTCTAAGAAATACCGGGTGTTGAACCCCCGACAATTCTCACCCTGGACTCCGGAAGGAAGACGTGGTAGAGGAAGGCTAAGAAAGAACTGGATGAAGACTGTGCGAGAGGATCTGCGAGGTCTGGAGATGACATGGAACGATGCTATTGAAGGGACTATATGATCAGAGTGGAGTGGAAAAACTGCAATGCCCGATGTGTGGCTCTGCATCCATGGGAAGGACTAAGGTCTAAGGACTAAGGTCTAAGTGTAATATATAAGCAAAGGCAAATATAGATGGCAGAGTAGGCGGATGTATGGAGGGATTGGGTCATGATCAATCAATCAATCAATCAATCAACCAATCAATCCATCAATCGATCGATCAATCTATCATATAGGTTTGTGTGATTGACGGTGATAAGTGTCCATTACTGCCTCTTGAAGATAATAATATCTATCGGCGAAAAATATTTCTAGCCTAAACCGTTGGTATCCGTATAAACCGGTCTTATCTCTAGTCTCTTGTTGATATCGTCGGATGAAGAAGTATAGAACCCAGATGTTACAGTTCTAAGAAGACTACTTAAGTCTATGTGCGAAACGATTTCTATCAGCTACACAAGACTTTTCAATATAATTATATACATTGTACATGGTAGTTGCTTGACGTGGAATTACAGCTTTATAATCTGAATCCAGAAAACATAATACTAAGTAAAAATAGCGACAGTTGTTGTAGTAGTAGTGGAGGTTGCAGTGTAGTAGTAGTAGTAGTAGTAGTAGTAGTAGTAGTAGTAGTAGTAGTAGTAGTAGTAGTAGTAGTAGTAGTAGTAGTAGTAGTAGTAGTAGTAGTAGTAGTAGTAGTAGCAGTAGTAGCAGTAGTAGTAGTACATGTAGTTGTAGTGGTAGTAGCAATAATAATAATAACAATAACAATAATAGTAATAAAAGAAGAAAAATAAAATGATAATAATAATAATAACAACAATAATAATAATTACAAATAATTATGACAACAATAGAAATAATAACAGACAATAAGTAATTACAAGAGAGCCTTGCTGAGCAATGGCTAGTCGTTTTTTGTCAATAAAAAAGGTGCTACAGAAAGCAACTGCGATGAAGCACAAGCGCTGAAGCACAAAAGTAATGTAATCTGACAAAAACCAGTAATAATCGGCTTCACGAAGGATGTGCTTACTTACTAGAGTTACTGACCCAGTATCACCTCTACCAATCATCACATTGTCGTCGTCATCATCACTGCTATCATCATTAACAACAACAACAACAACATCGTACCGATAAGTGGAACAGCGTCGGAAGTTGGCGGAACTCTGTCTGCCACAATCAACTGATTGACACTCAAAGCCAGCAGCGTCGAAATTCCTACAAAGATGAAATGAAAGTGGAATTAAACAATGTAAAGGAGCTACATGAACGCTTGGCTATGAATACACCAGTGGATGGATAGGTGGATGGATGAATGGATGGATGGATGAATGGATGGAAGGTTGGATGGTTGGACGGATGGACGGATGGATGGATGAATGGATGGATGGATGGATGGATGGATGGTTGGACGGATGGATGGATGGATGAATGGATGGATGAATGGATGGATGGATGGTTGGACGGATGGACGGATGGATTACAGTGTCCTATCAATTTCGCTTTCACAATGCTTTCAGTGTCAGTTACATGTATGTCTATTCGCTTTATTTCGTATTTGTTAAGACTCTTTGTTAAGCAGGGTTGAAAGTCAGCCGGGTCTGCCCGGTTCTGCGAATTGCTTTTGCGAGGTCGTAACCGGATCGCATGATCGCATGTTTAACATTTAGGCCGAATGTATGGATGAACGGAAGGACGGACGGACGGACGGACGGATGGAATGATGGGTAGATGGACGGATGGATGGATGAATGAATGAATGTATGAATGAATGGAGGGATGGATGGATGAAACGTCATCGGTAGGGTAGTACCAAAATCACGAATTCACGGAGCTCACGGAAACCGTGAATTTCGCCGTTTGCCTTGATTCCCGTGAATTTTGCCTTTTTTCGTGATTTTCTGTGTTTTTTCACATTTTCAGCACTTTTTTTATAAAAGCACGTCAAAAATGGCGCCGACGACCAAAAACAGCGCTGAACCATTAAATTAATTTAAGAATTTCTATGCGGAACCATTAAATTAATTTAAGAATTTCTGTTTTGGGGAGTGAATGACGACGCTGACAAGTGAAGACTCATTCAAAAATACTCGTTTATGCTAAATTTCAAAATAAGTACCGAGTCCAATGCGTTCTCCCGATTCCGGTGGTATGATGAAAGTAACCGCTGAGAGAGCGGACAGCAGAGCGCATGGCATGATCAGATTGAATCCGTAGAAGAGAGTTAGACGTCTCCAGTGGAAAGTGAACACCAGATGGCTCGTTGGAACTTCACAACACGGGTAATGAACAGTCGTATCGTTGTACGTTATCTCTGCAAATATAATCCAAGAATTAAGGGAGACCGGGCCGGAGCGACATTGTAGGTTAGAGTGAGACTCAATACTGGCCAAAAAGTGCCCCTCTTGCCCCGATCTCCCTACCTCTGTGACTTTTGGATCCGCTTTCTAAAGCACCCACAACTTTATAGACGCTTCTCAGTAGATTACCTTGAAGGTTCGCTTTATAAAAAGGCAATGATAATAATAATAAATTAAGTTTTACTCTCGAATTAGAAGCAGAGGAAGACAACCAAAAACATGGATGGATAATGTCAATGAATACCTGAAAGAGATGAAATTTTAAGAGCAAATTTAGATCTCATCAGAAACAGAGAAGTTTGGAAAAGTCATGCAGGAGCCTCATCGTCGTCACTCGACTGACGGAAGAGAATAAAGAAGAAGACTCTCGAATTACGATTACACTTTGATCAGGCTCTTTCGGCAACGATTACGATTGGGCCTATTCGTGGAGCTCGGCGGTGTAGTGATTGATTCAGAACCTTGGAGCCGAAGGGTTTGAGGTTCTAAAACACCTCAAACCGCCGCATTCCCGAATATAGAGACCTTGAGCAAGTCGTTCACTCGCATTTGCTCTTGCGCTTCGGCGTGAAGCTCCGATGCAGTGTCCGAGCTGTGGTCGGGAGCGCCTCTGAGTAGTGAGCTTGAAGGGGCGTCATAGCAAATGCGAGAAATAAAAACTCACCTAGGAGTTCCCATTCCGAGTTGCGCTTGTAGTAGCTGTCGACAACCGGGATGTCCTTGGCTGTCAGGTTCAGCCCGGACGTGTCGTAGCTCCACGATTCGAACCGAAAGGGGCATCTCTGTTCATCGAAGGGGAACCATCGGATATCGATGGGGCAGTAGGAGTGGGCCATCATCGGGGGAACCCACTCACAGGCGCCGCTGGATGAGACGATGACGTTTACCCCGGCCCAAGGGGTCCACTTCTCAGCTCTACAGCAGAGTAATAAAATTATGGGTGACCCATCAAAAGAGCGACCGACAAAAGAGCGCCGACAAAAGAGAGCCCGACAAAAGAGCGCAGACAAAAGAGAGCCCGACAAAAGAGCGCAGACAAAAGAGAGCCCGACAAAAGAGCGCAGACAAAAGAGAGCCCGACAAAAAGAGCGCAGACAAAAGAGAGCCCGACAAAGAGCGCAGACAAAAGAGAGCCCGACAAAAGAGCGCAGACAAAAGAGAGCCCGACAAAAGAGCGCAGACAAAAGAGAGCCCGACAAAAGAGCGCAGACAAAAGAGAGCCCGACAAAAGAGCGCAGACAAAAGAGAGCCCGACAAAAGAGCGCAGACAAAAGAGAGCCCGACAAAAGAGCGCAGACAAAAGAGAGCCCGACAAAAGAGCGCCACGACAAAAGAGAGCCCGACAAAAGAGCGCCACGACAAAAGAGAGCCTGACAAAAGAACGCCAGACAAGAGAGCGTTGACACATTTGAGCGAACGACAGTTGAATTTCTTACACGAAATGCACAGAAAAACATTCTTCCAAAGAATGTTTATAATAATAATTATGATACCTCTAACGATGTCTATAAATTACTATCAGCAGCGTAGGGTAAAATTGGGGGTAATTGCGGCACCTTAAGCAGTTTCTTGATTATGACATGCTACTATATACGTTAGTAAGATCCACTGAGGTTCTAGTAGTTTGCCACAACACTGGGCCATGAAAATAATGGCCCATTCAAACTGTGAATCGGTTCTCGCAATTTCGTGTTATAACATGTGATGGGAAAGCGTTCACTTTTTCAATCAATCAATCAATAAATCAATCTTTTTATTGAAACCTTTGCCAAAAACAACAACATGATAGCACAGTAAAAGCAGTATCGCAAAAAAACAAATTGGCACATAGGTGACAAGGGACACCAAAAGGGATAATAATCCCGCTAAGGAGGGACCCCAATTACCAAGAAACAAATACGGACAGATCAGAAGTTAAACCAGGTTCATTGACTGTGCAACTCACGTAAATGAATGTAATAAAGGGATGCAGATTGATTCCTAAGTCTTAACTAGAACTTAACTAATAGACTTAACTACTGACAATTATTGACCAGCATAAAATTATAAACTTTGTTTTTCAACGGCTAAATGCGATCGCAACAGTTTTTGGCCCACTCTGTATATTATGTCCTATGTAAAGAGGTCAAATCCTGTTGGCATACCTGTTAACGAGGACGATGTCTGGCCGCCAAACCTTCTGACAGGGAACAGATACTTTGGACAATCCACCGTAATCACTTTCATTCCAAGTCAGTCTGAAGTCGCTCCAAGTCTATAATTCAATCAATCAATCAATCAATCATTCACTCAATCAAGCAAGCAAGCAAGCAATCGATCAATCAAATCCATCAGTCAGTCAGTCGGTCAATCAATCAATCAATCACTCGAACAATCAGTCAATCAATCAACAAACCGATCAATCTGTCAGTCAGTCAATGAATCAATCAATCCATCGATAGATCAATAGATCAATCCATCAATTGATCAATCAATCAATCAAAATTAATATAGCGCCACCAATTAAAAAAAGCCATGACCGACAATTGCGATTCAATGCTACCCTCCCCACAAACTACCCGCTGTTTCCTCCCTCCCCCATAATCCAAATCCTATTTTCGCTCAGGTCTTTCTCCGCTGCGCACCCAGTTCCAATCCTAGAGCATCCTTTGAAAATTAAGGAGTTCAGACAATCAAACAGAATTTGTATAGCGCCGCTTCAAGAACCTTATTCAGAGGTGCTCCCGACCGAAGACAATAAGTCTTCAGCAGCTGGTGACGCTGAAACAGTTTGGGAGGTGTTGTATAGCACCGTATACATTGCCTTACTTCATACTTATAGCTTCATAACTTCATTAGAATTTACAAGTAAGCCTAAGTCCACTTTTACAATAAATTCGCTTAGAAGCAATATAATAGGGAAAGAACAGGTAAATAATGATGATAGAAGAAGGTGCCCATACAAAATGACACCGGACAAAGAGTCATCCACAAAATGTCACCGGACGAAAGGCATCGACAAAATGACACCGAACAAAGAGTCATCCACAAAATGTCACCGGACGAAAGGCATCGACAAAATGACACCGAACAAAGAGTCATCCACAAAATGTCACCGGACGAAAGTCATCGACAAAATGACACCGGACAAAGAGTCATCCAAAAAATGTCACCGGACGAAAGGCATCGGACAAATGTCACATTTACTTTTAAAAAGGGGGTCCTTATAGGCATTCAGTATGAGAACTCCGCCACTGGTTGTTCTCTGCCAGTGTCAGTCCCAAGCCTGGATAAAGGAGGAGGGCGACCCTAATCATCTTTGATATGACAGTGTCGTTAAACATTTAGCAAGTTAAGAACCCACCAATTCACCATAGCCACCGGATTCTGGACAGAAAGTTGCAAAGAGAATTGATCGTTGTAACAAGATTGAGGCCAAACGTGCAACGATGTGGCGCTATAGAAATCAATGATAATAAATAATATCTTATCTGAGAGACCATTTCCATCCATACAAGCATTTCCATCACTTCGTTGAGGTCATCCTACAACAACAACAACAACAACAACAACAACAACAACAACAACAACAACAACAACGGCAAGATAAGTTAAACAAAGACAATGGCAAGACGAATATAATAATGAGGAATCAGCAATTGTGTTGTATTGTATTGTATTGTATTGTATCTCACCATTTATAAAGCGCTTCTCGCAGGAAGTGGTTTTCAGAAGCGCTCCCATGGCAGTGCGTGTGACCCCCGAGAGAAAAGGCAGGATTTGGGACTTTGATCGATTGATTGAAAGACAGACTGACTACTGATCAATTGTTTTATTCATCAATTGATTTATTGATTGACTGACTGACAGATCGATTGATTAAATTGATTGACTGATTGGCTGATTAATTGATTGATTGATTGATTGATTGATTGATTGATTGACTGACTGACTGACCGACCGATCGATTGATTGATTGATTGATTTATTGCTTGTTGAATGAATGAATGAATGAATGAGTGAATGAATGAATGAATGAATGAATGAATGAATGAATGAATGAATGAATGAATGAATGAATGAATGAATGAATGATTGACTGACTGACTGGCTGACTGACTGATGATTGATTGATGATTGATTGATGATTGATTAATTGATTGAATGATTGATTGACTGAAGCAATTTGTACGATTTTGGCCAGCTGTATTGGAACGACAGCCATCTTAACATTGACGACGTCAGTTGCTCTTTCCACCGGACGTGAGTCTGGATTGTAGTGACGTCGTTTGAACAGCTCCTCCAGTAATCTATCCTCGTCAGTCATTTTCACCGAGACTGTGGTGCAAAGAATCCATATTTAGAGGTCATAACACTCGTAAAAATACGTGTACAAAACTGTACATCCGTTGTATTACTGGACAATGGACATAGGCCAACGTGTCGTATCACTTAGGCCTACTGTGTATAATAAAGTAGGCCTAGGTCTTGCTGTAGCGCTGCAACAACTTCGAATTCACTGACGTCATAACATTCGAGGAATCCCTGTCGCAGTACATGAATTATACAGGATAGATTTCTCTTGTATTGCAATAATGGTCACCATCTAAATAATATACCTGTGATGATCCTAGTTTAATAAATGGGAGAAATCGGGTGACACACCGCACCCCCAGTTACACGTCAAAGCACATTAAACAGAGACAATCGTCAAAATAATGTGAACATAACAATGCCATTGTCGTTAATAGTGGAAAAGTGAACCCTAGGAACAAAATGTTTAGCATCCTTTGCTGGTAGAACAAAATTAATGGATGAGGTACATTAAGGCGTAAGGTGGTATTTACTAGTGATGGAAAAAGGTTCCTCAGGACGCGATTGACATTTAGCTAAATAACTACTCAGAAGAATTAATTACTATTCTAGTGCCGTCAAAACGAGGACACTGCTTTTAAGTAGACCCTCTTGTTAAGAGTCCATTACATGAAGATCTATGTATGCAGTCTATGTATGTATGCTTGTATGTATGTATGTATGTATGTATGTATGTATGTATGTATGTATGTATGTATGTATGTATGTATGTATGTATGTATGTATGTATGTATGTATGTATGTATGTATGTATGTATGTATGTATGTATGTATGTATGTATGCGTGTATGTATGTATGTATGTATGTATGTATGTATGTATGTATGTATGTATGAATGAATGCATGTATGTATGAAATATGAATGCATGCAAGCATGTACAGCACTTGCATAGCGACCTTAGAATAATTCACAAGAACGGAACCTAAGAATCACAAAACAAATCTTTTCTTTAATCGAGCACAAAAAACGCTTTCCTGTGTTAGATGTCGCTAGAAATCTGTGCAATCTGTCGTTACCTGTGTTATGGTTGATTTCTGTGCATGGAACTCCGGATACTAAAAGCGCCAACAAGAAGCTGGTGCTCGCTAGTAACGCAGGCTTCTCAAAACGCATCCAAAACATGATCACCTCCAGAAACGCACTTTCAAGAAACACCAGAATAACGCGCAAGTAACAACTAGAATTACTAGATCACTAGATGTTATACCCGGCGTTGCCCGGGGAATTTAGGGTTTTCGTCTCCCTTCCACGTCACCCGCTCCCACCCTGCTCACCGCCCTCAACAGAAAATTGACGTCATCAGTTGGCTGTGCTCATAAACTGGTCTATGCTGTCTGGCCAGTAAATTAAGCTTAAATATAAATCTACACAATTTTCTACAGCGGCCGCGTATCCGCCCTAACAAGGCGTCGGTCCTGCTTATAATCCGCGAACTGATCGGGTGAGATCCTTCACCACCGATTCCCGTTTGAATGCACCAAACACCATTTAGCACTCCAGTGCAATAACCGTGCTAGTCCGAAACTTAGCTCTTTGAAATGCGTCATGGCATCATCGGCTTGAGAACTGACGTCCGCTCCATGGCTGTTTTTAAAGGAATTTTTTTTACTGCACAACTCCTTCTTTTCCTTCCCGTCCTCCATGGTAAATTACTTTCAATCGGAGGACAATGACCATTTTTGCTAGTTTTAACTGTGCAGAAGTGCTTCTACAACTGCACAAATCCATTTAGAACTGCACATTTTGTGTACAACTGCACATTAGATATCCCTGATTCACCCACACATTGGCGCATGGGGCGTACGCTTTAACCGACGTAGCTAACTGGATACACGAAATCGCTGCTGGGTAAACAAACTGCAGGACGAACTTTCTGTGCTTCACGGACGCAGACTTCTGCGCTTATAAAGTTATAGTCCTGCTGTACCGGTACCCAACTCAATCCGCTCAGCATTCACTGCCATCATCTGTGCCTCGATGCTGAATGTGAAAGTGAGGTTTACTGCTGAAGACAACAACGGTTGGCATTGAACCGTTTGCGGAAACATTATACCCGTGCATTTCGCGTGTTGTAACTTACACGGCTTATATGTTTGGATAAATATCGTGTATGATATAAATACAGACACTATATCGTGGCCAGAACGCTCCATATTCGCAAACATAATATGCATACATGCGCAAATAATTGTAGACAGGACTGGTCTACATGCATAAACACATGAATAAATTTAGTACATGCATACATGCATACATGCATGCATGCATACGTACATGCATACATACATGCATACATACATGCATGCATGCATGCATACATACATACATACATACATACATACATACATACATACATACATACATACATACATACATACATACATACATACATACATACATACATACATACATACATACATACATACATACATACATGCATGCATGCATGCATGCATGCATACATACATACATACATACATACATACATACATACATACATACATACATACATACATACATACACACATACACACATACATACATGCATACATACTAGGGTGACAATGTCAACAACAGACAAAAATAAATTTGAGAATTTTTAAAGTCTCACCCTTAAAAAGTGTTCTCTATAACATCAGTACCACAGGTGAAAATTTTTAGGGAAATACGAAAACGTTTAGAGGTGGTCCAAGGACCTTGAACTTTCAATAGATAAGCCTACAAACAACGTTGAGTATGAAATGAGAAACAACGTTGAATATGAAATGTGCTAAATATTTTTATGCTCTACCAATTACATTTCTAGTGCTTATTTCAATGTCCTCTGTTATCATGAATGACAAGCATAGGGTACAGCTATTATTTAATTAAAAACCAATAAGTCAATTTGAAAATTATACAAGAAAGCTGCGGGGAGTTAGTTATTTGAAATCGACTTTTGCGCCTGCTGAAAAGAAGTTAAGGAGGTCTAATGTCATTTGGAATACAATAGGCCTACATGTGTTACTGCAGCATTTGACAGGGAACAAATATAGTCACATAGGCCTACATGAATTGTGGCACATATCCCAGCAGCCAAAGGACAATCACTGGGCCGTGATCCTGCTGAAATTGTTATCTGTTCGAATTCCATCAGACATTCTCGGCTCCATCATCATAAGGCTATTGTCAAAGAAATCCATGCATCATTAGGTCTTGAAGTTCAGCATAAAGTTCATTGGAATGACAGGTTGTTGAAGGGTTTTACGTTGCCCTGCTGTGCTGGCATCAGATAAAGGAACAATGAAAATCTTAGGGGTTCCATTACTGCCTAATGGAAGGGGTGAGGCACAAGCTTCAGCCGTTTTAACTTGCTTTAAAGAGTGGAATATGGCTGGCCGCAAACGATCTATATTTTTTTACACAACTTCTATCCTCTACAGCAAGGCTGGTTTTCAATCAAGAGCATGTGTTCTGTTGGAACACAAGTCTCATATACGGTAGATATCTTCAGCTTGGTGATAGTGGGGATAGTCTTCGAATCTCTGATGACAAACTCTCGCAGACCTACGAAAACACTGTTTGAGAGATTTGGATAGGGAAATTGATACATTGCAATCTACCTCTTCCATCTCTCTGGCATCTGACTGCATTTGAGCTGCAGCCTCCGTGAGCACAATGTATTTGTTCTTCAGGTGGATCTCAAGGCATTGGTACCCATGCATTGGTACACATGCCAATGTCCAATGTCAGCTCCCTGGAATGACTTGCAACTGTTGAAGCAGCTCATTGCTTACAAGGCAATAAGTTTGACCGCCATTACAGCAGAAATACACGTCGTGTCGAACAATTTTAGATACCTGAGTGAAATGTTGGTTGGCATGGTGCTGTTTGATTCGGCTGTTTGCGACGGCAGCGTGATTGCAGTTGTGGAATTTTGTCCGGGATACGATGAACCTCTTTGACATCTCAAAGTGTAGGCTATGTGAAACCACTATACCACTGCAAGAGCTGATTTTTGTAGCTATATAAACACTAAGACGCTCTTCATTGCACTAGTCCGCACTAGATATTCTTGTAAATTTCCTACAACTACACCCAAGCACATGGGGAGATAAACGTCAGCGTTCTCTTGGTCGTCGCCGAGCTGTGAGCTTATCTCAGCTTAAAGTTCGGAAATGATGTAGCACTGATCCATTCATTCCTTGAAGTACTTACATACCAAGAAGAACCAAGTATAGTACAGGGGGGTTATAAAATACAGGAAGGAATGGCCAGACTCAAAAAACGAACAGCCATAAATGGACTTGATAAACAGTACTTGTATCAAATACAACTTTCGAGATACGTGTGTATTTGCATTGTGTTAAACAGTGACCATCAAGTAAAACTTCTGATGCGTTGGACCACCACTAAACATTAATGAATTAATTTTAAAAAAATCATGCATAGTTATTGCATGGTACATAACCATTGAAAAGGGTGAGACCTGTGAAATTCAAGAAAAAAAATTTAAGTGTCACCCTAATACATACATGCATACATACATGTCATACATGCATACATTACATACATACATGCATGCATGCATACATGCATACATACATACATACATACATACATACATACATACATACATACATACATACACACACATACATACATACATACACACATACATACATACATACATACATACATACATACACACATACATACATACATACATACATACATACATACATACATACATACATACATACATACATACATACATACATACATACATACATACACACATACATACATACATACATACATACATACATACATACATACATACATACATACATACATACATACATACATACATACATACATACATACATACATACATACATACATACATACATACATACATACATACATACATGCATGCATGCATGCATGCATGCATGCATGAATACATACATACATACATACATACATACATACATACATACATACACACACACACATACATACATACATACATACATACATACATACATACATACATACATACATACATACATACATACTTACATACATACATGTGAAACACCAACACGATTACGATTACGTACGTTTCGGATCTTGAACCCACATTGTATACAAGATCTCGTATAGTCTTGGAGATGAGGCCATGGCATCGTATAACTCACAGTACTGTTAGTTTCCCAGATTTCTGATTGTCGGTTGGCAGAATCTTTCCTCACTTGTTGCAGAGCTGCCACATAGTGACATAGTACATCATGTACAGGGTGCGCCAAAAAAAAGTAATCCCCTACGGATTTTAGCCCATATCTTGGCCAAACATATGAATTTTTAAATGAAACTTTACAGTCTTAAAGGCAATTCATATTTACGTACAATGGTTCTAATTTCAACAAAATATTTCAAACAGAACAAAAGTTATGCCACTTTTAGAGAGGCCACCCACCGTTTTTTGACGATTCAAAAACGCGACGTAACAAAAAGTTACAAAAAACCAATTTAATTATTCTGGCCAATATCTTGGCCGGAAGTAAGAATTTTGAAATGAAATTTAACAGGCTTAAAGACAATTCATATCTACAGATGATGGCCAGATTTCAGCAAAATATCTCAAACAGAATAAACATTATGCCATTTTTAGGGAGGCCACCCACCGTTTTTGACGATTCAAAGACGTAACGCAGCAAAAAGTAGCAAAAACACGATTTTTATTTAGTCTCATCTCAAACAATTGTTATCAGATAGCCTTGATATTGCCAGATGATCATTATTATTACTATTTAAAAAAAGAAACAGGGTACCAGCGTAGCTGCGCATCGCTGAGAAGTCACTTAGCAAGGTGACGCTCAAATTGGTAAATAAGGAATCTGTCAGATTGATCAACAGGTCCTTCAAGAACTTTGCAAAGAGACTCAAAAGAAGTGATGGCACTGGTGGTGGGCACATTGAACACAAGTTGTGAAACACTACCAGGTTAATTTGACTACAGTTATTTGAGATGAGACTTAATCAAATCGTGTTTTTGTTACTTTTTGTTGTGTTTCGTTTTTGAATCGTCAAAAACGGTGGGTGGCCTCACTAAAAGTGGTATAACTTTTGTTGTGCTTGAAATATTTTGATGAAATCTGGCCATCATGTGTAAATATGAATTGTTTTTAAGCCTGTAAAATATCAGTTCGAAATATTTATTTCTGGCCATGATATTGACAAAAAACCTAATTTTCTTAGCATTTCGTTTTTGAATCGTCAAAAAACGGTGGGTGGCCTCTCTAAAAGTGGCATAACTTTTGTTCTGTTTGAAATATTTTGTTGAAATTGAAACCATTGTACGTAAATATGAATTGCCTTTATGACTGTAAAGTGTCATTTAAAAATTCATATGTTTGGCCAAGATATGGGCTAGAAACCGTAGGGGATTACTTTTTTTGGCGCACCCTGTACATGCATGCCATTGCTGTTAGGAGATTTTCGGTGCCTGGCAGCTTTAGTGGGCCCAGCTGTGATGTGTGTTATAAGTCAATTTCGGCGACTAACGGCAAGTGCCAATTTTCACACCTCTGTTCTTGGATGTGTCTATTTCGCCAACAATCATGACGTTTCAAAGAGTAAGCTTATATTGTCGTAATTGTATTGTGTCAGAAAAGAGTGCGTCAAAACTATAGGCAAATCAGTAGGAAGGAAGTCTGAACTATGAATGTAAAAAATGAATGTAAAATTATGCAATCCGTCAACTTGCATACATTTACATTAGCAGATCAAAACCCGTTAAGGAACTTACTCCATGATAAGCTTCTGTGTCAGGATATAGCATAGGCGCATTTTGGAAGGGTTACGGGTTCAAATCCCTCTAAAAATATTCTGCAATTATCAGACAATGACCTGATCGACTATAGACCACCATATTCTTGCTGCAAGACTCCTTGCTGCAAGACTTTACGACTGCACTTTGAAGGTCAGAGGCCATTACTTTGCCGATATATAAATGGAAATAATTATGTTTATTCCGCTTTTAGATCGACGAACAACAAAAGTTCACGCAATGCATAGATGTTTCCCAATGTAGATTTCTCAGTTTCATTAATACAATAATTAAATTTTATTCCTTTAGTGCGAAGAAATCTGTTAAAAATCGTACAGTAGCCCTGGTAGTTAAAAAAGATGTAAATTTCCAGAGGGCGCAAATGTGCCCACTCTTGCCCCTATATGTTGGCGCCTCTAGTGACGGATCCACGAAGCTTTGAAGAGAGAAAATGAGAAACCGACAAACTCTTTGACTGAAATTTTACTGACGACCAAATTTTTAGTCTTTCGAAGTTCTTGAAAAATATGCCATCTCCAGTGAGCGCCTATTTAAAATCTTTTTACTTTTAAATCTTTCTCATACCAATTCCGGGGGGATACGTTTTGTGTATATCTCAAATGCAGGCATGGCCGGATTGGCCCATCTAGATTCGCCCCTGCTGGCCACCATGATAAAAAATTATAGGAAACTGTTTTATTTAATCTTGACTGATATCATACATTGGCGACGAATCTGGGACTTTGGTGCTTTATCCGTAATGGATGGATCCAGAGTTTAACGACAGCTGTTAACAGCAGAGGTCGCTGCAGTTGAAAGGAATTTGTTTGCCATATTGCAGTTAATTTTTTCCAATAAGCAAAAATTTATTTATACACAGCCATGTTGAGATTGCCATGCTAAACGCCTTTGTGATATGATAAAAGCGCTCTGAAAAAGTTTTAATATTATAGGCCTACAGACCAACAAACATATAATATCATGTACATGTGGGCCACATGTACATGATATGCATGTATGCATGTATGCATGCATGCATGCATGCATACATGCATACATACATACATCCATACATACATACATACATACATACTTACATACATACATACATACATACATACATACATACATACATACATACATACATACATACATACATACATACATACATACATACATACATACACCGTGAGTCAAAAAAGTAAGCCAAATTGTTTTTCATGTATCTCTAATGCCTGATAACATACCACGCTAAAATTTTCCAAATATTTAGATAATTGGACCAAGAATATGATTCCAAAATTTCATGAGATAAAGTTCAATGGATAAAAAGATATGAATCTTTAAACTTCATATGTCGAAATTGCCGTTTACAAGCAATTTTCTGTCAGATTCAGTAAAATGTAAGTCAAACTTTCTCTCATATCTCTAATGCCTGATGATCAATCATTCTAAAATTTTCCAGATATGTAGATAATTGAACTAGCAATACGACCTCAACAGTATGATTTGATTATTTAATTAAATGAGATGCTCAAAATGTCATCCTTCAGCTTGCACGCAAGCCTTGAGGCGCAGGCGCCATTAGGCAACAGCATCGTCGATTATCCTCTGGTCCAGGCCATCCCACACTTCCAACAGGCGTTGCTTCAGATCGTTTATATCATGGATTGTTGTCTGGTAGACTCGGTCTTTCATTATGCACGCTCCACACTTTATATTCCGTAAAATTTTACTCCAGGATCACTGAAGACCAAAATTGGGAACTATCAGGCATCAAAACTGCAGCGAACACCATAACAGATTTGCTGAAAACTGAAATTTCGGAGATGAAGTTCAAATATTCATATCTTTCTATCCGTTCAAATTTATTACATGATATTTTGGAATCCTATTCTAGATTCAATTATCTAAATATCTGGAAAGTTTTAGTATGATTAATTAGCTGGCATTGGAGATATAATAAAAACAGTTTAGCTTACTTTTTATTGAATCTGACAAAAAATTGCTTGTAAACGGCAATTTCGGCATATGAAGTTTAAAGATTCATATCTTTTTATCCGTTCAATTTTATCCCATGAAATTTTGGAATCATATTCCTCGTCCAATTCTCTAAATATTTGGAAAATTTTAGCATGATATGTTATCAGGCATTAGAGATATATGAAAAACAATTTGGCTTACTTTTTTTTGACTCACGGTGTACATACATACATACATACATACATACATACATACATACATACATACATACATACATACATACATACACACATACATACATACACACGTACATACATACACACATGCATGCATACATACATACATATTACATACATACATACATATTACATACATACATACATACATACATACATACATACATACATACATACATACATACATACATACATACATACATACATACATACATACATTCATACATACATACATACATACATACATACATACATACATACATACATGTATACATACATACATACATACATACATACATACATACATACATACATACATACATACATACATACATACATACATACATACATACATACATACATACATACATACATACATACATACATACATACATACATACATACATACATACATACATACAAACAATAGATTAATTGATAAATAAGCAGAGTTGAGACCATACAGCCGAATTAGTCGGTTTACACAGAACCCTTAACGTTGCGTTCTCGCAGATGAAATTGATGAATTCCTATGTGGGTCAGAGACGTGAAACCGACGATTGGTGATATTACAATGTCAGGCTACAACGATTACGTAGGCCTAATCAACCCTAATGGGATTACATTCCTTGCACGTTCGGACTGTTTTATAATTTGACTCTAATGTTTCGAATTATAGAATTATAGATCATGCTTTCTGTATAAGCAGGTAAACGCCTATACTTCCCTGTCGAGTTGGTGCGTTACAGCGTTCAAAATCTATGATCCGACTGAGTTACATGTTTTCATGTTCAGCTGTCACTCGAGTCGATCATAGACTCCAACGCCTCGGCAAGTAGGACTATAATCATATTAGTAGCCTATGGCGGTCGATAGGTGAGATGAAGGCGCTATATAAATAATTAAATTGGATTAGAACAGATTGGAATTTAGAGCACAGCAGAACAGATTAGATTAGAATGGTTAAGACTACAGATGTGAAAAAATACAGTTAGACTGACAACCTGCATTAGCCTATTTGATAAGCCGACTTGCTACAACACGCAGGCCTTATTGTAGCCTAATCGTAAATTGTAATCTCCATGTATCAATCACATAAATTTCAATCACATAAATTTATATAGCGCCTCTTAAAGATCTCTACTCAGAGGCGAAATATAATATGTATAATATCTATAGAGCGCCACTCGAATGCCAAGCGCGGGGCATTGTGATTCACGAGTGTTGTGTAGGCCTACCAACAACCTCTGCAACCATATATCCATTACAGCACATTTCAAGCTTACATGTAGACAGTGTATCTAGGCAAGCCTGCCAACCACCCATGGACTGCCCAGCACCGTAATCAACAATATCTTACACACGCGCACGCCTCGAAAACAGTGTTAATTAATATTAAATAGAAAACCTGGATTTTATTCCATTTCCTGTGGTATACCATAAAACCATGCTGCTGAAATCGCGGCATATATATATACAAAGTGGGCCAAGAAAAAAACCTAGGTTTTTTGCCGATATCTTGGCCAAAAGTAAGAATTTTGAAATGACATTTTACAGTCTTAAAGACAATTCATATCTACACATGATGGCAGATGATTATTGTCAAATGTGAGATTGACATGTCGTGCGTGTAGACTCAATATACGTCGATGGTGTAGACCTACGGTGCAGGGACGGATCCAGGGAGCCAATCCGGCCATGCCCCCATTTAAAAATTGCATGGAACTTTACCCCCCCCTCCATTTGGTCTCAAGAAGCTTTTTAGAAAATGGAGTGAGACAAGGCGAGAGAGAAAAAGTAGCAATTCGACTAGAGAGGCCATAGTAGGCCTATATTCCGAAGAGATTACGGCTGGACGAATAAGAAAAAAGGTCATCAGTTATTTGGGCAGGGAGAATGGTATATTTTTCAGAGATTTCGGCCGGATGACCAAAAAAGGTCGTCAGTTATGGCAGGGAAAATGGTATATTTTTCAGAGATTTCGGGCCTATTCTTTTGCTCTGCTACGCATGGTGACCTGATTTTCGGCCGGATGAATAAAAAAGATCATCAGATTTTCTGGCAAAGATCACCGAAAATTTTGGCTTCCCTTCGAAAATTTCTGTATCCGCCCCTGCTACAGTGTGTGGGTCTATTATAGTCTAGCATGACTTTTTTGAGATATTTGCTCAAGTTAATTAAATGTAAATGTACTAGACCCTGTTCATTCTTCAATTAATTTGATCGGGTGAAATCCTTCACCACCGCTCACCCGCATGAATGGACGCCACGCCATTTAGGTCCCCGTGCACGGACATAGGCCTACGTGCTAGTCCGAGATTTTGAATCTCTAAAAAAGCCACCTTCGGGAAACGAACCGCGGCCCGCACGCTCCATTTCACAGAGTCGCGTACAGACCCACTCTTACCGATATTTAGCTAACTAATAATTATTATTATTACACCCGATGTCATCTTGACACCTGAAATCTTACTTACCGGTTCACGTGCAGTTTAACGGTTTAAAGAAGAGTGTGCAACTGACACTTCCGTTTATAAGTATAAGGACCGTTTATACTCAGGACTGGAAACTCAATAGGCCTACATTAGGTTGTGTTCCTGTCTTTTTGATGATAATAATATTATAGGCCTATAGGATACTGCGTTCCGAAAATTTCACATCTTTTCTACATAAGATAGGCATTTAATTCATTACCTTTATGAGTGCAGATTGACGAATAGGTCTAATTATGTTTGCAAAGTAAAATATATTGCCATTGGAGATATAAAAATAAACGTCGGTATAAGAAAAAGAATTTAGAATGGGGGTGACATCTATGATTGAAATGCACGTATAGGCCTATACAGTAGGTCTATTTTTATAAGTAGGACCAGGCTAACTAGTCCGCTATACAGAGTTCTTGGTTCATAAGACATACAAAGTTTAATTCATTTTAGGGATAGGTCTATAGGCCTATATCCATGGGGTGCGACTAACATCTGCCTCGTTTTTGAGAACAACCTCAACCCTCTCCCCCCTCAATCTGGCCGACTTATTAATATTATCGGAAAACAATAACTACCCCAATTTTATGTCTGAAACGTATAGGCCTACTTTAAACCCACCCCACTTTTGAAGTTCGATGGAGATAGTTTTCCAAACCCCCTTCCCACCATTAGTAGGTTATGGAGTAGCCTATAAACACCATTGCACGGTAGGCCCTATATCGATCGATATTTATAGACCTACCTGTTCATCGTGGACATACGGGAGTTCAACGTGGAGACCGCAGGACTAAGGCTAATATCCACCGTATTCGGCTTCGAATATAAGTCACATCCACGCTTGTCTCCATCCTCCATGTCTAGTCCGTGTCCTAATTATTGTGTATATCTCCGAATGTCCCGTTCAGTCGGTCTGTCTCGTTTCATCTAATCTGTCGCTGCCTGTCTGTATGTCTCTCTCTCTGTGTCTGTCTGTCTGTGTCTCTTTCCGTTTCTCTGTCTGTCTGTCTCTGTGTGTCTCTCTATGTCTGTCTCTGTCTGTCTGTCTGTCTGTCTGTCTGCCTGTCTGTCTGTCAATGTCAATGTCAATGTCTGTCTGTCGTCCTCTTCTCCCCTCTCACACATCTCGCTTCCCATGTCTGTCAATAACAGTCTCCCCGTCCCATGCTCACCATCACCATCATCATCATCATCATCACTGCCTGTAGTCCTTAAAATGTCAAGGGAAACAAATAGCCGACATTTGAAACCACCTGTTGCATCTTTGCCAACCGTCGTTCAGGTCACGGTGTACACTGCACAGTCATCGCGATATCGATCCAGCGCATGACGAGACACAGAGTTTACTCGGTATGATAGAAATCTTAGCGCCGTCGCATTGGTGGTCCAGCCCTCCGCTTATGAAAACCGCTTGCCAACTGAACCCAATTGAACCGAACATTGGATGTAATATTGGATAAACGTCTCAGCTTCTACCCTGAGGTATAGACCCAATTATAAACGAAAGACGAAATACGAATCCATCCAGCAATATGATTGTCACTTCTGATTATTATTATCTCGACCCAACAGCACATGTGGACAACTTGAGCGTAAAAAATTGCGACTGACTTCAAAGCACGAGAAGGCTTATTAATAGTATAGACCACCGACTTGAAACTTATCTTAAATGAGTACAAATGTAAACACGTGTGCAGCTATATATGTGTGTGTGTGGCATATGGTAGGCAATGTACATTATGATGCCCTATACTACACAAACACATGCACACACATATTATATATGTATAAATGTATATATGCCACACATTGGCACACACACACATATCACACACACACACACACACACACACACACACACACACACACACACACACACACACACACACATATATATATATATATATATATATGCAGCTATACATGTATGTATATATAATGTGCAGATGTGTGTTTACATTATTATGCATGCATATGAGACAACTAATATATATATATATATATATATAATATATATAGTATGTACAAATATATATTATATGGTCTATACAAATATATATATAACTATATATATGTACATATATATAATTATATATGGTCTATGCAACGCACATGCGAATGACGTCATTATCAATGCGGATGTTGTCCATCGTGATCTTATGCTTTCGTGAGAGTTGTTTGAACGATTAAAATAAAAATGTGTCACCTGTTGCAGGTAGTACGTATAAGTTTTGCGGTAGGCTGCACTGTTACATACCAGCGGTATGACTCATCATGGCTTTTACGTAGCGCCTTTAGCTCATCGTCGTCGTTGCTGGCTCTAATGTTTCATTATAGCGTGACTATCATGGTGGGGGTGGAGGTTGTGGTGGATGTGGTGATGATGATATGGTGATGGTGGTGGTGGTGGTGGTGGTGGTGGTGGTGGTGGTGGTGGTGGTGGTGGTGGTGGTGGTGGTGGTGGTGGTGGTGGTGGTGGTGGTGGTGGTGGTGGTGGTGGTAGTGATGATGATGATGACGACGACGATTATGGTGATAGCGATGATGATGGTGGTGGTGATGATGATGATGATGATGATGATGATGATGATGATGATGATGATGATGATGATGATGGTGGTGGTGGTGGTGGTGGTGGTGATGATGACGACGACGACGATGATGATGATGACGATGAAGATTATAATAATTATGATTACGCTCCGATCATCATCGTCATCGTCATCTTTTTCTTCGTTATAATAAATAATATTAATAATAATCATCATCATCATTAGCGTCGTCGTCATCATCATCATTTTAGTGTTAAGATAATAATAAGAAGTTAAAAACAAGATCAGCATCATTTCCATCATCATAGCCATCGTGACGCTTTTCTAGTTAGGCCTACTGTGTTTGATTACATATTAATTAGTTAGTCATAAGCCTACTATAAGCCGTTCAGCCGATTAGTAGCCTAGTCATTTATAGTAGGCCTAGTCATGATGCAATCGCTAAGTTAGACTTTCAGTCGTTCAAAGTATCGCGCGATTCCGACAACTCAACCAATCGGGTAGCCAGATAATCTAAAAAATCGACTGCACCGAATCTATATAGAATCTAAAAATAGACTGATCGGAAAACCCACTATCATAGACCACAACAATCATGTCGTCCCCTCAGCCGCTCCCTCCTTTCTTCCTGGTCGTCTGCCGACTTCCCTGTCCCCGATCGAGGACAGTCGTTGATCAACTAGAGATGGGAAGTTCGGCGTCGAGGGAGGGGGTGAGGGGGACGGAGCGTTGCTAAGGGGTGTGTCGTAGGGACGCCGTCCTCAATGGGCTTTTAACGCCTTAGGCTAAATCGTGCTGATTACGCCGTTGGCTGTTGGCTGAGCAATGAGCATAGGCTAGCAATGGTCTTCAACGAGTTTCTTCTGGTGCATAATAATGTAAGACGGATAAAAATTCCCTCCAACTACCTGGCTACTTCCTCTTCTTTATCTGTTTGTAGCTCTGAGTAGTACGCATGTGTTTCTCTGCGTTTCTCTATCTATCTTCCTCTGTTTGTCTATGTTTGAAATCATGCTTTTGTTCGTCTCTTCATCTGATACTTCCTTCCTTCTCTCTCTCTCTCTCTCTCTCTCTCTCTCTCTCTCTCTCTCTCTCTCTCTCTCTCTCTCTCTCTCTCTCTCTCTCTCTCTCTCTCTCTCTCTCTCTCTCTCTCTCTCTCTCTCTGCATGACCATCTGTCTGTTTGTATGTGTATGTATGTATGTATGTATGTATGTATGTATGTATGTATGTATGTATGTATGTGTGTATGTATGTATGTATGTATGTATGTATGTATGTATGTATGTATGTATGTATGTATGTATTTATGTATGTATGTATGTATGTATGTATGTATGTATGTATGTATGTATGTATGTATGTATGTATGTATGTATGTATGTATGTATGTATGTATGTATGTATGTATGTATGTATGTATGTGTGTATGTATGTATGTATGTATGTATGTATGTATGTATGTATGTATGTATGTATGTATGTATGTATGCATGCATGCATGCATGCATGTATGTATGTATGTATGTATGTATGTATGTATGTATGTATGTATGTATGTATGTATGACATTGTATGTATGTATGTATGTATGTATGTATGTATGTATGTATGTATGTATGTACTATGTATGTATGTATGTATGTATGTATGTATGTATGTATGTATGTATGTATGTATGTATGTATGTATGTATGTATGTATGTACGTATTTATGTGCGTACGTATGTATGTATGTATGTATGTTTGTATGTATGTATGTATGTATGTATGTATGTATGTATGTATGTATGTATGTATGTATGTATGTATGTATGTATGTATGTATGTATGTATGTATGTATGTATGTATGTATGTATGTATGTATGTATGTATGTATGTATGTATGTATGTATGTATGTATGTATGTATGTATGTATGTATGTATGTATGTATGTATGTATGTATGTATGTATGTATGTATGTATGTATGTATGTATGTATTTAGGGTCTGTATTTATGTAGGGTCTGCATGGTGTATGTAGGCCCTTTGTGGGGTCTGTCTGTCTGTCTGTCTGTCTGTCTGTCTGTCTGTCTGTCTGTCTGTCTGTCTGTATGTCCGTCATTATAGTGTATGATAAATACTTACGTGGGGCGCGGTCGTGTAGTGGCGGGAGCGGTGCCTTGGAGCCGGAGGTTCTGCCTCTGAGCCCGGTTCGAATCCATCTCAAGCCGCCGCGTAAGGACCTTGACCAAGTCCTTCACTCGCAAATACTCAGCGCTTCGGCGTGCAACTCCGATGTTTACAGTGTCCGTGCTGTATAGTCATGAGCGCTTATGAGTAAATTTAGCTTGAAGGGCGCTATAGAAATAGAGAAATAAATAAAATACATACAACGGCAATTATGCTTCAATTACAATAACCATTTCCGTGCATTATTACATTGTAGCTAACAATGGGGCGTTATAGCGCATTGGATAACACACAGTACACTGGCATCGAAAGTGAGAGGTACCGCCGAGATGGAGCCCCGTATGGCGGACGTGCTTTGTGGACTGTCGGTTCTGTTAGTATAGTTAACCTAATATTTATGCTAATTAAGATTATTGCATAACTTGTAGGCCTACATGTACAGCGCAGTGCGTTTGAGGGCGTTTCATGAAAGAAACAAATATTATTAGGCCTCCCCTATTATTTGTTTCGCACTATATTGATATATTTTACATTAATAATTATAATTTATCATTGATGTGCCCTAGCTAAGCCTAATTAAGGGATACATAGGTCTACATTGTATGCAATGTCATACATTTACCGCAAGACTTGAATCGATCAATATTATTATGTCTGTGAAAACGTTTTAAAGGTGTGAAAAGATGCAGCATTCGCATTTTATAGCGAGGGCTGTTATCTAATAGAGAATCCCACCAGTATGCTGATTTTATTTAGGCTTATAATCATTATTTTTTCGCAGTTTATTGATACATTTTACAATTTACATCCATAATTTATCATCGCAATTTTTAGTACCGGTATTGTACAGGATACAATGTTATAGGCCTATGCCTACATGACATTGCGAAGATGGCAGTCGGTAGTAGTCTATGTTACTGAATATTGACTGCAATCGATCAATATATTAATAGATCTGTGGACACGTTTTAAAGGTGTGAAAGGACAGTGATCTTTAATTATGCAAATTTCTGCTGTCAAATGTCAAATCATAATATCTCATAAGATTTTTATTACCTTTTTTAGTCTTTGTCAGAATTGCAAAAACATTCTAGTCATTTAGGCAGAAGCCTTTAATTAGGCCTAGCTGATTACCTTTTCCCTTCTTTTAGTCGTATGGTAATAAAATAGAATAATATTGCGCTTTGTTAGTTTTGTGCAAATTGTACCATAACGAATCGTTCTTGTTGTTGTTTGTGTGTGTGTGTGTGTGTGTGTGTGTGTGTGTGTGTGTGTGTGTGTGTGTGTGTGTGTGTGTGTGTGTGTGTGTGTGTGTGTGTGTGTGTGTAATATAGGCTATGCATGTAAGCAGCAGCTTCAAGTTTTCATATGAGAATTTTTTCGGGGGGATAATTATGTCAGTTCTGGGGACCTCCTCCCCTTGTAGATGCACAGATAGCACTGTCTGTCATCCGTTAAAGAGTCAAAACTATCAACAGTATGCCTATACTACACCCAGTGCGAAAATTGTGGAAAAATAACTGGGGAGGGTTGGACTATGATCCACTTGGAATCGGGGTGTGATAAACAGACTTTACTATGGTCCTCTAAGAAAAACCCCAAGTAATTCTCACCGTGACTACACCTTGGGAAAAACTGTTCGTAGCAACCTAGCTCGAGCTCCAGTTAATCGCTAGATGGCTGCGTGCAGCGCTTTTTGAAACAAGCGTGAGCATCACCTGCTCGCGTTTACTACCTTCAGAGCTGGTTATAACTTATAATACGAGCGCTCCAAGCGTACAACGGAACACGACAGCAATAACGCCTATCATGGCTGTGAATTTTTAAAATTGAAATTAGCATGAATGGCTGCCGAGACCATCATGATTCAAAACCCGGTGCTTCTGTACTGTAAATGATCATAATTTAAGGATTCTACCAAGTCATTGGTCATCCATATATTAGGCCTACATTTGGAAAAATCCGTATTTTCGACCCCTATTATGAAGCTTGTAAATCTTGTGGAACCCCCCACATGCGCACGTAAAAATAACTTTCTCTACCCCCCTTTACTATAGTCATCCATGGAACATGTATTAAACTGTACGCTACTATTTATTTTGGTGTAAACATTATATTTGTTAGCTCAAATTTTTTTAACTGTTATGTTTTACTGTTTAGATCTGAAAAAAATTCAATTATAATTTAACCAAATGTCATTGGACTATAGGATAATACTGCCGTGAAAAGCCAAAACGCAGTAACTATGACTCTTATAGTAAGGGAGTTACTGTGTTTTGGCTTTTCACGGCAGAATAGTTATCAATAGGCTAAATTAATGTGGACATCATAATTAGAAATTTATTTTGCTTACCGACATTTTGCCAAAACACCCCTGCTGTACACAAATCTCGTGGCAATCACTCCTCTGCGCATGTAATAATTGTATTCATGAACAGCTCCTGTCACAATTGGATCATGGATGTCTCCTGGACTTACCACTCCTAAATTCAGGTCAAGTTTAGTACATCCCTGGCCAGCAGAACATCTACTATTGAAACATTGTTTTGATAGTGCATTCTCTTTAAACTGTAGACGCCAGCTCAGTGAAAAGAAACCAAAGAATTTATCCTCTCATTCTTGCTCAAAACATTACGACACTCCTGAAGAAAACACATACTGCACACGTCTGTCCATCTTAGTAGGGTGTATATCTTCTTGAATCCTGATTCTGCGGCACTAGAGACTCGCACATAGGGGCAAGATCGGCTCTTACCCTCTCTTGGAAAATTGACGCCTGTATTCTAACTACTACTGTTCGTTTTAACAAATTTCTTTGCACTAATGATACACAAAGTGCAATAGCGAAATCTGCATGTAGAAAGTTCTATGAAAAGTAATCATGTTCTTCATTTTCTGCTTTATATTTCTCGAGCTCCTGCTAAAAACTTTAACCATGACTGTGTGTTTTGCCCCTCCTGTAGAAATATCTGTGTATGCCCATGACTACAGGTCTGTTTGCATGCCTGTACTCGTCTATGTGTGTATATGTCTAAACCAGTGGTTCCCAACCCGTGGCCTGCAGGCCAAAAGTGGCCCGCCTAGCCTAAGAAAATGGCCATCTCTCAAAGGATAAAAAAGAAAATATTGACAACTAGGACAGGATAGAACACATAATCATTTTCTCTTAAAAATTATTTTATTTTGACGCCTATAAATACCATCACAGTTCTATGTTGATCCAATTACGAAAATTTTACATGCCCTTAGCTAATTAAATTTTATCCTTGTGGTCCCTTAATGTCCTCCAACTTAGGAAAACTGGCCCTAAAGTAAAAATATGGTTGGGAACTACTGGTCTAAACCTAAGTCTGTGTCTGTCTCTAATCAACACTTAACCAAATTACATATCCTCTTCTCACTCACAATTACTAACAACTCCAACAAAAAAACATTCACCAATATTTGAACATTTTTTGCAGTGAAGAAAACCGCACATGTATGTCCGTCACAGAGACATAAACTACGTTCTTGGTGCTCTACAACGACCGAACATGAAAACAAGAAAACGACATCACTTCGATGTTCTCTACGACATTATTGGTCGACACGTACGAAACAGCAAACGCTCGACACCTCTTACAATCGGCTTACTGTCGATTCATTTTACTTGGAGCTCGTGGAGAAGAGGGCGAGGAGACCGCTTGCCACAGCCATCGACAGCGAGTAATTTCTGTACACATAGGGTTAAGTGTAAATTCGTTTAAAAACACGGACCGATAAGTAATAATTCATCTGATTAATTCATTTAATATATTTGCTTGCATGAATGATCTACATAGTAATCCAATTGTTCTATTAGTTTAATATATTTGCTTGCAGAATGATATATAGCAAATCTATCTGTTTAATTAATTTAATATATTTGCTTGCATAATGATATATAGAAATCTATCTGTTATATTCGTGCCTTTGTGAGATTCTTGATAAGGTGCTATATAAATGGTCATATACATTATACATACATATACATTCATCTAATGTATTTGCATGATTGCTTGATTTTCATTACCTCATTTTTAAATGCCAGTACAGCACACAAGGTAGTAGCAAAGACTCTACGGTCGTGATAAACAAAGGTGAAGAGATGACGTTCTGACTGAAGCGCAAAAAGCATCATATTCTAAAATTGGGGCAACAGAGGTCATATTGACCTTATGCTTTCTCTTATTTACAACAAATAGAAACATACTTAAAACAAAGAACTGCTGGCAACTAATAGAAAGTTACATTAAACAAAAGGATACATAGTCGGTGAAAGTGACCGGAGAATGTAGACGGACGCCAGAATGACGAGCATGAGGAAGAGCGCATTGTTGTAGAAGATGGAGAAAGTCGTCGCCTCGTAGTCAGCCACCTCGTTCTTCTTCCACAGAATTCTAAAAGAACAGAAAATCAAAGAAAACCTCTAAAGAACAGACAATTCCTCAACTGCATCATCTTCATACACAGAAATAATTCATAGCATATATCTCCTTTAGTATTACCAAATAAGAGGTGGCCCCAGCGCAAAGAAACTCGAGAAAAAAATAAAAGATTTACGACAACGAGAAAAAGAGCAATATGTATGAGCACTTGCTATAGCATTCCTTCGAGATTTCTGCTCAGAGGCGCTTCCGACTACAGCACGAGCACTGAATCAGAGTTTCATGCCGAAGCACACGAGCAATTACGAATAGGGGACTTGCTCAGAGTCCCTAATCTGCGACTTGATGTGGATTCGAACCGCAAACTTCTAGCTCAAAGGCACCGAACATATCCCTACACCACCGTGCCCCACAATACCACCAGTCAGGATCACAGAATGAATTGTCAAGTGAAAGTCATTCCGAAGGAAAGGACCGACAGAAGCATAGGCATTACGCTTGGCAATAGTAGTCCACCGACCAAACACGTCAGTGATATTGTATTGACCAACATAATAACACCATATGCACCTTTCTTCTTTCTCCGTCTTTGACATCTTCTTGTCATCAGCAACCTTCTTCATCACTTCTTTGCTGACCGCATCTGCTCGCTTTATGGCAATTCTTCACAGAAAACAAAATGCTAAAGTGTACAACACTGTACAATGTATTTATTGTTCAGAAACTTTAGAATAAATTCTATTTTTATCAAAACTTTAATCATGAAAAATGTCTAATTTTCTTAGGCCCATGATCTCAGTCTTTCAAAATAACTCTAAGATGCACCTTAAGTATCAATAGATCTGTTAAGTGACCATGTTTCCTGGACTCTATATACAAATATATAATACACTGTATTTAAACTTGCTCTTCTTCTACCTGTCAGAAGTACTTACATGGCCATAAGAGAAATATTGACGTTCCCACACAGTGATGGCTTGATTTCAATATGTATGCACAAGTGCGTGAATTGTATTGTATTTTCGTTTATTCGCAGGGAAATCTGCTGTCAAACGCAGCAATTAACAACAGATCAAGATTTTGCTGTTACAGAAATAGATGTGCTATATAATTATGCAATTATAGTTTCTATTGTGGCCTAATGGAATGCATGTTTTCGTACATGTGGAAATAACTCGGTGACACTGGTAAGTTCCTAAGAAGCTTATTATAGTCTCCATGTATTCATGGATAACTATTTACATAAATATGTATGAATGCATTTATGCATGCATCTGAATGCATCACATGTTATTGTATATGCAGCTGTACATTTATGTAGTGCCTTTTAGGAATCTCCCAGATGCATGGGAAAATGAATATATGTGCATACTTGCATACATGTCCATATGTACAGCAACCATGGGTTGAGACCATGTAGATAATAGTCATGGGGGTAAAGAAGGTACACAAATATTAACATCTCATGGATGCTAATAGACATCCATCTTGCTGTCACCTGACAACTCAAGCATTCGATGACACCATTATAGAAGTCTTTAGATTAGTGGACAAAACTGATCTTAGCAGATTATCAAGTGGACATACTTGTGCTTCAGAACAAATTTGACATTTTTGTAAGCCATCGCCACGAGGTACGAGCTCACAAGCGTCATGACGACGAAGAAGATGATTGACTGGTAGAGATCCATCTGGTGGATTCTCCAAAACAGCCCTACATAAATAAAGCAAACTTGATTAGTTAAACTACACATTAGGTTTTACATTATAGCCCCTTCAAGATTCCTACTCAGAAGCGCTCACGACTAAAGCCCTGACACTGAATCAGAGTTTCATGCTGAAGCGCTGAGGAATTGAAGCACTTGCCCAAGGTTCCTACGAGGCGGATTCGAACCTGCAACCCTCCGGCTGCATGGCAACGAACGTACCCACTACAGCACCGTGCCCCACAAACAACATACAACCAATACAAAGCAACAGAAGGTCGAGAAGTGGAGCTAAATATGAGGTCACTACATTTCATGACCTTTCGGCTTCAGCACCGGCATAACAAAAGCAATTTTATTAGAGCGAGCAGGAAATCGGGACAATCTGGAAAACACGTCACATGTGGCTTGCCAGGTAGAATATCAGTACGATTTAAACAATTACACCAGTTCAGACAAACCGATGCCTCTACACTATAATACTTCAAAAGTACTAATTATTACGAAGTAAAAGCGCTTAACACGCTAGTATGTGACATTAATGGATGGTCTAAGCGAGGTGTAACAGCTCACATATGGGGATGGCAGATACGATGAACGCATTGCCATAAAACAACGCCGATGACTTTGTGCTGACGTTTCGACTGAAATCTTGCAGAAGCATTTCCTCCTGTTTCGTCAGCTTTTTATTGGCCCTTGATGCCATCTTTAGATGCGTAAATTTGCACAAAATAAAGCACGAGACAACGTACAAATTATTACACGTCGACACCCTTCTAAGAAAGAACTAACACCAAGAGTAACGCCATTCGAAGCAAGTGACACGTATCAATATTAAAGTGAATAAGTAAGCTAAATTGTAATAGGCATTCAGAGTCTAATAAATCGAGACCACTCCAGTCTCCAGCTACATACATACATATATATATATATATATATATATATATATATATATATATATATATATATATATATATATATATATATATATATATATAATTAGGCTATAATCAATGCTTTGTTCTAGAAAAAAAGTGCCAGATCCAAAACTGTTTTGACGTGCAGTCTACACAATAATATCACAGTATAGATAACGAACAGTACGTCGACTTCCGGCCTTTGCACTAAGTCAGAATGTGCAAGTGATTTTGAAAGTGACGCCATTTTCTTTAAGCTATTGTCCATAGACATATTACATTTACTTAGTCTGCCTATTCAATTTCCGGTATTCAGGCCGCCCGAGAAATTCAACATGAACCCGATGATTTACTATGGCAAACCTTTTCTGATAGAATATTGTACGTAAATACTCTCCCCTAACTACAGTAAAAATGCTAATAAATTTCAACATGGGGAAATATGTTTAAATTGTTAATTATTGTGATGCAAATTATGGCTGTGCGTATAGAGTTTCGCTTAGTCATCGCCTATGCATTATGGGCGTGGCCTTAAGTGCGGGGTAGTTATCGACCACACACTGCAGAGTTATTGCATAAAATTTTATTTTTTTGTCTCCAAGATCGACATTATTTTTACATAGTTCAAATAATTATAATAAATAATTATATTAATTGATATTTAATTTTTTATCGGTAATTTCACTGTTTCCAGCAGATAAATTGTATTTCTGCCAGTCCTTAATATGTTAACTCGTTAGCGTTGCTCGTTAGGCCTAGTAAAGCTGTTGGTCGGCTGCTCAAAAATAAATTTCAAAAATTAAATATTTCCCCATATCGCATTTTGTTAGAATTTCTATCACATATTCTTTGGTCCACTTTAAAACTTTTCATGCAAAAATTTGCTTGCCATAGTAATTTAAACCAGCAAGTTTAAGAGTTAATTGACCGGACTAGCCATAGACATCATCACAATATCATATTACTAATAACGGTGAGATGTCTATGGTGTAGCTTATTCAAAATGGCGTGACCAATAAAAAGTGCTTAACAGGAACCAATAAAAGTCGACGTACTGTTCGTTATCTATACTGTGATAATATGCAGTTTTAAATGGATGTGTGCAGTTGTAGAAGCAATTCTCTGTTTTTAAAACTAGTTTTTAAAAGTCCTGGCTGGAACTCAAAAATTGAATTCCCGATACACACAAATTAAATGGTCACGTCAATAGGCTACAAGGAGGTTCGGCATATTCTTTGAGATTCGATTTGGTATCGCAAGAACGTCGAAGCGAGTAGGCTAGGCCTAATTTATGTAAAATGGCCACTTTGATCAACAGACAGAATTCTATAGGCCTACATGACGACATTCCATGCCCGAAAAGCTAATTTGTTATCATAAATGCCAATAATGTTAGGAATAGTAGGCCTAGTTGTAGCAGCACTGTAGTCTACTAGTCAAAGACTACGGCGCTGATGGCAGCGAATAATTAACCGCCATTTCAGAATTTTTATATAGCGCCTCTTAAAGGTAGGCTACTCAAAAGGGCTCCCGGCCCAACCAATTTGCTTAGGGAATCTTCTGTTTGAACAACCCAGGAAGTGCTTTTAGGCTAGTGCTGTTATCCTAGCTTCCTGCTGGTAATAGATTTTAAAAATGTCACAGTTCAATAATTGAGCAGTCTCAGAGATTGCATTTGCATATTTTACGATACACAGCGTCTCTAGAAGTCGACCTATCCTAGATGAATCAGAGTATGCAGCTTAAACACGTGCAGATTTTGTCATGGCGATGATGAAATAATAATTTATTAATCTCGATTCTCCGGTATGCTTGCAGGACTACAATACGCTCGATCGTGGATGCGTCGATTCCAAGGACTAATTCTTTTTTCATGAGCCGCAGAATATTGAGTTTGACTACGGTCACACTGACCCTAGCCTGATAGGCAATGTGGGCAAGTTTCACGGAATTACGGTACAACGTTCACGTGATCAAGCCAGTGACCAATGAAAGTCGTAAGCGTAGTATCTGACCCGAATAACCCATGCAGAGTGTGACGGCCGTAGGGGTGACATGGTATTTATACCAATGCAAGTAAAGGCGTTCCAAATCATAACCTCCGCATCGTTTCGAGCATCTTGTTAAAACTGTTTTCGTTTAACAATCGAGTGACAGATTTATTTTATTTTATTTCGAAGATTCGTCTTAATTGTGTGAGCACGCTTACTTATCTTGCACCCCTGCTTTACATATTGTGGTAAGGTCCAATGCGTACAAGGTTCACACCGGTAGATGTGTTGGCTTTGTTAATGGTTGGAATTTTCTAGTTTTTCTAACAGTTTGTCAATAATTATTATTGAAATTTTCGACGAATAAACTCAACATTTGATCAGCAAATCTGGCGATCAAAACTTCAACCGAAAACGATACGACGGGTAAGAGAAAACTCGAGGTTTTCATAAATTAGCCGTAACGATTTTAAGCGTTGTCTGAAAATTATACCGTTGCCACACGTTGTCGTGAGAGGAGCTCCATACGAAAGAATAAGATTTAAAGATCAAGTGAATTATATTAAATATTAGTATTGTGTACTGTTTTGTATCAACAACCCCTCTGTTTTTGGTCAAAGAAAAATAGAATCGAGAATCGGGTCTAGAAAAGAGATGAAATATTGTAGACACATGGTACCAGTTCGGCGTGGAGTCGTGATGCGCACATGTAGGGCGGCCCCTATTGTGTTGAAACTTGTATAGTACAGTAACAGTTAGCAATTTGCTGCGTCATAACAATAGAAGTTATTGTATTGTGGTAGGCTACAAAGTCACGTTGTGCTGGATCACATTGATGACAATAATGTTTATGGTTTCTTGTCTAAACTACTGTTTCTTAATTAAACTATGGGTTCGATTGTGACACAGGAAGGACTGGCGACCATATTTATATGTTGTTTGGCCATTGAAAATAACTTTATTAATTCATGATTTGTGATAAAACAATATAACGAGCTTATTGTTTTCCCAGTCACTTTCAATACATGCTCAAAGTTAATGTGATAAGATGCAGTGATGTAAGAAATTACTGAAGTACATTTCATTTGTATGATACCATTATCTGGATGCAAGTTGTCAGCTGGTGATACTAAGAAAATGTGGTATAATTTCAATGGTTTGGATGACTGTACATATGGAGTCTCAGTGTCAATCATTTCTAGTGACTATGGAGGTTTTCAAATACTCTTCAATACATGGTGAGTATGGTCAGCAGTTTTTAAGCATTAACTGCATTTCTGCCATGGTTTCGATCTGCTTTGTAGAAAGGATGAACACTGCGCATACGTTGACTGTGCACGAAGTTCTGAAGTACTACAAGAGTGACGAGAACGTTGGTCTCTCCGATGAGCAGGTGACGGATGCCCAGGCCCGATATGGCCCAAATGGTGAGCCCACTGTAATCACAGACTTAAATTCATGAGAAGTCTTGTAATCCGTGACTAAAATTTGTATTTAGAGCTGAGCTTGCCTAAAGATTTACTCTTTCATGATGTCTCTTTGCTTCTTCATTTCTATGAGTACTCCTAAATATTGTTAACGTGGAATTTCTGCGTCTCTGAAATATGAGCTATGCTGTAGAGCAGTTCCTTCACTATGGAGATTTATATAGTGCTCCTTCAGGATTACTGGTCGGGAATGCTCCCAACCCAACCTCGGCTGAAAGGGACGGTTTTAAGTACATCGTACAGTTTGCAATCATCTTTATCATAAATTGCCTTCCATTACATTGTCTTTCTCTTTATCTCATCTTCCATATCTCGTCTCTCATCTCCTTCCTTTCTGGGTCATTCCATGTCAGATCAACCAGACCTTCCCACCTTCAACTTTAGATTTTCTGAAAATTTTATCATTTGTTTGTCCACCATTTCCAAGCACAAATCCACAAATTTTATTAAAATATTTCAAAATTTGACCGAGATATGGTATTTTAAAGTGAGGCGGGGTAGGCGAAAATTTGCATCCGATTTCACGAAATGTTCCTTGCGGCTATATGCAACATGAAATATCTCAAGAAGCAATGCAGGTAGAGGCATGGGGTTTTCACTGCTGTATTCAGCAAGTTGGTGGCAATCTACTGAGCCTATTATAATGACTATGTCTTGAGTACAGACTACATGGGACAGCTGCCAATATGCCATCTCAGAACTTGAAAACTGCATTTTCTTGCATTTGCCTGGCCGATATCAGGAAATGTAGGTGCAAGAAATATGCAATCTGTTAATATTCTGATTTAACAGGTAATTGGCTCCTACTGGATGTACTTTGTTGTGTGCTTTGATTGAAAATATTTTCATACCGACATGCTAATCTTTGTCGAACTGACGAACGGGGGTCAACTTTACCAGGCTATTTTGGGAAAATGGACAACTGGAATTTACTTTAACTTCATATTTATGAAAAGTGCATGCCATAAGCTTTCTGGTGATATAAAAATTGTCTTGGCACTAGGAAGCATTCAGGAGTATTGCCCTGTTGAATATTGCGAAAATTTGCATCCGATTTCGCGAAATGTTCTCTGAGGCTATAATAAATGTGAAATATCTCGAGAACCAGAGCAGTTAGAGGCATGAGGTTTACACCTCTGTATTCAGCAAGTTGGTGGTGACATAATGAGCCTATTACATTGACTGTGACCTGAGTAGTGATTCTTCAGGACGGCTGCCAATATGCCATCTCGTAACTTTCAAGCGGTATTTTCTTGGATTTGCCTGACCGATAAGAGAAAATCTAAGTGCAAGAAATTTATAATCTGTTCATTTTCTGATTTAGCAAGTAATTGGGTTCTATTGGATGTACTTTGTTGTGGACTTTGATTACACATTTTATCTTGTCAGTCAGGCAAATTCAAGAAAATATCGTTCGCAAGTTCTGAGATGGCATATTGGCAGCCGTCCTGAAGAATCACTACTCAAGACACAGTCAGTGTAATAGGCTCACTATGTCACCACCAACTTGCTGAATACAGAGGTGTAAACCTCATGCCTCTAACTGCACTGGTTCTCGAGATATTTCACGTTTAATATAACCTCAGAGAACATTTCGCGAAATCGGATGCAAATTGTCGTAATATTCAACAGGGCAATACTCCTGAATGCTTCCTAGTGCCAAGATGATTTTTATAACACCAGAAAGCTTATGGCATGCACTTTTCATAAATATGAAGTTAGAGTAAATTCCAGTTGTCCAGTTTTCCAAAATAGCCTGGCAAAGTTGACCCCCGTTCGTCAGTTCGACCCCCCGTTCGTCAAAGATTAGCATGCTAGTATAAAAAAGTGTAATCAAAGTCCTCAACAAAGTACATCCAATAGAACCCAATTACTTGCTAAATCAGAAAATGAACAGATTATAAATTTCTTGTACTTAGATTTTCTCTTATCGGTCAGGTAAATCCAAGAAAATACCACTTGAAAGTTACGAGATGGCATATTGGCAGCCGTCCTGAAAAATCACTACTCAGGTCACAGTCAATGTAATAGGCTCATTATGTCACCACCAACTTGCTGAATACAGAGGTGTAAACCTCATGCCTCTAACTGCTCTGGTTCTCGAGATATTTCACATTTATTATAGCCTCAGAGAACATTTCGCGAAATCGGATGCAAATTTTCGCAATATTCAACAGGGCAATACTCCTGAATGCTTCCTAGTGCCAAGACAATTTTTATATCATCAGAAAGCTTATGGCATGCACTTTTCATAAATATGAAGTTAAAGTAAATTCCAGTTGTCCATTTTCCCAAAATAGCCTGGTAAAGTTGACCCCCGTTCGTCAGTTCGACAAAGATTAGCATGTCGGTATGAAAATATTTTCAATCAAAGCACACAACAAAGTACATCCAGTAGAAGCCAATTACCTGTTAAATCAGAATATTAACAGATTGCACATTTCTTGCACCTACATTTCCTGATATCGGCCAGGCAAATGCAAGAAAATGCAGTTTTCAAGTTCTGAGATGGCATATTGGCAGCTGTCCCATGTAGTCTGTACTCAAGACATAGTCATTATAATAGGCTCAGTAGATTGCCACCAACTTGCTGAATACAGCAGTGAAAACCCCATGCCTCTACCTGCATTGCTTCTTGAGATATGTCATGTTGAATATAGCCGCAGGGAACATTTCGTGAAATCGGATGCAAATTTTCGCCTACCCCGCCTCACTTTAAAATACCATATCTCGGTCAAATTTTGAAATATTTTAATAAAATTTGTGGATTTGTGCTTGGAAATGGTGGACAAACAAATTATAAAATTTTCAGAAAAATCTAAAGTTGAAGGTGGGAAAATCTTAAAAAATTGGTTGATTTCACACGGAATGACCCTTCTTTGTCAGCTTTGTTTCCTTTGTTTCCTTGCATAATTAAGCCATAAATGCTTTAATACTAGCCTCATGTTTGCTTGCGTTTCGTTATTCCTTGAAGCCTTTCGTTGCCTCTTTGGGAAGTTCCTTGTCTCTTCAAATCTTTCTTTGTCAAGCTTTCCTTGGACGTTCCTTTGTCTTTGTGAGTCTTTGGTTTAGTAAACAAAACAGTATATTGTGGTGTATTGACTTGGATGTATACAGAAACAGGTCTAAACCAAACCTTTAATGACTATGACGTTTTAGATAGTCATGCTTTGATTTGATGGCCAATTATACCATCTCTTGCATAATTTGAATCCCAGTGTTGACTGATGTATTTAAATGCTATTTGATCATTGTATCATACAGATGTGCAGGCCCACCCTTACCTCTGTTTAGGAATGCTTAACAATTGACAGCAAGTTTAATCTTAGCAGTATTAAAAATGCTCTTAGCATTTATTGTATTGTATTGTATTGTATCTGTAAATTTATATAGCGCCTCTCGTAGATTGGCTATTCAGAAGCGCTCTCAGCACGAAAACAATGTGAAAAAGAAATGTGTCTTTAAAGAGTTGGAAACAGATGAGGAAAAACGAGAGATTAGCTTGGCCCTTAGTGCGGAAGGCCATTCCAAATGGAGGGACCAACCACAGCAAACTCCCAATGTTGGGCAAGAGCATAGTCATGGGAAGAAAATGATAAGAGTGAGGTGAACACGCAAAAAGTGGCGGGAAATTTCATATAGTTAATAGTTATGGGCATTTCCCAGCTCTGATTTGGAGACCAGAAATAGGATGTTGCAGTGAATGTGTGCACTGTGCAGTGATAAGTACAGCCAGTTGTAGCACTCCATCACATCCTACCAACATATTTGCAATGCGGTGTATAACTACTGGGGTCCAAAATGACCCCATGCGATAAAACGACGTTGTTATCAAAACCATATTGAGCAATAATTGAGTAAGTAATATGAGGGTTACGATAGGGTTATTGGCAGGGTAAGTTTTAGGCTGCTCTGACTACATATGTCTATATAAATATTTAGATACAATATACAATACAATATCAGCATGCCAGGCAACCAAATAAACAAGTCATGTAGTATAAAGTTGTCAAAATCCGGCTCTACATGGGCTGAAAAATTAAATTAAAATGCAAGCTGCTGAGTACAGAGTACAGTCCCCAGCTCTGAAAAAAGTCACTAAATAATCTACATGACTATTTCCAATATAGTACCTAAGCATATGACGCGTAGCAGTCAGATAAACAAATTCATAAAATGCTGACTCATAATTATTTATGGCAAAATAATAGCCGGGCAGTTTATGCGCATGGGGTGGATGAAGGTTAAGTGAAATGTTGAAGGCAACTATGGCCCATATCTTTGTGAGATTTTGATTTGGTCCAATGTGTCAAGTGAAGTGAAAATACTAGAAAATGCTTAGAAAATGCTTGGAGATTACGATTACCGGTAGTTGTGCTAAACACATGTGCTAACACATGGGCTGTCTAATAGCTTCCCATAAGCATACAATGAATGTTCTGTTGAGTAGTTTCTCGTTAGCAGTGCTAAATAAATGGACTGTCGAGTATTTTCCACGAAGTGCCGCAATAAACGTGCCGTAGTTAGAAGCGTTTTGTCAGAATGTCTTCAATAAATTTGTGCCTCCCAGTAGTTTTATGTCCTGCCAAAGAGTTTCCCAGAAGCAGTGCTAAATAACTGTCGGCTTTTACCGCAGTACAGCGCACAGGCAAATCTTTGTAGCGGAGTGAAAGCTGATCCTTATTGATTTTGCCGTTGCAATTTAATGGCGTTTTACGTGATAAAAGGGTATCAGTTTCTCAGAGCGCTGTCAATATGACGCAATGTCAGCCTTACTAGAACCAAGAGTGGAGTTTTGTAAACAGCCAGGCTGTAAAGGCTTGTCGTGACAGATATGTGTGTGGGTGTGTGTGTGTGTGTATGTATGTATGTATGTATGTGTGTGTGTGTGTATGTATGTATGCATGCATGTATACAGTATACAGTGCTCTTGGGTCAGGTTCAGTGAACTGTTAGTAACGTTGGTGGCCTTGAGAGGGCAGAGTATCCTTGCTAAAGCAGCGGTTGATTTTTATGCATCATGGTCAAAGTCATTTTCTGTAGGCTGGAGTACTATGTGACAAGGCCATGGCCCTGAATGGAGGAGCTTCTTCTGAAATGCTTCAGGTTCATGCCTGTTATCTCAGATTACATAAGTGACTGATATCTGGTGCAAGATCTCTGGTCCACCTGTCCTGCATAGCCAAGTCACCTATATTGAATACACTGAAAAAATTCATTCAATATTTATATAGCACCTCTTCAAAAAAATCACTCAGAGGTGCTCCCGACTCTGGCACAGTCAAAAAGAACAGTTTTCAAGTGCTTGTAGAATGTGTCAGAGAGTGATCTAGGGAACAGGTGCAGCTCAAGAGGTAGGCCATCCCATACCACTAGGCCAACCACAGAAAATGAGTGTGCTGTTGTATACTGTCCGTGGGTGACCAGGCGGTGAGGGAGAGGACTGGCTATACCCACCCTCATATGCATAGAAGAGCTAAGATAATGAAGTCGATGACACTTCATACACGTGGCTGCCTTTGAAGCTAATACACGTGACAGGCAGATCCATGACTCGATGATACACAGCAAAGCAAGTTTTATCATATCCTACTGCTTACTTTACCAATACCATCTGCCGAATAGAAAGTTGAGTGAATCTTTGGGGAAGCAATCCCGCATCCATGCCGCTCTTCATGCCAGAGTGTTTACCATTACCATTCAGTTTCTACCCTACCTTATCGTATTGTGCATACAGTTCTAAGGCCCGTTGAGTTTGCATGAACTTTAAGTCAAACAATTATGTTTAAGAGGAAATTTATATCCGTACACATTTTATAGACCAAAGTTGTTCTGCTTAAAATCTCTCCCCTCTTCTTGCACTCCTCCCCACCCCATTGCTGATTGGGCAGTTTTCTTCCACTGACCGTTTTAACTTTCGATCTTCAAGCAGTTCTACTGAAGACCATTGGGCTACAAAAAAACACATGACGTGTTACTGCATGTATCCATAAGCAACCTTTGTATCCATTGTATCCAGACCTGTGATGTCGTGTTCTTTGCATGTTCAATGAGCAGTTGTGCTTTACTGCGCAATTGAAAGGAATAAATTAGCTATACATAATTTAGGTAAATATTTTTTCTGAGCTGTATGGACGTTGTTGAGTATGTACTTGTCCTTGGCTGTTCAGTGTGTTTCAGAACATTGATTTCATGCATTGTCGTGGCATTGGCATTGCCATCAGGTACTGGATAGAGATTGTAGCTCGTGATTTATATGTATGCAGTGCTTTTACTTGTGTTGATCTGGTTGTGCATTTTATAATTTTCGTTTTGGTTTGTTGTTGTAGAACTTCCGGCTGAGGAAGGTACGTAACTATGCATACATACTTTAACAGTCTCAGTTTCATGGCCATTTGTTTAGAATTTCTATAGCACCTCTTCAAGGGGACTACTTGGAGGTGCTCCTCACTCGAGCACGAAAAGAGCACAGTTTTGAGTTGAGTCAAAATGCTTCATTAAGAGACTCAGGAAGCAGGCATAGCTCCTGTGGGAGCCCATTCCAGACCATTGGGCCCACCACGAAAAAGGCTCGATTCTGCATAGTTGCAATTCGTGTGAATGAAACCAAGAGCACCCCTTCTGTGCAGAATGGGGGGTAGTGGCCTTGGATACCCGTGAAGCAACAGAGCTCTTGCAGGTAGTCTGAGGCAACACAAAGCTGACATTGCAGAACTAGAGCAGCAATTCTATGTGTAGTGTAACCGACTTTACCATACTTTACTTTTGGGAAGTTTTGGTATACTTATCTTTGGATATTTTCCTGATTACCGGCATTGCTATGGTGTGCCAGGGGTTGATGCATATACGCATACATCACAGCTGTCATGATCTGAGATTTAAAAAAATAATTTACGAGTAACCTACGGTAACCTTTCTTACATATTTTTGGCTAGATATGACTAATAAGTCTGGTAGATAACAAAGGAACTGAGTATCTTTTTGTTTTTTGTGCTTCACATTGATCATTCTCCAATCTCATGCCAAGCACTCGCTTAAATCCTTACTCGATAAACTTCTAGGTTACATTATAAAATAAATAGAACCAGCTGTTGTTTGCGTGTCATGGCAAACTGTCTTGAATCTCGTGTGTGGAGAATAGGAGCCTGCCATGGCAAACAGTGCAGGCGTAATGAACATAGTCATCATGCAGACCATAAGCAGTGTACCCCCCCCCCACTGTGTCTTGCCAGACCAGGGATTGATTCATTGATCTGGATATAGATACTCTGGCTATGACGCCACTGCAGTAGACGGGTTCCCAACGTTATCTCGGCTTTCATTGGCGTTGAAGGCTAGGTATATGATGTGAAAGCGGGTAGGATTTCTCATGTTGGTTTTCCCGAGTATAATTTCTCACGTTAGTTTTTCGCGTTGGTTTGTCATGCACGTTGAGCCTGGACTCTGGCTGTGACGCCATTGCAGTAATAATAATGTGTGGGCGGCACTGTGGAATATGACTTCAATAATTTCATCGTGGCTTCCAGGGTTAACGAGTGAAATGGTGGGATGTTGGAGGCTCAGTTGCACTGTGGCCTAATGGTTGAGGGTTTCAACTTGCTGAGTAAAAGTCTTTGTAATGACCATAGACAATTTGCTTGCATCCAGTAAATTGAAATTTTTGCACACTCAGTGTCAGTGATCAAGTAGTATAATTTGGTATTGACTTAAGCTAGCTATGAGGTCAATGGTGGGTCTTGTGATGCGCTGCATGGCTCCATGTTCCACTATTTAGATGGCTCAGGAGTCATGGTATGGGAAATGAACATCTTCTCTTTGTTCCACTAGAGACTGGAGAGCATAAGAGAGGCGTGATAACAGGCCTGAGTGGCCAAGAGACTACGGCTGTTTATGTTTGTTTCACTTGCTGAAGCCTCAATGTGCCATCGAAGTGAAACTCTGGGTATTTATTTTATTTACTTGCTGAGTTGCTATAGTGGGCTAGAAATTCGAAGGTACTTGTCCTAGCGGAGAGAGAGTGTAGTGGAGAAAGAGTGAGATGGTGGAGAGACAGCAGCTTTGAAGCCCAAGTTTCAGATTGGCAGCCTAGTAACCTATGTAGCAGGGTCCGCTGGTGAAAATGATTGTAAATACTGATTTCACAGCTTAGTGGAAGGATGTTCGAAAGAGCAGCTCTGATATGGCAGATGTTATCTTCATTTACAGCTCAGTAGACCTGCGTGATAGCCTATGTGTTAGTGCCCTGATGCAATTTAAAAAATGTATGCATGTTCTCAAATACAAGCGTATAACTGTATATGCATTGCTGTGTGCATGCATTGCATGCATGTTTACAGTTGTACCTGTTTTGCTGCTAGCCTGGGGTAGGCCATGCAAGCCCCATCTGTGGCGTTGAAGTGGCCGACTTCACAAACAGCACCTGAATTGTAAACATGTCCGTCGGTTTGAAGTTTTCCATTTCACGCCGTAACAAATTGTCCCTCAAGCTCAGTTTTGTTTCGTTGTCGGAAACTTGTTTTTAACATTCCTCGGCTAATTGACAAATGGTTTCCGTTTTCAGGTAAGCCGCTGTGGAAGCTGGTGTTGGAGCAGTTCGACGACCTGCTTGTGAAGATCCTGCTGCTGGCCGCAGTCATCTCATTTGTAAGCTGTTTTACCGACTTATATGAATTACTTACAATCTCAAAGTGCACGTTGGATACTCTTCCGTAAAAGTATCATTGACTACTTGTGTTGTTGTAGTTATTGTCATAATTTTTTAATAATTGTTGCCTGAGGTAAAAAAATGATCCAGGGCTCGGGCTTTAAGAAACAAAACGAAGTGCTTTGTCGTTCGTGCAGTTTGAAAGACGCTGTTCAAAACAAGCGTGCTGTCATAATAATTGCTAAATTATTTTTTTTATTATTATTATTTTTGGATAACAATACAGTATTAATATTTAATTGTTAATAATTTATTATTATTATTACTGCTACTAACTACTATTGTCATGTTATATTATTATTAATATTATTATTATTATTATTATTATTATTATTATTGATGATAGTTGTTACCTGAAGATATTATAGTTTTTATTTCTTAGATACTTGTATGTCTTCTGATGGCTTCATTGTTGACAGGGTCTGGCATGACTCGCTGATATTAACTCATTGTATCCAAAGGTCTATTGAGACCATGGCATTACTATGGCACTGTTGAAGTTGTCAGAGCAAATCAGAAATTGCTTCTCATGTCCACCAATACCTGCCTTTACCTGCTTTTATGCCATTGCTGCAGACTTATTCTAATAGCTGAAGTTTTTGGTTACTAAAGTTCGTTTTGTATTACATTGTAACTGCTTCATATCAAGTTTCATTGTAATGCAGATTCTGATGCTTGGCAAACCCAGACTTCTAATTTAATACAGTAACATGAGATTATTATATTGGACACCTTTTTTACCGTGTAATTTTTGTTATGAATAGCTGTCACAGGTAGGGATCCTATGAGTGACATTGAGGGTCATATTCATATCTTTCTCTATTGCATAATAATTCCAATATATTTCAAATCAATAGTAAAGAGTACACGTATCATGTTATGACAAGAAACATCTGGTATTGACAGGTGCCAATACTTGTGATTGCTGATAATATCTTGTACAGCAATATTCACGTCATGTGGAAACAGGCACAATGTATGTAATGTTTTTTTTGCAAACCACACCATGTCAGTCAACATATTGTTCAGCAATAACATTTGATGTGTCTAGAAATAACCTTACAAATAGAAATGTCTGTTGTACGCACAGATTTTATGGTAACGCTGACTAAAGCCTTGCTGCTTGATCTAATGGAATAATATTTGCTTCTTCTTTCTTCTTCTTTCTGCTTTTTCTTGTTCTTTTTTTACTTCCTTCTTCTTTCATCTTCTTTGCTTTTCTTCGTCTCTTTCTTGTTAGAACTTCTTTCTTCTTCTTTGTATTCTTCTTTCTTCTTCTTTTTGTTCTTCTTTCTTCTTCTTGTTCTTCTTTTCTCTTCTTCTTTACGAATAGCACAGATTTTATGGTAATGCTGACTGAAGCTTTACTGCTTGATTTCATGGAATAGTGTTTCTGGTGTTCATAGGTTTTGGCCCTGTTTGAAGAATCGGAAGGCCAGGTCACTGCTTTCGTCGAGCCATTCGTCATTCTCCTAATTCTCATTGCGAATGCAATTGTTGGAGTGTGGCAGGTAAGCAGAGGAAGAGCTGATAACTAGTTTGAATACAGTCTTACTGGCTTAGTCGGTGTATGTAATATATGGTCACAATATAATGCCTCATTTGTTTGTTTGTATGTGCACTTGTTATAGCACCCTTCAAGCTCTCCACTCAGAGGCACTCCCGACTGCTGCCTGGACACTGCATCAGAGTTTTACGCCAAAGCACTGAGCAATTGCGAGTGAAGGACTTGCCCAAGGTCCCTACAAGACGGCTTCGAACCTGCAACCCTCTGGCTGCAAGGCAACGAACATATCCGCCACACCACCGTGCCCCACTTTTTTCTCTCTTGGTCTAATGCACTGGGAGTGCCTCTGGTTGGTGTGCACTGTGAAAGGCGCTATATAAATTTATTGACAATGCAATACAATTTGGTGTTCTGAATTGGTTGTGTTAATCTTTATCACACAACAAGTGTTTGGAGTGGTTTGAACACTGACTGTCGTACACATGTTTTTTGATCCGTGAAATTTGTTGACTGCCTATTTTGGCAGCCAGGCCACACTAACAGGTGTAGCAATTTCATGACATATCTTCATGGTGCTTTGTTAAGTGTTGTTTATGATCAAGATGCATACCTACATGAATACATACATTCCTACGCACTGACATGCATACAAGGTCGGGGTATATCTAAAGGTTAAAACAGTGTTTTCGTATTAAAAAGTGCAAGATTTGCTGCTATCGTATCGTATATGAGAATTTATAAAGCACGTATTGCAGTTCTAGCTATTCAGAGGTGCTCTCAGCCTGACAGCCCCAAAGAAATACAAAAGTCTTCAATGTGATTGTTCAAAATGTTATGTTTGTATGCAGTGAAAAAAACCCAACAAGTCTTCTTTGCCAACTCTTCTCAGAACTGTAAAAAAGAATACACGATTTATGTTTGTTTGTATGTGCACCTGTTATAGCGCCCCCTCAAGTTCTCTACTCAGGGGCACTCCTGACTGCAGCGCGGATACTGCATTGCAGTTTCACGTCAAAGCGCATGAGCAATTTTGCGAGTGAAGGACTTGCCCAAGGTCCCTACACGGCGACTTGCGGTGGATTTGAACCTGCAACCCTTTGACAACGAACATACCCATAACATGTGATCATCTTTCATGTTCATTTATTTCATCAAGCGTTGCAGATTCGTCTTTCCGTGTTTGTAGGAGCGGAATGCGGAAAGCGCAATCGAAGCGCTGAAGGAATACGAGCCGGAGGTGGCAAAGGTCGTGCGACAGAACCACAAAGGCGTGCAGCAGATTCGAGCAAGAGATCTCGTGCCGGGAGACATTGTTGACATTTCTGGTCAGTTCGAGAGCGCCTGCTTTGATTCAAAGTTTTATTGTATTGTGTTATGTGGGACGCAGTGGTGTGGTGGTAAGTTTGGCTCCTTGTGACCGAAGGGTCATAGGTTCGAATCTACCTTAATCCTTTGAACCCAGAGCTTCTGTAACGCTATGGATAACGGGCCGGAAAACAGGCCAGCCAGGTTCAAAGGGTTAAGCCACTATGTAGCGACCTTGGACAAATTTATTGCTCACTCATGACGGGAAACCATCTCACTCATCTCATCACCAGAGGCGTAAAGCCAATGAACCTGCTTTTGGGCAGACAACTGATCATCATCATCATCATTGGGTGGAATGATGGGATGATTTCATATACCATAAAAACATGGGGACCATTTCTTTTAGGTTCCAATGTTGCCAGACTGAAGAACGTAATTTCAATGAATCGGTCAATTTTGTTGTAGCCATAAGACAAATTGGTTTTACTATAGTATTATTCACAACAATGGTATGGTAACAATGGAGGCTCGTAAGAGATGATGATCCTGCTGATCAGGATATCGTGATAAAAACGAATAACCAACTGGGTGATCAAACTGGCCAGGATCACACAGACACACAGGCGGACAAATAAACGGGCAGACAGAATGGATGGATATGGAATGCTTGGATGAGATTGGAATTACATCCTCAGTTAGGAATTTCTGGATGGTCTGGAAGTGGTCCCATGTAGCTTTCTTGAGCATCGTGCTATACAAGTCCATGGAATGAATGAATGAATGTAACAGGCACAAGTTGTACTTAAGACACACGATGTTAGCAATGCTTTTAGCCAGTGGCTACTTGCACTGATAAGAAACGGAACTTCCGAGGGAAAAAATGACTCATGGCTTTGGTGATTGGAGCATGGTTGTCGGGAGATGATAAAGCTAGCGCCTGTCTATGTTTGTTAAACATTGAATTCCTTGGTTTTTGTGGATAAACATTGGTGTGTCTTTCCTGCATCTCGGTTTGCTGTAGTGTGCTCTACTGTTTCCCTTATCTGTTACAAATCCTGGTGTTGATGTTGGTAAACATTTTGTACCTGATAAAGGTGCGCACAGGTGCATGTAATGATTGGTTTCTGCTGTGTCTGTTACACGTTAGTCAGATCTGAATGTTTTTTGCTCCTTTCTTGCTCATATTTTCAATTATGCTTGTCTTCGCCTTTCTGATTATATCATGACTCTGCTAAATGTGTTTCTATTTCCTGCTCGTAATTATCTTTCTCTGTCTCTATATGTGGCTGGCTTACTGTCTGTCTATATTTGTCCATACTCCATCTGTGTGGAATAGTCTCCCGTTGCAGATATGCGTGTTACCTAGTATTGACTCATCATTGTTTTACAGGCTCCTTAAAATCTTTTTGTATCACCGTGGTACGAATGTGAGCACCTCTTGAAGGGGCGCTATATAAATTCTTGAAAATGAATGAATGAATTTGTTCTGGCTGTTTATCTGTCCCTGGTGTGTGGTCTGTCTCTAGTCAGTCTGTCTGTTTGTTTGTTTGTTTGTCTCTATAACCATGACCAGTCTGGGTATTCATCCATCTGTTCTCATGTCATACTCCGGCTATCTTTTTTTCCATGTGGCAATGATGTTGTCTTCCCAGAATAGCATCCGCGCTTGAGAACAGGAGTGCTTTTGCCGATAGTTTCCACATGAATGTTGTTTGGTTGAGTGATGGACGACGTTTGTTTTCCAACATCTGTGTACACGTACAAGTTTCACGTTGGATGATCAGAATGTTGTAACTAACGCACCGCCGAGAAGCTGTAAAAACAATGCGTGGATAAGATACTGCTTGTCGGCTCTATGTTTAGAGACTTGCGTATACGTGTATTTGTGGATTTCGACGCAGCTGCTGGCCCGTGTCAAGTCTTTAGTTCCTGTTTACATTCTGAATTGTAAACATCGATCAGAGCCACGCGCCTGCAAGATATACGGCCTCTGTCTGTCTGATGCATGAAACCAGCCTCTGTATCTCATGCCTGGTAATACCAGATGATGTTGTTTTGCGTGAAGAATGTTTGTGCACGTTTGTTGTCTGGTTACAAGGCTAGATACCTTCTGCTTGTCGGGCGGCCACATGAATTCTGCATCAGTGTCTGGTCACGGTGATGGTGTTCTGCAAGGCTTTTTTAAAGTGCAGTTGTACACAAAATGTGCAGTTCTAAATGGATTTGTGCAGTTGTAGAAGCACTTTTGTGTTTTTAGAACAAGGTTTAAAAGGTAATTTTCCTCCGTTTTGGAGTAATTTACCATGGAGGATGGGAAAAGAAAGAATGGATTGTGCAATTCTAAAAATTCCTTACAAACAGCCTTGGTGTTCTGACTGATATTCGACGATGTGTCTGGTCATGTTGGTAATGTTTGCCCTTGGCAGACATTACTTACGAAAGAGAACATCGGTTAGAATACCTCTGACATGATGTTACATGGAGTCCAATGGCACACACGTGGAATCTGTTTTTGCACCATGTGACCACAGTCATCTTTGCAACGCTGTTTCACACTGGAATCTTGTAGATTGGCATGCTTGACGTGTGCGTGTGTGAGGTAACAAATGGTGGAGCCATACGTAACTGTCTGAAGTCGCGTGACTAACGTTGTTCCGTTGCAACGTTATGGGAAGACAACGTTAGGAATTTGTGCTGTTTATGTTTACAGGAAAGGCTTACAAGTCTCGGCTCTGTTGAAAAATGCAGCTGAAAGATCTAATTGGTTTTTTGATTGAGATGTGGAGCAGTTCCTTTTAAAAACTAACTCTGAGGTAGCCAAGGTCTGGGCAGCCAAGGGCTGGGCCGCATTTGGGTTAGTGCAGGCCTTTGTTTCTGTGATTGCCATCCAGTGGCTCCCCTCCAAAACCCCCACCGGTCCACCATACATGTATTTATAGCTTCGGGCCCTTAAAATCTGCTGGACTGGTTGCTGAAGAACTCTTAGCACCCACCGTAATGCAGGCCTGGCCATGGGTGTCAAATATTAGCGACTTCATTTTCTTGGCCTCGGCATACGAGGGCTGGTGACCAGTCATTCTTCCTGTCCCATCTTCCAACCTACAATGTATGGCCAGTTGGACTCGTTGAGTCATATGACTTGCATGACTCATTGGAGCTGAGCTGGCTAGCCTAGGGGTATAGATGGAACAGAGATCTCAAACCAAATTTCTGTCATAGCTGGAATTTGCACTCCAACCTCCTTGATTGAGATAATCCAATATGCTGAGCTCTGCAGTATCAACACCCTCTTTTGATTGAAAATCGGTGCTTTAAATAGGGTAAGGCCTAAAAAAATGTTGTGTTTCCGGTAACATAGCTAAAAAAATTGGGTAGGTAGGTCGGAAAATATTTTTATTTTGGTAAAATATTTTTATGCAGTGACTATCCGAAAAAGTATACCCCACTAGTCTTTTTTGCCCGCTGAATCAAAGTACGTGTTCTAAGCAAGTATAAACTGCCTATTTCCCGACAGTCTGCACCTAAAACTGCACTAGAAACAGTCCTATTAATTTTATTTTGTTGACATCCCTTATGTTATGTCAATACAAACGTAAAAAAATATTTTTTGAAAAAAAAATAAATATTTGAGTCGCGGCCGTAAAAATGGGTCGGTCGGGTTACCGGAAACACAACAATTTTTTTCTACGCCTAAGCATGCTTCAGTGTATCCTAATCGAACCCTGCCTTTTGCGCATGTCTTTATCCATACATTGTGGACAACTACATGTAACTAGTAGTGCTCTAGTAATAGCATTATAGCAAGGGTCTTTGCTTCATTTTATATAGTCCGCTGTGCCAAATTATTCCAAATTCTATCTAGGCCTAATGCCTATGTATCAAAACACTTTATTTTGAGTACTTCACAAAAATACCATGCTTGGAACACCATTGAGGCACTTCTGAGCTTTGTATAGAGGGCATTATTAAATTTCAGTTGTGTTATTGATTTGTAAATTGTATTGAAGCATGCACAAATGTTGTGAGATTTTAGTAGCATTGTTCTTTGGCTGAAATTCTTTACCGACTGTTTGTTTGTTTGTTTGCAGTTGGTGACAAAGTTCCAGCAGACCTTCGAATCCTGAAAATCCTTTCGACTACAATTCGAATCGATCAGTCGATCCTCACTGGTTCGTAGACATTTCTTGCATTAATTAGGCAGTTCAGTTGGAATTTTAAAACTAGGATTAAATTGAATTGTTATTCCTTCATTCATGTAGATTCAGCGCCATCATTCATTCGTTCATTCATTCTATGGACTTATATTCATTCATTCATTCGGACATTTATATAGCGATCCTTCAAGTAAAAAACTACTCAGAGGCGCTCCCGACTCCAGCGCGCCCAAAAAGAACAGCTATATAGCACCCCTTCAACAAATCTACTCGGGAGCGCTCACAGCCCGGCCACGGAAAACGAAAAAGACTTTCAAAGAGAGATTTATGACAATTTATGTTTGTTTGATAGTAGTGCTTATTTAAAGCGTAATGATAAAATAAAAGTTAAGAGCTGAGTAGAGGAGACGTTAAGGCTGTCATTTTTGACGGTTTTATAACTGGTTGTTGTGCACTGTTGGTAATTGCCAGCAAGGCAAGGCATGCAGAGCTTTTCAATTATCTCATAGGTGCTATCTGTCTATCTATCAATTTATCTATCTATCTATATAGATGTACCATCTATTCTCTATCATCATATATCTATCTAAGGAATTTATATAGTGCCTCCTCAAGGTAGCTCAGACACAGCCAAGAAGAAAGTCTTGAGTAGTTTAATAAAGGAGTTTGACAAGTCCCGCAAATGCACGTGCATGAATACAATTATATGCACACAGAAACACACACGCAAACACACACGCACACGCGAATGCTCGCACCCAAATACTCTTATCCAAGCACACACCCACACATTCAGACAAACATGCACACAGATAAACACACACCCTAACGCCCACACATACATCCAAACATTGGTTGGGTGCTGCATGTTTGCCTGCTGCTTATGACTCTTCTAATTATAATTATCGGAGCAGTGCTTGTTAACTGTATTTTTTTGGTCTTAAGTAATGGCATTTTTTCCATCTAACGTGGAAGGCATCGTTGATTAGTTTCATTTGAAGAGTTCTGTATTCTTGTGCCATTGCAGTGTGTGGGGTGTGGGTGAGTGTGTGTATATGTGTATATGTGTGTGTGTGTTTATGTGTGTGTGTGTATATGTGTGTGTGTGTGGGGGGGGGGTGGATGGGGTGTGAGTGAGTGAGTGTGTGTGCATAGTTTCCGATTACCTGTGTAGATTTTTAGGGTTAGCATCATTCGCTGTCCATGTATGTCGGTGCATTCTAGTCTTTTTTGACCTTGGAATCGTTCATTTGTTTTATCGGAAAATTGGTTGATGTAACCTTGACATGAACAGCATATTGTAGTGTAATGGTGTAATTCTAAATGGTGATTGGAGCATGTAGACAGTTTTTCTAATCTATCCAGGTTTGTTTCGAAGTTAGTTTAAATGATATTTTCACACAGAACCGTCTGCTTATTACTGTTGTAGTAAATAACGTTTAAAGTTATATTCTAGTAGCTAATTTATATTCTTGTCTGTTTATTGTTCACTGTGTATTTTTTCGTACTTGTATCATTGTATTTCTAGACGTTAAGTCTTTGTGATGCGAGATACCAGTGACTGTGGTAAAAGATCTACCTCTTGCCTACCTTTTTTTAGGTTTAAACTCCTTTCTTGCCTACCTTTTTTTAGGTTTAAACTCACTGTATATATCACCTTAGATCCATTCAATTCCATTGTTTCCACCTTCGCCTACATGTCAGTTGTTTATTTGATGCTGAAACCGTTGCACAGTATGTCAGATGGTTGATTTTGATAGTGTTTTAATTTGTTTTTAAATGATTGATGGTGTGATGATCTTGTGCTGCAGGTGAGAGTGTGTCCGTCATCAAGCATTCCGATCCTGTCCTCGATCCAAGAGCCGTCAATCAGGACAAGAAGAACACTCTCTTTTCGGTCAGTTCACTGAGTTCAATCAATCAATCAATCAATCAATCAATTAGTTATATATGTGTACGAACTGCTCTTAGACAGCACCATGCTGTCTCTGTGATTGGCCCCATGATATGGAATAGGCCACCACTGTCTATTTGCGTTATGCGTAGGATTTGCTCAGATGTGTTTTATTGCAGCATTAAAACAGTATTTTTCGGCTGAGATTGGGCCCGGAGTGCTCCTGAGTAGTAACCTTAAAGGGGCGCTATATAAATCTCTATAATGAATGAATGAATGTTTGGTGTTGCTCAAATACTCTTTTTTTTTAATTCACTGCCCTAACTGTTTTTTTTAGTTGTTCAGGATATAAATTGAAATCGAAAAATTAAAATTGAATTATTTACCGTATTTTCGCGAATATAACACGCACACGGGTATAACACGCACCCGAATATAACACGCTACTTTTTGCGATTTTAGTAAAAATCGAATTATATAAGACGCACCCGACTATAAGACGCACCCATTTTCGTGTGTCAAACTACACGTGCGTAATCGAACGTGTACGCTAACGTTAATGTGACTCGTGTGTATAGTCATAACGTTCAATTAAACGCAAATTCAAATAACCCGTTTGATGAAAATCTTTTTTTTAAAGAAAATGGAAGGTTCCTGCTAAAAATGAACGTTTCAATAAAGTTTACTATATAAATATAACGATTTACTGTAAGCGCAAATGACCTTGTTTCCGATTCTTTGCTGGCATTGGTAAGGTCTTCACAAGGTAAGGTATTCGTCGTTTAAAGATTTTGGCATTGACAGAGTGAATAATTTGATCGGAAGAGTTCGACAAGAGCCGGTTTCATCAAGCAAAGCGATCTTGTTAAAAGTATTTTTTTTAGTGAATTCAAGTATCCGCCTATTGTAGCATTTTTCGACAATCCAAGTGATTTTGAAGGAAGAATTTATTTAAACAACCCCACTTCCGCGTAACCTTAAATAACGAGCCTACTGTTGTGCCATGTGGTAATGACGATCGTATGCTCTACATTTAAACCTAGTATTGGCGTTCTTATAACGACAGTTCTTGGCCAAGAAATGTAATATATTTTTAAAACTTATGTCTTTAGGCCAAGACTATATAATTAAGCGTATATATAAGTGAAAGATATATTTAAAGTGGAAATGTACGCGCGCTACTTTGATGAACGCAAATTCGAATAATCCAAGATGGCAGCCCTTGCGGAGGAATAGATTCCCGTATAAACTCGCCATTTTCTTAAAGAATTAGCTTCAAATGATAACAGTTTCGATAAATCTAGCGATTAATAATTGTTTGATATATCAATAGACGAAAATAAAGTGGTTTGGTGAGGAAATTCTGAATTTTACACGGGTTGACAGATGGCATTCACCGCATTCGCCGTCACTGCACAGAAAGTGGGATAAAACTACCTGGTGGCTGGCAAGCCATTCTGGTAAAATTGTACTTTATTTTTGATGTCATGGATGATATTTACAATTTTATGTGGAATAGCCAGCGGATGACACTGAAAAGGAGAATTAACTAGACTGTTTGAAAATCGCAAAATTTTGCGCTATAACAATTAAAAGCCCTAATTTCCTGAACTCCCTACCTAGCGCTTTGCGAGCGATAATACAGAATATCGTACAGTGTGTTTATTCAAAATTGAAAACGACAGACAATTACAATTTATATACAGTAACATTTGACTTTTATATTTAAGTCAAATAAAAAAAATTCATTTTCAATTGTGACTTTCTGCGGCTCTGATATTGTGTGATAATGATGATAAACGAATACTTCTACTGACTTCGGACTTTATGCCCTATCGTTTCGTCGACGTCCATGCCTCCGTATTGTACGTAAAAACATTTTTACAGCTGTTTCTGACCATGACCTGATAATAATCTGGTTCAAAATTTGGCTGTGTAAAAAATAATTTGTATAACACGCCCCCAAGTATACCACGCGGGCAGGGTGCGTGGTTTGTAAAACTTTATATAACCCGCGTGTTATATTCGCGAAAATACGGTATTTTGAGATTTTTATTGTTCATATGACTATCTGTAGTGCACACGATGTCACACTGTTGCAATGCTAGAATTTGGAATTTATCTTCTTTCAAAGTTAATCACAGCTCGGCTAAGTATAATAATAATAATAATAATAATGATAATAATAATAATTGATTTGTAAATACATTTATTGATAAAAATCATGATTGTAATTATTATGTACCATATATATGAAACTATCGTACATGTGTGATACCCATTGCGACCCATATTTGTCCTGATAACGTCAGTTTGGTGAATCAATATTTACGCACACAGAACACAAACTGTGGGAAAAGCTTGCTTGTTCTAGCATTTATATCAGTTGGACAACAATATGTCTCGTCGTCATCACATCGTTTAGAATCATTTTCTGGTCGTCCGCTAGGAATATTATTGACAGAACGAATCGATCCTTCACCGTTTACTGAATGTCTTTGGTATTGTAATCGTCTCTCAAGATGGCGGTTGTAAACTGCTCGCGTGCTGTGACCGCCATGAGGAATGACGTCGTTGATTTTATCTTCGCATTTCTTATTACCGTCGTAACGTCAAGACGTGCTGACGCTCTTAGATCTCGTTTTGTTTATGTCGTGTGCTGTGACGCATGTGATGCTGAAGAGGGGGTGGGGGGGGGAAGGGGGATGGAGGGTCATTTGATGTCATCTGTTGGGGTCGTGTTGAGTATTTAGGTTGACCATAAAGGCATGTCATCTGTGTGATTAAGAGATGAGCAGAGGATGAGTTAAAGATGATCAGGAGATGATTTAAAGATGATCAGGAGATGATTTAAAGATGATCAGGAGATGATTGAAAGTTGATCAAAATGAAAAATTATTATATGGTGGTGAAAAGGTGATTGAAGATGATCATATCTATATTCTATTAAAAGATGATGTAAAGGCGACCTAAATTTGATCAAATGGTGATTAAATGTGAATAATGTGAATATAGAAAAGATGATTGGTCGATGGCTTTCAATAAAATTTCTCAGAAGTTCTGAGCATTGTTTAATATTGTATTACTTGATGATGAGCTTTATTTATGACTGCTGCAGGTAAATTGAAGATGTGCATAGGCAATAATAGTTGGGCAGGTGTTTATATGAGACAAGGATTGTAACGGATTGACAGATGCGTGTTTGGCAGTTTTGTCAACAAGTTAACATATTGTGGTTGGGCTAGAAGCCTCACAAGTGTATTATTGTGTGACTTGATTAACATGGTGTATGAATGAGATGTGTAGGGGCGGGGGGTTTAGCAGACTGCTAAAACGTCTTTGTCTGCTACACCACATGTCAATAGTTTGTTGTGAACAGTTGGTTTCGAAGTGAGTTACATTCTTAAATTTGTATAGCACAGTCTATCTATAGGGTAGAAACAGCACACTATAATATTTCCATTGGGATCGAGTGTAGTGTAGTGTGTTGTTGACATCGGTCAATGGGTGTAATGGGCAAACTGATGGGTGTATATGCTTTTTAAATGGGCCAATTTCTGCTCTGATATAGTTCATTCATTCATTCTGATAATTTATATAGCGCCTCTTCAAGATATCTACTCAGAGGCGCTCTCCGCGCTAACTAGCCGAAATGATGTTAAGTGTCATAACGAGCAAAAAATAACAACAAGTTGCAAAACAAAACACAGTAAGCTGAAAGAGTCACCAGTGGCGAGCCCTCGCAAACACGTAGAGTTGACCATCGGATTCCCGTAGACAGCTGGTAGATGGCGTGGTTGATCGGAGTCTCTGGTAGGTGGTAGATGACGCCCGTCCGGCTAATCGTCGAGACTGAAGCAAGGATGCGCGTAGTAGAAGGCATTCGTCGCTTGTCGATCGGTTGTTGAAAGCGCTGCCGTTGACAACAATCGAGGTCACTCCATGCGCTGACCTGCGTGAGCCGTCCTCCAACTAGGTGTAAACATCGGCTGGCTAGCAGCGGCGTACACGCACGGCACATGGAACGACTCGACTGCATCGTAGGGATGGTCGCTGATGCAGTCACGCGGCCAAGACGACTTGCACCAAAATCCTTCTAACCAGCGCAAAATCCCGGATAAAATCCCACGAAAAGTCCAGTACGCGAGTCTAGATGCAGTAAACTCCAACCAGTCTGAAATAACTGTGCAAATTCTGCATTTTGATGTATAGTGGGGTGGTGTGTGTGGATGTGTGCAATACATAATTGTACATTGTATATATTATATGTGTTGTTTATAATTGTACAGTCATCTTGAGCATGACATGGTTAAGCAGTACTCTGAGTAGCATGTTATTGTGTGTTTTTCTGTTTAGGGAACAAATGTCGCTGCTGGAAAAGCTCGCGGCATCGTCATCGGAACAGGAATCAACACGGAAATCGGTATGGCGTGATTTATTCCACTTTCACTGATATACTAGAATTTTTGGTGGAAGCCATTCCTAGCATCCGGTTTAATTGGGTTGAGTCGTAATGAGATGCTGTTCTTTTTTATATTTAAGATCGCACTGTTGACCATGATTTATCGGTGTTGCAATTGCGACCATATTATTTGCGTTGTAATTCAGCTGTACCGTTCAGAAAAAGAAAAGTTGCCAATGTTTGTTAGTAAGAGATCAGCAGACATCAGTAAGTAAGCAGGCACTCTTTTAAGTAGCCAGTGATCAGTAAGAAAGTAAGCAGGCACTCTTGTAAGTAGCCAGTGATCAGTAAGAAAGTAAGTAGGCACTCTTGTAAGTAAGTAAGTAAGTAAGTAAGTATATTCTTTAATGTACCAGCTGCAAAACGCACTCTGGTTTACAAGCACAAAAAAAACACGACATAAAAAACAAATACAAGACAAATATGGCAGCCATCAGCGGCGCCCACTCATATAGCTCAAGCCTATTGATGGTAACGTCACGACAGAAGTCATCCTTAGGCAAAACACCGCTCGAGAAGCACAAGTCACCCCATCGTCAAACTCCTACGCGTTGGCTACACGGAGAGTTCAGCCGAAAGTTTCTCGTACCGATTCCCGATGATGGTAGTTTAACAGTATTTTCAGTGTCTACAGAGCTGAGAAACATTAGTGCGAAGAGCAGCGACGGGCAGCACAACGCTGGAAACGTGGCACTACTGCGGCATGGTTTTCGGTTGCTGGTATATAGTGAAATCCTTTCTTTTCCCATACACGTGCGTAATCGTTCGGCTATCGATAGCCTAATGATGAAACAATGATGACGAACCTAGAACCCCTTGATGTTCAGCATAATGGAATAGTCCAGATGCGAAACACGCATGGCATGTTGAACGTCAAAATTTATTATCAAGTTACCGTCCAAACGCTCACGACACAGATGAAGAAAAGTCAGAATCTCGACTCTCGACATCAGTAAACATTAGAAAATCCGAACGAAAAGAAGCGAGTTTCGTCCCGGACGTAAAAATCTGCCATAACAACAGAAAGGCACGGCGTCGGCCATTTTGGCCAACGACCATAGAGCTATAGTAGCCAGTGATCAGTAAGAAAGTAAGTAGGCACTCTTGTAAGTAGCCAGTAATCATTAAGTAAGTAGACACTTACACATAAATCTGCTATCACACAAAATCAGCATGGAACTTTTATGGCCTGTTTTAGTCTCCAGCTGTGAGACATAGACTAAGACTGCTCGCAGCTTTACTTTGTGATCTACCAACTTTGGTATATTTGGTATGTGATTGTGTTAGTGACTGTTTTGTTTTTGCCGCTGTTTAAAGGTAAGATCCAGAAGAATCTTGAAGCAGATGAAGAATTCAAGACACCACTTCAGCAGAAACTCGATGAGTTCGGTCATCAACTTTCAAAGGTTAGTGTTTAATTGGAGTCTGGAACCAAAGGAACAGAAAGTGGAACAAACCACAGGCAGAATTTATCATAACTTGGGATATTTCTGTGAATGGTATGGAGGAACAGGTGGTGGAGTAACTTGGAATAAAAGTCGAAGCAGATGGTGGAACAGAAGAAACTGGAGTCTGGAACCAATGGAATGGAAAGTGGAACCAGCTGGAGGCGGAATTGAGGGATTGAGGGATAGAGAGAAATTGCAGATGAATCTGAGAACACTAGATGGTACTGAAGAATGTGAAGATGAAACTTGGAGAATGGACTGGTTCAAATTGGATATAGGTTTCAATTGAAAAGGCCAAAGGTGTAATTATCACACTTAGTGGTTTCTTTGGCACTATTAAGACTAAACCATGCAACACGATAGTCTGTTGGTTGCATATTTGACCTGCAAGGTAATGTCAACTAGTTTGCGTTTACTGTGTGAACTGGGTAGTTTGTATGCACACTTGTCTCCAGTACAGGTAGTTAGTGAACTTTTATGTTGTAAACTGGACAGTGCATGGTTAACCCAATGATGCATTGGTGCTATGTCCAGAACCGTAGTATTCACTCAACTGCTTGCACAAGGACCAAAAGAGATGGAAGCTAGCACTTCCAGGAACTTGGAAACTTTACTTAGCTATTGCACTGGTGGTATAGTTCTCCACAACTAAATAATTTCATTAAGAATTGAAGTGAAAGGATTTCTTGTTTAATTTCAGGTGATTTCGATCGTCTGTGTAGCTGTCTGGGCGATCAACATCAGTCATTTCAATGATCCAGCGCACGGTGGATCATGGATCAAGGTAACGTTATGTCAACGATCATGTCGTGGATTTTGGCGGTTATGTTGTGTCATTTTTGAGGGAATTTGTAAAGAAATTGTTTAGTTGTAAACCTGAGTTTTTATTAATTTTTTTAATCAGGGCAAAAAATGTCAACGTTTATGTTGTAGATTGTGACGGTAGTGAAGTTTGGTCATTTTTAGGGAATTTGAAGAGAATTATTTAGCTGTAGATCTATGATTTTTTTAATTTGTTGGAAAGCACTATATTTATGCATGCAAATAGTTTATAAATTCCTATGTTAGGCAATGGTATATCTAAACTAAAGACTAAAGAGAGTGGGTTGTTTAACTTTGTGGCGATGAACGTGTACTAAAAGTGACTGGGAAATAAATACAGCTCGCCATTAAAAGATTAAGCTTCCTATGAAGCAAAGCACTGATGACCGAAACAAATTGTTGGGAGCTAGCAAGTGAACTCGATTTTAAGCAGAAGCTTGTTGATTAGCAATTGGTAAGTGTGGGAATTCTCGTATATAGCTAGGCATGGACCTTGAGCAAGAAGTGAATATATACAAGACTGTGAAAGATATACAATTTATATGTTTATTCTCCTATGATGGTCGACGAGGTTATCATGGTCAAATACGAGACTCCTCTAAAACTTCTCTTCCATTCCAGGGTGCCATCTACTACTTCAAGATCGCAGTGGCTCTGGCCGTTGCCGCTATTCCCGAGGGACTGCCAGCCGTCATCACGACGTGCCTTGCGCTGGGAACAAATCGGATGGCCAAGAAGAACGCCATCGTACGCAGTCTGCCGTCCGTCGAAACGCTCGGATGTACGTCGGTCATCTGCTCCGATAAGACGGGAACACTAACGACAAATCAGATGTCCGTCTGCAAGGTCAGTGACAACTGTTGTCTGTTTTGTATTGTTCTTCTCCTAGCAGAAGATGTTCTTGAAAGGCATTCTAATGGAATGTGTGTCTTCTTCCTGTATCATGGACTCTGGACTTTCATTCATTCATTCATTCATTCATTCATTCAAGTTTTTGTATCTATAGAACCTATTGAGGGAAATTACTCAGAGCATCTCCCAACTTGAGCACGGCCAATAGGAATGTCAGTTTTAAAATGATTTTGTAGAATGTGTCAGGTTTGACTTGGAAAACAGGTGCAGTTGAAAACTTGGGCCATTCCAGAGCAGTTTTTTTTTATCTGTATCATAGGTTTCTCTTTGACTGTGCCTGGGTCAGGAGTGCCTCTGAATATTGAAGTGACAATATATGGATGGATATATGGATGACACCATTCTTCTGAGTTTTCTTGATTGACATGTTTCTGTTCTATGCATGACATCTGTGTGCTGCTCTAAAAATATATAAATTCCACAACTCTGTTGCTTCACAGGTCGCTATCTTCGGTGGAATTGAGAACGAGAAGGTGAACTTCCACGAGCTGGACATCAGCGGTGTCACTTACAGTCCGGAGGGAAACATGTAAGCGTTATCTGTGACACAGATTCTAAGTGATGTGAATTAATTTTCTGTTTCGCCATTGGTTGATGTTTTGTGTCGTAAAACACTGGGAATAAAAAGTTAATGCCTGCTATTAAAGTAGATGCAGTTGACCACAGTGTCAACAGATTCTGACCTTTTAATTTGCTGTGCAGCTATTGTAGATTGATCCTCTGATACGCTGTGGCAATAACTGATGTAAATTTTATGGATGAGTGCATTCTGTCGTTATTTGTATTGCACCTTCTAGAACCTACATTTATTTTTTACGCTGCAGAAGATTGCTTGGGCAATTGCTTGGGCATTTCTTTTTTCCAGAAGATTGCTTAAAAAGTCATGATTGTGCACATCCATCAGTGATTAACCCTTTAATGCTGGAGGGTATAGGATTTCCCATACCATTTACTACTATCTCGGCATTAAAGGGTTAAAGTGTATTTGCTTCAAATGATAGGGCAAAGAAAATAACAATCTTGCTGTTGCTTTAATCAGTTGACTGTATACTTATTGTCATGTAATAAATGTTTTATTCTTCCTGTAGCACTCTGAACAAGAAGCCAGTGAAATGCAGCGACTATAGCGCACTTGTTGAGCTGGCAACCATCTGCTGTCTTTGCAACGACTCCAGTCTCGACTTCAATGAGGTACGAAAATATTATTAAATGCCAGTAAAATTGTACGACATGACGATTTCAATGCTCCACCTATTCTTCCCGTCACACACTTTCCTTGCCAACGTCTATTCTTTTCAGACAAGATCTCTACTGTAAGACTTAAAGATTTCAACATCATCTTATGAAGTATCATATTTTAATCTCCGCTGGTTCACAGCTGACAACATCCAAAACACAGGATGAGACTTTTAATCTCCTTTCGTATCTCATAATCAGCAGTGTGTTTTACACATCAGTTATATTGCCTGTCTAATAGATAGCCTTAATGTGTTTGACCCAGTCATCATGATCACTGGCTGGCTTAAGACTGCTTCCCAATTGAGAGGCACTCTATCTTAGTTCTGACAAGTACAATTTGCATGCGTGCACTGACATGAAAACATCAGTAATTAAATTTTATTGAGAAGCTCACTGACAGACCACAGTACTATTAGAACTTTAAGACATAGAGGTATGTATGTTTCATGATCTATGGCCCATTTTACAGCTGCTCCCCCCACTAGGGAGTGGAAAGCTGGGTTGATCTACTAATAGTGGGGTGCGGCGGCATACTGTATATATTCGTTGCCTTGCAGCTGGAGGGTTGCAGGTTCGAATCCACTTCAAGTCGCTGCGTAGTGACCTTGGGAAAGTCCTTCACTCGCAATATCTCAGCGATTCGGCATAAAATTCCGATTCACTGTTGGCGCTGTAGTTGGGAGCGCTTCTGAGTAGACCTCTTGAAGGGGCACTGTACCAGTGCACTTAGATACATTAGTGCTATTAAATGTAAATGAAATCGTGCCACACTCTTTTGCTTTCTGTACTCCTGCACTGCAGCACAACATACACTGTGTGAATAAGTTTCTATGGCATTCTCAACGTTGTTTGTTTTTCTTGCAGACAAAGGGTGTCTATGAGAAAGTTGGTGAGGCAACGGAGACGGCGCTTTCCGTGCTCCTCGAGAAGATGAACGTGCACAACGTCAACAAGAAAGGTCTTTCGAAGAAGGAGCTGAGCTCCGCGTGCAGCCGCAGCATCCAGGAATACTGGAAGAAGGAGTTCACGCTTGAGTTCTCACGAGATCGCAAGTCGATGAGCTGCTACTGCGTTCCACTGAAGAAGACGAACCTCTGGGATGGACCAAAGATGTTTGTAAAGGTAAGATTCTTCAGAACACTTAATAATTATAATAATGATGATGATGATGATGATGATGATGGTTCTCTGCCCGAAGGCAGGTTCATTGGCTTTACGCCTCTAGGGATGAGATGAGTGAGGTGGTTTCCCATTGCCTTCCTCACAGACAATGATGGGTAAGCAACTTGCCCAAGGTCACTCCGCAGCAGCTTGCGCCACCGCGTCCCATGCGTACTAGCCCGAGATATCTAAATCTCTGAATGTCAACTCCCAGCCCGGTGCTTGAACCGCAGTCAGTTGCAACCAACAGACGAATGCCGCTCTCGCTTACCGGTGTTGCTAACTAGGCCAGTTAATATTAATAATAATCTTCGTTTAATCAAATGTGACAAATCTGGGTGACACACCGCACCCAGTTACACGTCAAAGCCCATTAAACAGAATAACAACAAAAATAATATGAACATAACTATATCATTGTCAATGATGGCCGGCAAAGAGAACCCTAGGAATAAATTGCTTAACATCCTTTACTGGTAGAACATGTGGATGATGTGTAGGGCGTTAGTTGTGGGTGTTCTTACTAGAGGTTTATGTGGATTATTTGCGGTTACTGCTGCAACTTGGGTTTGATTCCTGGAGTGTATTGTGAGATGGTTCAATTGTTCATTGTTCAATAAAGTTTTATTAGTGTAGTGTCGTTGAAATCTTGGATGTGATGTTAAAATTTAATTTACAAAACATCTTTTGTTGCTGTTTGCCTAAGTTTGGGTTTAACAGAACATGGATTTTTCTATTGAAAGGAGAATTACTGTGCAGAGTGCAGAACTGTTAAATAATTAATTAGAGCAATATTTTTGAAAGACCTGCAGAAGAAATGAATATGAAGTGAAAGAAATGAGGTGTCTCTAGTGTAGTTTTTCATATTACCCTGAGGATATAAGCCTTTTTTGTTCTAGAATTTAGTTTTCAATTTTGTATTAAGAATCCTCACTAGAAGGGTCATCTGTAAAGGCTAGTGATTCCATAAGAACATTCCTGAGGAATTGTGTGAACCTTGAGTAAAAAAATAAAAGCGACCAGTTTGACTGGTTGAGCCATGTAGTAAAAACTGGTTTAGTTGACCAGTTTTGTTTTTGTTTTATGTGCAGGGAGCCCCAGAGAGCGTTCTTGAAAGATGTCAGTTTGTTCGTGTTGGTGAAAGACGTGTTCCGATGACCGCCACCATAAAGAGCGAAATCATGAAGGAAGTTCGTCACTACGGAACAGGTAGGAAAAAGCAAAATAATTGCTTTACCACAGAGATAGCAATTGTCGTATCATAATCTGGTAATTTCTAATGGCACCTCTTGCAGTATGAACTACTCAATGCAGAAGCGTAGGGAAAGAGAAACGTCTTCAGGGTCGTAGGGTATGGGTTCAGTTGTGTAAAGTTTATGTGTTTTGTGTATGAATCTTTTTATTTTAACTTATTGACCTCTCTATGTGCCAACGATTAATCAGCAGTGATTAAAAGCATGCTGATCAGTTTTTCTCAATTTTCTGTTGATATGTGTCTGGTTTAGGAAGCGACACTCTGAGGTGTCTGGCGCTTGCCACCATCGATGAACCGCTGAACAGAGACAGCATGAATCTGACCGACTCTACGCGTTTTGCACAGTATGAGGTCAGTATGAGAGGAGGTGTCTTTCAGAGTAACTAACTGGACAGTGGACATTACTAATTCATCAGATGGATGGATGGTTGAATCATCATTATCATCATCATCATCCATGGGCTGAAAGCCGTAGGTGTCCTATACGCACTGCACCACTAGTTTGCACAGTCCCGGATCCTGTAGTGCAGGAATTATGCTCAAGCTATACAGATTTCTTCAGCACCAGTCCTTAATGTCGTCCATACACTCCCTGTTTGGTCTTTCTCCTCTTCCCACTTCGTTTATAAAATAAATCAACATTCAGTCAAATCTGAACACTTTGTTCTTGTGTAAGGACTTCCATGGCTCAATCCTGATAGTTCAATCCAGATTTGTCTGCTTAGGTCTCTCTCTATGGAATGCGCTTTCACCATCAGTTCGCTCCACCTTTCTCTCTGGTAGTCTTTTCCTCATCTGTCTGCCACCTCAAAACCTGCATTTTCTTTTGGGGGTCGATCACACTGGGAGCGCTTCTGAAAGGCTGTTACTGAGAGAAGCACTTTATAAATAGTCATATACAATACAATAAGCATTTCTGTAGCACCTTTTCAGACCATTTCACAGTGCTATGGTATGGGGAAAATGGGTCAGGTACCTACAGGCGATGATGATGATGATAATGATGATGGTGATGATGATGGTGATGGTGATGATGATAATGATGATTATGGTTCCTTTGTGTGAAATTCAAGTTAATCGATTCTTTCTGCTGCTTTCCAGTCTAACTGCACGTTTGTCGGCATCGTTGGAATGTTGGATCCTCCTCGTCAGGAGGTGATGGACGCCATCAAGGAATGCCGAGTCGCTGGAATCCGTGTCATTGTCATCACAGGCGACAACAAGGTATGTCACAGATCACGTCTAATCTTAGGCATATATTCTATCCCAGGGCTGTTTTAAAGGAATTTTTAGAACTGCACAACTTCTTTTCCTTCCCATCCTCCATGGTAAATTACTTCCAATCGGAGGACAATGACCATTTTTTACTAGTTTTGACTGTACAGAAGTGCTTCTACAACTGCACAAATCCATTTAGAACTGCACTTTTTGTGTACAACTCCCCTTTAAAAAAGCCCTGTTCTATCCCCCACCCTCTTAAAGCTATCTGGATGGAATATACCGGGTGTAGAGTATATTTGGGGAATAAACCATTCTATCCGAATTATTAAAAAGTGCGATTTATTGACTAACATTCCAGCATGCTAACCATTACACTATCAAGCAGGGCTGTTTTAAGGAATTTTTAGAACTGCACAACCCCCTTGTTTCCTTTCCCATCCTCCATGGTAAATTACTTCTAATCGGAGAATAATGACCTTTTTGCTAGTTTTAACTGTACAGAAGTGCTTCTACAGATGCACAAATCCATTTAGAACTGCACATTTTGTGTACAAGTGCACGGCACTGCACGTTACAAAAGCCCTGCAATCAAGCACACGCAGGATACACAGGATTGCCATTTTCGTTGTTCTGTAGGCAACGGCAGAGGCGATCTGTCGTCGAATTGGAATTTTCCACGAGGACGAAGTGACGGAAGGAATGTCGTTCACCGGAAGAGAATTCGACGATCTGAAGCCGGCCGATCAAGCGAAGGCCGTTCGAAACGCGAGGCTGTTCGCTCGTGTGGAACCGTCGCATAAGAGCAAGATCATCGAGTTTCTGCAGATGGATGGAGAGATCACTGCTATGGTGAGAGGATAGATTCCTCTCTTTGCTAATATTGTTATTATGTTGTTGTATGAACGTTTTGCTGGGAATGGATGCAGTCCTATAAGATAAGAAAAGATAAGAATATTCTTTAATATACCAATTTTGCTATCCGCATTTTGGTGTACGAACATGGTATAATAAACAAACATGCATAATTTCTATATCCAAATCAATGTCAAAACGCTTTCAAATAGCACAATATCCTAGGTCCAAAGTCCAATATAATTTTTTTAAATAAATTTTGTTAAAATTATTTTAGTGACCAACAATTTATGCTTCACTTTGGTTTATAGTATTTTACATTAAAATATGATTTTATAGCATTCTCGTCGAAAACGATTTACTTGTTAGGTTGTCTACCCTATGCAGCCTTTATTGTAGTTTTATGGACATGCAATGTTGTATGTGGCTGTGTTTTGAGAGATGTGTGATGGTGATGGTATTGATGTAGTTTGTTCATTCATTCATTCGAAGAATTTATAAAGTGCCCCTTCAGGATGCCCACTTAGAGGCACTCGGTAAGTCCATCTACGGTAATACAAAAAATATTTTAAGGAGCCTGTAAAACACTGGTTTGAACCTTGATACTGGTAGAAAAACCCTAGATAACAGGCATATTTCCAAGAGGAGACTATTCCAGACAGAGAGACATGTATACAACTGAGAAAGCTTTATGTTGACGAGTTGAGGTTTCAACACTAGGGATTAACAGCTCCCCCACATGTTTTTGCGTAAAGGTGTTTTCTGATCTTTACATTATTTACATTACGATCATAATGCATTTCTGTAGACGGGTGACGGCGTGAACGACGCTCCCGCCCTCAAGAAAGCCGAGATCGGAATCGCGATGGGATCGGGCACGGCCGTCGCGAAGTCCGCGTCCGAGATGGTCCTGGCCGACGACAACTTCTCAACCATCGTAGCAGCGGTCGAGGAGGGCCGCGCCATCTACAACAACATGAAGCAGTTCATCCGCTACCTCATCTCGTCCAACATCGGTGAGGTCGTCTGCATCTTCCTCACTGCCGCCCTCGGGATGCCCGAGGCCCTCATCCCGGTCCAGCTGCTCTGGGTCAACCTCGTGACGGACGGTCTCCCGGCCACGACCCTCAGCTTCAATCCACCGGATCTGGACGTGATGACGAAGCAGCCACGCAATCCGAAGGAACCGCTCATCAGCGGATGGCTCTTCTTCCGTTACCTGATCATCGGGATCTATGTTGGTGTTGCCACGGTTGCTGCGGCCGGATGGTGGTTCCTGTACTACGTTGAAGGACCACAGGTCACCTACTACCAGCTGGTAAGTGTCAGATGAGAATTTGTTGTATGGTCGTATTCGGCCGTGGCTCTGTATATACATCTTGACACTTTACTTACCATTTACCATTTAAACCTTTTCGGACCAAGGGTGTTGGATTTCTTGTGCTGGTTATTAAACTTTGGTCGGTAGAGGGTTAAATACCTTGCAGAAGCATTGCCTACAGTTTTAACCCCGGTAACTAAACCGGACACTTGTTGTGGTCAAGGCTGGGCCAGGATTGGCTCGTAGTAAATGTCTTAAATAGACACCATACAAACATGTATATCTTTAGGATGCTTGTGTGTATACTTGTTGTTCAAGACCTCTCTTTGCCTGTGACTGGGCCTCTAAGTAGGGTGCTTGAAGGACGCTATAATAAGTATCGGAATGAATGAATAAGTAGGCTTTTGTTACATTTTAACAAGCGCACTTTGTTTTATAAATCTCTCAAGTTTTGTTTCTTGGTCTGGGAGCGCTCCCTAGAATTTCTGGAGGAACTATATGAGTCTAGCGAATAAATGAGTTTGTTTTAGTGTGCTTGTTCTATTGTTATTGATGACCTTTGTTTGTGTGGCTGTTGATAAGGCCGTTGATATCTTCATTGACTAAGTAATCATTGTGTTTTTGTTCAGACTCACCACCTGCAGTGCACGAGCGAAGCGCAGGCGAAGGTCTTTGAGGGCGTCGATTGTGCCGCCTTCTTCAGCCCCAAGCCGATGACAATGGCATTGTCTGTCCTCGTTGTCATTGAGATGTTGAATGCTCTGAACAGGTACGTTGTCATCCGCATAACTTTCAGCAGCATTGTTTTATCTGCTTACAGCATCGTTGCCTTGGAGCCGGAAGGTCCGAGGTTCGAATCCACCTCGCCGCGTAGGGACCTTGGACGAGTCCTTCACTCACAATTGCTCAGCGCTTCGGCGTGAAACTCCGATGCAGTGTCCGCTCTGCATTCGGGAGCGTCTCTGAGTAGAGTGAGAGCTTGAAGGGGCGCTATAACAAGTGCACTTACAAACAATCAATACAAGTGATGCCTATTGCTGTTGTTGTTGTCAGTGTTATTATCTTGCCTATGGTTACCCTTGTAACTCTGATGCTAGTTTAACCTTTTACCCGTTCATTTTTTCTGTTAAGCCCGTATTTTCAGCGGATATTCTCCAGGGCAAACGGGTAAAGGGTTAAAGGAAGCCGCTGACACGTCATAGCTTAAGAGACTGCTCTTCTTTAACCCTTTAATGCTGTAGGGTATAGGATTCCCATACCATTTGCTACCATCTCAACATTAAAGGGTTAAGGGTATGTGTGTGTAATAACTTGTGGTTGATTGTTATGTTGCAGCCTGTCTGAGAACCAGTCTCTTCTAGTCATGCCTCCGTGGTGTAACATCTGGTTGATCGGAGCCATCATGCTGTCCATGGCTCTTCACTTCCTCATCCTTGAAGTACCATTGTTGGCGGTAAGCCTATTGTTTTCTGCTAGCTTCTTTGTTTCATCTGTTGAGTATTTTATGGTCGGTTGTCATTAATGTGCTCGATAGAAATGTGAAATTCAAGAATTCGCATTGGGGGAGGGCGGTAGGAAAAAAGGGATGATGATAACTTTATTAAAATTTAGAATAATATGTGGTGCCGCACACTGAAATGAGCATTAAGGTGATTTTCCAAGATGTTGAGTTTGATACATCATTTCAAAGGCCTTGTCTCAGGCATCAAAATGACACAAAAAAATTATTGCTCTAGCTTAATTCTAACCAAAGTTAGAAGGAAAGAAGTGATCTAATTAAATTAATTAATTAAATTAATTAATTAATTTAATTAATAGAAAAAATAACATGCATATCAAAAGCATTAAAATAGCTTAGCAACTTGTCTTTTGAAAAAAAGTGAAACTAAATTTTCCCCCCAATTTTTTTATTATTAACTTTTATAAAATAATCACAAACACACTATTTCCCTAATATCTCTGATGCGTAATCTCCGACTTAATGCTGATTTCGGTGTGTGGCACCACATATGATTGAGCAGGAGTATGCAGGAGGATACACACACAGACTACTGTTGGTCCAGATTACCTTCCTTGCACATGTACCAATTTTTCTTGCAGAACAAAAGCATTGCGTTTTCAATTGCATAATTTGGAACTGAACATTGTGAAATTCTTTTATGACAATAGCAGAACTTTTACTTATTGTATTAATTTCCAATTGTTCTGTTTTCATTGCAGACGGTATTCCAGATTACTCCGCTCAATTTCGTCGAGTGGGTCATGGTTCTCAAGATCTCCTTCCCTGTCATCCTGATTGACGAGACCCTCAAGCACGTCTCGCGTGCGCAGGCGGCCGGCCATTCGATCCTGCGCAACAGCTTCTGGCTCCCCGTCGTGTGGGCTGCATACGTCGCTTATGTTCTATACTCTCCGATCTAGGTGTTTGACTCTGAAACTAAGTGTCTTTTCGTCTGTACATACTGCTCTCCTGCTCTCGTTAGGTCAGTGCGGAAGTTGACTTACTTACGGACGATTTCTTTTTTCGTGGATTTCTGTGTAGTGCTGTTGATGCTGGTTGGGTGTTTTTCACCGGCGGCGAGTGGCCGGTTTCGAGTCGGCATTGACGGTTTGTAGTTTAATAGCGAAGAACGAACAAACTGGTAGTGTAATTTTTGCAACGGTGGGAAAGAAATAAAAATGTGTTGGTCCTGTCTCTCTCTGATTCGAGTTTTGTTCATATTGTTTGCGTGTTTGGATCTGGGACGTCTGCTGATATGCGGCGTCTGAATAATTGGGCAAATGTGTAGAATCTGCTCAAAGAATCTGCTCTCCTTTTCGGTAAAATCAAAGTAAACTTCATTGGGTTGAGTAAGTTTTGGTGTGCTGTCGTTTTAGTGGTTTGTAGCGTAGGAGTAAGATATTTCTTACGCGTTTCTGTGGCTTCTTGTTCGAAATTTTTGAAAAGTTGAGTTTTTGGCAACATGTAGAGTTCAGTATCCGGCTATGAGCATTGATGATATTATATTATTGTGAGATTTCATTGAACTTAAATGCAATTCGCTAGCATGGCTGTAAAGTTTAAATTTTGGGCGCAAACATTATTTTAAAATTAGGAAATTGGAAACCAGGTTATGTGACACAATTGAACTAGTTCATCTGGCGTTGGTTTTTCAGAGTTGTAAATGTATTGAAGAATATTTACACAAACGTGAACATGTAATCATTACATTTCGATCACTGCAGATATTCCTACCCACTCTAATGAAATGCATGACTGCAGGCCATTCTGTGCAGTTACTGGAGATTGCAATTTTGAGAAATTTACATTATTTATTTACACGTAAATGAATTGGTAATTCCGAAATATTTATAGATGAGTGTGTTCCAGGAATACAGGCCGTTAACATGGCCGTTGTGCTCAGTTATTTAGTTTTAATGCCATGAAATTTATAGTTTCTAAACAATTTAATTAAAACAAAATTTTGGGAGGTAAAGTTTATACATTGTGTTATTTTGGGGTTTTGATGCTTAGTTTTGACCACAAACGAAAAAGCTGTAGCCGCTAATTTTTGCCTCTTCATCACAATACCTGGCGTGCGTCATTTGATTTCTAGATTTGAGGCTTCTTTGAGACTTGTCCGTTACACGTCATCAGTATGTTCACACGTTTAGATCGCTTAGGTTATGTGATTGTAAAGAATCTTTACCAAATGTTTCTTTGTTGTTGTTGTTGAACTGCTGTTTTCGATTTAGTTTACGCAAATTTTTCTCACATGAAGTTGGCAACAGACAACTGCCAGAAGTGATGTTGTCATTGGCTGTTGTCACTTTGTTGTTTCCTGGATTTCTGACAACAGCCGCAGCACCCAGATTGTATTGTATCGTATCTATAAATTCAACCCCCACATTGTCTCTTGTAATACTGTATGATGAAAATTGATGAAAATGAATTCTGTGAATTATAATAAAAAGGTTTTGTTGCTGTGTAAGCAGAAGTGAAATTGTTGCTCTCTTGTTTTGTACGCACTTTTCAGCGACATAAACCGTATTCTGAAAGTAATTCATGAGAAATGCAACGCTTTATTAACGTAATGTTATGTTGGGTGGGAAATGCAACACATTGTTTATGTAATGTTATGTTGGGTGGGAAATGCAACACATTGTTTATGTAATGTTATGTTGGGTGGGAAATGCAACACATTGTTTATGTAATGTTATGTTGGGTGGGAAATGCAACACATTGTTTGTGCTATGTTGGGTGGGAAATGCAATACATTGTTAACATAATGTTAAGTTGGGTTGGAACTGCAACACATTGTTTGTGCTATGTTGGGTGGGAAATGCAACACATTGTTAACATAATGTTATGTTACTTATTCAACATACTGTCAACTGGAGTGGTAAAATTAAACGGTGTCGTAGTGAGAGTCACTCATGCGTGCGTTTTTGTGAGATTGTATTTTTCACATGGAAAGATGTTGAGAGAGGCAACGCACAGATCTCTTCGGAATGCAGTGCATCATAATGTGAATGGCTTTTTGTTACGTCTTGTTTTGGACGCTTTCTAACACGGGGGTGTGTGCAGGCGTAACATGGTTTCTGCGTTTGGATCTCAACAAGACCTTGGTGCGCAATTTACTTTAACCCTTTGAACCCGGAGCTGCCGTAACGCTATGTATAACGGGCCGGAAAACCTGCCAGCCGGGTTCAAAGGGTTAAATAGCATTTTGGAGTTCTATTAAAATGGCACTATGTAAATACTCGCATAACAGACAAATTAAATCTGCTATCCAACCACACTTATGTCATCAGAGTTGTGTTGTATCAAATGCGTATTTTAAAAAGAGGTTCGGTGCATGCGATACGTGTACAAAGTTGAATCGCATGTCTGCTAATTTATATGCTGTCGCACTTTTTTGTCTGTCTGGTATCGGTGGATATTAACAAAAATTTACCGTAAATCTTAGTTTAGTACACTCCATCATCAGGAATAAGCCAAGAATTTGACCGGTTAAGAGTAGAATTTAACATGGGAAGCAGGGCTTGGAAATTTAAACTTGGGGGAGGGTTGTGACAGGCCTGTCTGCCCCAAGGATTTTTTACACAAAAAATGTACACAAAATGTGCAGTTCTAAGTGGATTTGTGCAGTTGTAGAAGCACTTATGTGCAGTGAAAACTAGTTTTAAAAAGCCGTTGTCCTCCGATTGGGAGTAATTTACCATGGAGGATGGGAAGGGAAAAAAAATGGATTGTGCAGTGCAGTTCTAAAAATTACTTCGAAAAAGTCCTGGTCCGCCCTTTACTTGCCCCACACCACTTATTCCAGCTAAAAGTTCATTTGTAGCTGTAGGAAACATGAAATTGTAAGTAGTCTTTATTGTTGTATCAGTGAAATTGTTGTGACTCTGTCAGGTAACTTATATCAGCATTTGTAGCGATTTGTAAAGTGCACGTAAACAACGCACAGTTGTACGTAAAGAACGCAGTTTACGTAAACAACGCACACTACGTCGCACAGTTGTTCGTAAACAACGCACAGTTGTACGTAAAGAACGCAGCTTACGTAAACGCACAGGTGTACGTAAAGAACGCAGTTTACGAAACAACGCACAGTTGTGCGTAAAGATTTACGGTAGGTTTTACGCCGGATGGATTCATTTTGTAACGTTTTATATGTTCTCTTTTCTCGATAGAATATGCAGTGTACAGTCATCATCGTATGTGTGTGCGTGTATACGATGCGTATTGCCGGTTTAGATTTGGCAGATTTGGATGCTTGCAGCACATATAGAAAAACCGTATAAACAAAATGTGGTGTAGTTAGTTGTAGATGTACTTGATTCAATGGGATGAAATGTCATCTGCTTTTTTCCCCCCGACAGATTGCAAAGCACGTTGTTTAGGGTATCTGTCCATATTGTCAACTTTTCACGTCTTAGAATGTTACAATTTGATAGCTGTTGGAAGGAGTCACAATTAGTTGACGGCTAAATGTTTTTGTACAGTAGTTGGCATCGGAGGCGAGAGATCTTGAGGTTGGAAGAGTACAGTGCAACTTTAAATTGTGTGGAGATGCTGCCTTGGAAGAAGGTGCTCTATAAACTTTACTAAAGATGGTTTCTTGCTGAAAACAGGATCATTTTGAACTAGCTGAAGGCATTAAAAAAGCCCAAAAATCTATTTTCCACTTATGTGGCAGCATTCCAGTTTTTGACCAAGTATCTGTGGCGTATCTTCCCTCCTAGTGCATAGGTGGTCCCAGTGACAAGTCATTTTTATACAACAGTTGTTCAGTTGGGACTGTGCAGAAAGTTCTTGCAAGTCTGACCTAGGGACCATATTATGTAATCAGAGGGACTGTGTCAAAACCATGTGATGACCTGTAAGTAAAAATTGTCCATTTGGTGTGACTTCTTGTTCTGGGTTTAACCAACGTATTCGCTTGTGGTTTTGGTCCATTCCAGATTCCAGTGTTGCTGTTCAATAATTGGAAACAAAGTTTGTTATATAATTATTGAAAGTATTTAAAATATGTTTTTCGTGTGCACTACCACCAGCCATTCCGTTGCAGATTTGCCAGCAGCAGATAAATAATTATTAGTCTGTCGCCACGTTGTAGTCTTCTTGTTCGTTTCTGGGATTTTCTGTTCTGAAGTATTTAAAGCAGGTTGTTCAAATGGATTTGAGATTTGTAAAAGACGACACGTGTTTTATTATTACAACAACAAACTGAATATCGTCTTGTCTTTCTTTCAGTCACGCACGCACAGGTCTAGTGTACAAATTGTAAAAACTACGGTAACTAGGGGTCAAATGTTGGTTTATGTGGAGATGGGGTCTGCAGTGAAGGTCCTAATAGCAAGACTAGGGGTTGAACCATTCAACCCTTCCCCAGCAATTCTTGCCCTGTAGGTAGACTTTGTAAGTGCTTTAAGGACACTCCCGTATTCCATGCGCCCCAGACCACATGACTGAATTGTCCCATGGACAACTTAATGAGAAAAACGTTTTTAATAAGAATGCTTTATGATGCCCAATTTCATGTAAAGTAAAGTGCGGTTATGCAGTTGGATTAATAAAGATACTTACTCACTTTTTTATATTGCTCCACAATTTCATCAAGGCTAAAACTTATTTAATATTCCTTGACATTTTATAGCCTTACCTACTACTACCGTTCGCATTCATCATATCAGACGACACAACACACAGTTTTCCAACTAACTACACAATTTATTTAACGAGACATAAAACAAACTGTGCAGCTTCAGTAAAAGAAGTTAAATTAAACCTTACACTAACACGGCTCAACACAAAGAATGAATTTCCAGCTCAGCGCAACTCGAAATGCAACATGTAACCTGAAAACTCTGATGCTTAGCTCAGGTCAGCTGCTACACCACACACACGTGCTAAAACATATCCTCGAATGTCAATTTTAAGCCTTTCCTAACCACTTCTCGGCGTCTTCGTAGCAAATTGTTAAAATCGCAAAACTCATTACAGCCTGATCCTAACACACTGCGCAGAAAGTTCAGCCCGGCCCACACCACCAAAAACGTCAAATCTGGCTAATGCTTGCAGCAGTGGTGCAGAAAAACAGCCAGCCTGCCACAACAGAGTTTCAAATGCAATAAAAGTTTTAAACAAGTCTTAACACTATATTGATCCAACTTGAGATATGTGACTCGCCAAATCTAACGCAATTGATAAACTAAGGACAACGTTAAAAATTGTAGGGCATGTGACATATACCCTCACATCAGGACTATAATAATCAGATTAAAAAAAATTATAACATCAAAAATTTTCATGCAGTTAACTGTTCCTTTCACAAGAAAACCATATAACTGTGCCCCTTCTGTATGTTTGTTCCGGAGAATGAAATCCCAGCTGATGAGCAATGTGCGTGCTGTGTGGTTTCAGATCCAATAAGTTGCGGCTCTACTTAAAACCCACGTTTTCTGATTTATAAACTCAGCTGCATGACAAAAAGCCCCCTATTATTCGGTACCAGCCCTTCCGTTAGCAGAACAAAAAGCTTCTCAAAACAGCCCAAACACAAACTGGAGTACAAGTCAGCAAGCCCAATAGGTGTAAACTGGTCAAATTTTTTCAGTCACAAACTCCAACCAAAAACACGACAGATTCAACTCGAACTTGGTCTTGGAATTTCTCCCGACGTACACACACAAAAAACCTTAATTATCGAGCTTGCAACTTTAGATTCCATCGATTCTCAACAGTTTCACGCGCCAGACTACGGTTCATACGACTGGAAAACAACACTGAATTAAAAGTCTGACAACTGATCAGCGCCGCCTGTCCGACGCCGCGCAACTCGCTGTCCAATGAGCGCATCCGCACTACAAGAGTTCTTCGCCATCCTTGAGGTTCACTCCGTCGTCTCTCTAGATATCTTCGTCTTCTGCGTCTGATTCGCCAAAGTTGTACTTGACTGGGGCTCTCGAACGGCCGATTCGGGCACGAAGGGGAACGTCGGCAATCGCGTTCAGCTCGTCTTCGTCGTCCGACCTGGTCGTCTTCTGGAACGTTAAAATGCAGATGAATTTAAGGCCCATTCAATCGATCAATAATTTTTACTCATTTTTATTTAAACCATAATAATGAAATCATAATTAGCTCGATAATTAAGTTTTTGCCATTTCAAGGCAAGGCACTCTTAACTAAAGATGCAAAAAAACCAATTAAATTGTAACAAAAGGAAAATTCAGAATGGATAAAAATATCCTGCTGTTATTCAACACAAATTAATTACACTGCTACAACTACTAAGACAGTTTACCAGATGATATAATATAAGCGTCAAAAATAGTTAGTTGGTAGAAATCAAAGGACAGAAAGAAGGGTTAGCAGATATATACTGTATACGGGTTCATCAAAACAAAATTGATAATTTAAAAAGATAAGCTGTTATTTAAACACCAACTGTGACTAACAATCACCTTCGTAACTTTTGGCTTCAACTTGGGAAGGAATCCGTCCTCCTCGCCAGAGCTACCCGATTCCGGAAAAATGGGTTTCTTCTTGGCGGGCGCCCTCTTCGGCTTCGGCTCGCCGCTCTCCGCACGCGCCTTCTTCTTCGGCTGCGGCTTCGCTGGAAGGAATTCGTCGGCGGAGGTATCATCGCCTTCCTCGGAAATCACCGGCTTGCGCTTCGGAGCGGCCTTCTTTTTCGCAGCTGAGAACAACAGAGGCATGCTTTGTAAGGCACGGAAATTTGTGGCGCCTCACACCGAAATGAGCATTAAGGTGATTTTCCAAGATATTGAGTTTGGTACATCATTTCAAAGGTTTTGTCTCAGGCATCAAAATGACACAAAAATTATTGCTCTACCTTAATTCTATCTGAAGATAATATAAGGAAAAAAGTGATCCAATTAACTTAATTAATTAAATTTAATTATTAAAAAAATAAATTGCCTAACAAGAGCATTAAAATAGCTTAGCAAAGTCTTTTCTTTAATAAAGGGGCGAAAAAAATTCCCAACAAATGTTTTTAGGTTAAATTTGGAAAAAAAACCTATTTCCCTAATATCTCTGATATATATGTAATCTTCGACTTAATGCTCATTTCGGTGTGCGGCGCACATTTGAATAGCAGTGATGGACAATTAGGATTTTGCGACTAATTAGCATGGCAATTTAATATTTGATTAGCAGTAGGATTGTGTTGAATTACATGACAATTTGATATTATAAGCAGTGATGGGCAATTAGGACTTTGCAGAAGCCATGGCAATGTGATTAGCGGTGATGGGCAAAAATCAGCAATAGTCTGAATTTTAATTTCTATAGAACTAATTAGCATGAGCCACCAACAAAAGCTTATAGTTATTCAGCTCTTATTAATTAGCTATCCACCACTGTTTACAGCTAAAACATCAACTGTGGCTTGGTAACTTATGCCAAGTGCTAACAACAGACCTTGGATAAAGAGGACGAGACGAAAAACTGAAACTTCCCGGGCAACGCAGGGTACCCTAGCTCCCCCATGCAGGGTATCCAAAGTCCACCCACTGCAGGGTATCCAAGCTCCCCCACTGCAGGTACCCTAGCTCCCCCCCTGCAGGATACCCTAGCTCCCTCACTGCAGGGTAGCTCCCCCACTGCAGGGTACCCTAGCTCCCCCACAGCAGGGTATCCCAGCTCCTCCCACTGGCTACCGTCTCATTTCTAAGAAAGACTACAAACCACTCGGCTGGTTAGACCAAATTTTAGGCGTCCTTGTAACGACATGTGCTGTGTTACGACGCCATAGAAATCATGATCATTATTGCCATGGCAACCCATAGCGACCAACCAACCTTGCAATGACTGTGTGTCAGCCTGTGAATCCGAGCACATGATGACATCATCATCATTGTCGCTCTCCGTGCCAAAGACTCCGTCTCCTCCTCCTCCCAACATCGGTGCTGCAGTCTTTGACTGAAGTTTCTTTGGCGCTGCTGCCGTCTTCTTTTCGGCTGGAGCTTTCTTAGGCTGTCGTGGTTTCGCTGCTGGTTTGTCGGCTAAAATACATTCACTTGTATTTACTTTCCATGTCAGAACTGAAATGCTACATTACATTACAAATTAAATATATCTCATGTGGGAGAATCCAATACTGTTCTCTAAGGGTGATGAAAAGCACTTGCAAAGTACTGTCCCAACTTTACCCAAACCAACCACCTTTTAGAAACCTTCCACATTTTCAATATTACTTGCCAGATAGCACCAGCGTTCACCGTTAATTACGCAAAAGAATAGACAGAACATTTAGTCTAGCATAGACATAAAATAGGTAATCTTAAATCATTCTTCAAGTAATTTATACAATTTTCTGCACTTATCAATTCAATGGACATAGACAAAGACAATCTTAGGCACATATTTTATTCGATCACTTGCATTTTGCACCTGACATCATTATTATTATTATTATTATTATTATCATTATTATTATCACAACTGATTTAAAATAAACGCTCATTTTACAGTCAAGTTTGCTAGGTGTTAGTAAAGCACACCTAGACCATAGGGTAGATAGTACCCACACAAGGTGGTCAGGATGCGGAGGCATACACTCACCTTTCTTTGGAGCAACCTTTTTCTCCGGCGTTGACGTCTTTGAGGCCATGTAATCGTCATCGCTGTCTGTTAAATCCCTACAGCACATCATGTAAAGCCACAGTAATACATTACACTTCTAACCACAGTAATACATTACACTTCTAACACTAAATGTAATACTTTACACTTCTAACAATAAATGTACATACCGGGCGGGTATGCACTTGGGCATTTATACAGCACAACAAGAAACCTCCGTTCTCATTAACACCATTTAAAAAAATTTGATTGAATACAGAAATAATATCACAAACGTCCCCAAACATCCTTGCCATGTCAAACTTTACCATATCAACTTTACTGTACAATGGTTAACCTAAAAAATGATTAATTCAATGAATGAATGATTTATTGCACATTTAAAAAACCTAATGTTCACCAATTAACCAACTATATCATGACTAACCATCCACATCAACTTTACACGTGCACATACAAACAAAATACTCACATCGCTTTAGCAATCGTTTTCTTTGGTATCGTCGCTGCAGCAGCCGGTTTGCTGTTGGCGCCAAAGTCATTGTCCTCCGCATCATCATTGTCCGTCAATCCGGCGCCAGCGCCTCCTTGAGAATCATCATCAGCCTCTGAAGCATGGTTGAAGTTCTGCGCGTGGATCGGCTTCACCTGATCGTTGTCGTCGTCATCGTCGTCCGAGTTGAACGGACGATTGCTGTTTTCGTCGTCGTCGCTGAAGTTGTACTTGGCTTTCGCAGCTGACGAGCAAAAAAGAAAACATGAAATCAACGCAGTTTTCAACGCACCAACAGTCAACGAAGAAGAGTCTTATTCATTTATCTCTAGCAGGGGTACCCGGCGTTGCCCGGGAAATATATGATTCACCAAGCTCCCGGCCAATTCCTTACTTCTCCACCCTCACTGCCAGCTCCCCAACAGCCCACTGCCCATTCCACCCCCTCTCGGCTCCCCTCACTACACCCCACCCCTCCCTCCAACACCATCCACCCACCCCTCCACAGTGAAGGGTTAAACTTTATTTACTTCACAAAATGACTAGCCAAACAAGAACTTGCCATGCTCGATATTATCAATCAATCGATCAATCAATCAATCAATCAATCAATCAACCAATCAATCAATCAATCGTACCTGCTGCTCTTCGTGGTCCCTTCTCGCGCTGTGCCAGACTGTCCGTGAAGCTGGCGTCCATATCGAGATCCGACAAATCGCTCTTCATCGATTCTGCGCTTTCGTCTTCCGACCAGGGGTTGCGCTTCTTACCCCTCTTCCTCGGGTTGCTGCCGCCTCCGCCGGGCTTCTTCGGGCTTGCAGAATCCTTCTTCGGACTTGCAGGATCTTTCTTCTCCCGCGGCTTGCGAGGCTTCTTCGCCTTTGCCGGTTTTTCCGCTGTTAAGACAATAACAAGGTTGTTAAGACAATAACAAGGTTGTTAAAACAATAACAAGGTTGTTAAGACAATAACAAGGTTGTCAAGACAAAAACAAGGTTGAAGTTGAAACGGATTCTGAATTTATGATACAAAGACTGGAATAGATGGGTAAGCTGTTGTGTGTGTCTTTGCTGTTTAACGTCACTGCGTGGTAACAAAGACCACTAGCAATGCCCTCCTCCTTTATCCAGGCTTGGGACTGCCACTGGCAGAGTGAAACCAGTGGCAGACTCTAAAAGCTGTTCCTTCATTAAAAAAATTTATAAAGCGCCCCGTAAGGAACCTACACAGAGGCGCTCCCAGTCCAGCCACGGCCAAAGAGAAAGTCATCGTACAATGTTCAGTAGAGCACAACACTATTGAGCAAAGCAAATGAGCAGATCACAGAATCACTCAGATTCAGCCAAGCATTTGTAAAGATGTCCATCCACACAGGTTCAAATCCACCTCGCCGCGTAAGGACCTTGGGCAAGTCCTTTACTCACAATTGTTCAGCGCTTAGGCGTGAAAATCCATGCAGTGTCCGCTCTGCATTCAGGAGCGCCTCTGAGCAGAGAGCTTGAGGGGCGCTATAACAAGTGCACATACAAACAAATAATATCATCAACAAAGACAATCTAAGTGAAAAACCCCAAATAGAAGAATTACGGTACGTCTAGTGTTAAACAGTGGATTTCTACGTTTTATTCGAATGTCCTAAAGTCTAGCAAAAACCATCTAGGCTCTTTCTCACTGTATGCTTCTGACGTTGTACATTATGACTGTGATGCACATACCGGATGTCAAACCAGAGTCCATTGCTCCGATTCTTTCGCCCAGCGTCTTCGTATTCGTGTCACCGTCCAGCAGATCCATAAGGTCGTCGTCATCACCGCCAACACCACCACCTTTCTGCAGAACGAAAAATCTAGACGTTATTAGACATAGTCATTTTCTATATAGATTATAATGCCACATACTTAACTGGATACAGAAAATAAACACAATAGTCAATAAGTAAATCCGCATAAGAATTTGTAAGTTAACATTGTTGGAGCAATAGACTCGCAAAAATGAACAAGTCCCACCGAATAGAAGCGTAAATACCATGGAGCACAGTGGGCAGTGTGACAAGTAGCTAACAATAACCCAAGGAAACTTTTCATGCACAAGCAGCGAGCCAACACACAGTCACACACCCACACATTCACACACGAACACGGTGGTGTAGTGGGTATGTTCTTTGCCTTGCAGCCATAGGGTTGCAGACCTGTTCGAATCCACCTCAAGCCACCTTGTAGGGACCTTGGGCAAGTCCTTCACTTCCAATTGCTCAGCGCTTCGGCGTGAAACTCCGATTCAGTGTCCGTGTGCTGCAGTCTGGACCACTTCTGAGTAGAAATCTTGAAGGAGCGCTGTAGTGCAAGTGCACATACAAACACAAACACACAGGTGGAGCCAACCAGGGCTTTTTTAACATGCAGTTGTACACAAAATTTACAGTTCTAAATGGATTTGTGCAGTTGTAGAAGCACTTCTGTAACCTACAGTTAAAACTAGCAAAAAAGATCATTGTCCTCCGATTGGAAGTAATTTACCATGGACGATGGAAAAGAAAATAAGGTGTTGCGCAGTTCTAAATATTCCTTTAAAACAGCGCTGGAGCCAAAAAAATAAACAGCTTCCCGTCAACAGAGTTTCATTACCTTGTCTCCTTTTGGCTTGCGTCTCTTCGCCGCCTCCACTTTTATGCGCAGCGCGTCGAGCGACGGCATCACGCGTCGTCCGTTCGGCGATGGTTTCGTCTCGAACATCAGCGCCTTCTTCTGCTTCCCTTTGCCCTTCGCTTGACCTTGATTGCCAACGAGATCGTCCGCCGTCTGCTGCTTCTCCACTTTCTGCAAATTTCACGGTTTAATACAAGCATAGTTGTAAAAAACGTTTTTCCTTTTTTAATTCTCTCCCAAAAAACGGGGTGTTTTGGTTTTTTTATTTTCCCATCGGTTTTTTCTTTACGTTTATTTATTCATTTACTTTCACTATTATTTTCCTTAATTTAATTTTTTTCTGATGTTTTCCGCCAACTCTCAAGGATTCAGCTAACTAAAGTCATTATTTCATCGTTTAACATCATCATTTAAGAGATAGCCTGCGTGTAGTAGGTTCCTAATCAAGGTTTTGAAGGTTAAAATGCGGTTTCAGATGTAGCAAAGTCAAATTATTTTCCATTTTTATCTTTTTTGTCGTTTTTTTCTTTCTCGAAAAAACGATGTTTTCTCCCGTTTTTTATTCCGTTTCCATCGTTTTTTTACATCTATGGTTACAAGCAACGAAATATAATCATGCAGACTCCAGTCCAACACCACTTCTTAATTCGTTCATTCATTCAAGAATTTATATCTATAGCGCTTCTTCAACGGGACTACTCAGAAGCGCTCCAATAATAATTAATTAGCAATCGTGTTTGGCTCAGAATAAGAGACAGCCAGAGGAAATCGTTCGTGAATTTATATAGTACCTTTTCAAGGAAACTACTCAGAGTCACTCCCAACATCAGCGCACCCCAGAAGAACAGATCTAAGTCTGGTGAGGAAGGATTCTAGTAGAGTCCCAGGATACCCATAGAAAGCCAAGTGGACGGCCATTTGTCTTAAATTCTCAACCTCAGATCACCAAACTTTTGGCATATACTCATTATCCAGCAGAGATCACTACAAAGGCGCTACAGCAAATGCGAGAAATAAATAGCTAACATTCAAAAATAACAAACTATAAATTAATTATAAGTATCATCATCACTATAAACAAACTTTAGACATTAATTCACACCATCTGAAGGTTGTCGACGGGATTCCGTTGGATGATTCTACGTGTCTGCGAGGGATCGCCACTGATGACTGTTTCCGGCTCACTGTGACTTATTTTTGCTAATTGATGAAATTTTCGTGTTGTTAGGACACTTAACATCACTTCGGCTAGTTAGCGAAGAGAGCGCCTATGAGTAGTTTTCTTGAAGAGGCGCTATATAAATACTCTTATAAATGTTAAGTGTGGGGGCGCGGTGGTCTAGTGGTGGCGTCGTTGCCTTGGAGCCGGAAGGTCTGAGGTTCGAATCCACCTCCCCGCGTAAGGACCTTGGGCAAGTCCTTCACTTACAATTGCTCAGCGCTTCGGCGTGAAACTCCGATGCAGTGTCTGCTCTGCATCGGGAGCGCCTCTGAGTTGAGAGCTTGAAGGGGCACTATAACAAGTGCACATACATACTCTGAATAAATAAATAAATTCCACTAACATCAAGTTCGGTGAGGAAATTGGCGATGTCATCCTTGTAGAGATCAACGGCTGACTTCCTCCTCAGCAGCCGTAGTTCCTCGGCCTTGGCGTCGCGCTGTCTCAGCAGCTCATCCTTGCGTTCCTTCGACAGACACCACAGCTGCATGTTGAGGATGTAGTTGAAGTCGGGGCCCTTCGTGTCCTCCTCCGTTTGGCTGGCCCCGGCCTCGTTGTCCGAGTCGCCGTCCTCCAAAACCTGGGAGACGACAGAGGCCAAACAAACGGTATAATCATCATTCATCATCATCGGTAATAATTAATTATTAACCCATTTACCGCCGCTATGAGAAATAGCCATCGTATCAAACTGCAGCTGATAGTATATCATCAATATGATGCCAATAGACTTCTGAGAGTGCAATTTTACTTAAATTATTTGTAGTGACCCAGTTTCAGGACGTTGCGTTTTCGCAATAACGGCAGGAAAGGTGAACTTTATATATGCATATAAAGGTGAATGTGACTACGCATGTATGTGGGTTTTCCAGAAGGTACGCCCACAGTTTCGTTGCTATTGACCTGAAACCTTGCAGCTGAGCAGAGGGCCGCCAGGACCATCCAGTGGATGGCTTGGGTTTTACCCGGGCCCTCACTGTTGGGGGGTGGCGGTGGGCGACCGGAGAATAACACAAATATCGCTGTTTCCATGCATCTTCGACTTAGTGTCACATCTAATCCGAAGCTGACAGCTAGACCGAGTGCCCCCACGGAGACCTCGCGCCCACAAAGACACACTTCGCCCACCAGGGATGGAGTGGGCGCTGGGTTTCTGGGTGAACCAAAGCTTCTACCTCGAAATTTCATGGGTTTCGCCGGTTACTTCAGAGGAGAGGGCTAACACTTAGAGGGCTAACTCTTAGAGGGCTAACTCTTAGGGGCTAACTCGCTCCCACTCCGTGGAGTGGGAGCGAGTTAGGTGGTGACTGGTGAGGTGGGGTGTGGTGGAGTGGTGGTGGGGTGGTGGTGAGGTGGGGATGGCGGTTGGTGTTAGTAGTCACAAACCTAAATTTACTGGATAACACTCCGTGGAGTGGGAGCGAGTTAGGTGGTGACTGGTGAGGTGGGGTGTGGTGGGGTGGTGGGTGGGGGTGGTGGTGAGGTGGGGATGGCGGTTGGTGTTAGTAGTCACAAACCTAAATTTACTGGATAACACTGGAAGACACCAGAGCGGTGGAAGCATGTTTGGGCGGGGGCAGGCGTGAATGGGTAGGTATGGGGCTGGATGGAATGGGTCCACCGTCCAGAATTGGGTGGGGTGGGGAGGTAAGAGCGTGAAACTGAATGGGGTTGAGAGGGAAAGGTAGTGGGTAGTGTAGCTTTCCGAGCTGTGTCAACGCCGGATACCCCAGAGAGGTAGGGGCTGTCTGGAGGCTGGTTGGGACACTCGCCCCGTAGTTGGTTCTGGTGGGGGCTGGTGGGGCGGAAACACGAAATTTCCTGGGAAACGCCGAGTGCCCCAGGTAGTTTTTTGCAAGCAATCGTAAGTTCAAATAAGTTTATATGGTTTACTACATGTAATGTATACGACTATACGTGCCATAATGCGTAAGCCTATAGCGTATTCCGCCGAAGTTGCGAAAACGCAACATAATTCGCATAGCGTATTCCGCCGATGTTGCGAAAACGCAACATTAAAATTTCGCAGATTACGGTTTCAGTATACAATGAGATATAAATTTAATAAACAAAAGACGTTAATTATTCACATTAGTATTCCAATCGGACAGCTTCGCTTCTCGGAAATATTTACGCGTTATGAGAAAAAAAATTATTGAACAAAACCCCTAAACAGACACCAAAAAGACCACATTTTGACAAATTCAAAAAAATATAAGATGACAATAAATAATATTATATTTGGTTACAGCATACTTAGTAAACACGCATTAAGTAATAAAACATTGATTTGTGCAGGTTTCTCTCGTTTTGAATTTTTCCACAATTTTTAAGCAGCACGTTGCGTTTTCGCAACGTTGGCGGTAAATGGGTTAACACAGCTAATTACCCATTAATTCGTTACAAGAATTTATATGATGAACCCTGAATAAGTCCACTCAGAGGTGCTCCCAGTCCAACCACGGTGATACAAATAAGTCTTAAGGAGCCTGTAGAACACCGATGAGTCAACGCTAGGTAACGACGTATCTCCAACGAATTACCAAGACAAAAGAAGTTGGTGAATGTAAACGACAATTCTCTGGACAATCTGTTTGCGGAAACTCATCCCTGTGCCTTGCAATCAGAGTCTACTGATCACGCACACAGTCAAGTAAGCGAATCAAAAGAAATATAAAGCATGATGCTATAAACCTATAAAGCAAACCATCCAAAGCAATGGCTTCGCATGAAGGCAATGTGAAAGCATGTGAAGTGTCCACATGTCTCCAGACCCCAACACTACCACGTCATATCTTATTCCTCAGTGGTTGTAAGTTTTCTTCTTCGTCTTCCAAGTGGCTGAGGGCGCTATATACTAGTTTCAACAGTACTTTCAAAGAATAACTGACCTCTATGTCTGGAGATGGGAACATTTCTGATTTAGTCACTTACAGAAGCATTGCATAAACATAAACTGAAAGAATAAAGATAAAGCGCAATCTCCGTGTTCCAAATAAAACCATAACCAAAGTCAAATTGCATGCACTAACGGTCATGCAACACTTTATAAGATATCAGCAGCAGAGAATTTTTAAAATCATTCAGAAATACATGCAGCGCAGAAATCATTGAAACTCTTAAAGCAAATTGTTTTGTTAAAACTTGCAGTTCTTCGTAAGACCAACATGGAAACTGATCGAATTTTCAAAGTATCTCTGCTTGAATTTATGCGCCAAAGAATAAAACCAGAATAATATACAATGAAAGCTATTAAACTTTATAAGACTAAGCACTGCATAAGAGGCAGAAAATGTCTAATATCAGGTCTGATAATAAATGAAAACTGGAATTACAAATGAAAAATGGACTAGACACACTGTTGGAAAGGGTACAGTCGAAATGCTCTCGTCAAAAGAATTCTGGGGCTTGTGGTCCAGAATGATATATTTATTATGGACTTTCATTGGTTGCCCTTGTTCAGATAATAGCAAGCCCTTCAACTTCTCGAATGCATATCTGAGTGAATTTTTACACAGAATTTACCATAAAATTCAAAAGACTTTAACAATGTTTTCATCTTCTGACAGCATCCCATATTGACAAAACACGACAAAACACTACGCATAATGCTACTGGCATGAACAGCGATAGCCTACAGCAAGTTTTTCACAACATGCAAAAACGTCAAGAGATACATCAACAGACAAATACAATGCTACAAAGACAAAGTTTTGCTATCGACAAACACAGAAAGCAATTCAAAATCGCTGTGACTCTACCTTCTGTTGCGATGTCACAGAATGCAAATGGAAATGATTGAGTAAAACATTAACAAACAGCACCACATGCACATCTATCTGGGTGGCTGTTGTTTCTATAATGCCAACCCAAATTAAGCTTGTAGGGCTCCTTGCTCTGCTATGTAGGGGTAACTGCTAGTTCCACCCGGGTTTGTTTAGCTCCCAGGCAACGCCAAACCTTCTCGGACATCCACATGCAATGGTCTCCCTTCAAAGCTGTGTTTATTACATCTGACCAATCAAACTTTGTTTCATAAATATATAAAGTTTTTCCTCTGACATAGTTGGGTTGGGAGCGCTCCTGAGTAGATTTTCTTGAAGGGGCGCTATTTAGGTTCATAGAATGACTGAACATTCCTTTGAATTCTTCTTTCCATTGGCAAGCAACAGCTCAGTCCAGACGCTCTGCATGAGTTGGGTCCATCGGCTGGAACTACCTTTCACAAGATCACAAGGGCTGTGACTCAAGGGTCTCAGTTTGTCTCTTCACAGCTAAAGCACTTGAGTTCTGTTTATTTAAGTCATTTATTCAGTTCAGATCTGGAGCACCACTGACAAGTTTTTTTCTTTAAGTGGCACCTTGTACAGGTCAAAGATCTACTCAACCCTCCATTTGTCAGATGGCATTGGTAAAATAACCAATAGGACATGATGAGCGTCTTGCATGGCTGCCAGACAGTCAAATTTGACTCCTCTTACAACCTGTGATCATCCGTTCATACTGTGAATTGTAATCATACTGCAGCACGTCAGTTTGAAAATAAACAGTTGCCACGTAATGACAAGGTTCAATATAACAATTGGCGTTACATTCTAAAGTCGAATTATAACATGACAGCTTTACAAATTTTATCATTTAACAAGCACTGCAATAATGCGTAATATAAGCCAAGCTTTGTAATCTCTTTCGCACTCAAATAACTGAGCCATATTCCCATTTCAATCATAATGAGGAAATAAAAAGATTTGAAATGAAAGCAGAGAAAGCAGGAAAAGCACTACAATCTACGAATACGAGTCATACCTTGTCCTCCTTTTAAAGATTTGCAGGAAAAAACAAACAGAAACCTTTACTAACTAAAGAAAAGTCTAAGCATGGCTGAGAAATGGAATACGAAACCATAACACTTTTAGTGATAAGCGTGTACTAAAATGTATTGAAAAATAATCCCTCTTGTCATGAAAAGCTTAAGAACTTAGAATATTAACATTTAGGGCCCCCAGAAATTCGCGATCTTGCGCAACGCAACTTTTCCGCAAATTTCCAGGTTTCGCGCAAGAGCGCAAAAATTGCCAATACTCGCGATTTTGGCGCAATTTTTGACAAAATCTTGCTAATTTATCTAAATTGGGCTTTGATTGACTTAAAAATCACGTCAGCGCGCGGCAGTTCAACATAGCAACGAAACTGATGGGCGATAATCAAAATGGCGGCCGCCGAATGGGACGAAATAATATCGGAATTTTTAGTTAAAGATCGTTATTTTTAGTAGTAATGCACAAAACTTAAAGTATAAAAATTCCTGAACTTCACGGCCACACAATAAAATATGTTAGACGAAGTTTCTCAAAGCGATCACACGGCAGCGTCACGTGCTGTCTGAGCTTATGACAGAACGAGCGCATTTAATCTATATAGGCGTCAGGCGTGCACACGAAGACGGAAAAGGCTACTATTCAACACATTTTGTAAATTGGTGATTCGTTATAATATAGGCATAATATGATATATAATTAATACCATCTTGAAGTTGTAGGCCTATTTGCAATGAGCGTAGATTTCGGTGGGCATAAATTTTGCAAGATTAAAATTCTTTGCAATCGTCTGAATACATTAATCTCATAGTTATAGAAACTTTATAACTGCATTTTTTGCTTGATTTTCTAATTTCTAGAACGCCAAAGCTTTACACTAAATGACAAAAATACTGTTAGATAGATACCTTGGTACACTGATTCAATGAAAAACTAACGAAAATTATAATTTTTTAACTTGCGCAAAATTGGCGCAAATTTATGGTTTTTGGTGCGCAATTTTTTCAGTTTCTTGGCGCAAATTTCTGGGGGGCCTAAACATTGAGATATTTTAGAGACAGAAGATGAAACCGTGTATTTGCATAAATTTATGAAAGTACACACATGCGCACACAGCTAAGTTTGAGTACACATGCGGCTTAGTATAATTATGCATACATGTAGCTTTGGACAGTTACACATATGTATGCAGCTTAGTTTTGACAAGAATTTATCTATGGACATTGGACAAGCACACCCAAACACAGCTTAGCATATGTATACAAGCAGCTTGTGACAAGTACACAAACAGCTCAGTATATAAGTATGAGTGCAGCTAAAGCCAAGAACACACATAGCATAGCATCAGAATTTCTTTTTTAACAGCAAAAAAGTAGACAAAATTGTGGAAATTTTCAAGGTCACAGAATCTCTACAGAAAATACGAAATAATAATAATAATAAATAATGATTGTATTCAATGACAAACCTCAATAAGTAAATATCAACAGATAGAAGTACTAAAAGCACAAAGGCCAATCTAAGAATCTGTGGTAATTATCTCCAGTACTTTGCAAAAAATTGAAAGAACCTACACCACCCACAATGAATCTACCACGATAAAAAAAACAGTTCACTGTTCATCAAGACTGACCTGCAGTTTGTCCTGCGACTCTTTCCACGCCTTCACCGGATCGGAGTCGTATCCACGACGTACCAACAGCTGAATCAGTTCCTTCTTTGGCTTATTCTCTGCACAGAAACAAAAGCACGGTAGTCGATTGGTCAACACAGCAGGCTTGTAACATGGACAGCATGGGCTGAAGTCTCACCCAGTTATAACTGTGTAGGTGATGACGATGGTTCTCTGCCTGAAGGCAGATTCTATGGCTTGCACCACCCGGGGGATGAGATGAGTGAAGTGGTTCCCATTGCCTTCCCCACAGAAAAAGATGGGTAAGCAACTTGTCCAAGGTCACTCCGCAGCAGCTTGCGCCACCGCGTCACACACGTGCTAGCCCGAGATATCTAAATCTCTGAGTGTCAACTCCCAGCCCGGGGCTTGAACCGACAAACGCATGCCACTCTCGCTTACCGGTGTAGCTAACTAGGCCAGTGTAGGCACCTGTGTAGGTAACTTGAGCCTTTTTTGGAAGAAAGGCAGTATCAAAATACAGTAGCATTGCATAGTAGGGCAGCCTTGGCAGGTAAAGATATATAGTCATCAATAACAGGCAAAAATCAGTGCTGCTCGTTTTGGGCTGCCGAAATCTGTTGGTAAAACATTGGCAACAGCAGTTTAACAAGTATGGAAACTTTTCCAAATATAATCTAAGAACAGACAAGGTTAATAAATTATTATTATTATTATTGACTTTCGATATAGCACACCTTCAAGGTAATCTACTCAGAAGCGCTCCCAGTTCAACAACGGCTAAATAAGGCAGTTTTTAAGTGAGAAAGAAACATATTGGTGTGATCTCTAGGCACAAGACGGAGTACAACAGGGAGCCTATTCCAGGTTCTAGGGACAGCCACTGAGAAAGAGCGCCACTGCATTACAGCAGTTTGAAAACGAGAAGTCAAGAGTTCAGCTTGATCAGCCGATTGGAGGTCAGATCGAATATGCAAGGCAATACCAGAGCCAACTTATATCAAGGCTACTTTCTGCTACATCATAGTAGTCCAATAAGCAATTCTTAACTAACCGATTGATATGATGTTGTCGATCTTTTCGCAAATGAACCGCGCCTGGTTGTTGAGCTTCAACGACTCTGCCGCCAGCATTCCCTCGAGATAGTCTTTGCGCTTCTGATAGAATTCCATTCGCAGCGTGTAGAACTCACGAAGCATCTCCTCAACGTTCGTGTATCGCTTGATGCAACCGGCAGAGTCGAACAGCACCTGTAACGTATGTGTGTAGGTATGAATGTATGTATGTGTGAATGCATGTATGAATGTATGTATGTAAGTATGTACATATGTAGGTTGTACATATAGTTGAACAGCACCTGAGTTGCAAAATGCCAAAAAATTATTCGTTAATTTCTTCAACCCTACTTTTATCCCGTTTTGCTGAGATTTGGCTGTAACGCACTAAAAGACAATTTTTTTATAGCGCCCCTTCACTCTCTCGCTACTCAGAGGCGCTCCCGATTACAGCACAAAAACAGCGTTGAAGTCTCACGTCAAACCACATGAGTAATTGCGAGTGAAGGATCCACCTCAAGGTCCTGTAGGCGGCGGCTTGAGGTGGATTCGAACCTGGAACCCTCCGGTTTAAAGGCACCGAACCCGACAATACACCACCATGCCCCACATAAATTCATTCATTCAATGCATTTATATAGCGCCTTTTCAAGGGGGCTACTCAGAGGCGCTCCCAATTCAGCGCGGCCAAATAAAACTGTCTTAAGATGAGAGAGGAAAAGGAAAGCCTGAGGCCACATAGCTATCTAACCTACCATGGACCCGGATGAAATTGTAGTCTGCAGTTTGAAGACGGTGTGCAGGCCGGTGGACTCGGCTTTTGACAGACACTCCGGTGTCATCTTTACAATGAATCGAACGGTTGTGTCGGTGTGATACTCCTTATAATCTCTGCACAACAAAAGTCATAACACCAAACTTTACTCAAAACATAACACCAAACTTCACTCACATGCCACAAGAAATGGTCAGCAAGCCGTCTGCAAGATAGAAGTCCATAATGATAGAATGCAATCACAAATGTATCCTACATCTGGTTAATTATATAGCACCTTTTCCTTTGAACCTCACAAAGCCTGTATTATACCAAACAACAGTACAGAACAATAGACAAACATACAGTACAAAGGATTAGATAAACTGGTGGGGCAGGGAGATGGCTGAATGGACTCCGCTGGCATGAAGTTCTATACCCGCTATCCTCTAAAATGCACTACGTAAAGGCCACAGACATCATGGGCCGCGCTAGTATAGCGGCAGGTTCGAATCTATTTCAATCCGGAGCGTAGAGACCTTGAGCAAGTCCTTCACTCACAATTGCTTGTGTGCTTCGGCGTGAAACTCAATGCAGCGCCCGCGCTTTAGCCAGGAGCACCACTGAGTAGAAAGCTTGAAGAGGTGCTATAACAAATGCGAGATATAAATAAATAAATAAAATAAATAAATAAATAACTGGTAAGCGGATTCTTAACGATCGAGATAAGATGCGAAGAAATCTATTAGCCCTTTGACTGACCACCGCGTTTTAAAGCGCGCTTTCCTATGCAGTTGTATACATACATACATGCATAGATACATGCATACACACATACATATATATATATATATATACATATATACATACATACACGCACATACACAGATACATACAGACACACATACATGCACACATACATATATACATACATATATACATACATGCGTACATACAAAAAATAGCGCAAGTCAAAGGGTTAAAGATGGTCGCTCACGTGATGGTAGGAGGGACCTTGTCCGTTCCTTGGAGCATCGGTTCGAGCACCGACTCCTTGTAGTTCTGCGTCCACACACGGATCGGCAGTTCCGTTATTTCGATCGTCTGGCTGTCGATGACGGAAACCTCGCCACTGACGACCCACCGAGTCTCGTCGATCTGCTCGATCTGACCCTTGAAGTTCTTGAACGATGGCAGCTACAACAGACACATCAAATAAATCTTTGAACGCACAATCCATGAAATGCACAAACCATTGAATGCACAAACCTTTGAACGCACAAACCTTTAAACACACAAACCTTTAAACACACAAACCTTTGAATGCACAAACCTTAGAACGCACAAACCTTTAAACGCACAAACCATTGAATGCACAAACCATTGAATGCACAAACCATTAAACGCACAAACCTTTAAACGCACAAACCATTGAATGCACAAACCTTTAAATGCACAAACCTGTAAACGCACAAACTATTAAACGCACAAACCACTTAACGAACAAATATTCAAACCCACAAACCCACAAACCACTGAACGTACAAACCTCTAAAAACACAAACCTCTAAACGCACAAACCACTGAATGAACAACCCTCTAACGCACAAACCACTGAACACACAAACATTTAAATGCACAAACCATTGAACTCAAACACTTTCAACAGGGTGTGGTGATGGTTGAATGCCAACATGCTGTCACGAAGAGATCAGAAAGTTACGTGTTCTAAAATCGCTAGCCCTGTAAGGTTTGATTCTATTCTCTAGGATTGGGTGACAATGCGTACAAATGCATAATTTAAACAACAACAATTAACTTATCATAAAAACAACTTTAAAAATTTCATCTGACCACCGTACGTACCATCGGAAGTGGTTCTCGACCATCGATAAGCAGTTGAATGTTGTTGACGATTTCTCGAATGTCGTAGTTGGGAATCCTCGTGCTCCACCCCGTTCCGATTCCGTCGGCTCCGTTGATGAGCACCATGGGTACAATCGGGACGTAGTATTCGGGTTCGATTTTCAGGTTGTCGTCCCTCAGGTGGTGCAGGAGGGCGTCGTCGTGAGGGTTGAAGATGTGCCTCGCGAGGGTGCTAAAGACAAGCAGGGCTACATTACAGCATTACATTACAGCAGAGGTTCTTAAATCATGAATCAATGATGGGTAAATGAAATTACTTATACAGCACACTCAAGAAATCGAAATTTACTTTGCAGCCTCTCCAGATTCCTATTCGAAAGTGCTTGGTATATGTTAGCAGTGCGCTGAGCTCCTAATGCAAATTTTGTATGTATGTTCACTTGTTATAGCGCCCCATCGAGGTTATAGCGCCCCATCGAGGCCCTGCTCAGAGGCGCTCCCATCTGCAGCGCGGACACTGTATATGAGTTTCATGCCGAAACGCTGAGCAATTGCGAGTGAAGGACTTGCCCAAGGTCCCTACGAAGCAGCTTGAGGCAGATTCGAACCTGCAACGCTCTGGCTGCAAGGCAACGAACATACTCACTACACCACCGGGTCTCAATTAGTGTGGGTTTAAGTTTGAAAGAGTGGACTACTTCTAACGTTTACATGAACATCTGAACAATGAACATGTTGTTCAGCAAATTTAGTCAGGAAACAGTCTATCACAGGCATAGTTTCTCGCAATACCTGAGCATTGTGAAGATGTAACGGGGGCTAGCTGATACCTGAGCATTGTGAAGATGTAACGGGGGCTAGCGGCATCCTTTCCACCGTTGAGTCTCGTACCAAACTGACCGATTGGCTGCAGCAGGTTGAGATTGTTGCTTCCGACGAAGTTCTGCGCCAAATTGATGATCGTTGCCATAAGCGATTGCTGCAACGGAAACAACGAGAAGATTCATCTAACAACGTTGTTGATGAAACATATAAACACTGCAACTAAAACATTGCAAAAACATTGAACACTGTAACTAAAAATCTAGTTAGGTATCGATATATCAATGTCATCCCCCCTTACGCTCTGTGAAAAAAAGGGTGTGTTCACTGCAGATATGCAGTTGAGCCTTTGCCGTCACAGGACCAGCAGTCTGGAATGGACTCCCTTTAGACATGTGCCTGCCCCTGGGAAACCATCTGAAATCTTCCTCACTAAGCCTAAAACTGTTATAAATTTATGGAAGTGCTGGCATTAGATTATGTGCACCTATAAGGTAGGTTCCGTGGAGAGGTGCTATATAAATTCACAAATGAATGAATGGATGAATGCATGAAAACAGAGTTAGAATTGGTCCTGGTCAAAAACCTCCTGGTTAAAGCCTAGAGTTCAACCAGAAGAAAATGTCGGTCACAGATCACATTTTAAATGACGGAAGACATAAAACTAACGACATTTTAAATTTAACGAGTGCTATTATGCATTGCCATTAACGCCATCAAAATTTTTTACCACACACACATATAGTCAGGGCTGAAAGTGAGCCGGGTCTGTCCGGGTCTCAGACCCGGCATTCATTCTTTGACACTTGAATAAATACTGATAAAAAGCAGCCTTTGGCCTAAAGAGACCCGGCAACTTTTTCAAACCACTTTCAGCCCTGCATATAGTCACCAATAAGAAAACTATACAGACAGTCGAGTGACAACCAAGAGGACAATCTGATACAACGGTAGCACAATGTACAGCTGTAAGATCAGTAACATTAATAAATTTACAGAGTACCATTGCATTTCTATAGAGAATGTCAATTTAAACAGAGCCGACACAATGTGGATGGAGTGGTAACTGACCTCTCCGTGATGGTAGGCAGACAGTTCAGCAACCGAACCGGCCAGCTGCGCCACTTTCAGCTCCTTAACAAGGTTTCGTTTGATGCACGTAAATATGACCTTACGCTGTCCGGGTTTAAATCCTGTTGAAAACAAAACGTTTTCTCTGCAACATCATCGTTTCATTATTCCCTATTGAAGCAATGCAAAATCATCGGCAGTTACGTCAGAAAACTGAGCTAAGGCAATCTGAAATGACATCGTGTTTGCTCCTAATTTTGTCACAGCAGCAAACTTAGCATGAGAAGTTTCCCCGTTAAAACCTGGATTAATCAGCAGCAAACTATTGCTGTTCCAGTAGCAATAGCAGCATATTTGAACAACATCCATAATAGTGCTACCGTTAAAAACAGCTCGTACTTGTCCCATATCTCCTATCCGTATTTCTCTCTTACTTGCCAGATTATCACATCAAATTTGCATAGAACTACTTCTAGTTTTGTCCAAAATAAAAGAGCATCGATTAAACTGATGATGGATTTGATTAAAACACAATTCATTTAGCGAAAGAACGGCAGATCATACCATCGACAAGCGAAGGAATGGATCTCTCGTTGTCCATGTTGCTGTAGAGAATCAACTCACGATTCACAAACTCGTTATACGTTATCGACCTCGTGTCCTTTCCGTACAGGTATAACTACAACAGCGAACATCAGACAATTGAAACTATCATAAAATTCTAATAAATAAAGATATATAAACCAAGTCCGAATGGTATACCAGTTGTCTTTAACTGCCAGAACAGCCTGCCCTTAATGTTTCATTAAGGATAGCAGATAGCACCTGTAAGGCATTTAATTCATTCATGAAGCATGCCATCCTGGGGTGTTGCATGTATGTCAAAAATTCTTCTCCACCGGTTACAGTCTTCTGCCAAGTCCACTGGCCTCAGAGACGTCAATGTGCAAGGCACTGAAAAGCTTTTACAGTTTAAACTGCACTTTCAGATAAGCAACTCATACAATGACTACCACATTCTCTGAAATAACAACTTTAATTCGAAACACGAGTTTAGACATCAAAATGCTTAAAAATCCACAATCTGAAACTGCCTAGCACCCTGTTAGAGTTAAACAACTGCTGGGAAAGTTCTACAATCGGCAATTTATCTTTTTACGTTACATGAAATTGTTAAAGGGGGAATGAAGGGTGCCAACCTCTGAGAGTCCGATCTGAGCGCGTCTCTTTCGCTCCTCCATCCAATTGCTCAGCCACTCCTTTCGCTCCTCAATCTTCTTCTTGCTGAACGCCTACAACACAACGACACACTCTTAAACAACACTCTCAGACAATAGAACACTTCCTCAGACAATAGAACAAAACTCTCAGACAAAAGAACATTCTCAGACAACAGAATAAAATTCTCATACAACGAAACATTCTCTGACAACAGAACATTCTCATACAACGGAACATTCTCTGACAACAGAACATTCTCTGACAACAGAACATTCTCTGACAACAGAACATTCTCTGACAACATAACATTCTCTGACAACATAACATTCTCTGACAACAGAATAACATTCTCATACAACGGATAACACTGTCAGACAAAGAAACAACACTCTCAGAAAAATCATCAATTCTTAGAAAACCACTTCACACAACCACACAAAAATCTTCCGAAAACCCACATGCCACGTTTGAACAGCTCCATTTAAACACTCATATAAAATTATACATCTATAAACAAAATACACAGCAAATCAATCAAATCCTGTATCCAGAGCTTGAATTGTCCTGCATCACATCAAATACACAATTGAAATGGATGGTTTTAAGACTGAGTTGCTCCATGCCTTGCTGTCCACTTTAAAAAATGCAAAGCCAATTGCAAAAAAGACAAAAGCCGGTGCCTACCAGAACAATGGCCGCATCGTCGTCTGGGCCGGTGTAGCGGAATGGAATGCGGTGGCGGTTCATGTCACAAAAGTATTCTTTCGCCTCCTTCGCGGTGGAGGTACCCAAACCTAAAGGTGTTCAGAAACACACGCAAAAAGAACAGAACAATCAGAAGACTCAAACAAATGCACAAACATTCATTCATTCACAAAATTTATATAGTGCCCCTTCAAGAAACCTACTCAGAGGCACTCCCAACCCAGCCACAGAAAAAGGTTTTGAGCAACTGGTAGAAAGCAGGCAGATTATTCCAAGGTAGTAAGCTCAGCAAATTTCTGATCAAACCGGCTGTAAACGAACCTAAATAAGTCAATCACGTTATCACTCTATCATTCAATCAAGTGAGGTTGAAGCCACATGCAGCCATCTCAACGTGTTGACAAAGTTAATAAAGAGTCGTAAAATTCCATGTTCAGACATTGTTTCAGAGTGAAACTCCAATCCGCAACCAGAATCAGGGCAGCAAATCAATCAATCAATCAAAAATTTATAGAGTGCCCATTCAAGACACCTACTCAGAGGCGCTCCCAGCCGAGATTAAGCGAAAAACGATGCCCTACAACTTAGATCAATAATTATCTCCTTCGGTGTCTGTGAAAATTATAAAAGAATTTAGGACATACAACCTGAACAAAGGAGGACATCGAACAACTGAGAAATGGAAGAACTTCCATGAATGCACGTAGAGCAGTCTAGGCAAGATGCAAAGTCAATATCTCCAGAGGTAAAAAAATAAAACCTTTGTAGTATTTGACTTTCCATGTGTGCCAGTTGTCCGTGTTGGTCTTCCACTCCTCAAACTCCGGTAAACTGTAGAACGATTTCTCCTGCTTGCTTTTCGACACCTAACAAAACAAATCCATTCGTACATTGGTTACAACTTCCTTAACCCTTTAATGCTGGAGGGTACAGAATTTCCCATACCATTTACTACCATCTCGGCATTAAAGGGTTAAATAGCAGTCGCTTGATAATTAATTGGTCAGCTCTCTGGCGCCATTGTCCTAGAATATTATTTACAGGGGTCATGACAATGGTCGTTACCTTGACGATGGGAGTGATGAATTCCTCCACGAAGTTGTGCTTAAGAAGGTTCGGCCAATTGTGGTGGATAAAGTTGATAAGCAGTCCTTTGATATGCGAACCGTCTTGATCTTGATCCGTCATGATCATGAGACGACCGTAACGGAGCGCCATCAGCGAGTCCCTCGTCTCGTATTTATTCTTGTACTGCAGACCGATGATCTTTATGATCGCGTTTATCTCCGCGTTCTCCATGATCTGAAAAAAGCAAATGTCGGCACGTCAAAACAAAGTGGGGTAGTGGTGGTGTCGTTGCCTTGGAGCTGGAAGGTTTGAGGTTCGAATTCACCTCGCCGTGTAAGGACCTTGGGCAAGTCCTTCACTCACAATTGTTCAGCGCTTCGGCGCGAAACTCCGATGCAGTGTCCGCTCTGTATTCGGGAGCGACTCTGAGTAGGAAGAGCTTGAAGGGGTGCAATAACAAATGCACATACAAACGTTGTCCATCGCAAAACAGCAATTTATAATTTTTATCTCGCATTTATAAAGCACTGCACCACCATTTTGAATATCATAATAATCGTATACTTTATCAAGACAACGCGCACAAGAAACATCGGTTTCTCGCACGTTTTTACCTGTGAGAAAGTCATGTGTAGCAAGTTTTTTTGATGTTCTAAAAGCCTTAATTTATACGCATGCTCACAGAATCAAAGATGAAAAACTGAGAATTCAGTGGTGTAACTTTCCAAATTTAATTTTGAACTTGACCCTTGCCTGTTTATGGGTGGCCTCCCTCACATTCAACACCTTTCCCCTAAGGGGAAACACCCCGTAGCGGTCACGGCCGACGACCCCCAGCCCGGCCACGGCCAGCGTCTTGGCTGAGTCTCCCTCTGTGAGGATGAGCGTGCAGTCGATCGAATGCTTTGTTCCGGCGTCGTTTGCGTCGTCCAGCTTCGGGATTCCGCGCAGTTTCGATCGTTTCGTTCCGGAGCATTTCTGGTTGAGCTGGGCCTGCTGTTTGAAGTGCATCCAGCTCTGGATCGCCTCAACAATGCCACACTTGCTCGCCTGTGGCAAAAGACACGAAATTTAACGAAGTCAATAACAGTTCTTAAAATGTGCTATATAAATGACCATAAACACATCCATGCAGCATGAAGTGGGAAATATATATAAAAGATATATTTATTCATTCATACATTCATTCATTCTATGGATTTATATAACATCCTTTCAAGAAAACTACTCACAGGCGCTCCCAGCCCAACCACAACGAAAGAAAAAGACTTGAGAGATTTATGAAACAAAGTTTGACTGGTTAGATGTAATAAATGACGTATATAATTTTATTATAATATAATATTAATTTATACAATTTGCCTGCTTTCTACAAGTTTCTTAAGACCCATCTTTTTAGCCGTGGCCGAGCTGGGAGCGCCTCTGAGTAGGCTTCTTGAAGGGGTGCCATATAAGTTTTCTGAATGAATGAATAATCAAATGAGAAGAGACTGGTCAAATAAGAAAAAGAGATGTAAGCACATCATTATTTGACAATTTGCCATTATTAGACATAGATCTGCAAAAAAATTAATTAGACAGTGTAGAACATTACGGCGGAAACACAGACACGCTTAATCCGATTGAACCGTCGAAGTTACCGTGTTGATGAACTTTTCGGTCAGAGTACATTTCGATCCGAAGCTCTTGTGCTGCAGCGTCATGTTCTCCTTCGTCTGACTATCGAACGTCGGATTCTCGATCAGCGCGTTTACAAAGATCCAGATGTGACTCTTAACCTGTAGCCAAACACAATGAAAATCAACGGATTAGTACCCTATATATTTTCTTTGTTTGTTTGTATGCGCACTTGTTATAGCGCCTCTTCCAGCTCTCAACCGTTACTCAGAGGTGCTCCCGACTACAGCGCGGACACTGCATCGGAGTTTCACGCCAAAGCACTGAGAGTGAAGGACTTGCCCAAGTTCCCTACGCGGCGACTTGAAGTGTATTCGAACCTTCCAGCTTCAAGGCAATGACGCCACCACTACACCACAGCGCCCCACGCATACAACACACAAGTTATACAAAGTTTTACAAACCACACACCCTACCTGCATCTTATACTCGTGAGCGATTTATACAAATTATTTCTTGCACAGCCAAGACAGCAATTTCTATGGCACCGCAAGCAACACAGCACATGCCACAACAAGGGCGTCTCGACAAACATATAAGCACGCAATCAGTCAGTCAACAGAGGCAAACAGAAATACAGTCACTAACATGTTGGTCATGTTTTCTGGAATTCAAACCCTGAAGAATCATGTAAGATTCGCTAGGATGAATCATGTGAACTGTAAGATTCACTGACTGTGAGTCGAAACCAACAAATAATTCCCCTTACCCTTGTGCAAGGAAAGCGCGAGTTAGAGAATCATAAATAACCCACGAGTGAGGTAAAGCGGAACAGACAATGGCATGAGTTTACCTGGAACGGCTTGACAGGCAATGGCATGAGTTTACCTGGCACGGCTTAACCCTTCAATGCCAAGATGGTAGTAAATGGTATGGAAAATCCTACAGAGTTAATAGACAATGTCATGAGTTTACCTGGAATGGTTTAATGGACATTCCTCCTTTCTTCTCTTTCTTCTTGATGACGTCGATTATGTTCGTAACAATCTGATCCGTAACGTAGTCAACGTGTCGACCACCCTGCCAAACAATAAAATCCATTCAGTACCGCAGCCAACCGATGGGTAGCAATACTGGCACCATAATCGAAAGTTTTTCCTTGATCTAATATTAGCATTAAATGTCAATCCAACTAAAGAACACTAATTCACATACTCATTCATTCATTACACAAATTTATATTGCACCACGTAGAGAAGTCTATTCGTAGGTGCTCACAGTCCCATCACAGTGAAACAAAAAGGTTTTAAGGAGACTGTAAAACACTGATGAGTCCTGGGCAACAGGCGGGACACTATTCCAGACAGATGGGACCTATAGATAAGTTCTGGATTGTACATACATACAAACAAACGTGCATGCATAAATACACACACACACAATATCTGAAAGAACTGTTTACTTTGACACAGCATGTAGAGACTTGTAAGCTTTTACAAACCAATAACACAGCTTATACCGCAAACTAATGAACAAGTTTCCAAGTGATTAAACAAAACATTAAGCAACATTTAGGAGGCAATATGAAAACAATAGACAGCCACCATTTGATTACCTTGGTGGTCATGGCAATGCTAAAGCTACCTTGGTCGTGGCAATGTTAAAGCCACCATTTGTTTACCTTAGTAACTAATGGCAATGTTAAAGCTACCATTTGTTTACCTTGGTCGTGGCAATGCTGTTTACAAACGACACCTGCTGGAACCCCTTCTCGCTCATCGTCACGGCGATCTCCCACCTGTCGTTGACGACTTCATGGACGATCTTCAACGGTTGGTTCATTTCGTCGCACCTGTCCTTCGTGTAGAGTTCCACGTATTCACGGAAGTTTTTGATCTGAAACAGAATACGAGAATACAATCACGTGCTCCTCTTTTTAATGCATACCAGGCATTTCACAGCACCTGTATCTGATTGAAAAAGCATTTTACAACCACTGGTGACTAAACAATAGTAAACATTTTCATGCCACATGTGATCACGTCGTTAAATACATAGAAAGCACCACACAGTGAAACTTATCAAAGGACCACACACGTGCCCACATCATGAACACACATCAAAAGAGCTCTTCGTGTAAGCTCACATCGTCAAATGCATCACAAAAGCACCTCACATCACGGACGCACCTCACGTGTGCTGATGTGCATAAAAAGCACCTCATACGTGCTCACATTGCATGATTGCAAACACACATAAAAAAGCACCTCTCACACATGTGCTCAAATTGCAAACACACGTCAAAAGCATCTCATATGCGTTCGAAGCAACTAACATGTGCTAACATATGCTCACATCAAGAACACACATCACACATGTGCCTACACCATAAATAAACTCTTATCCAAGTGCATTCCAAAGCACCTGATAAGTCTTCCCACCAACAACACATTAGAAAGCACTACATGCATTAAACCGAACCAACACAAGTGTGTACCAACCGCGAGACGCTTTCCGTTCAAGAATACTTTGACCGACTTAGACGACGCGACGACGTCGTACGCTCTTCGTGTGAACAGATCGACGATATCTTTGTCGAGCGTCTCCATCTGGAATTTCGACAGGTCCGGGTGGAAGGTGATGCAAGTGTAATCCTCTCCTTTGTTCTGCCCTATCTTCGGCTCACTCGCCTTTGTCATGTTATCGGTCCACACCTGACAGAAGAAGAACACAATCACGTTAGATTCCTTCATGCGCTCATGTTTGTGGGGCGTGCTGGTGTAGTGGGTATGTTCGTTGCCTTGCAGCCGGAGGGTTGCAGGTTCGAATCCACCTCAAGCCGCCTCGTAGCAGGGCTATTTTTAAGAAATTTTTAGAACTGCACAACCCCTTCTTTCCATTCCCATCGTCCATGGCAAATTACTTCCAAATTTTTTGGAAGACAATGATCTTTTTGCTAGTTTTAACTGTACATAAGTGCTTCTACAACTGCACAAATCCATTTAGAACTGCACATTTTGTGTACAACTGCACGTTGAAAAAAGCCCTTGCCTCGTAGAGACCTTGGGCAAATCCTTCACTTGCAATTGCTCAGCGCTTTGGCGTGCAACTAGGATTCAGTGTCCGCACTGTAGTCGGGAGCGCTTCTGAGTAATAATCTTGGAGGGGTGCTGTATAGCAAGTGCACATACAAACATGTGTTGGAGTCTGGCCCCGCACGCTGCATATTCTCAGAACGTCGAAAAATATATAACAGTTCACAATTCAAATCACTATTACACAGCTTGAACTTCTTGTTTTCGGCCCATTGCTAACGTTGGCGCACAGCTACAATGCTACATAAAGAGCTTTTAACTCATTGTTTAAATATGTACAATATTGGGATGGTCCCGATTTAAAATAATTTACTGATTAGTCTGTAAAATTTAACTTCGATTAAGTACGATTAATTTGGTACCCGTTACATAAAATGGTAAAACTGCTCAACATGTAACACAGACGCATTTGTTTCTAGAATTTAACAACCACCCAAAAGGATCCAGGGTCCAGAATTCCTATAAAAGCGAGCGCAAGCAGCAAAACACGGGCTTTCAATAATAGGCAGTACACAGTACTGGCAGAATCAGCCAAATTATGCGAAAATTAGAGCCGAGCGATGCAACGTACTTGTCGGAAGGCCTTGTGGTACTCGTTGGACTGTGTCTCAACAACAAATTTCGTGCTAAAGATGTTGCACAGCTTGGCACCGTAACCGTTTCGTCCACCTTGCAACACAGACAACAGCAACATGAGCAACAGTTTTTAAAAACCAGCAACATGAGCCACAACAAATGTCAACACAACTTCTGATTACTACTAGGGATTCTGCAGAAAATTTAATGAACATTAAAGACAACTCCATTCTGCAAGTAGTTGCCTTGGAGAGGCGCTATATAAATTCTCTAAATGAAACCCAGCTAACTCCCATGTAGGCTTCCTAACCCTTTAATGCCGGAGGGTATACGATTTAGCATACCATTTACTACCATCTCGGCATTAAAGGGTTAAACTGCACCACATACATATTCAAACCCATGTTGCAATGGCACTTGCAACCAAAGACAACAACACTTATCTGCCAAAGTACCTACAATATATACTTAAATGGCACCACATTTTTACCTGACTTTTAGTACTTTTTAATACTTTAATGCCCACCATGTACTAAAACACATGGAAAGCTAATCCCTTTCATCAATAAAGGGTTAAACTCCCCACAGTGGCCAGAAGCATCTGGAATATCATTCCATACCAGTGACTTTCTTCTCCGTGTCGTCGTAGTTGCTGGACGTCAGCAAATGTCCGAAGATCAACGACGGGACATACATCTTCTCCGTTTTATGCTCAACCACGGGAATACCTTTCCCATTATTCCAGATCTTGATCTTATTCGTCTCTCTATTGAACAGAAAGAAATCAGTACATTAGCATCTTCATTTAAAACTTATTCTTCTACATGTATAGTAAATTAAGTACTGAACCTAGAAACACAGCACACAGTCAAAGATAATTTCAGCATTCTAAACCCCAACACAAGGCTTCTTTTAAAAAGATTTGTTCACTGCACAACCCCTATCCAGGGGCGGATATAGAAATTTTCGAAGGGGGGAAGGCAAAATTTTCAGTGATCTTCGCCAAAAAAATCTGATGGCCTTTTTTAGTCATCCGGCCGAAATGTCAGAAAAATGTACCTTTTTGGAGTTGTTTGGTCGTAATCTCTTTGTATTATAAAAACAAATGGGGGGCCTCGCCCATGCAATTTTTAGATGTGGGGGGGGCATGGCCGGATTGGCCCCCTGGATCCGCCCCTGCCCCATCTTCTCCCTTCCCATCCTCCACGATAAATTATTCACATTCAGATGACAATTAACAATTTTAACCAAACAAAACTGTTTTTAGAGCTGCACAGATCCAATTAGAACTGCACTTTTTTTGCAGAACCGCACACTAAGAAAACCCTGCTGCAATAAAATTAATTGTCATATAACCACAATTGTTTTATTTTATTTACTACTATTATTGATCCACTCAATGGATATATAAAAAAAACAATTTAGTGCAAACATTAGGCAAACATAGAAAAGAACGTTAGATTCCGATAACCAACATAAAATGGCGAATCACTTACGGCTCAATGTCTATCTTGATGGTGTTCATGAACTTTGGGTCCCTTTGCTTGTTGTCGGCAGCGTTCACTGAAACACAGAGACAGATTCAGTTGGCAATTCACTGTATTTCTATCCATCTATCAAATTTATATAGCGCTCCTGCATGATCATGTAACAGTTCAAGTGCACTAAAGGGTAAACCAAAAAGGAACTATCGCTCTGCTAGGAGGTTTGCCCCTTCCCCCATTCATAGAGGCGCTCCCGACTGAGGCAAGGCCAAATGGACAGTCATGATTAGTTTTAAAAAGATCTAGACAGGTCTTGCAGGAGATAATGCCGGTCAGAAAAAGATTATATTGGCACAACATTTATATATTGACAACTGACCCGTCATGCCGGTCCCATCCAGTCCCCAAAGATGGTATTATGCAGAAACCCTGAGCACTATCAACCTACATCTACTTTCTGTGGTTATTCACCTGGTCACCTGGTGCCGTCAGCTTCTGCAGCTCTGGCGATATCCCTGATGTATCCTCTCCAGTTGATCCTCTCCCTAGTCGCCTCTCTTAGCTCCTCCAGTCTCATGCCAGACTTTTCCTGTACCTCATCCAACCATTTCTTCCTTGGCCTTCCACAGCTTCTCCTTCCCTCACCGCATGCCGTCATCAGCTCCTTTTCCAAACCATTAGATCTCATCACATGGCCGAAGTAGCTCAGTTTCCTCCAAGTTGCTGTTTGCTGCAGTGTCTCCTCCCTCTCTATTCCGAGCTCCACGCGCACCGATTCGTTAGTTCTCTTCTCCGTCCATGAAATCCTTAGCATCTTTCTCCAAATCCACATCTCACATGCATTGATTTTCTTTTCCATATCCCGTGTCTTTGTCCATGTCTCGCATCCATATAGGACCACTGGGAAGATCAGTGCTTTTACCAGTCTTTTCTTTGTTTCCCTGCTCACGTATTTATCCTTCCAAATCTTTTCCAGACCGTTCATTGCCGTTTTCCCCATTGTTACCCTCCTCCTTATTTCCATATCACTTCTTCCCTCCTTCTCTATCATAGATCCCAGGAATGTGAAGCTCGATACTACCTCTATCGTTTCTCCATCCACCTCAAAGTTTTCCCATGTTGCAGTTGTCATAACCTTTGTTTTCTTTACATTGAAGTATAGTCCCGCCTTTTCGCTTTCCTTCCTGACTCTTCTTATTAACTCTGCGGAGTGGCCGGAGGACTGGAAAAGGTCCGTGTTCATACCAATATTCAAGAAAGGAGACGCGAGAGAGTGTGAAAATTATCGAACGATAGCGATGATATCGCACACGAGCAAAATACTCCTCAAAATAATACACAAAAGAATGGAGAAGACAATCGAAAGGGAATTACCAGCCAACCAAGCGGGATTCAGGAAGGCGCGAGGAACGCGCGATCACATCGCCAATATAAGGTGGATTATGGAGAGACAGAGGGAATACGGTCAACAGGTGCATATGTGTTTTATAGACTACAGCAAAGCGTTTGATTGCATAGACCATACGTTACTGTGGAAGACATTGATTGAGATGGGAATACCGCTACATCTGGTAAAACTACTAAAAGGTCTTTATGTGGATCAAGAGGCGGTGATAAGAACTGAATATGGAGATACGAGTAAATTTAAAATAAGGAAAGGAGTGAGGCAGGGGTGCATTTTGTCCCCTTTCCTGTTCAATCTGTATGCCGAGAGAATTATGAGGAGAGCTGGATTGGAGGAGGCAACAGAGGGGGTAAGGATAGCGGGAAAAACACTGAATAATCTGAGGTACGCCGATGATACGACATTATTGGCGGGTAAGAGGGACGACCTAGTCGAGTTAATAAGAAGAGTCAGGAAGGAAAGCGAAAAGGCGGGACTATACTTCAATGTAAAGAAAACAAAGGTTATGACAACTGTGGTTATTACTGAAACATTTTTTATTAAACTCAAAACTGTCCTTTTTTGCCATGCTAGAGTCGGGAGCGCTTCTGGGTAGTCTCCCTTGAAGAAGCGCTATATAAATTCTTGAATGAATGTCGAGTGTGTGTGTGTGTGTGTGCATGACTTTATCTGTGCTACTGGAATAAGTTCAATCAAAGAAATTTGCAATTTCCAAGAGAGTCAATGGTACTACCACTGACCAAGGATTTCGTCGAATATTTTGTATAGTCCAGGAACGAACGTGATCTCACGTTGGACCATCTGCTCTGTCAGTTCATCGTAAACCCACATCAACTGAGGACACAACGAAGAAAAAAACATTGTGTCAGTTTACAAGTTACAGCACCAGAAAATAATTAGTCATCATGAAAAATGTTGTATATACAATTTTATTCTTAAAGAATATCTCTTTAATTTAAATATGGCATTATATATTAATGATGGAACAGCAATAAATAATTCAGATTTTGACATTCGCATACCTTAGTTCTAAGTAAAATAGCAAATTCTTTGCATGCACAATTGCAAACTGTTAAATAACAGTTACTGTGCAAATTGGCACAAACACAAGTGAACAAAAGAACAAGATTTAAAGTTAAAACATGAATAATGAAATTCATTATTGAGAAAAGCGATTTTTTTAAATTCATTCATTCACAGACAGACATATTTCTTTGAAAACTTGTGCCAATTGCTGGTCAATCAGTATATGAGCAGGGAAGCTTACTTATACACTGTGTCCGGAAAAAAAGGGACCCATTTTGTAAATATGAAAATAAATAGTAAACATTCATCGATTTTTACAATTCAAAAAACATTTTAATCCTGACATATTTATCTAATACTGGTGAAAATATAAAAGTTCCAGTCACACTGATGACGTCATAATGACGTCATTTGCACTAAAGTTCATATAGCCGGCCAGTCATGCATGGTTTCGGTTGGTATATTGGCTCTTGGTAAAACGGAAATCCATTTAATAGAACCAGGAGTGAAAATAAATGCAGCTTATTAAAGGGATTGTCTACTTTATAAAAAAAGTCGTGCCTGATATCCGGGAGTATTCGGAGCAATAGCCTACACATTTCAACAAAACGGTGCTTCAGCTCACTGAGTTCGTCAATATGTTTAACTGTTTAACTGAGGATTTCATTCCTCTTAATCTTTGGCCGCTAAACGACCGCCCGCTTAAATCCCGCTGATAATAAGATTTGGAGACTGATGGAGGAGAAGGTGTATGCTACAAGACAAGGACAAGAGACATTGAAGAACTCCGTGAGAGCGAATTGTTAATGCCTGCTGGGGAGGATTTTGATACGCTGGTTATCGATGCTGCTGTTGGCTATTAGCGCCACCGTTTTGAAGCTTACGTTGAGGCCAAAGGTGTACACTTTGATCATAAATTAATGCAGATATAAAAATTAACTTAAACTTACATTTATTTATGATAAACTACATCATAAAAATATTGAAATTGTGGATGATTTTGTGCATTTATCTCTTAAATTTGACTTTTTGTGCAAATGACGTCATAATGACGTCATTATTTGGACTGGAACTTTTATATTTTCACAATTGTTAGAGAAATATGTTAGGATAAAAACGGTTTTTGAATTGTGAAAATCGATTAATATTTACTATTTATTTTCATATTTACAAAATGGGTCCCTTTTTTTCCGGACACAGTGTATATATACACGTGGGGTTCAATTTTTTTTATTAGTTGCAATAGAGGGGTGGGGTCGAAAACATGATTTTTGCATGTATGTAATATTTGGATGGGCCGTTATTGACTATTAGAAACCTGTGTTAGTTTCTCCACAGATCCGATGTACGTGTCAGGACGTAACAAGATGTGTTCATGCTGCGTCTTCTTCTGGTAGATTCTTTCGACAGATAACTTCTTGTTTGACTTCTTCGCTGGCTCGCCTCCCGACAGCACTGCGTCAATATCCGGAAAGTTGGCCAGATCCTTTGACGCCATTGCGTTGTCTGCTGGACTTGTCTTCTTCTTTGCTATATTCTGAAACATGGCCTGCAAGAAAAGACATGCGAGACAATTGTGAGGCTTGTGATAATGACTGCAGCTCTTCGCCTTAGGTTAGGTATGTAGCCTGATCCATGGACAATCATAAATTGGTCTGTATTTGTCACAGCAAGAAAGGTTTCAATCTCTTCATGCCACATAATTTCATAACATGCTAATTCGTTTTGTTCCTCGAGTGACACAATTGAAATGCTCAATTACAACATACAAGACAAACTAGACTCCTTAATCCTGAGCTGTGGAATATTCTAAATACCGCTTCTCATCTGTTGTTACCCTATCCTAGATTTCTAATAAATTTATATCAGTCATATAATTATTTGTTTATCATGGTCAGGTCACGGTTGGCACCGGAATTACCAAAGCCTCCACAAAATTCACTGAGCTGCAGTTGGATCTCGTTTCGGATGCACCTTTTTTGGTCAGCTATTATACTGCTTCTGCGTCAGACCGTATAACCTAAAACTATTGTGCTTAGCATGCAGTGCCATCATTCATTAACACAGATTTTCTATCTTACAAATCAATTCTTTACCGTGTCCTTTAAAATTGCAATATACAGTTCAGATTGCCAAACTAAAACCAATATTCATCAATAAATCTACCTTTATCGGTCCGTCTGCTGAGGCCATTATTGGATGCAAATGTAAGCGGCGTAAGGTGCTCAACGGAAAAACCTTAAAACCATTAACACAACTGAGAGTGGAGTGCGTGTCTGTCAACGGCGCTGATTCTCCTAATGGAGGCGCGAAGACAGAGAGTCTGGATTGCGCAGATCACGATCGCCAAACTATGTGGTCCTTTTAAGATGAAAATTTGCGCGATACGTCGAAATCAGAAGTTTAAGCTCATGCTGAATTTACAAACACCGTCATTAATCAGAATTAAGTAAAGAAATTTGAGGGTAAAAATGCGCCGTATTCCACCCGGAAGTAGATTTATCGTCAACCAATCGGAATCGAGAATTCGAAATTTCACCCGGAAACAAAAGCACAACTTGAGCTGCATTTTTATAGCGTCTACGAAGCATAAATTATGAGCGGCTGAAATTTCTAAGCTGTTGAAGCATATTCGCAGAAGATCTTTATTCCCTCGCTGTATTCGTATATAAATGTAATACTATGGCATCCATGAGCCTTTCTTACATAAAAATTGCATGACAGTGAGCTGCTGATCATCCTTCTTGAACCTTGATGATGATTTGCAAATTGCAACCCCACCAGATGGTTTGATGCAGCCACAGTATAAATAATAATAATTATTGTTTGTTATCTATACAATGATGCAGCACAGACTTAAAAGTTATGAAGGAAGGCTTTTGGCTCCAGTGAAAGGTGTTGATTAGCAACATGGAAGAACAGAAAGAATAGAGGAGATCAAATCTAAACTTACAAGATAATCACTGGAAAGGAAGTGCGTAAAGTAAAACAGATTTTGTGTATTGTTGAAATTTTCATTCCTTCAGTGTCCTATTAGTAGCCTGCAGTCTTTTCACAACACGTAGAATGTGAATTGTTCTTAAACTGTCATTGATTTTTAGCCGCGTTTGACAGATTAACATCATTAACTGAATGCCTACGTGCATACATACATTACGCTTATGATACTAATTATAGCGCTACAAAAATGGTTTAGAGTGCTTAGTTGCAGCTGGTGCTCTTCAACATGGCGTCGTTTGTTTGTTGTCAGTTTCCTCGATTTGCTCGGCGTTTAAGTGATGCGAATATTTCCTTATAAATTATGGCTTTCATGCATCTTGCATCCGTCAGAAGAGTCTACCGTGTTGGTATTCTGAGTGGTTAGAATTCCGGTGGATATGATAAAGGCGAACTCGCAGGAGGTATGTATTGTCTTTTTGCCCTACGCAAGTACAGCATAATATTTTGCCTTTCTATCCACCCTCTTCTAGTTTTTAAGTCACAGTTACCCCGTAGTGTGATGTTCATTGTTGTGAGACATTCGTTATTTAAATCCACATGTTCAGTGTAGATTGCCTGATGTTGACGAGGAATGATAATGACAGTGCTGTGAGAGTTTAAACAATTGCAGTTATTGTTGCTATAGCCACAGGCAGAACCCGTATTTCACATGGGACCCGTCGTCAGGTCCTGATGACGGCTATTTAGCGGAGATGGGTACGACTAAATAATCTCCCCTGTGTTTGGTCTTTGATTCTGCCATGTTCATTGCTCCCAGTAGCATTAGTCCAAGGGTTTCATTTATTCATTTATTACAAGGATTTATATACAAGATACGATATAAGATTTAATAATCTTCCCACCGACGCTCTCTGATCACTCTCCTATCGACTTCTCTATCCCTCCTCTTCACCCTCAACCCATCCATGCTCTCCGATATTTTCGTGGATGGAAGTCTCTTGACCGCAGCGGTTTCAGTGAGGCTCTTCGTAACTCGCCTCTCTTCTCCTCTACCTCGCAACTTGATACGCAATCAACTTCTCAACTCTACGATCTCTACTCCTCTACAATCAGCAATATTCTTGACAAGATGCTTCCACTACGTGGTGCTAAGTTTCGTGTTCGACCGCTTGCTGTCTGGTTCGACCGAGATTGTCATCAACTGCGTCGTCGGACCCGCTGTCTTGAACGGCGTTTTCGACGCTCTAAAGATCCAGCCGATCGTCTCGTCTGGATCAATCAACTGCACTCCCTCTACCATCTCTATCGTCAGAAAGAGTCGACATATTGGGAGAATTTAGTAATCAGGAACTCTAAGAATCCTAAACGCCTCTGGTCCGCTATCTCTGGTCTACTTGGTCGATCCTCCCGTACAACTTCGACTCCTTCTTTCACAGCGGATGATTTCCTACACATGCTCACAAAGAAACTGGACGATCTTCGTGCTTCTACTGCCGATTTCATACCTCCTTCCTACACTACTACTGAGTCGGCTTTCAACGATTTTCGACCGATTCTTGAATCAGAACTACGTCATCTGCTCTCTACATCTAATTTAAAATCTTGTGAACTAGACCCTCTTCCCCCGTTTGTTATTGTAGATGTTCTTGATGACATTGTACCCTTCCTATTGTATTTATTTAATAGGTCTCTTTCAGAAGGTCACCTCCCAGCATCTGAGAAACGTGCTCTTGTATTTCCCTCTCTCAAGAAGCCAAACCTTGATCCTAGCTTGTGCCAAAATTATCGCCCTATTGCAAATCTTTCCTTTCTCTCTAAGACTTTAGAGCGTCTTGTTTCTTTGCAACTGCTCCCTTATCTTGAGCAATCGGGCCTTCTACCTCCCAGACAATCTGGTTTTAGAGCTCACCACTCGACTGAAACTGCTCTTCTTTCTCTTCTTTCTGACATATATTCTGCTATGGATAAATCACAGATTACTCTTCTGGCTCTTTTTGATGCATCTTCAGCATTTGATATGGTAGACCATGATATTCTACTGCATCGTCTTGAAACTTCTTTTGGTCTTAGCGGTCTTCCTCTTCTTTGGTTTCGTTCATATCTTACTGATCGTACCCAAATGGTTATACTAGATGATTCTCGCACCTCATGGGTTCCTGTTAAATTTGGAGTTCCTCAAGGATCCGTACTGGGTCCACTTCTTTATATCTTGTTTACAGCTGATATTCCTCTTCTCTTTGCTAAGCACTCAGCCTCTGGTCACCTTTATGCTGATGATGTTCAAACTTTTGTTCATGGCTTCTCTTACCAACAACTTGCTCTCTGTCAGTCTATTGAATCTCTTTCTGCTGATCTCAATTCTTGGATGTCATCAAATCGTCTGTCGCTTAACTCTTCCAAGACTCAGTTGATCTGGTTGGGCACTCGTCAACAGCTTAATAAGCTTGATTACGTTTTACTTGCCAAGCACTTTCCTCAATTTACTTTCGTGGCAAATGTCCGTGACCTTGGTGTTACTATTGACAATACTCTTTCCTTCTCTACACATATTGCTAATATTTCTCGGTCCAGCTTCTATCATCTACGTCGTTTACGTGCCATTCGGCGATCTCTCTCTTCGTCGATTTTTTCATCTATGGTCCATGCCTTCATCTGTTCCCGCATTGACTACTGTAACTCATTACTCATTGGGCTACCTAAACTCCGCCTTGCTCCTCTCCAATCGGTACTTAATGCATCTGCTCGCTTGATTGCTCGCCTCCCTCGTTTCTCTCACATTTCGGCTTTCATGACTGAACACCTTCACTGGCTTCCTCTGACTGCCCGGATTCAATATAAAATTCTTTTTCTCACCTATAAGATGTTTTTGGGTCTAGCGCCTCGCTACCTTTGTGATCTCATTAGGAAGCCTTTCTCAGCTACCGTTGGTCGTCCTCTCCGCTCTTTAGATCGTCATGATCTTCTTGTTCCACGATCTCGGACTGCCACAGCCCAACACCGCGCCTTTGCCTCTGTCTGCCCTTTACTGTGGAATGGCCTTCCTACTATTATTCGTGCTCAAATTTTATCTGGAGGCTTTACTTTTTCTGCCAGATGTCTCAAGACTTTTCTTTTTCCAGGAGTGCTTCGCACTGGGAGCGCCTCTGATTAGTTTGTGCTGTGAGAGGCGCTTTATAAATCCAAAAATAGAATAGAATAGAATATAGCGCCCTTTCAATGTTGCTACTTGGGAGCGCTCTTAACCCAACCTCAGCTAAAGAGGACAGTTTTAAGATTGCGATAGAATGTATCAGAGAGGGCACTTGGCAGCAGGCGCTGGTATGGAGGCAGCCGATTCTAGACCACAGGGCCAGCAACTGACAAAGTGCATCACTGTCAGATAGAAGTATGCTCATAGGGGACAAGAAGTCCACCCTGTGCAGACTAGCGGAGAGTGGCAGAGAGGTTATGTCTTTCATGCATGCATAACTACATACACAGCACCACACACACGTAGCAATCGAATGGCTACACTTTGAACCATACAGTGCAGGAAATATTGCTTCATGTTCATGTCTAAAGTTAGCAGCCACCTACAAGCCGTTATTGTATTTGCAATATACTATTGAAAATTTATATAGAACCACTAAAAGAGCACAGATTAACAGCAACACTGAAAGTATGGAAAAAGAAGTGCTTGGATGCCCCTTGCCTTTCTAAAAGAAGTGCCGGTACCTGGACGCTCATTACCTTTCCAGGCTATGCTGGCATATATGTGGCAGGACGGCGTTCAGATTTTAAAGTAAGTGCATGGACGCCGTCCATGGCCGTCTAGCCACACTTTAAGCCCTACTTATCAGAGGCACTACCTGCACTAAACTGCATGAGATAAAATGTTGTAAGAATTAGTATAACTGTCATTTAGCAGACAATGCATGAGAGAATCATAAACTAGAAAGAGCCACCAAGATGAATTAAGTGGCATGGATGGGTGGATGGATGGATTGGTGGTGGGGCAGTGGGCTCGCACCTGGAATCCCCGATCGGCTTGTGATCAAAGATTGCCTCTGGAAGATGGCCAAGAAGGACATACCTACCTTTCGGCCTTACGATGATAGTATTCGTTGAGGACATGGAAAATGTATTCACGCGCCAACTAGTCTAGGAAAGGTCGGGGAAAGAGCATAGAGGTTAGTTGCGGCATAATTCCTTTGTAGGTGGGGGCCCAACTGGAAGGTTGATACCAGGTTGAGGTCAGTGGAAAGGTCATGTCTGATTATGCCCGGAAACTTTGCAGGGGGTTGCCCCACGCATTCACTCAAGGTGTGTGGCACAAAGGGAGACTTTGAGTTGACCGACGATGGCGACAGCGGTGCCCTTTGGGTCTTTGTGGGGACTTGGAATTAGCATATTATATCGCTGACTGAGGCTGGGTGGAAATGATATGCAGCATTAATATCCGTATCCTGTGTTGACCTTTTATGGCGGCGGCGGTGGCGGCTTCTCCTTAGTTCTGATTCTCACTCGTTCACCTTTCCTGTTTTGCCTGTGTGAGTGTTTGATGGTTAATTTGTGTGTGGACAGGCATGTATGTCTCTATGTATGTATGTATTGTATTGTATTGTATTGTATTGTATTGTATTTAAACATTTATAAAGCGCCTCTAGTAGGGTGAACCGTTCAGAGGCGCTCCCAGTGCGCAAGGCCCAGCGAGAAGAAACAGGTTTTGAGAAGAGACAAAGCAGAGGAGAGACTACCAGAAAGAAGTGTAGAGCGAACAGAAGGAGAAAGAGCATTCCATGTATATTATATTTATATGTCTAATTGTATATACCAGGGATGTCAAAGAGCTGGCCCGCGGGCCATTTCTGGCCCGCCGACGATTTTTTTCTGGCCCGCGGAGCCTTTCCTAAAGATTACAAAATTTGAGAATAAAAGTTCAAATTTTGATATTTTACGGTCAGCGCCAAATACATGGAAGTTTTTTTTCTTAATGACGTCACTTTTGCTCAGACGCACACTCGCACAGCTCTTTGTAGACTGTGTGTATCTGTCATAATCTGTGCCTTCTGTGGTTTCCGGTTGGTTGACAAAATTATGAAAGTTACGAAACAGTTATAATATTTAAAATGTTGTCAAAATTTAATAAGAAACGAAAGAGGACATTAAATCAAGACCTTTTCGCGATATTTGGATGGATATGTATTTCTTTGGTGAATACAACAGTTATCCAGTAGGCCCATGTTTAATTTGTGAGGAAAACGATAGCGTTGTGAAGGGATAGGCCTACAAGACTTAAACTTAAAGTGATAATTTTTTTATTGCAAGCTTACTGGTAGACTGTGAGCCATTTATTTTATGACAATAACTAGATTTAATTACCTTAGGTTTAGACCAAAAGCTTTACGAGTTCTATGTCATGTCCACGACTGATAATGAAAATCAAAATTAAGATTTTATAAGCCTCCCTATTTGGCTGTTTTGTATGCTAAAAATTGCACCATTTGAGATTTACTTATACAAAAATTTTATGGGAATTGGCTGACCAAGCCTGGAGCTCCCTCTCAAATCACTATACCCAATTTTTCTCACGAGTTTCGACACCCTGGCCCGCCACTTGTTGGAAGATGTTCATTCTGGCCCGCCACTCAAAAAGGTTTGACACCCCTGGTATATACGCATGCAAACATAGGCTTATATATATTATGTATACATGCTTTTGTATTTTTTAATATATCTTTAAGTGTATGCATGTGTGTATGTTTGCTTGTGTATATATATATTGTGTATGAATTAATGTATATAATTATGCAATATGCATCCATGTATGTGAATACGAATGTATGTATATATATAATATATATATATATATTAATGCATGTATGTAAATGTGCAGTCTTGTATGTTTATAATTATGTGTACATGAATAAAATGCATGCATGTACTATGTAGTATGTATGCATGGCTGATGTATTTATGTATTGATGAAGGTATGAGTGTATGTAACATGTATGTATGCATGTATGTGTGCACTTGTGTATGTTTATGTATGAACTACTGTTCTGCATTTAAAAATAAGAAAATTATTTTTTTATTCAAATATATATATCATAATTATATTTATTATATGTATCCTGTGCATGCTTGGCCATTAAGACAGTTTTGCGAGGGGTATAATAATTGTAAGCGGCTGGTGAAAAAATTCGCTGCAAATGCATTGGCATCATAACCTTAGGCAGGTGCAGCTGGTTTGGAGCCATAATGTCTCGAGTATCGGTGCATTTGAACACGACAGAAAAGAGAGCCATTCGGTGCCATTGCTGGCTCCATCGTGCTGTGGAATAAGTGCTTATGTGCCAGGCACAGTGCCTATCAACAGCTGGTGTGTGTTGTACGGTTAGCGAAGGCAACCTCTCTTGTGTTTTTATTTGCAAAAGTTAGCACTATTGTTGTTGTTGTTGTTAGGTTTTATCCAAAGGTAAGTGTCATCCTCATAGATGGGGCGCGGTGGTGCAGTGGTGGCGTCGTTGCCTTGAGGCCGGAAGGTTTGAGGTTCGAATCCACCTCGCCGCGTAAGGACCTTGGGCAAGTCCTTCACTCGCAATTGCTCAGCGCTTCGGCGTGAAACTCCGATGCAGTGTCCGCTCTGCATTCGGGAGCGCCTCTGAGTAGAGAGATTGAAGGGGCGCTATAACAAGTGCACATACAAACAATGTCATTCTTGGTACACATTGCCGCCACTGTGCCATCCACATTTCTGAAATTCTTGTCATCATTTGAAATGCAGACTTTATTGACATTTCAAGGCTGTTAATCTTTTAATGGAGAGATTGTCATATATATGCTGGCCGACGTCTAAGCATTGCCTTGAGGTGATAATTTAACGTATACATGTATATCTGAATATGGGATTAGTCACGTTTGCAATAGACTTTTCATTGTGCTTGATGTAGCTGTTGGTCGAGTGGTCTGTCTGTGTGTTACTGAGAAAGGTAATATTTTACTTAGACGGTCTGGTTTACCAGGGTGAGATTTGCCGGGTGGGGTTGTGGGGGCGGGGGGAGGGTTCAACCTACTAGTCTTTCATGGGACGTAAAGTAATAAAATCCTCATTGGATTGGATCCAATTTGATCAGGGTGTGTGACAACAGAGGCCGTTACCCTGGACAGAAATTTGCTTGGCATATTACAGCACTTAATATACAAGCAAAAATTCTCATTACACATCCCCCAGTTCACATAAATCAGCGTCTGACCCCCCCCAGTTATTTTTCTACAAGTTCTCATACTGTGGTTTACCTTTAAGCTGTTTTCCAGACATTTGTGAAGTTCGTTTATAAAGAGTTTACCATTTTACGTAATAATAAGTTGACTTGAACTCGCTTTGATTGAAATCCATGTCATGAGTAGTTGAGCATATAATTTTATTTAATAAAATTATAAATTAATAAATTCTATTAGTTTAAGTTGAACCGTTCAAAAGGACCTGCTGGTGCACTTGGTTTTCAAAACTCCGCCACTGGTTGCACTCTGCCAGTACCGGTCCAAAGCCTGGATAAAGGAGGAGGGCATCGCTAATGGTCTTTGTTACCACACAGTGACATTAAACTGCAACTACTTGGTTTTCAGAAATGAAGTAGTAATGAAGCAGAAGTTTCATTAATTTTCCGATCATAATTACTTAATTTCATTCCTGTTTTAACTGCGCTGGCCTTGTGTCGTTTACAGACTACAGACGTGTCGTAAACTTCATTTAATTAAATAAGTTTCCCGCTTCGTTTTGAAATCAAGTTTTTTTCCCTGCTTGTCATATACTTGTAATCGGTTTGAGTGCAGCTTTGGAAATGCAGTTCCCGCCAATTCTTAGATTATGATTATAGATGATAAGAAAGGGTTTCCAGGGATATAAGAAATCTGTGTTTGTATGTGTTTGTGTGTGTGTGCCAGTACGTGTTAGTGTCAGTGAGAATTTTAAGGAGACAGATAGGCAGACATACAGATGGGTAGACACTAGACAGCAATACATATAAGTGGGCAGACAGACAGACAGACAGACAGACATATATAGGCAGACTGATGGAATACAGAATGAGATGCAAGTACAAAGAGAGGCATATTAATGCAGACTGAAAGTAATGATTGGCTAACAGAGTGTCCCATTGGCTGAATCAGGGTGAGAATTGCCAAGGGGTATAGGGGTTCAACACTTCCCTCTGGTCATTCTTAGAAACAGATAGTAAAGTCTTTAATATTGCATTCGGCAACTCCACATAAATTGATGTTTGACCCATCCCCAGCTATTTTCTACAATTCTCATACTGAGCTGACTGGTGGAAGGACAGACATACTGTAGCAGACAGACAGATGGACAGACAGGCAGACAGACACAGACAGTCAAATGGATAGAAATACAGACAGACAGACACATACAGACAAATGGACAGATAGAGAGATGGACAGGCAGACAAAAGACAGACACAGACAGACAAATGGACAGACAGACTTCGACAGACAAATGGACAGACAGACACAGACAGACAAATGGACAGACAGACACAGACAGATAGACACAGACAGACAAATGGACAGACAGACACAGACAGACAAATGGACAGACAGACACAGACAGACAAATGGACAGACAGACACAGACAAATAGACACAGACAGACAAATGGACAGAAATCTAGACAGACAAATGGACAGACAGACACAGACACACAAATGGACAGACAGACACAGACAGACAGACACAGACAGACAAATGGACAGAAATGCAGACAGACAAATGGACAGACAGACACAGACACACAAATGGACAGACAGACACAGACAGACAGACACAGACAGACAAATGGGCAGAAATGCAGACAGACAAATGGACAGACAGACACAGACACACAAATGGACAGACACAGACAAATGGACAGACAGACACAGACAGACACACACAAACACACAAATGGACAGACACAGACAAATGGACAGGCTCAGACACAGACAGACAAATGGACAGACACAGACAAATGGACAGGCTCAGACAGCACATAGACAGACAGAACGACAGACAGACAGTCAGGTGGACCACCAGCACTGTCCAAAGAGTTGATAAGCTGTAGGTCTATGGAACCAGTTCTAGGCTGCAATCGATGCTAATGGCTGTACGGGGGTGGGGTGGATGGGTGATTGTATCTACAACTATAAAGGAAATCGTTGGGGACAAAGCAATGACCTCAGATGGATAATTTGAACCCAGTTGAACTTGCCGTCAGTCTCCTTCAGAGGATATGCAGATGGCAGAAGAGACCGATTGGAATTACCCCCCCAGGCTATGGACCCAGACTCCCGGCGAGCTGCTAAGATGGATGAGTGTACGGGGGGGGGGAGGAAGGAGGATGTAAGGGTCGATGGGAGGGAAGGAGGGAGAGTAGTACCAACGCGGTGTACCTTATAAGGAAGGATGGTCTGAACTCTTGCGATGTCCCCCACGATGGCTGAGCTCATATCCTTGCACCCATTGATGTGGGAGATTCAGAGGCTGGTGACTGACTCCTATGTAAGCTTGTTGTCATATAAATTAATTATAGCAGATAGAGAGATTTATGGATTGTGTCGAATCTGGAATCCAGTCTCAGTGCAGCTCGTTTCCTATTATACTATTGCTCATGACTAATAGCAGAGGATGAAATAGTCGTCGGTCCAGTTATGCTGATGATAAATATTATACATACATACATATATTATATACAGATATATTATATATATACAGTTTTTATACGCATATATGTTTGTGCAGATATATATATATATATATATATATTCTATTTATAAAATACTTATTAGTAGTTATTTATTACCTCTATCAAAATGCTGTGATATATTTATATGTGTGTGTTTATGAACCCTTGTTTCCCTCTGGCTGTTCATATAAATTGTTCTCTGTCCGTCTATCTGTCTTTCTGTTTGTCTCTCTCTGTCTCACTGTCTCTGTCTGTTTGATGTCTCTCTCTATCTGTCTTTCTGTCCCTCTGTGTCTCTGTTTGTCTGTCTGTCTGTTTGTCTCTATTTTATATATATATATATATATATATATATATATATATATATATATATATATACACACGCATGCATGCAATATATATATATAATATGTATATACAGTGTATATATATATATATATCATGGACACATTAGACCAGGGGTTCTCAAACTTTATTTTTATTGTTCCCCCAAGTACAAAAATCGAATGGTGGCGTACCCCCAGCAAAGTCAGATCAGAAAGAAAATGCTATTGCTAATTTGTCCCCATTGCAATGAAACTAAAAGTCCTTCTAGGCCTAATCATTGTATGGCGTAGTACTGTAGCCTATAATCAAAGTCGTATAGCCTACAGGAAGCAAAATTTACAATATGCAAAGTTTTAAATCATGCAATCATATCAACAAAAAGGGGGAATTGGTCTATTATAATCCCTGTAAGAAAGAGCTAGCTAACCTATAGCGTTATATTGCTGTGTGCTTGTTTTGACTAGCACAGATTTAAAATAAAAAATTGCCTGGTTTAATATTTGTAAATTTAAAACTCAAATTTATCCCATATTTATTTTTGATAGCAAGAATATAAGCTTATCGTTTGAAAACTAGCTTCAAACAGATATATAGGCCTAGACCTAATTATGTGACGTGCTGAAAGGAATCACAAATTTTAAGGCTCGACCAGAAATTAATCCTTAGAACAATTCAGCTATCCTACGCTGCATGAGAATATCTGGCTTTGGTTTTTTCAACCATTATTTATTTATTTTGTACATTAATTTCCATCAAATTGATAGCGACAGGCCTAAACATAGACATGTTGCATGCACTGTAATATAAGCTTAATATGCGAGACTAATCACATGCTGCGAGAGAAACAAATGACGATGCTGTTACATGAAGCAACGTTAAAGTCATTGCTAATCAAGGAAAAAATGAACACGAAGTCCATAAACGCAAAGAAAAATTTATATTTATGGAAATTTTCGCGTACCCCTTACCGGCGCCTGGCGTACCCCTAGGGGTACGCGTACCACAGTTTGAGAACCCCTGCATTAGACCCATCTGTTTAATGTATAGGCCCCTATATGTTGATATATGTAAATTACAATTTAGACTTCTTCTGTGTATGTTTTTATGCTTTTGAGGAGTTTCCTAAAGTGTGTTTTTTAAGTGCTCAGATGCATGCATACTTACTTACATGTCTGATCCTATTCGTACATTAGTTATTGCTTTGCGCATGATATATCTATACATTTTAATGTTTTGGAGCTTTTATGATAGTAATTTTTACATGTATGGATTTCAAGATGCTAAAGCATGTACATTGTACATGCATACCTTACCTATGCATTGATATATGTATCTGCAGTCTGATACATGGTATATATAATATTGTATCATCTTCAGGTTCTGCCGCAAGCCAGTCATTTTGGTATTATGTGTAGACCTGTGTTCTGTCTCGATCTTTTTTCTTATTAATTTAACTCTATACTGAATACTCTTTTTCGTGTGATTGTATTGTGTTCGTAAAGTGTGAATTTGACTGCAGTGTTATAACCCCGTCTTGTGAGAAGAACTGCGACGCTAAGCAGTCGTTGGCGAAGTATAATATTATATCGAAGATCCTTTCCCCGTCCGCGGTCTGGTTGACGCCAGATGCACTGGTGGCCTAAGAGACAGACAGACGCACATACGGACAGACATACAGAGACAGAGAGAGACAAAGAGAGAGACAGACAGAAAGAGACATACAGAGAGAGTGGCAGACAGATAGAGGGAGAGACAGAGGGAGAGTCGGAGGGAGGGAGGACGGACAGCCAGAGACATAGAGAAATCTGATGGATTTAGGGACACGGACAGAGACAGACATACAGACAGAAAGAGACAGAAACAGAGAACGAGGGAGGGAGGTAAACGGACAGACAGACGGACGGACAGACAGAGGCATACAGGCAGACCCATAGACATAGACGGATAGAACGAGGAATGGAGGGACACGGACAAACGGACGGACGGACAGAGACAGATCACATGGAGTAGACTAAATCTGGAGGACCGGAAAGAGGAAGGGAGGGAGGCGGGGTGGAAGATGGATGGCGCAAGAGGAAGAGAAGGAGGAGGCGAGAGACATTAGACGCTGGTTTGTGTCCACTGTCGTTTTGGTTGGTAGAGCGAGAGACTGTCCAGCACTTGTTGAGTTGCATTGGAGGGTGACGGACGACAGGCTGCGAAAACTTGGACGGACGGAGAGATACTTGGGTTGTAGCCGCGGCTAGTGTATCAGTTGTGCGAGAGGTAGCAAGAATGCATGCCATCATCCAACCATTGACCTGCTGCAGCAGCTGCTGACACATCTAGGAGTTGGGCTGGGAGTATTAGTAGTTACTGTTCGATGCAGCAAACGATGATTGACGCAAAAGAGGGACTTCGTTCGATCTGTTCTCGATGATGATACTATGTTGTTGTTGTTGTCGTTGTTGTTGTTAACGTTTTGACGATGGGACTTCTCGTAACTGTAGAGGTAACTAATATTTATTATACTGTATACTTGTCTTCTTCTGTCATTTATGTGGCGCATTTAAGGATGAGAAGAATGAGGGGGGGGTCAAACTTTTACTTGATCATGGTTTAGGTCTTGTGTGTACTGTGTACACATGTGCTTGTGATTTCTTCGGAACCCTTCTGAATGAAGTCTTTGGAGTTTAACATAGGCGGCCGTAATAAGTGGTCCCTTGGTCCCTCCTGGGTCTTCCTGTTGTATCCATACGTTGCTGTTTACTCTATAATTGTCATCTGCAGATTATTTGAACTTGGAGCAGTAAACGAATTGAATTCTATTCGCATGCATGTATCTTTTTTGTGACTCATCAATTTGTTGAAGCTCGTACATATATAGATCTGTTAGTCTGTGACTGAGTTTTTTGTATGCCACAGGCTGATGCATTCTGCGTTAAACTTTGTGAGACGTTGCAGATTAAATTAAAAACAAATTTAATTATGTTAAATAAATTCTCAAATCCTGGTTGCATTTCCCCCATTATTTTTCATCTGTCCTTATGTATTATTTTAGATACATGGATTGATAAATGGAGGGATGGATGGCAATGTGGATGGATGGATGGATGAAGGGAGGGATGAACGGATGTATTGATTGTTTTTTGTACTTTTTAAATAGTAGGCGTGGCTTGAATTGGTTGATTGACGAGTAGTAAAGGCTAGTGATGATTCTGATTAAGTTGTGTCAGCTTTGAGAGTGGTTCGGACACAATCAGTTTGAACTGATGAATACGTTTGAACTTGGATGCCAGCCAAAGAACCACAGCTCTGCAGACAATAATTACCATTGTGTGACGCAATGCTGACTGGTTGAGTGCTTGCTTTGTAGGTCAAGGGCTGCGGATTCAAGTCTCAGATTCTCATTGCATTGTTTCACGATTGCTCGCATGAGATATTTCTCAATTTTAACAACTTCATTAAAATCTTATGGTGGCTGAGGGTCTACTGAATGTGTTGTATTTTCTCCGGTTCTAATCCCATGTTCATTGAACATTTTAGGTGGCACATTGTTAAAATAGCCATTGTCTGTAGGTGACACATTGTTAAAATAGCCATTGTCTGTGCCACTGTGCGGTTGACACATGGTTGAAATGTGCATAGGAGAGTCATTTGAACTGGCCCTGACACATTGACCGTGTGAAGTGCACTGTTAGCAACGTCATTTTCTTAGCCTTCGGTTATGAAGACGTATATATATATATACTGAGAATTTGATATAGCGCTCCTTCAAGGTTCTACTCAGGAGCGCTCCCAGTCCAACTATATACAGGCGCTCATAATTCCTCTCCATCCCCGTATCATTTCAAATTACAGTGTAATCACAGGCTTCACAGCTGAGTTGGCTATAGGGGGCACAGGTTAGGAGCACATTGAAATTTAGAATGCGTGTTCCTCTGTATTTTTCCAGAGTTGTGTGGTAATGAGCCATGCTGTGAAAGAATTCATGTTCTACAGTGTACACAGTAAATGAATGGTTTCTATGGTAACGGTTTTGTTTTTTCATGTTACAGTCACGTAGTGGGGATTCCCCGGCGTCATCCGTGTCCGAGCATGTACACGCCCACTTTTCCCAGTTGGTACAAGATGCCAGCCGGGCCATGAAGCACGGAGACTTCTCATTGGCTGCCCGACTCTACACAGACGCCATTATTCTTGATCCGGCCAATCACGTTCTCTATAGCAATCGATCTGCTGCACATCTGAGGCTCAACCAATCAGAAGAGGCTTTACATGATGCGAGGAAGTGCAAACAGATGAAACCGGATTGGTCAAAGGTAGGATTTGGTTCATATGTATCGAAATGCTTTGATAATAATGATGATAATAATAACAATAATAATAATAATAATAATAATAAAAAAAAAAAAAGAACCACAGAAAGAACCACAGATTCCGCTTCTAAATCTCGATTGCTAGCCGTACAATCGCCACATTCAGGAGATTGGCTTCACGCACTACCCATTACGGCAGCTGGATTGCGGATGACGGGAGAGGTGTTGAGAGTTGCAGTAGGCATTCGTCTAGGTACTGTGCTTTGTGAACAACATATGTGTAAATGCGGCGCCAGAGTAGAATCCTTAGGTCATCATGGATTCTCTTGTCCTAAAGGTGCTGGAAGACACCAACGACATGCTATGGTAAACGACGTGATATGGCGAGCGATGACGAGAGCCAAAATACCGGCCATCAAAGAACCTACTGGTCTTTCCAGAACCGATGGTAAAAGACCAGACGGAGTTACCATAATACCCTGGTCAAGAGGTCGTTGCCTGGCTTGGGACGTCACTGTGCCGGACACGTTTGCCGCTTCGTACGTACATCTAACAGCGGAAAACGCAGGTGCAGCAGCGGAGAAAGCAGCTCGAAATAAGACCAGCAAATATGCTGTCATCTCGCAGTCGCATCACTTTGTTCCTGTGGCCATCGAAACCGGAGGAAGCTGGCACTCCGAGTCCCTGGAATTCGTTCAAGAGTTGGGAAGCAGAATTTCGATGTCGACCGGTGACCAGAGAGAGTCCAACCATCTGCTCCAGCGCATTTCAGTCGCGCTTCAAGTAGGAAATTCGTTGTCTGTGTTGGGCACGACAGAACTTATCGGCCAAGACACTGAGAGGCCAAGGACCTAATGTTTGAAACGATTATTTACTCGTCTGTACATGATTGTGTCAGTTTTTGAAGAAATAAATGTGTTATAATAATAATAATAATAATTAATAATAATAATAATAATAATAATAATAATAATAACAATAATAATAACAATAATAATAATAATAACAAAGGCAACAGACGATTTGAGAGAAACATCCTTCCTCTTCCAGAGGCTGTCAATTTACTTATAAAGCACTTTAACGCTGTGGCCTTCGCGGGTTCTTTCGCTAACTCCTATTCCCGATTTCCATAAAAATAACAATAATAACTATAATAGTACTTAATAATAATAATGATAGGTATTTGGTCAGTATGTATTTTAGGAATATTAATAATCTTTGTTTAATTTTAAACTGACACGATGCAGTAGGCCCTATAATTACAATTCATAGTATGAATGACGGATGATCACAGGTTATTACAGGATTCGATATTAACTGTCAATGAAAGCCATGCTCAGTTTACCATCGCAATCTGCCGAATGGAAGGTTGAGTGAACATTTGGGAGGGTAGCGGGAAGCATCCATGTGTTCTTCCTGCCAGAGTAAAGTACAATTATATCTGGTTTTTTAAAGTCACAAAAGCCACCCGTTTCCTCCATCGTCCGTCCATCTATCCATCCATTCATCTAACCATCCATCCATACTTCCAGCTATTCATCCATCGATTCATCTATCCATCGAGCTCACCATCCTTTCACATATCCATTCATCGGTTCATCTATCCATCCTTCCATCTATCCATCCCTCCTGGACCTCCATCCATCCTTCCAACCATCCATCCATTCTGCCATCTATCCATCCATCCAAGATTTTTGGTCCGGCCACTTATCAACGTCACCAACGCCACCCCAGACGATAGATCAGGGTCCTATTCATCATGGCAATGGAATTTAGTTCAAACATCCCCCGGGGCATTCGCCACACAACCCCCCCCCCCCACCAAGTGTCTCATTTCAACTGTACCACGTCGGGCCGCGTACCCCGGCGACGTCTGGCGAGTGTTAATGAAACTTCCGACATCTGGCGAATGAATTTGAATTAGAGACCCCGTACACCGTCTATAATGATACGCACGACCCACTTTTGAGCGGCGAACTGCAGACGCTGGTTAATTATAAAAATTTGAAAGCACAGAATTAGCAACAAGGGTCGCACTAAAGTACAGAATTATGGTTATCAGCCAGACGATGATTAATTGGAGGAAAAAATGGGTCAACGAATTTTTTGCATAGCTGAAGAATTCACGGGGTTATGGAACAGTCTTTTGAGTGTACTTGATTTGTCTTGGGGTAGTGTAGTGAGAATTTGAAAAGGCTCGGGGCAGTCTGTAAGTGCAATTGATGTGAGCTCGCAGAACCAAAATTCACCCACCCTCAACGGCCCAACCCCCTGCCGTATAGTGAAGATTTCGAGGGCTGTGAGGTCAGATGAGACAAGTAGAATGGAGCGCAGCCAAGTAGGCACCGCAGTAGGCACCGCCAAACGAGTACAAGCATATCTCAGTGCTTAAAGTGCGGAAAAGAAGTTCCCGGACGCTCCTTACCGTTCCCAAAGAAGTGCCAGGACGCCCCTTACCTTTCCAGGCTGTGCTCCAATAAGTGGCAGGGCGGCGTTCAGATTTTAAAATGAGTGCATGGACGCCGTCCATGACCGTCCTGCCGCACTTTAAGCCCTGGCATATCTTATGCACCGAAAGTAGTTACTAACTTTCTGTTACCTGTTCCGAGCTGCTGTCCGGATCAATATGCCGTAACAATTAAGATGAATCACGTTGATTTATACCATCCGTGCTAAGTCATAATAATACACTGATTGTGGGTCACACGGCAATTTATAACAATGAGTCATTGTCTCTGCTGATGTCTGCGATGAGTTTAATTATGATCAGACAATGCTTAGATCAGTCAGATAGCATGAGTTCAGCTCCTTTGTTAGATATGCTTTGTTAGGTAGGCCTGTGCTTATGGCATGAAGTGTCTTCATGGATACATTGTTCATGCATGCATAAAAGACTATGACTTTGTAATGTATTGTAATTTGCATTTCTGTAGTACCGTTCACAACCCTGCTATTGAGTATACAACTCTGCAGTTCTTTGGTTGTAAATAATGCTTATAGTTGCAGTTATAACAGTACAACTGGGGTTGTATTAGTGTTATTACTATTGTGAGAGTGTTGTTAAGGTTGTAATTGTGTTGTTGCAGTTATATTTGTTTGTTTGTTTGTATATGCACTTGTTATAGCGCCCCTTCAAGCTCTCTCTACTCATAGGCGCTCCCGAATGCAGAGCGGACACTGCATCAGAGTGTCACGCCGAAGCGCTGAGCAATTGTGAGTGAAGGACTTGCCCAATGTCCTCACATTTGTGTTGTTGCGTTTGTAACTGTGCTCTTGCGGTTATAATTGTGTGTCGAAATTGTCATTGCAACTGTCATGATCGCCATTTTTTTATGATTACACCTTTTGTTTAATAGGACTGTGATGATGATGCACTTTTGGCATGATTGCAATATTATGATTGTGGCTGTTGCTAGGGTTATTATTGTTTCCATGGTTACAATACTTGGTGAGGGCTGGGGGAGAACCAAAATTTCTCGAAGCCTTGAATTCCCCATAGAAGAGGACTAGATTAGAGGCAAAACCGGTTGCTTCAGAGGGGTAGAAGCTGTGTGGAGCGAGGCGAAGGGTTGAGAATGGAGTCACGGAGGGACGAAGGGGATTGATTGTTGAGCTCGATTGGCTAGCGGGGCACCAGCTTATTCACGAGCGCTACGTTGAGTCACGTTGAGCTACGTTGGTTAGCAATAAATATTGAACCAAATTTCGACCCTGACGGGCATTTGAACCTCTGACCTCTCAGTTGACAGTCCTGCAGTACGTTTAATAACCACTAGGCTGTCGTCACTATCGAGGGAAACTGGGAGAAAATTCTTTGCCTCAAGCAAGACATTCCTCTTGTAAATACCATCGCCGTCGTCATTCACGCATTGGCCGACGAGCTACGGGAGGGGGTTAAACGGAACGGACGGGGCGGGCCGTCGAGCCGTCAATCATGATGCTAAATATATATATATAATATATATAATATATATATATACTTATATATATATACTTATATATATATATATATGATATATATAATATATAATTGATATGAGTGGTTTGTGATTGCTGGTTGTGTATGTTTATTGATATTATCATTTCCGCCGTCTGCCTGTGTGTCTCTCTCTCTGTGTCTGTCTCGCTAACTCTCTCTGTCCCTTCCTCTCTTGTTCCTTCACATCATCTCGGCACCTTCTGTTCGCTTGAAGAGGTTATTTCTTGGTCGATTATTTGGACCGGTGTAACACTGTACTACTGAGTACTTGTTTGAACTGATCAGTATAATGCTCGTGACAGACCAGGACGGAGGACAGTGGAATGGTCAGGTTCGGAATGTAATGGCTTGAGCCGTTGTTTTACCGTTTTGCAAATTGTCAGGTGGCAATAGCTTTAGTTTATTATTGACACATTGGCAGGTTACACTGTCAGCCAGATAATATGGGCCTATACTTCAGTTTAGGATTGTCAGATTGGCAGATTACACCGTCAGTATGATTGACAGGAGCTGCTACATGGTCATCAATTGGGAAAGTGACTATCAGTGTCAGTGACTGACAGGTGACACTGTAGGTGACATCATGCTGTCAATATGACCAACACCGAACTGTCAGCAGCACTTATGAGTCATTTTAATTTATAAGAGGCTATTATTAAGGCGCTATATAAATTGATGTGAGCTCTTGTTGATTTGACAATGAATGTGGCACCAGTCTAGTACTGTTCTTTCAAATGTATAAAATAATAAGCAAAGAGAAGCAGTTTTTTGTGATACATGCAGTACTCACTCAGTAGCTGGGTACTTGGGTAACTCTGACAGCTGGATACTTCAGTAACGACGGCAACTGGATATTTTGGTAACGACGGCAACTGGATACTTTGGTAGCCATGTCAGCTTGATTTTTTTGGTAACCTTGACAATTGGATTTTTTCGTAACCTTGACAACTGAATCCTTTGGTAACCATAACAGCGGCATACTTCAGTTACCATGACATCTGGCTCCTTTGGTAAATATGACCGTCAGATACTTTGGTAACCAGGACAATTGGATTTACTTCGGTTACTATGACAACTGGATACTTCGGTAGCTATGACAACCGTGCTTATAGCCGTCATCCTCAAGTGGGAAAAACTTCCATAATATAACAGCTGTGAAGTATTATTTGAAGCCAGATCGTTGGACATGGAACAGATTTTCATTTCAAGGCACACTTGTGTAAGAGAGAATCAGACATTCAAAGAACTGGTCGGTCATACTTTTAGAAGCGATTGAAGAGTTGATGAATTCTGGACGCTGCAAGAATGCAGTAGATAAGTATGTGGAACAGGGTGCACTGGAGATGGCAACACACACAAGTCGGTAGATTAGATTTGATTAGATTAGATTTGATGAGATTAGATTAGATGAGATTTGATTAGATTAGATTAGAGGATTTGGATTATACTTTAACAATGATGAAGTGGTTGTTGGTTCCAAGCAGCAAGAAGAAAGATCGTCAGCAGGTAAATTTCTTTACTACTAATCCAACTTGCATACTTACATGTATACTATAGGACCGCCGTTTTATAGTACGGCCACTTATACGCAATATATTCTACCGGGGGGGTGGGGGGGATTTTGTCCTACCCTGAGGGTTTGTCCAGGGGTGGGGTTGTCCGGGGGTTTTTGTCCGGGGGTCGGGGGGGTTGTCAAGGGGTTTTTGTCCTACACTCCATGTGCGCACATGCACATGTAGTCTTATAATTATACATAATATAGATTATAAAAAATATTATGATATATACATGGTTTTTATATATGCAATTATACCTACATGTTTGCATGCATTCCAATTTGGTTTTTCAATTATATGTTGTTGGGTCTATTGGCTTACAAGGTTCCAATAAAATGGTGATTATATATAATTATATGTTATGTATGAATGTATACATGTATGCGCATGAATTCATTCACTTTTGGATGTTTGTATACGGAGGCTGTCATTCGACATGTAAATGTGTAATGTATCACTTCTGTGGTTGTCTTTACTACCCTTTAAATACCTGTTCTGGTGCTATAAAAACATCCTGTCGGAGGAGGCGTAACTTCTTTGATCGTTGCGGACAATTTAATTACAACCCCCGATAGATAGGTGGCGCTTTGATCTCTGCCGTGAAGAGGAGCGTGTCATTACGAGTGAAGATCTTTAGATTGCTATGTGACTTCGCGTTTGACCGCTGTGTGTTCGCGTGAGAGTTTTATGGTCGGTGTTTTTGTGTAAAGAAGTCAATGTAGTGTATCGGCAGATGGTTATGGCATGCAGCATGGCTTGAGACATTCACAGATTGGTTCGATCAGACAAGCAGAGACTGACAGAGACTTACACTGACTGTGACTGACCGAACTGCTGGACCAACTGGGCACTGATACGCAGGTGATATCAATCAAATAAATCAATCAGAATTTATATAGCGCCCGTTAAAGGTACCTACTCAGAGGCGCTCCCGGCCGAGATCAAGTGAAAAAAACTAATCTTCAACAGTTTGTGAAATTGAGAACAGTTTGGGAGGTGTCGCATAGTCAAGGGAGCTCATTCCAAGTTGTTGGACTGATTATGTTGTGTGTATGTGTGTGGGTGTGGGGGGTGTATTGGTTGGGTGACCGACCAATCGACGCAATTGGTCACTTTACTTTCCACCCTTGGCTTCCACTCCATTCCCGTAGTGACTGACCGTGCCACTAATTAAACTATTGACTTCAAATCTTATATCCGTTCATTCAGCGGCGCCGCCAGGATTTTTTTTCTGTACGCACAACTTGCACAAAATAATATGAGTCGAACAGCGTTCGATACGAGCTTATATTCAGGGTGGATCCAGGATTTCTGGTTAGGGGGGGGGCGTAAATACTACCAATTCAATCCCATATATATATATATACAGTGCTTAAAGTGTAAAAAAAGTGCCTGCAGGACGCTGTATTGTAGGCCTAATTGGTCGTCGGTGGCGGCGCCGAAGGCGGAAAGTTGCGAGTGCCGGAGGCACGAAGCCCATCCCGACTAGGGGGTCTGAGGGAGCGTCTAAGCTCCCCCAGCGGGGTCTGGGGCGGAGCCCCAGCGACCAGCGCATTTTTGGCTGTTTCGACCTTAAATGGAGCCATTTTTAGGCTCTTGTTTGCCAGCTATTTGTGAACGACAAAGTCGCGAAATTTTTAAGAATAAGTCGTTTTTCAGTGTCGCAAGCTACCAGGATAACAATAAAAATCAAAATGTTATTGTAAAAGAGAAAGGTTTTGTCTTTACAGTAAACTCCCCCAGCGGGGTCTGGGGGCGGAGACCCAGCGACCAGCGCATTTTTGGCTGTGTCGACCTCAAATGGAGCCATTTTTAGGCAGTCATGTTGAACCTAATATATCTTTCTTTGGGCGCATAACGTATAGGTAGGATAGGATCTATAGGATTCTCTCGTGGTAATATGGAAATTCAAACTGTCACCCAATAAATTTAGACCATGTGACAATTATATAAAAGTTTGCGCCCCTAGAAAAATTCCTGCGGACGCCCATGCTAAAGGCTTCAAATTATTACCCCCTTTAGATCGGCATATTGCTATGCTATCGTCGCCTTGAAGCCGGAATTTTCCAGGTTCGAATCCACCTCGCCGCGTAAGGACCTTGGGCAAGTCCTTCACTCACAATTGCTCAGCGCTTCGGCCGGAGTAGTGAGCTTGAAGGGGCGCTATAACCAGTGGCGGATCCAGAACTCTTCCAAGGAGGGGGGGGCAAAAATCTTAGAACCTGGGATGGGACAGGTGAAACAAATTTCGAAATTTGGTTGTTGGTCGAAAATAAATAGGGATCCGTCTTTGGCTGAAGTACTTTTCATCCGCCAAAAAAAGTTGATGAGGATTTTTTTTAGTCATCTGCCAAATTTTTTGGGGAGAAAATCATACCATTTTATCCGCCAAAAAGTTGATGACCTTTTTTACTCCTCCACTTGAAAACCGACTGGGGGGCCACGTCCCATGCCATTTTCCGAATAGGGGGGCAATATGCCATTACACCCATATGCATATTGCTAATTTCATACCAAATGGGGGGCCACGTCCCATGGCAGTTTTAAATGGGGGGCCATGGCCGAATTGCCCCCCTCTGGATCCGCCCCTGGCTATAAAAAAGTGCACACAAAAACACACACAAACAAAAATTAAATTTAAAAAAAAGTTTTAAAGGTTTTACATCCAGGAATCCCAGGATCCATAGACCTCTAGGGCCTAGGCGGCTATAAGACGCTCAATGCCAAGATGGCTCTCTATTAGAGTGTAAGTAAGTAAGGAAGTAATTATATTCTATAGATTATAAAATTTCAATAGAATTTCATCGCTTATAATAAATTTGCAATTTGTGAAAAAAATTTTTTGGCCTTTCCGCGCTGTACGCACTTGCGTAAGTGCGTACGCCTAACGGCGCCCCTGCGTTCATTCTGTCATTCATCAGACCTCTAAACCTGCTAACGAGATGTGAATAGAATCAAATATATAATCTATACTTAGCTGAGCAAGTAGCAGGACGCGTAGGCCTACTGACAGCGAGGACCCTAAATCTGTCTTGGCATTTGAGGAAGAAAACCTGCTCTTCGAAATTGAATATCTATAGTATATGGTATACACTTTATAGTCTTGCTTTCTTTAAATGCAATCCATATAACAGCACTGTGTTGCAATCGCCTTTATTTATTTATTTATTTATTTATTTATTAAGGCACTGAACAAAATAATATTGAAAATTTCTATTAGTTTAGAGGAAATTCCTTCACGTTACCACCCGGAAATTGTTGGGGTATAGAGAATCCCTTCCTGCAGCCTTCCGCTAACAAGAGCAAATATTTGTTTGTCATCCATAAGATTCTTTCAGCCTCTCACTCGGTTTGCGTTCTATTTCAGACTCCTTTGTTTAGTGTCTAGGTCGGGCTTTCCGGTTGGGGGGGGGGGGGAGACATGAACGAAGCTGCCTCGTCCCTCCAGTGGCCCAGACGTCAATACTGGTCCTCACAATCACTATTCTTTGTGGCTTAGATTCTTTAAACAACTCTCTTACTCATTCCGTTTTGCTATTGATCTTTCCATTGCTGTGATGCTTGAGAGGAGCAGGAGCAGGGTGGAGGAGGACAAGGAGAAGAAGGAGAAGAAAGAAAAGGCATCGGAAATGCATAATGAAAAACTTCCACACACACACACACACACACACACACACACACACACACATACACCTCCCCCACACACACACAAACATACACACACACACACACACACACACACACATACACCTCCCCCACACACACACAAACATACACACACACACACACACACACACACACACACAGATTTACCAGGGCATTCCTTCTGTAGTACCACGATATGCCAGGTCGCCTCTTGACCTCCATCTGTTTCGTTTGCCAGACGTTATGACCTTTGCTTTTCTCTGTCAATCAACGTAAGACGGATGGCGCTGATCACCTGTGTTCGTTCCGGATGATTGGATTTCCAGTTCCATCTACAGGGGGCAATCCGGCCATGGCCCCCCATTTAAAAATGTCGTGGGATGTGGCCCCCCATTTGGTTTGAAATTTGCAATATCGGTGTCATGGCGTATTGGCCCCCTCCCCCATAAAAGAAATCGCATGGGACGTGGCCCTCACTTCGATTTTTGGCCGGGGATTAAAAAAAGGTCATCAACTTTTTGGCGGATGAAAAGGTACTTTTTCCTCAGCCAAAGACCAATGACTAAAAAAGGTCATAAACGTTTTGGGGCGACCAATGACGAAATTTTTCCCTGTCCCAAGACCAAAGATTTTGCTCCCCCCCTCTTTGAACAGTTCCGTATCCGCCACTGTCGACGTTCACCATATACTTGCCTGCATCCCCTAGACATCTCTGGATTGTCATCATCTTCTTCATCATCATCATCATTATCATTTCTTCGTTATCGTTAATTTTTTTAGCATCTTCGATCTTCTTGTTGTCATAATCATTTTCATTGTCGTTGTTGTCGTCATCAGTTGTTTTTTTCTCCATGTGTATTGTTTTTCCATCTTCATCATCATGGTCATCATCATTATTAGCATCATCAATACCACCAGTATTCACCACCACCTCCATCACCACCACCACCACCACCACCACCACCACCACCACCACCACCACCACCACCACCACCACCACCGTTGTCTTCATTATCATCGTCGTCGTCGTCATCATCATCTTGATCATCATCATCATCATCATCATCATCATCATCATCATCATCATCATCATAAATGTCACATCATCATCATTGTCATTAAAATTGTTGTCACCTATATCAGCATCTTCACTGCCTTTAATGTCATCATTTTCTGTTTTGTCACAATCAACACCAGGAGTCCTTTAATTTATCTTTGTTAATTACTATTAGCATCACTGTGTAGTGTATAGCCATGCTGAAGGTGCATTGTCAATTAATTCCTTAGGATTATCACTGGAGATTTGTTTCAGTCCTGTGCATGGGCGGAGTTTGGTTTCCGTTTTTTTGGGGGGCTAATGCCTTCTTGGGGGGGCTAAGCCCAGAAAACGATACCATTTTCATGGTAAAAAAGTTGAATCTGGGCCTTCTTGGGGGGGGGGGGCTTAGCTCCCCCTAGCCCCTGATAAACTCCGCCCATGGTCCTGTGTACCGCAGGAATGTCTTGATCTAAATCTCCATGCCAAGTCGTAGCTTTATCATCTGCTGGTATTTGAAATATTTTGTTTGTGAATATTTGCCATACCTTTTTGGAAGTGAGGTTATGCATATTAAAACGAAACGATTTCAACTTTAAATATGTTATGTATGAATAAATTACCTTATGCTACTGCATGAATACCAGGCACTGTGGGACAATCTGGGTGGCATATTGTTTGGGCCTTGGCCTCTGTTCCTCTGTCTGTCTGTCTGTGTCTATGTCTGTCTGTCTATGTCTGCCTGACTGTCTGTCTATGTCTGTCTGTCTGTCTGTCTGTCTGTTTGTATGTCTGTCTGTCTGTCTGTCTGTATATCTCTTTGTATGTCTATGTCCGTCTGTATGTCTGTCTGTCTGTGTGTATCTGTTGTCTGTCTCTATCTGTGTGTGTGTCTGTCTGTCTGCCTTTGTGTCTGAATATCTGCGTGTATCTGTCCCACTAATAAACGTCTGTATGTCTGTCTGCCTGTCTGTCGTGTCTGTCTGTTTGTCTGTCTGTCTGCCTGCCAAGTCCATGTTGAGAATCCTGTGGCACTGTTGGTTGAAATTCATTCATGAACGTTTCCTTCTTGTCTTGTCCTACCTTCCATTTCAAAGATGATTAGTGTCGTCCTCCTCCTTTATCCAGGCTTGGGACTGGCACTGGCAGAGTGCAACCAGTGGCGGAGTTACCTTTTATGAATGCTTTAAATTCCATTTCTCTTGTAATACATTCCAGTCACCGTATGACTCTATACATTCTTAGTAGAAGCAATGGAATTCGAGAATTTCATGAATGAATGATTGAATGACTCCGGGTTGCTATAATTATTTGCTTCAAGTGATATGATTACGAAGGAGCCAGGAAGTTTTTCTGTTGAATCGTGATGGCTGTTCATTGAGGCGTGAAGGAAGGAGTCTGTGGTTTGAATTTTAAAAACAGAACATTGAAGAAAAATACCACTTTTTTCGTCTTCTATGCATTGCAGGGGATTCTTTTTTTCTGTAGAGGGTGGGCGCGACTTAAGTCCAGTGATGTAGTTGCAGTTTAACGTCACTGTGTGATAACAAAGACCATTAGCGACGCCCTCCTCCTTTATCCAAGCTTGGGACTGGCACTGGCAGAGTGCAACCAGTTGCGGAGTTGTCCAGTGAAAAACAGGGGTAATCATAAATTAGCCAAAACTCACATCACAGGGAAGGGAAGACCGGCCCTGGAGGGGAAGGAGAGGGATTAAGCCTGGTTGTTTAGGGGGTGGGGGTGGATTGAAACCTCTAATTCTGGGGTGCCTGGTATTTAATTTATTTCATTAAAGAGTCGTGCTTGTTTCACTTGATTCGGGAGCGCTTCAGAGTAGAATCCTGAAACGGGCGCAGTAGATGAATTCCAGATGATTGATTTCTGTGTGTGTGTGTGTGTGTGTGCACTTGTTATAGCGCCCCTTCAAGAAAACTACTCCGAAGCGCTCCCGACTAGAGCACGGATACTGAATCCGGTGTTTCACGCCGAAACGCACAAGCAATTGCAAGTGGAGGACTTGCTGAAGGTCCCTACGTGGGGGCTTGAGGTGAATTCGAGCCTGGAACCCTCCGGCTGCAAGGCAACGAACATGCCCACTGCACCACCGCTCCCCATAAATTGATTGATTGAATTGGTTAGTGTGTGTGCTGCTGGACTGTTAAGAAACCCTGAGGTCGCGGGTTCAATCCCAGGGCAGACACTTTCAAAATTTCAGCCTTTATTCATTTTATTAGGAATTTATTTAGCACCGTTTTGTAATGTAGGCGTCTGTGGTTGATGGTGTTTCAGGGATATCTGCGTGAAGCTGCAGCGTTGAAGCAGATGGGTCGACATGCGGATGCACTGGCTTCCTTCTGCGCTGGACTCAGTCTTGACCCACACAACCGCGGGATCCTCCAGTCGCTGCGAGAGGCGCTGGCTGATTCCACCCTTAAAGGTCTGTTTCGGTCTTTTTTAATAATAATTATATAAATGTTGTTTATTGCACGTTCAATTCTGGTTATACAGTCATGACAACTAAGTACAGTACAATGCAATGGAAGCCAGTAAAAGCTAGTAGCTTAAACAAATTCTTACCTCCTTTTTCCAAATAATGTTCATAAATGTTTTCATATGATGCATAACTTAACTAGAAATTAACTAGCGACGTTGTTGTTGTGGTTGTTGTTGTGGTCAGGGTTTGTGGAGAATGGGTTAAAATCGACATAGCTGTGCAAATTGTTGATTGGTGTATCGCTTGATGGATTGATTGATTGATGGATCGCTTGATGGATTGATTGATTGATGGATCGCTTGATGGATTGATTGGTGGATTGATTGATTGGTGGATGTGTTGTGGTCGATGTGATGATTGATTTTGGATTAAATGGTTTATTTATTGACCACTTGATTGATTGATTCTGGCTGATTGATTGACTAATTGACTGACTACGAATTTACTGATTAACTTACAGATTGATTGACTGGCTGACTGACTACGAATTTACTGACTAACTTACAGATTGATTGACTGGCTGACTGCTTGATTAATTGACTGACTAAGTGATTGACTGACTGATTGCTCGACTGATTATACTTGACTCGTAATTGCAATCGGTTACAACTTTTGATCATAATTTCATTTGATGTGACTATAGATCTGGTGATCATTATGATTATGGCATTATGATTTGATTAAATGATGGAAGTGATTAGATTAGATTAGATACTGTCATAATTATGTGGTGATCTAACAGTCGATCATTTTAATTACAGCATTATGGATCATGTGATTTGATTGAATGATGGAAGTGATTAGATTATATTAGATTAGATTAGATACTTTGATCATAATCATGTGATGATCTAACAGTCGATCATTTTCTTGCAGATCGATTCGCTCCTTTCCTCGATCATCTCGTTCGTCTGAAACAAGATGATAATCCATTCCTCGTGACATCGGTGATCGGTCAGGAGCTGCTGATGATGGGCAAGCACTCAGCTTCCGTATCAGCGCTCGATGCGGCGCTTCGGATAGGCACGCCCAGCCTCCTCCTCAAGGGATCGGTGCTGTCTGCCCTCAGCAGTGCCCACTGGGGTCTCGGCAACATTGATAAGGCCATCGCCTTTATGCAGCAGGACCTGGCCGTTGCCAAGGCCATTGGTCAGTTATGTTTATTTATTTATTATACTTATTTTCAATTCATTTCGTGATACGTAGGCGGCCACAATAAGTGCGACCCTTCTCGGTCTTCTGGTTGCTGTTTACTGTGTAACTGTCATAATTATGCAGATTTTTTACTGGAAAAAAGTAAACGAATTGAATGAATGAATGAAATAATGAATGAATGAATGAATGAATGAACTAATGAACGAATAAATGAATGAACTAATGAATGAATGAATGAATGAACTAATGAATGAATGAATGAAAGTTGAACTAATGAATGAACGAACGAACGAACGAATGAATAAATGAACTAATGAATGAACGAACAAATGAACAAACGAATGAATAAATGAACTAATGAATGAACGAGTGAATGAACGAACGAAGGAATCAATCAATCAAACAATCAATCAATCAGTACCTACGTGTATTTGACATGACAATGGTTTCTGATGTGACTGCCAGGCAGATTTGTCATCATCATCGTCTTAGTTGCATACTTGGCTGTCAAGTAGCCTTTTTTAGATAATATCAGTACTTATTACCTAAGTGTATACTATGATGTAGCAACAGTATCTGATGTAACTTCCATTTCAGGCGACCTGCCAGGGGAGTGCCGGTCCTACGCCAACCTCGGCGCCGCCTACTTCTCCAAGGGCGCTTACAAGTCCGCCTTCCAGTATCGTCGTCTCCAGCTGGCCTCCGTCATCCGCGTCAAGGACTGCTCCCTCATCATGTCCGCGCTCAGCCACCTCGGTCACGTCTGCTCGGCTGTTGGCGACTACCGCAGCGCCCTCCTCAGCCACAAGCGCTGCGCTCTGCTCGCCAAACAGAAGAGGGACCGGCTCGTCGAGGCTCGCGAGATCGGGAACGTCGGTGCAGTCTACCTTGCGAGCGGGGACATTGCTCAAGCGCTCGAATGCCATCAGGAGCACCTCACCATCGCTCGGGACATCGGGGACCAGGTGGAAGAGGCGCGTGCTTATAGTAACCTCGGGAGCGCTCATCACTATCAGCGAGAGTTCGAGCGAGCGATTGCGTACCACGAGCAGGTGCTCAGGATCGCCGCGCTGCTCGGGGACCGGACGTTGGAGGCGCGAGCATACTCTGGACTCGGACACGCGGCGAGGTGCATGCGGGACTACGCAAAGGCGAGGCACTACCACGAGAGACAGCTGGACAATGCGCTGCAGGCCAGTGATATTTTTTGTTCTGTGATTAATTTTACTTCTAGTTCTTATTCACTTCTGTCGGGTCCATTTTATTTCTCCTTCTTCTTCTACTTCTCCAATAATTTAACTTCCGATTCTGGCTTTTCACAATTTGCTTCTTTTTGTAATCATCTCTTACTCTTACCTTCAAACACTGTCACCCAACATACATTTTTGAAAATATCGCAATCTGAAAGGAAATTAATTAATTAAGTATTTTTACGCTCTGTATACTTTAATCTTTGTTGTAGCGCATTGCCTTTTATCATCCAGAAATATTTTCAAGTTTCTTGATTTTCGTTCTTAAAATAATTTTACTTAGACTTGTTCTTATTCACTTCTGAAGGTCTCAATTTTACTTCTTATTCTATTCTCGTTCCAACAATAATTTTCATTCTTGTTCTTATTCACTTCTGAAGGTCTCAATTTTACTTCTTAATCTATTCTCGTTGTAACAATAATTTTTATTCTTCTTCTACTGAACAAAAATCAAATAATTATAATTCTTATTCTGCTTCTTATTCACGAAAATATCACTGTTGTAGGCGAAGGACAAGATGGCCGAAGGACGGTCCTGTTCGAACCTCGGAATCGTCTACCAGCTGATCGGGGAGTACGAGGCCGCGTTGAAGCTGCACAAGGCGCACCTCCAGATTGCGAAGGACCTCGGGGACCGCGTCGGGCAGGGCCGGGCGTACGGGAACATCGGGAACGCGTACAGCGCGCTCGGGCAGTACGAACTGGCGATCCGATTCCATAAACAAGAGCTGGCGATATCGAAGGAGGTGTGCGATAAACACGCTGAGTCGTCTACGCACGGGAACCTTGCGTTCGCGTATCAGGCGCTCGGGATGAAGGACCAAGCGCTGGAGAGCTACCGGTTACACCTCTCAATGGCGCAGGCTCTGAGGGATAAATCCAGCGAGGCACGGGCCTTGTGTAACATCGGGAACTACCTATGTTCGATGAAGCACTACGACCAGGCCCTGCCGTACTACGAAAAGTTCTTTGCACTGTCGGAGGAGCTTGGCGACAACGAGGGCTGGGGAACCGCGTGTCACGGGCTGGGCTACGTTCACTACCGCCTTGGGAACTTCGCGAGGGCGGTCGGGTACTACGAAAAGGATTTGGTCCTTGCCAAAGGCTTGCTGGACAAGTCGCACCTCTGCCGTGCCTTCTGTAACCTCGGTCTTGCTCAGAAGGCGCTCGGTGACTACGAGGACTCGCTCGCTTCGCAGAGACAGTTCCTCGCGGTCGCCTCCGAGCTGAAGAACATCGCCGGGAAGTTCTGTGCGTTGGGGAACGTGGGCGATGTACTACTGCACGTCGGGGAAGGACCGGAAGCGGTGAAGATGTTCACCCAACAGCTGCAGCTGGCGCGTCACGCGAACGATCGGAAACTGGAAGCGGTTGCATTGGGAAACCTCGGTAGCTGCCACCGGATGTTGGGTCAGCTCGACAAGGCGCTCTCCTACCACATGCAGGAGTTGACCATCCACCAGGACCTCGGCGACAATCCGAAGGGCGAGTCGCGGGCGCACGGGTGTGTCGGGAACATCCACATGGCGCTCGGGAGCTACATGAGCGCGTACCGCTCGTACGAGGAGCAACTCGACCGGAGTCGAGAGACGGGGGACGTGGAGGGCGAAGCGTACGCGTACGGGAACATGGGCATAACAAAGATGAACGCACGGATGTACGAGGACGCGATCGGGTTCTTCGAGCAGCAGCTCGCGATGCTCGAGCAGCTGGCGGGGACGCGGACGCACGCCGAGCGCGGGCGAGCGACCCGGAACATGGGCGACTGTTACGACGCGATGGGGGAGCACCGGGAGGCGATCCGGTGCTACGAGTCGTACCTCGCGATGAATCCCAACTCACTTGCCGACCAGAACCGCGCTTACCACGGTCTCGGCTGCGCTTACCAGGCGACGGGAAGTCTACACCAGGCGCTCGTCTGCTTTGAGAAGCGGCTCGTCGTCGCTCACGGTCTCGGGGACCTCGTCATTATCGGACGCGCGTACGGAGAGCTCGGCTGCCTGCACAGCCTTATGGGAAACCTGGAGCAGGCGGTCAACTATCTCGAGCACCAGAGGCGGATCGCGAGGGATGTCGGGGATGTGATGGCGGAGGCGGAAGCGGCGTGCGCTCTCGGTGGAGTCTACCACCAGATGGCGGAGTTCGAGAAGGCGATCGAGTTCCACGCGATCGACCTTGAACTGTCGACGAAGAGGAGGGATGCGTCTTGCCAGTGTAGGTTCTTCAGCTTTTCACTTCATGAATTGTTGTTATCTGTTATTTATCTACATGTTGTTGTTGTTTCAGTGTTAGCCCTCTCTCTTCTGTCGTGATTTGTGACATTTCTTGCAGATCTGAGGTCCTGGTAGCGCAATGGTTAACACGCTGGCCAAGAGTGCGAGAGGTTGCAGGTTCGAGCCCCCGTTGAGCGGATTTGATTTGTATGCTGCTATTAGCGCCGTGTAATTGCATAGCGGTCTGCTCAGTTGGTAGTTAAGTTTAATTAAGATTACTGCATAACTTGTAAATTATGTAGTGCGTCTGGCAGGCGTTTAATTAAAGAAAAGGTTATTATTATTGTTATTATTAGTTCTTTTATTCATTCATTTGGATATTGATATAGCGCCCCTTTAAGAAAAAACTACTCTGAGGCGCTCCCGACTCTAGCGTGCCCAAAACGAACAGTTTTAAGTTTAGTAAGGAAGGATTCTGGTAGAGTCCCAGGGTGTAGGCGTAGCTCAAAAGGAAGGCCATTCCAGACCACCGGACCAACCACAGAGAAGGAGGCTCAATTTCTAATGAAAGTGTTATGCCCGTTGAGCATGGCTTGCCTTCAAAAGTTCAACTAATGGCATTGTTATGTCAGTTTATGTGGTTGTTTAATGGTTAGGTATTGATTTATAATTTTAATTATTATTTCTATTATTGATTTATTATCTTCTTTGGGGTAGTCTAATTATTGGCATATAATCTAATCTGATGTCACCTTGATTACAATGCTCAAGGCAGTGGATTTCAACGGTGAGGGGGCGGTTCTGGCATCAAAAAAAGGGTTAAAATGCAATGATTTTTGGGAAACCAGATGTCAGGCCATGGTGTATGTGTGTGTGTCTGTATGTGGATGTATGACTGTATGTTCACTGACTCTACCTGTAAATAATAGTGTTAAGCTAATGCCAGTTAAAAGTGAATTTACATTTCATTACGGTAATTTATCATTCGTCACTATCTACCTCTCAAAAATTATTATGAATTGAACAAAGTCAGCACAACAACTGAGAGCCTTACATGCATGTTGCACAGTGTCATTGTTGTTGTTGCTATTGTCGATTAAAGACAACTGTAAGACAGCATTATGGGTGTGTTTGTCTTCTTAAAGGTCGAGCCTATGGCAATCTCGGCTTATCGAATGAATCTCTGGGCAACTACGAAGAAGCAGTTGCATATCAGCTGAAGCTGTTGCACGTTGCCACCGAGATAAAGGACAACGCCGCCAAAACGCTTGCCCTAACAAGCCTTGGTGAGTGTGTACAACCGTCTTCTGCTATTGGTCAGATGAGGTGGCGAGGTAGAGGACTGATTACTCGCCCTAGTATGCTGAGATCAAGAAACTGAGGGTGGTAACTCTTTATACTTGTGACAGCCATGAGCATGAAGAGTTACTGGGTGACTTTAGGGCAGAAGTGTATAAGAAGCCTTGCCTAAAAGACTGCAGAATTTGAGACTGAACTTTAGTTGAAATCATGGCTTAAGGAGGTTTACGTGATGTTCATTCATGATTGCTAAGGAAAGTGTAGATTTTTGAATTGATTGAAAATGAAGATTTTTAAATTTGCTTGAAAATAACGTTTTGAATTTATTGAAAATTAAGATTTTAAAATTTGATTGAAAAATTAAGATTTTAAATTTTTATTGTAATTTATGATTTTGTCTTTGCCTTTACTTTTTCGCGTATACCGTTATCAGGACGATTTTTACCTTTGTCTTCAACTTTACCTTTTATTAGCTCTATTCCTACCTTTGCCTTCACCTCTACCTGTTACCAGGACGTGTGTACCATGCGGTTGGTCGCTACCCGGAGGCCATTGACAGCCTGAGGCAAGGACTGAAGATTGCCGTTGATGGGGGTCGTCAGGAAGATGAGGCCAAGATACGACATCGCCTTGGCCTCGCCCTCTGGCTCGCAGGCAGCTTTGAGGATTCGCAGCAAGAGCTTTACCTCGCCATTGAATTGTTCGAATCGATACGAAGAGAGTCGCAGTACAACAACGATCACAAGATGTCGCTCTTTGAATTGCAGACGGCTTCGTATCAGGCGCTACAGGTATACACGGTTCTAACAACAACAACTAAGTGGCATTATTTCAGATCATTCTGATTACAGTTCCAACAATAATTCTGATTATTATATTCCAATAATTCTGATGATAATTCTGATGATAATTCTGACGATGCCTGTGACAATAGTTCTGAGATTTATTCCGATATTATAATTCTGAGGATAATTGTGACAGTAATTCTGATGATATAAATTATGCTCCTATTATAAATTAATTTGGTTCTTTGATATGGGTGGATAAAGTGTACTGCCATATTGTCGATTAAAGCCGCTGTTCATGATGATGATAACATTTATTTATTTATTTTATTTCAGAAATCTATATAGCGCCTCTTCAAGGTATACACTACTCAGAAGCACTCCCGGTCCAACCATGGCTAAAAAACAGTTTTAAGGTCCTTAAGAAACAGAGCGGAGTGACCACTGGAAATTAAGCACAGTGTAACATTGATGATGACTTGACGATGATTACAACGATGATGACGACGACATGATGATGGTGATACTGATGGTGATGGTGATGATGGCAGTTTGTGGTGGTTGTAGTTATGATTGCTGCTAGTGATAGTAATACGTGATGATAACAGTTACTGATGATGATAATGATATGATGATGGTGGTGGTGATGATGATGATGATGACGACGACGATGATAATGATGATTAATGACGACGACGACGATGATGATGATGATGACGACATGATGATGACATGATGATGATGATGACGACAACGATGATGATGATTAATGATGTGGTCATTTTCCAGAGAGTTCTCGTTGCACTGGACCGGTCGGATGAGGCGCTGCTGGTGGCCGAGAGAGCAAGGACCAGAGCCTTCATCGACCTCGTCCTTGAACGTCAGAACCTTCCATCATCATCGCATAGCAGCAGCTGGTACAACGGCGTCGACAGCTCACCCGTTACCATGGAGACGATACTGAGTACCGTCGACGAGCAGAAGTGCGCCGTGCTCTATTACTCGCTGGCTGCAGGATATCTCTACTCGTGGCTCATCCTGCCTCATAAGGGTGAGTACGTGTAATGTATGTGGAGAGAATTATATAGCTACTGGGGGTGCTCGATAGTACAGTGGTTAACGCCCTGGACTGTTGACCGAGAGGTCGGAGGTTCAATTCCCCGCCGGAGCAGAAATTTGTAACGAGATTTCTGTTCCACAAGCAGCCCCTAGCCGACTCAGCTATGATGAGTACACTGACCTCACGGTCAGTGGATGATGAGACGGCGAGGGAGAGGATTGGCCACCGCCCTCATATGCCGAGGCCTTGAAAATGAAGTCGCTAACACTTCATCCCCATTGGCTAGCCCTCCGGGCTAGCTAGACGGGATCTCATATGTATTTATATAGCTGCTTTGGAAGACCTCACTTGAGGGACAAGGTATGGTGGCATTCCTGTCTCTTAATGGTTCACCCTACTACATGCGCTTTATTCAATGTTGAAATCCAATAGAATTCGATTATAAATTTTCAATTACCATTCTATTTTACCATCATTTGTATTGTTTCGTATTGTTTTTGGCAGGTGTCGTGAAGTTTCATGAGAGCGTCATCACTGAGGTGGACGAGATATCGATGGCCAGTAGTGACGTCCAGAGCGTGTCAACTGTGTCCGCTGCCTCTGCCATCACTGGATATATCAGTCAGGCGAGGGAATCACTTGGCATTGAAGCGTCACACCTCAGTGCCTCCAGGTACGTCCATGTGTTGTTACATAAGTCAACATGTTGTTACATAAGTCAACATGTTGTTACATAAGTCAACATGTTGTTACATAAGTCAAATTGTTGTTACATAAGTCAAATTGTTGTTACATAAGTTACATAAGTCAACGTGTTGTTACAGAAGTCCGGTACGTGACGTTTGGGCGCCGCCGTTTGGGCGCCGGCCGTTTGGGCGCCACCGTTTCGGCGCCGGCTGTTTGGGCGCGACGCCGTTTGGGCGCCGTACGTTTCGGCGCAGAAGAAGTTATGTAATGAAATAGCACTTAAAACTCTTTATTTGTCCAGGAATTTTTAATTCAGCTATGTTTTGTAATGTGCATTGTTAAATTTAATGTTAACACATCATGTTACCCAAGGGAATGATTTGATGTTAAATAAAAGCATTCCACAAAGAACTGAGTTACTTTCAGAAGTTCAATGTTCGATTTAATGTTCACAAACCCAATGTTTTAAAAGATTATGGTTATTAAAAGCGTTATAGAGATACAGTAAGGAGGCTCTTTCGTATGTAATTATATCTACAAACGTCAAGGTTCTTCTTTCGCGCCGCAACATCCGGCGCCCAAACGGCGTCGCGCCCAAACGGCCGGCGCCGAAACGGCGGCGCCCAAACGGCCGGCGCCCAAACGGCGGCGCCCAAACGTCCTGATCCGACAGAAGTCAACGTGTTGTTACATGAGTCAACCAGCTGCTCTGGGAGTGCCTCTGAACAGTTCACTCTACTAGAGGTGCTTCATAAATATTAAATACAATACAAAATGCATACATGCATACACATGTGGACTCTTTTGTGGAGCATCGTGGTGGGAATGTTCGTTGCCTTGCAGCCGTAGCAGGTTGCAGCCGTTGCAGGTTCAAATCCGCATCAATGCGCCGCATTGGGCAAGTCCTTTAATCGTAATTGCTTAGCGCTTCGGCGTGACATTCCGATTCAGTGTCCGCGCTGTTGTCGGGAGCCCTTCTGGGTAGAAACTTTGAAGGAGCGCTATTACAAGTGCACATAGAAACATACACATATTTTCCTTTGTTTCTCTTTATAGATATAAACTGTGTCCGGAAAAAAAGACCCATTTTGTAAATATGAACATAAATAGTAAATAATCACCGATTTTTGCAATTCAAACACCATTTTAATCCTGACATATTTTTTCCGGACACAGTGTAGATAAATTTTATTCGTATATTATCCAGAGTGGCTAAGAACGCAGCAGATGACAATGACGTTGAAGATCGTTTGGTTCAGCTCGGTGATCGTCTGAACGCAGAGAAGGACGTGCTTGGTTTCCTACGCATGACGAACCGTAGCCACACGTTCAACTGCAGCAGCTTCAGCATCGGAAGTCTCGTCAGCGTCGCATCTTCACAGCATCGTGATGCGGAGAGGCACCGACGTGCAGCCAGCTTCCGCAGCACAGCATCTGATCAGATGATGAAGGATGATGGAGCGAAAGCGCCGCTCATCCGACTCTACGATCTGCTCATTGGAGCGATGGAAGAGGTCCTGCCTCCGAATGCGGGATGCGCTGGGTGCAAGGTAATGCATGCGGTGGATAGATAGGTGAAATCAGAAAAATTTAAGAGGAAGCAGAGATATTCCATTAAGATAGTTTTTAAGCAATCATGGGTATAATTTAAGTGATAAGAACTTCATTTTCTCGAAGGTGGTTTGGTGAACAATGCACGTAGCTTGGTGCTGAGAAATTACAGAGATTTACGTAGCAGATACACATAAGAGATTTATGTAAGAGCATAGCAGATTTTACGTAAGTGGTTTACATAACGAGTTTAACATTTATACAGACTTGAATAGCGTCTGTTTAGAGCGCAGTGGTGCTAACTCCATTGCTAAATGCATTGGAGTTAGAACCATTGCACTCTAAGGAGACGATAGGAGATTTGCGCAACAGATTTACATGACAGATTTGCGTTCATTCGTGTGTGTACAGTCTATGTCTTTTTCTGTTTATCCAGGAGTTGGTCCTTGTCCTTCAGGGCGACCTCTACCTCGTCCCATTCGCACTGCTCCGCCCCACGCAGTCCACCTCCTTCCTCTACGAGCGCTTCAGCCTCCTCATCGCCCCATCCATCCGCGCCATCCAGGCCTCGCAAGCCATCTCCGACCACAACCAATACCGCCCTGACTGCTCGGGCGCCATCGTCATCGGCAACCCCAAAATCCCAGCATGCATCACTTCCACCTGGCAGTGGCGCCCTCTCCCAACCACCGAGCAGGAATGCCGCTTCGTCGCGGAAATACTCGGGTGTCGCTCGCTGACCGGGTCCGCCGCAACCCGCAACTCCGTCCTCCGAGACATCCAGCAGGCGGAAATCATCCACTTCGCTACGAGCATCTCGTGGAAACTATCCGCGATTGTGCTCGCTCGTAACGGACCGAGCAACTGGGACGGAGCGAGCGCGATCGACGACTCGCTCGACGGTCCCGCGCTCTCCGAGTATCTGCTCACTGCGGCCGACGTGCTGAATGTTCCAATCAGTGCGAAGCTCGTCGTTCTTAACTCGTCACACGTGGACGAGCGTTGCGGTCGGGTGAACTCGGACGGTTTGATCGGGTTGACGCGTGCGTTTCTTGCGGCCGGGGCGCAGTGCGTGCTCTTTCCGCTGTGGTCTGTGCCGGAGGGAGCGTCGCGAGTTCTTCTGCGGACGTTCTATCGATGTCTCCTGCAGGGAACGTCGACGAGTGTTGCGCTCGCCGAGTCGATGCGGGCTGTGCGAGCAACGCGGCAGTTTGCGCATCCGTCGAACTGGGCGTGCTGGACGCTCGTTGGGAGTAATGTGAGGATCAGCAGCAGAGTGGCGCTCATGGGTCATGGGCTCAAGGCGCTGCTTGGGATGCCGACAAAGTCGCGGGAAGCTATGAGAGTCGTTTTGCATCTGGTATGTTGATGTTCACATTGTATCAGTTAATGATAATGATAATAATTATGATGATAATGACAATGACAATAATAATAAGAATAATGATAATATCAAACATTTTCATGTGTTTATTTAAAGCATGGTCAGTATTTCCTCCCTGCTACCTGAAAGAAAATATATGCTATAATCATAATAATAATATAGATAACAATAATTATAGTGATAATAGTAATCTTGCTGACGTTGATTAAGGCTTCAACAGTGTAGCCATTGGGGTAGTTTTACTAACTTGGACCAATCAGATAATAATAATAATAACGACAATTTATGTGGCGCCATAACGCAGCCACATCATTCTTAACACGTTGGTAATCCATATGTATGGGGTTCTATGTATCAGGTAGTGTAGACACAAATTTTTATCCAGGTTGTCAGTAGGCAAGCATGCAGTTCACAGAATTCGTATGCAGGTTGTCAATAAGTAAACTCATCGGAACATATTGTTCTGCTAAACAGGGTCGCCCACATTTTATTGCTTATCTTTGTCTTGTAGGTCGAGAAGGCTCTACAGCGCATCCAGACTGGCCAACGCAACGCCATGTACATGACTCGGTCAAGCATTGAGAAGCGTGTGGGTGACGTGAGCGGCTGGCAGGACATCTTGGTGGCCATGGGATTCCGATTTGAGTCGGAGACTGCCAACGGTCAAGCGGATACGGTCTTCTTCCCAACGTCCGATCCGGGCGACCGATTGACCCAGTGCAGTGCCAGCCTGCAGGCGCTTCTTGGTAGGCTACTTGTGGTCAAAACAATTTGCTTCTACTGTTGATGATTTTTGATGGCATGTAGGAAATTATCCAACAGACTTACTCAAATTCTTCGCTTGCAGTTGCTCAGGCTCTTCGGCGTGAAACTTTGATTCAGTGTCTGCGCTGTAGTCGGGAGCGCTTCTGAGTAGAATTCTTGAAGGGGTGTTAAAACAAGTGCACATTCATACCTACATACATACATTCCTGGAAATTTATTGCACAATTTGCATTGTATATATAAATTTGCATAGCACCTCTCGAAGTGCATACTAATCAGAGGCACTCCCCGTGCGTGAGACCAAGAGAGGAAGAAAGTGGTCTTGAGAAAGTTAAAAGAGGCATTTGGTCCACCAGTTAACTAGGAAAAATATGTCGAAGGAAGGAAGCTGGTTCCACAGTAAGGGTCAAGGAAAGCAAAGGCCTGGAGGCTGTATAACTTTTATGGGATGCGGAAGGCAGTCTTATTTCGCATGCATTTAGCAATATGCTGAAGGTTTATTAACCAATGTATTGAGGGAATTTCCCTCTCCATGGAGTACCATGGCATCGTCCAGTTTGAGCTTGAGAGCCATTTGAAAGTGGGAAGTGTAGCGTTTTTCTTTAAATTAGTATGGCTTCACTTGGTTTATGACTTTCACCTTTCTCTCCTTGAGTCTTTCTCTTTTCTCTGTCTGTCTCTCTCTCTTTTCTCTGTCTCTGTCTGTCTCGTTTCTCTGTCTGTCTGTCTCTCACTTTTCTCTATCTCTGTCTCTCTCTTTTCTCTGTCTCTGTCTGTCTGTCTGTCTGTCTGTCTGTCTGTCTCTTTCTCTCTGTCGGCTGTTTCTTTGTCTCTACCTTGTTTGCATGTTTCACCCTCTGCCTCTCCGTTTCTTTACCTCTTCAATCTCCATCTCTTTTCAAGATTCTCCTTTCGTAACCATTTCCTGTTCCACATTATGCCACAGTTTGTTACATGGTTAAAGGGTTTTTCATATATGTGGTTGTCTGTGTAGGTCTAAGCGTGCCTTCCGTCATCTGCCTCTCGAAAATCAAAGAACTTCCAGAAGTTGGACGAAGTCTAACATCTCTCGTAAGCCTCCGTATCTTGTGGAACGTTGTCCTATTGAACTGACAAGCACAACTTTGTACAGCTACCCTGCTAGATAGTTTGGTGTACAGGTGTTGAACCTTTCAGTACTTTATGGCTGCGTTTAGGTGCCACAGGTCGATTCAACCTTCCACTTGGCAGATGGCGTTGATGAAATGAGTAGTAAGACTTGATGAGCGCCTTGCATGGCTGCCAGAAGTTAAATTCGACTCCTGTGATAGGCTGTTATCATCCATTCGTTCTATGATTTGTAATCAAACTGTGGTTTGTCAGTTTGAAAATTAAATGAAAATATTATGTTTATTGCTATTTGTTTTCATGAAGATTTGCATTTGGGGGGGGGCAGTAGAGTAATGGTTAACACGCTGGCCAAGAGTGCGAGAGGTAGCAGGTTCGAGCCCCCGTTGGGCGGATTTGATTTGTAGGCTGCTATTAGCGCCATGTAATTGCAAAGCTGTCTGCTCAGTTGGTAGTTAAGTTTAATTAAGATTACTGCATAACTTGTAAATGTAAAGCACAGTGCGTCTTGCAGGTGTTTCATTAAAGAAAAGATATTATTATTATTATTTGTCATTACAGTTATGCTATATATAATTATTAATGTGTTTTGGCCCCTTTCAATTCAAAATCATAATTTGTAAGTTATCTATTGTTCCCAGAGTAAGTATGTACACACAAGTGTTGACTTTTATGACGTTACCTCATTCAGTAATGACATTGCGGGTTGCATTAGTAATTATTACTTAGATTAATTTGTAAAAAGTTGTCGTGTTTCTTGTTTCAGCTTAAGGATTTCCTCCATCAGTTTCCTCGTCATGGAACAAAGTCCAATCCATCGATGACCGTTGCCATGGAAGTGTGGAAACTCTCCGGGATTCACGAATTCCTTGCGTCTTTCGGTTTGTTTACATATTCATAAAGTTGCAAGACATTTAGCTGTAATTATTATTATTTTACCATCATATGATGTATCTGTTATAACCATAAGGTATTTTGATGAGTCCATCTGATCTGACGGGTTTAACTGGGTTATTTTGTGATAATTAACCCCCCTGGCTATATTGTAGTATAACCAATGATGATAAATAATGTCGTACTTGGTATAGTTACGATGCTGGTTTTTTCCGACTAGTAATAGGTCTGCTCAGTAATTATCAAATATATAGTTACCAAGATGCTTATTGTGTTTTTCCTCTGGTTCCTTTGCCTCGATATGATTACTACTACCTTACATGTGCTTAATGATTCAGGTTGCCATTACTGACTTATGTTTGTTGCTTATTTTTTGGTTTTGCTTTGGTTTTTTTTGTTTGTATTTTTTATGTTGTTGTTTTTTTGGCTTGTTGCCAAAGGCTTTTTTTGATCATGTGATTTTATGCCACATTGATTTCTTTTCTGGTATTTTCTTCTTTTTTTAAAATTCCATTTTCTGTTTATATCTTTATACCTCACCATCTTGACTTACATTTTACGTTCAGGGGTTATCCAGGTTAGCGGGACCTGTCCCTTTCTGGATGACCCTTTCTGAGTGTTCACCGTTTATACTATCAAGGTGTCCTGCGAACATTAATTTTTATTTATGTGTAGGGCCTACTGTGTAGCCTAGTATTTTTCTTTGCAGTATACCTTGGTTTTGTTTTGTTTGTCTTGTTCATTCTCAGAATAAACTGATTTGATTTGATTTGATTTGACATTTAGCTGCATGAAGGCTAAAGTTGAGAGTGCCTCTAATTTGCTTTCTGGAGTGATGTTGTGCAATTCGTCTTTTCCAGGGCCCATCAATTTTCCACTCTCAATTTTAAAAAAAGGTCAGATTCGGCCCCCAACAAAGGCTAGAAAAAGCTAGACTGGTTTTACGTTGAGAAATACGTGACATTTGTCTGAAGTTCTAATGAAATACCGGTCTAAAACACATAATAACTTTTGAACTGTGCTGAGTACTGCTTAATAATTATAGCGTACAGATGTTAAAGCTAAGAACTTCTGAACTTCGACTACAGAGTGTGTAGTGTCTGTTTTTGTGAAATTGCCTAAAAAATATAAGAAATATTTGAGGAATTGCTGATATTGCACGTTTCTAACGTGAAAAGAGCCACTGTGGAAGAAATCTAGATCTATGTTTAAAAATCACCCAGAGGACTAGTCAAAAGCGAAAAACCTGGATCTAGGTGACAAAACCTATGAGTGGCATCCCTGGACATTATGGTATGGGGTGCAGTGGTGTAGTGGTGGCGTCGTTGCCTTGAAGCGAGGAAGGTTCGAGGTTCGAATCCACCTCGTTGCGTAAGGACCTTGGGCAAGTCCTTCACTCACAATTGCTCAGCGCTTCAGCGTGAAACTCCGATGCAGTGTCCGCTCTGCATTCGGGAGCGCCTCTAAGTAGAGAGAGCTTGAAGGGGCGCTATAACAAGTGCACATACAAACATTAAGGTGATCAATGGTTTATAGAGTTTCCGGTTGATTTTCAGGGTTTGAGTTGGTCGATGTTGGAAAGGACGAGGTGACGGTTCGTCTCGGCAAGAATGCGAGTCGTCGCCTGCTCCACTACTCACTCCAGGCGCTCATCGCCATATTTGGTAAGCAGATGAGAACTTCTGCATCCTTCTGGTGCCTGTTGACATGGTAATGTAAATCATGTGTGCCGATTTTTTTACAGAAATGGAAACATTGTGTAACAAAACGTTTCACAACAAGTATGGCACATCGGATAGAAATTCTGCATGTGGTCAATAGTTATGGTGATCATCGTGTTGTATCGTTAGTTTTGGGCTCACTGTTTTAGCAAAGGTAAGCAATCCTGTAGAGCTTGATTATTATGGTAAGAGGAAATTTAGGTATTTTATTTTTTTAGCAATTGTAATCAGGGTTTTAAAAATCCTTTGATTATATTACTTGTGTAGGTCTTTATTATAATTTGCAAGGGATAGCTAAATTTTGGTTATAGTATTTGCTTCCCACTTGCAATTTCAATGGCTGGATTAAAATTATTACTTACTTACTTAGCACTTAGTCCTTCCTCGCGCTGGTAGCGCACCGGGCGACACAGCCTCTCCACGTTATCCTGTCCTCCGCAGCCATCTTAGCATCCTCCCACGTCATTCCGCCGCCTCCCAAATCCTGAGTAACCGTGCTTCGCCAAGTCTTTCTGGGTCTTCCTTGACTCCTTTTCCACCCCATCGGAGTCCGATCCAGTGCCTGCTTTAGAGTTCTCTCCTCTCCCGATCTATGTATGTGACCCATCCAACGTAAGCGCGCCTTCTTCAGAATGTCTTCCAGTTTCTCCATGGATGTTCTCCTTCTTACTTCCTCATTTCTGATCTTGTCCCTCCAAGTGATCTTCAGTATTCTTCTATTAATTATTACACCTGGAAAAAGTTGCTAGCATTGATTTGTATTTTTCTGATAGAAATTCCCGAAGTTTTACATATACGCGGTCAAGGCTTTCTTTCACTCGTACTTCTTAGTCAATCTTTTCCTTGTGACTTATTCTCAGACGTACAAGATGCGCCGAGAGTTCTTCTCGAAAGTTCAAGCAGCATGGAAAGCTTAGTATCGACCACCGAGTCGGTTACCTCACCGATCTCCCATATTGAAAGCAGTCCGCCTGTCTCTCCGTACGCTACTGTTAAGAAGTCATACTTCAACCCAGCTGAGGTCGACAAACTTCCATCAGCAATGAAGGCAAGCGCAACCTTGTTTATGAGTTCTTACGGGCATTTACAAGACTGTAAATGTGTGCTGGACACAATAGATAAGATAGTACAGAACATCTGGCATCTGATTGTGCTTGGACCTGGTTGCTGTAAATATAAGAAATATGTGTAAGGTGCAGTAGAAAAATTAGTATCTGTGATCTAATAAATTAGTTCCTCTGTATCTATTAAATTAGTATATGTGCACCTATTAAATTAGTATCTATGCACCTTATGAATAATTATTATTAATTAATATATATGTGTACCCCTGTACCTAATCAATTAGTATCTGCATACCTAATAAATTGGTATCTGCAACCTAATAAAGTAGTATCTGTACAGTGTACACTTAATAGATTTCTTATCTGTACAGTGTACACTTAATAAATTGGTATCTGTACTCCTAATAAATTGGTATCTTTGTCTTCATTACCCTACTTTGAGGTCAATGGTTGTCACAAAATGTCTGATTATTACAGCAGCACTGAAGAAGTCATTACAAATAAAAATCACAGTAATTCTTTTCTCTCCACAGAATCTTGTATCGACCGGTAGCAGCAAAGGTTCGTGTCCGACGACCGTCGCTTCCGGTCCAGACCTCAACCAACAGCTTGCCCATCAGACTCTCATCCGCAGCAAGTACAGCAGTCCAAGCACGAGCGACATGTCGGACGCCAACACGACATCCTACGACCCCAAATCGCGATCGGTCGTCACATCCGGTCGAGATGCGGAAGAGGACGAAAGAGGAGGAGGCAGGCAGCGTTCCGGTCCGATGAATGTGAAGATGTGTTCGCAAGGAAAGGGTTACAGCACGTCAGCCAGTGACAATGAAGATGCGTGGGCATGCCCTGACAGTGCGGGTTTCCCCGGGGGAAAGTCCCGAATGGGTGGCACTTCAACCGGACCGCAGGGTGCGTTGTTGCAGCCCGGTGGGAGGATGGGTGGGAATGGAGGCCGCCGTACGCGACCCAGAGTCCAGGCTTCCGGGAATAGGACGGCTGCTGGTGGTGGAGAGCGTGGAAATTCCGATGCTGGTTTTCCGGGTGGAAGAGACGCGGCGACGGTTTCCGGGGAATTGTACGACCTGAACGTTGCGATGGATAGTCTGACGGATTCTGGGATACAGTCGACTCCGAAGCAGACGGATAGCAACACGGACAACAGCACGGATCGCGATGACCCCGGGATCGGTAAACGGGTACCCGGTACGGTGAAGGGAACGAGGAACCCGGCCACAGATGGCGTTTTGACCGTGCGTCCCCTACCGACGTCTGAGGTGCCTAAGAGTTTTCCCGACTTTGGTACGGTGGCGCAGAGGATTCTTGCGGACACGGATAGCTGTCGGGGGGTGGTGGAGGCGATTCAGAACGTTTCACGGAATGCTGTATCGAATGATTCGAGTGTGAATCTTCAAAAGTTGAGTGGGCGTGGACGTGTGGATAAAAACGCGTCCAGTGTGCCGAACGGGTCGAACGAGGTGGTGCATTCACTTTCCGGAGAGATCCGATCCCTGCCCGGTTTTACGGGTCAGGTACCCCCTCTGAGTGCTCGTCGCAAGCCGGATTCCTCTAGCGGTTGCGAATCGCAGATTGTGTTCGGACGTAAAGAAGTGGCGGACAATTCCAGAAGCCACATTGGTCAGGCAACGGAAAATATTCATCCGTCAAACAAAGCGTTCGATTCGAAACCACGATCGAAGTTTGTCAAAAATCGATCGTTTGCTCCAGAACGACGTTGCCTTGTTGCCGGGAGCGACGAGCTGAATTCGTCGGCTCACTTGCTCGCTCTGGAGAGCCGAGGTTTCCAACCAGGTTCAAGGACAAAAGGTCGTGGTGAAACATGCCGCGCCCGCGACTCAGATGGAAAATTTTCAAGGTCATGTTGCGAATCGAAGGTTACGCCGCAGAATAATAAATTACTTCCAAATTCCGACGGTTCGTTTATTCCAAAAAACACGCAGCAGCATTTAACGACGACGGGTATGATGCCGAAAAACACGTCAAGCGTCTTGCACAGGCCGGCGGCCATGGGATTTTCCAACGCCGTGCTGAATCGCCCGTTCCCGTCCCAGGAGGACCTGGCCGCCCCCTACGTCGCCAACTTCCCTCCCACCGTTCTCAAAGACGCCCTCGCAAATATCCCGCCTCCCCTTCCCGGCCGGTACCGTCCGCTGCTTCCGAAACCCACGACGTGGGACGCGCGGACCTGCGACTTCAACTCGCCGCGAAGTCTACAGAAGGCGTCCGCGCTTTTCTTCCGCAACAATTCCGATTGGACGTCGGCATTTTCGCGACCGAAACCGACGACAAAAGCAGACGATAACATTCCGAATCGTGATGAATTTCCGCAAAACGACAACAGCGCGCATCTGAACTTGGGTTTCACGTCGTCGGAATTTGGCGATAAATCGACTCTGTGTAGTGTAAACGAAGAATGTGACATTTCAAACAATTCTTGGGTCGGAAGACCACAAACTGGAGTAAGTAACGGTTATTTCGAGGCCGCTGAGGCAACCATTAAAAAGGTCGAGAAAAATTCCGCCGGTCGCTTACGAATGTCGTCGGAAGAGAATTTTATTGTGACGTCGGAGGAAGACCAAGCGGTGAGAAACAGACCGTGGCAGCAGACGACTTCCGTGACCGGTCAACCGAGACAGAAGTTAAAGGCGGACTTGACTGCCCATCCAAATGCCGTATTGCACGCGTCGAGGTGCTGAATGGCACGCAATCTCTCGGTAGTCCCAACATTGCAATACAATGTCCCAATGAAGAATAAATACTCGATCATCAGCTGTTGAACTGAAGTTAAACGGTGGCCTTTGCTGTTTGTTTACATTCACCAGCTCACCTTATTATGATTTATGCCCTTTGTATAAATAATGCTTTGAAGCGGCCTTATAAACAGTACAAGTGCTGATATGTAAAAAGGCGAACAAATCAGTCCCCAAAATATATTTAGCCTTAGAGAGTGACGCACAAAATCTCATTTAAAGGCAGTTTGTTTGTGACTTTGCTCCCAAGCACATTGATACAAGTTTCTGGTCTCTACTTGTGTGTGTGTGTGTGTTGTATATACACTGTATACACATACATGCATACTATATATAATTAGAAAGACCAGGTAACAATAAGTTATTTATTTATTTATTTAAATATATTTCCTCAAGCATTGTGTGCAGACTGTATGCAGTCAGACATGTAGGCTGATATATCATACATGCATTCTGCTTAAGACCTATTTTTTTAGCCGTGGCTGGGCTGGGAGCGCTGTGTGATTTCAGATTTAATTGTTGCACCACCACATGTGATTGTAAGACCTTACATCTCGACATCTGTGATTGAAGATTACATTAATGCAACGTGATTTAAAAGCAACAATGTGCGCTCACATTTTTGTGATCAAAGTTTCAGTTGGATGCACATTACAGTGTGATTGAAAGCTGTATAGGCTTCACCTAGTGATTGAAGTTAATTAGGCTATAATTATTAGCTTTCAATTGTGATTGCAGGTGTTACTATGCAACTGAATCAGACACTCGTGCTAGTTAATTACTGATTGCTGTATATGTGATTGAATGTTATATTCACTTAGTGGTGGAAGGTTGGCTTAGACTGGTGTTACTATGCAATTGAAGGTCATTTTGATGTTACTTAGAGATCGATTGCCAGTACAATGTGATTGCAGTTGATATTCACTGTATTTAAAGACTGAGGTTATGTTGCATAACAGTGTGTTTTAATTTCCTGTATATATTGTCCTACTTGCAGATAAGATGTAGTAGACTCTTATTATTATTATTATTATTATTATTATTATTCGTTTATTGGTAACAAAACTGATGACCCACTGCTATCAGGTACAAAAAGCAATTGACCAAATGGAATATAATATAAGTCTAAGATTGTCTGTGTCCATGTCTATTTAATTTATCTTTGGACGTGTAGAAATTTTTCATTGTACAAGTTTTGTAGCAGCATCAAATTGTCAATAAATGAACTGGGAGCATTTTTGTGCTCCGTGGAATAGCAAACATTATGTGGCTTCAATTTTGAATAGCTTAATTTTTTCGTTTTTCTGAGTTTCACCGACGGACTGTTTCCCAGCACGTTTTGCTTTTACTGCCAATTTTATACGTTTTGAATATTTTTGAACAGTCTAGCGGTTATCATGTAATACTCAGATTTATCGAATACTCAAACTTCTACTCTTTTAGAGACACTAGCTAGAAATATTTTTGTGCGTTATACATATCTTTTTATGTTGTTTTTGATAGATGGATCTTATTATGTGTCTAACTGCCACTCGGTTTATCAAAATTGTTTGTTGTTATGAGCAATGATAAATTTCTTGGGTTTTTTATTGTCAATAATTTACTGGCGATGTTGAGTTCTCCTTGTAGTCACTGACTCACTTGTCTGGTGTGTTTTCATCAGTAATGTTGTCATACTTTTACTGTTAGGAATCTCTCAATTTTATACCTTGATTAGTGATCTGAGAACTTCTGACTATTGCATACATTGTAGATAGTACATCCTCATTAACCATATTGCATATGCACGTAGTTTTGGTCGTAATTCACAAAATTGTCACTGAAATGGTTTTATTTTGGTAAATTGTTCCTATTTGTATAAACTTTTACAGCTTTTCTTCAAGTTCTGCCGTTTAAAAAGTGAATGCTTGACAGAAATACGGAGAATTTTTTATTCTTTGTTCCTCTACTACTTGATGTTGACGTAAACAATAACTTAAAATGCAAACATCTGTACAACTATCTATTGCAGAAATGTGATGCTTTAATGCATGACCTTAATATCAGCTATTGAAGGGTTTTGGTAGAGCCAATGGGAAAATGGAAACAGAGACAAGTGGAGGAGAAGGATCCGAGTGGCTGACCCCTCGCCAGAGGGAATAATTCTAGCCTGAAGGGAAAGAAGAATGAAAGAAGAAGAATGGGAAAATACCGGTGGTTGCATTGAAAGCATATAGTGCCTGCATTTAATAAAAATGAGAAACTACAGTAGATAAGTCAACCGAATACTGAGCAAGAAAAATTGATTCATATTGCAACGAAGCAACAGCATTGGCAACAGTCAGACTTGACTAGCAATGGTTTTTCTAAGAGTGCAACTTGAATCCATTTCGCGTTGATTTTCAATTAGATTAATTTCACTACACAAAACAACGTATCAAAGTAAAATGAAAACCTCGACCATTTTTAGCGTGACGTGACATCACAGCGACGTGTACTTTAGAAAGTGAACGGACAACAACAGACAAGAGAGAATACAAGAGTCAAATATCCCTACGACGTACATTTCGGTGACATCATCCGATCCAAAACGTTAGCTAATATGTGACAGCGCGTGATTACAGAGCGTGAAAGAGAAAATGCTTTGCGAATAAATCAGCGCACGTTACTAAGCATCGAGCCGGGTGGGCACTTTACTTTTTTGACTGTTTTCGACTTGATTTAACGATTACTAGACACTGCGACCACATTATTCTCACTGCCAAGAGATTACTCGCTTCGTATTTCTCGTTCTCTCTGTAATCACCCACTCCGTTCGCACAGACAAACACAAAACGTTTCAACAATTAACAGCGTCAAATATAAACTCAGATATGTACAGTATTTACATTTTCGTTAAGCCATTATACATATTTGCTCCATCGTCCCTAAAGTCCAAAATTTTACCACTTTTATTCCTTTATACCCATCTTATCTGTCCTCCATTTGTTTTTTCTACATATCAATAATATTTAATCTCATGATTAACTTCCTGCTATCACTTTCTCACGCAAACCTGCCTAAATATCTGTCTTTCCTGCTCCATGCCTGCCAAACTCAAAACACACGAGTCTCCCTTTCCTCTCAACAGCAAAAATTTTCGACATTTTCCTAATAAAAACTGTAACCTATCTCCCGTTCAATGTGGCTAATTCACATGAAAAGCAGTACTCAACCAGTCTAGTAATAACAGCAGTACTGCGCTAATTGTCACATTTCGACCGCTAACAATGAGGCAGATGCGTGTACATTGCTTCAAGCGCACTCCATGTCTCACACATTACACGTCTTCTAATAGCCCAGCTACCCCACGTTCCACAGTCACACGGAGAGTATGCCCAGCGAGTACCCGGGAGACCTTTGGAATGCACCCAGTCAACTGATTGACAAATTTTAATGAACTTTCGACGTCACCGTTACTTATGCTCAACACGAAATCCCACGACACATGAATTCCACCAATACTAATACAAAAAACAACATCCAAAATCACCGTACAGCAATTTTAAAACTCCTAACTTATCGTTCTTGGCTCTACGTACGACCAGGGTTGACAAGAGGAATTTTGCGGGCCCCTGGGAAAGCAGAGCAAGGCCCCTAAACTTTTTACAGATCTACGAGAAAAAAATTCTACAGATAAATTGAAACAATAAACTGATAGCAGTTAATGTTCTCAGCAATATTATATTTAAAGAGGCATAAATCATAAACTTTGCATATAATATAAAATTTGAATTTCTATGCAATGACGTCATTATGACGTCATTATTGTGACTGGAACTTTTATATTTTCACAATTGTTAGACAAATATGTTAGGATAAAAACGGTGTCTAAATTGTAAAAATCAATGAATATGAATTTATTCTCATATTTACGAAATCGGTCCCTTTTTTCGGACACAGTGTATATAAAAACTTAGCCCGGGTCCCTAAAAGTCGCTGGGCCCCTGGGCATTTTACCCCCTTCGGCGGCCCTGCTTACGACCTTCATAAAGTGACAAGGCGTTGAGTGTCGATTCTTAGAGGACTTATCAACCAATTGCCCTTGACAAGGAGGATTTAACTCATAGTTCTGTGTGGTGTGGTACAGATTCAAACCAAAATTGGACCCCTGGAAGAGACAAAACTGGTATGACCTAAACGGTTTACGTGTGACTCAAGTGGTTCAGAGTAAATTATATTCACCTATTCAGTGTTCCCACTTCTCACACAAAACCACTTTAACCACTGGTAATGTGTCACAAGCATTGCTACTCTTATTGTTAGTCCGAGTGATGCTATATGTCAGCGGTTCCCAACCCGTGGCTCGCAGGCCAAAAGTGGCCCGACATGCCTAAAAAAATGGCCCTCATCTCTCAAAGAATTAACAAAAATATATGGAACATTTGATAATTTGGACAGGATGGAACACATAATTATATTCTATTACAAATTATTTTATTTTGACGTCTATAAATAATATCAAAATTCTATTTTTAATCAATTATAACAATTTTATAGGCTTTTAGTTAATTAAATTTTAGCCTCGTGGCCCCTAATGTCCTTCAACTAAGAAAAAGAGGCCCTCGTGACCTTCAACGTAGAAAATGTGGCCCTAAAGTAAAAAAGTTGGGAACCACTGCTATATGTCCTCATTTATATTTCCCATCCAATGTAGTCTTGGAAAGACTGCCACAGCAAAAACAATCTCATGCCACAGTACACAGTACTACACATAACACACGCAGTACACATGCCAAAATTTTCGTAACGTCCAGTAATTTTCGTAACACGATCAATACAACTAAAAACAGCCAGAGTATTCTTGAAGTGGCGCTGTGTAAATGTTTGATTCTTAAAGGACAGTACACTTTAACCAACACACACAAGTAATGTAACGTCAAGATTATAAAAAAACTGCAAGCATGTAGAAATGCAGCGTGAAAATCACACAAAAACACGAGTTTTACGTTGCTCCAAAAGAATCTTGCACTGTGAGCCATGTGTATATATATAATTATATATATATATATATATATAAAATATACATATTTTATATAAATATACACAGATAATTTATATATATAATTTATATATATATATATATACTGGAAACTATGTGCATATGTGTGTGTATGTGTATATACAGTTTTGACAAGAGATGAATACACGCCCACAATACATCTCAGATGAAAACATACACCATGTTCAACTATACTGCTGGAAATTAATTTGAGCAGCATCTTTTCGGCGCCTGATCATCATGGCTAATGGTGACGCTAAGTGCTAAGAGATATAGGTGCAATGATATTCCAAGGAATCATAAAAAGTTTACATTCTGAAACGATCTGAATGTCGACAAATAAAATTATTAAAATGATCTAGGTAGAATAATAATAATAACAACAATGCTAAGAATAATTCGGAAACGTGGCCAGCTATTCCCAGAAACCTTTTCTGTTGCTATATTCCTTTCTTGATTCTGACGGTATTACATTTTAGTCTACATTTGGCAACAAATAATATTAGCGATCAGCATGGATCATAATTATGTACCTTTGCTAATACTAATCATAATAAGTGATAACAATAAGAATAAAAATCATTACAATTAGATAGACAGAGGAATAACTCAGTTTCCTACAACCCAAACTAGATCTTAAAAAAAGACTCCTATGCAATAAAATAATGATCATCGCTTGTATAAACTCGGCATAAAATTCAAATAAACTGAAGAAGGAAAGCTACACCTGACAGCCAGAAAAGAAAGTGAGGAACTGTCACATGTGGACATAATCCAACTGATCATTATAGAAGTGCAAAAAAGGACAGCACGATAGCGACGCTACTTTTGACATCATCATATCCAACAACTTGCAAGACACAATTAAATCAATCATTGAATGAAAGAAAAAAATCGATGAAAGAAACTGAAATACAATTATTATCTGTAAAGACGTCAATGGCTATTGTAGTCGTAAGATGTCCTTAAACTTTTGATTTGATAATAATAACTAGATCGGCACGTTACAGAATCGGTGATCCTGTTAGAGAATCGACTTAACCCTTTAATGACCAGCATGTACTAAAATGCATTGGTAACATACGTAGCTGGTTGTTAAAGGGTTAAGTCGATTAACCGTTTAACGACCAGCGAGTACTAAAATGCATTGAAAGCATACGTAGCTGGTCGTTAAAGGGTTAACTTAATAGACTGGGACAAAAGCAGAATAAACGCATCTCAACTGGCTTCCTTCCCATGCAGTAGTACACTCTTGTCAGATAACAAACACAGTTCTTGTCCCTGTAAACTTCCTGCAAAAGACCCAGCTCAAAAACTCTTTACCAACCGAGGGCTTACGATTTCCTACACCAATTACTCCACTGTGGTTGTTAAAGGGTTAGGGACTCAGAAGAGCCAACAGATCATCAGGAACTCTAACACCTAAAGAACAACTTGGTGCTTGCATTTGGCTCGTGAGTAAGCTGGTGCTTCTGTCACCCCTTGAAAATTGTCACTCTAGGTAGCCACCTATATCATCTATATACGTAAAACCCACACTGCGAGATAGCATTCGCATGTAGCGTGCAATATCACGATTTGAAAATCACAAAATGTGCAATAATAAAGTGCAAATCGGTCATTGGCAAAAGAAGTGACACATTCTAAACAACGCCTGGCTTCACGTGCTGACAATTACAAACTCTACAAAGCCAATCTGGTTTACTAAAACCACTCACAACCCAACGCAAACAGTCTCAATTTCTCGCCCTTTGAAAATATTTTACAACTGTTTTTATTCAGCGATACGCTAGCGTGGGAACGAATTGGGAGACAATTTCCGAGCTTAAACTTGCCGAAACAATGGTCACCGTCCACCGTATGTCAGCCAGTTTATTCCCATACAATTCCCCAAACAGTTTCCCTATACAAACACAACAATATCAGTCCCCTATGGTCAAAGGTGAGAAACAGCTATAGGTGTAAAATATCTTAGCAACTTAGCCAATCATTTTGCTTAGCCATACTGCATAAATGGCAAGCGACCACTTTCTCGTCATTTTATCTTCTCAACATTTAGTGTACAGGTGATGCGCTCATTTCATAGTTCAGTTCAATAGGTGGTGCTAATCAACGAATAATATTGAAATATCCTTGTCATGCCAAGGAGGATTTGACTGCCAACTAGGCCTACTAGAATACATTCCTCTCCTAAGCTATCCAACTACACAAAACCCAATTCTACATTGCAATTAATGCTAAAACGTTTAATGTCATTACTGTTTTCCGAAATTCAAATCCGAGATTAAAAATACAAGACGGCAAAAATCATGCAAACCATAACTTTTGTGAATCACTTGAGAAGAAGCTCTTAAAGATAATAATGCTCATCACGAAGTAAAAAGATGCCTCTAGACACAGAATGTGCAAAAAGATGTCTATCTAGTGCGGTGGGTGATCAATGATCATGTGCTGCCTAAACTGTTACAAAAGTATGGATATTTTAATTTGACAATGTTACATGCCCGTAATGTAGTTTTGCCTAATCATTACAGTTAGACGATACAAACCTTGTGCTACATAATTGCATTATAATTACAAAGCAAAAACTAGTACCGGTAGTTATGCTACCATTTGTGGGGCGTGGTGGTGTAGTGGGTATGTTCATTGCCTTGCAGCCAGAGGGTTGCAGGTTCGAATCCACCTCAAGCTGCAGTGTAGGGGCCATGGGCAAGTCTTCGCTCGCAATTGCTCAGCGCTTCTGAGTAGAGGTGCTATAACAAGTGCACATACATGTACATACCAATGACACCTCGTAAGGACTCAAGAAAAGGGATGGGTACAACACACACACACACACACACACACACACACACACACAGTCTGTGCAATACATCAACTAAACAACTAACAATTCTATGTTCACAACTGAAGCAGCAAGACTTGAACTCTAAACAAGAAAGTTCAGAGGAATCCCCCATTCGTACAAACTAATGCAAATTCTCTTTAAAATATTCTGGTCCTACAATTTGGAATAGACTCCTGCTCCAACTCAGTTCTAAACATTAACAGTTTCCTTTATGTTTAAAACTCAAATGCGTATGTATCTCCATTCACAGGTTAGTTAAGCTTACTTATATCTTTTCACAGGTTAGTTAAGCTTAATTCGCGTGCACATTAGCTAGCTAGTCAAGCTTTTGTTCAGTGGAAACATTTCTGTTATCTGTGTATTCAAGTCCAGATTTTCAATGATATCCCAATTACTTTCTTATCACTGTTTAATTCAATGAGCACTTCTTCTACGGTGACCCTAGTTAAATGGGGCTTAGGCCCTTTTAGAATTCTCCCTTTGAGCCAGCATTGTAACCTATTACGTCTGTTAAAACTGTTTTTTACTGCCTGATTTCAATCAAAAGAGTCATGGCTTTCAACCTGCACTCAATCAAACAACACACAGATTCACTTTGAACAACCATGTGCTTGCAGCAACAGATTTAAAACTACTTGGTGGTCTGTTATTAAGGCCAAAAAATATGTTGTGTTTCCGGTAACAGAGCCAAAAAAAATTGGGTAGGTAGGTCGGAAAATATTTTTATTTTGTAAAATATTTTTATGCAGTGACTATCCGAAAAAGTATACCCCACTAGTCTTTTTTGCACGCTGAAACAAAGTACGTGTTCTAAGCAAGTATAAACTGCCTATTTCCCGACTGTCTGCACCTAAAACTGCTCTAGAAACAGTCCTATTAATTTCATTTTGTTGACGTCTCTTATGTTATGTCAGTACAAATGTTAAAAAAATATTTTTTGAAATTTTTTAAAAAAAAATATTTTACAAAAATATTTGGGTCGCGGCCGTAAAAATGGGTCGGTCGGGTTACCGGAAACACAACAATTTTTTTACGCCTAACGCATTGTGGGGTGCGATGGTACAGTTCTAATTTCCATTTTTAACACATTGACCGCCTACACGCCATGTTAAATGACTGGTTTAACTACGAGTTATCTCGTACCTGGCGGTCAATGTGTTAACCGTAAAACCTTAAATAAAATTCCGACACAGAAAATTCACAGTGGAATCATAAAAGCCAGGAGGCTGTGACTCCAACGGGAGAACTTACTTCTTCAGACTGTAAAATCCAACTCATTTATTGATAAAACATATATATATGTCTGAAAGGAAATGCCAAGCCATTCAATTTTCCTAAATATGCAGTATCTGACTGCAGTAACAGCAGTGAGTGATGTTTGACTCTCAAAGTCCAGAGGTCGAGAGGTGGGAGGTCACTCCTCCACCTTCAACACCCAGGCAAGAACCTGGAAAAAAAATGCCTCTTGGCACCTTCTATTAACGCTTCGAGCGTCTGAAACTGGTGCCATAAAAAAATAGAAGAGAAGTACAAGAATTAATAAATCACAAATAAAAACTAATAAAGATATTGATAAAAACATGCCATCAACAAGGCAAAAAATTTCCAGGCATTTTGCCTCGTGCGCTTTTACACCAATTTTGCACACTCCTATGAGATCATAACTACCCTCTGACTAACACTAATGGCAACACTACAAGTTATAACATTAACAAATAATAATAGCAACAATAGGAGCAACAATAATTAGAGTGCCGTAATTGAAATAATAATAATGACTGTAAAATTACACTCAGAATTCAATGTTACATCAACTGTCATCCAATCCAAACCAAAACAAGACCATTAATGGTATTTTGTTTCCAAGAATATGCCGACATCTTTAGTGAAGTTCCATCATGTTTCCAACCGGACAGAAGAGTATGCCACCGACGCAAACATTCGAGTTCATGAAACAAAACTTAGTAAAACGCTCTTTCTTTCGGGATAAGCCGTAAACCTCTGTCTGTCTGCCTGTCTGTCTCTGTCCGTCTTTCTCTCTCTCTCTCTCTGTCCGTCTCTCTCTCTGTCCCTCTGTCCGTCTCTCTCTCTGTCCGTCTCTCTCTCTGTCCCTCTCTCTCTCTCTCTGTCTCTGTCTCTGTCCCTCTCTGTCTCTGTCTCTCTCTCCTCCATGAGGCCAATAAGTTCTCAACTTAGTGTCTCCAGGTTTCCATATTCCTGGTTTTCTCCGTTGTCTCTCTCATATCCATACTCATTTTCACGCTTTCTCAGCAGCAATACAGAGTTCTGGCAAGCCTAGTGATGATATGAAAAAATGTAATGTACAGTAACTATTAATTGTTGCAAAGGTAACATTACATTATCTTGCTGCGTAACGCAATCAAGGTACAGAAATGTAGACCAAGGTTGATTACCGTAATCACTCGTGAATTACATGTCTCTTCTGAAAATAGCCTTTCAAAGATTGGTCCTATGGTACCTCCCGCTGAGGCACACACCAGGCAATGTCCAGGCATACAGCCATATAAAACCAGTTTGCTCAATTATATCAAGTCACAAGCTGCACAAAGCTGAACATAAAATTGCACGATTTAAAATGACGTAGCAGAATTTCACGAGACGCAATATCAACCACCCACAATCTTTACAACACACTTGCAACATACTGGCAAGACTTGCAGCATTCACAGTGAACCTGTATTTGGGGAACACTCTGGCTCAGTACTTACGTTTCACTGAAGTTATTGTCGGGACTGAATAAAAGAGCTTTACCATATGTACTACCAGGGTTAAAAACACAGAGCTTTACTGTAATTAGTATCACCCTATCAGGGCTAACTACCAATAACTTTACTCCATTTGGTGCCACCCTCAAATCAGAGCAAGCAACGGCTGGAAAAGCATAAAAATCGTCTGTAAAAGCGGGTAAACCGCACCGAAGAGAACATACCCATAAGAAAACGTACCCCAAGAGGACTACCCACAAGAGGACTACCCACAAGAGAACGTACCCACAAGAGAACGCTAACACGTCACAGACACAAGCAAGTCCTGGGCGACATTTCCCAGCGTCGACATCAAAGTTCACCAGCGACCGACTAAAACCGGCGGCGTTTGGCAACAAGTCTGACTGCAGATGATGACTTCAGATTGAAAGTTTTGAAAAGCAAGATCCTCTCGTGCCGACCGCGACGGTCGGAGCACAAAATAACACAGTTTCAGACACTGCGTGCGTACGTGCGTTGGGTAATTAATCCGTGCGTCTGTAACTCGAGTGCAGATGAACGAACGCACGGATCTCCCGTTACTCGAGATGAGCCTAGAAGACGGACTCGGCGCTGCGCGAGAGCTGAATCGGATGCGACGGACTGCGAGCGAGTCGTTTCTTCGGGAGTCGATCGAGCACCTTGAGCAGCTCCTTGAAATCGGTTCGCTCGGTTGACTTGTACGCCCAGCACTGCATGAGAATGTCCTGTGATGAAACACGGACAGAAATCGTACACTAAGACAATAATTACAACCCAATGTCCACACAGAATACACGACAGAAAATGTTCAAATGCACATCCGATGATAAGATGTTTGGATGGTTTTAAATGTCACAGAGAAATGCCCTTCATGTGACATCCAAATGCGATGTGTCGCATTAATAAACAAAATTGAAGTGGACCACTGGGCCACCATACCGGAGAAGTCTCTGTTAAAAACTGTAAGGCGTAAGATGTAAGGCGCTGTATGAATGGCCATAAACACTACATAGTACATACATACATACATGTACATACATACATGCATACATACAAACAATGTCATACATACATACACCTTAGGGGTGAGCTTCTGGTTCTGCAGGCTCGCTTGGCTATTAGGCAGTGCCATGCCTTCTGACCTCCAGGTCGTGCTTCGCTCTTTACTTGTGGTCCATCCAGTAGGGTTCTACAAGTCCCTCAAGTCTTTGTTCTTCAGTCATGGCTGGGCTGAGTAGCTTCTTGAAAAGGTGCTATATAAATGCTCTGATTGAGTGAACGAATGAATGAACATGCAGATGCTGAAGGGTCAAACGCCTTTCTCACCTTTACGTCACGTGAGACTTGGATGTTCGTCAGCGACTGTTTCATGCCTTTCCCCACCTGCCAGATGATCGCCTCCGGAGGCTGCTTCTTGAAAGGCCACTCGCCACACAACAGCTCAAACCACACAGTCCTACAATACAATTCCACACAATGCAAAACAGTGCGTGTAAACATTTCTTTAAAAAAACATACACTACAATACCAAATCCTACAACACTATTCTTAACCATACAAAATAATACCGTACAACAGCATACGACACCAGCATATGCAAAATTCCATAAATAAAAGACACTGCAATACCAAAACCATAAGACACCACACTTAACTGTACAATACAATATTTTACCATATAATAAAAATTCATAAAATACAAAATACATCCAATACGATACAACACAAAATAACAAAAACCATGCAAAATATCATTGACAATGTAACATTTGCAAGTGTTTTAATTAGTTTATTAATTAATCTAACTACAACACCACACACCTAATATTCGATAATAAACGCTTAAAATACGCCTTCAGTTACAATTTTTACCGTGACAACTCACAACACTCAAAGCACCTCTGAATTGTAAGCTCGATATGAACTTGATACGCAATTTCTGTTGCCAGTTAAAATGTCACGTTCAAATGAAGCCTGCCTGCTTTATACAAAGCAAACGTTTTCAATTTCACACAAAAATATAAACCTCAGAAAGACCATTTGGTCGGCTACTTCCTATAACTATCACAATTTTTGCACTGAAAGTCCATTTGTGGCTCATGTAAAGAGACTAATTAATAACACCACAGACTAAGAGTAATTTTCGAGTATAACTGTTGCGATAGGGCATAACCAATTTAACCATACTGACCCAAATGCATAAATGTCCGATGAAACAGTGAAAGGAAGGTCCATTTCCCGTTGGTTGCCTGCTCTTAACGACCGCATGATTTCAGGAGCAAGGTAACACAGCCAACCGGGAGGAATGCTCAACCACCTTCCTTTCCTGTCAAAGAGAATAAACATAGCATACAGAAAGCTACTCTACACTGATCTAATCAGCAACAGGTGAAACAAGACTCAAGAAAAAACACAAAATTGTATACCCCTATACATTGCACACAGTAAACTATAGTGTAAGGTAATGAGGTTACCATAGAAAGTCTACCAGTTCCAGTGTATGTGCAGTGTACCAGTAATTAGTAAATTTACTTGCACATCATAAATATTAAACATTCATATTAAAATAATAATAAATAACAATATTACTTGTTAAATGGACACGGCACCTCTAGTTGCATTTCATACCACAAGAGTGCTAGGCTTAATAAATGTTTTATGAAGTCCTTAGGCTCTGCCACCCAGCTCAGTCCACTCAATAAATTCTCTTAGAACAAGAAAAAACTGATGAGTTACCCATTCAAAAATTGTTTACCCACCATAGCCTAATGCCATCACTTTCAACCAGCGTTTGGAACCCCAAGGTTTAACCGGTGTCAAACCTCACAGGGGTTCTACTGCAGTTTGAAAAAAAATGAAAAAGACACCTACTGATAAAAAGATTTCTACTGAATTCACAAAAAGATGAGCACTGGGCAGAATTCCTCACGGTTTTCAGCCACTCTTGCTTGACACTATACTATTATCTATTTAATATGTCATTATAGATGTACTACACACATGACCCCATGAACGAGTCTATAAAGCAATTTGTTCAGCATACGAACCGACTTCCGTGACAGAGCTTCGTGACGCTGAACAGACCGAAGTCCGTGATGACGACTTTTCCACTTTCGAGGAAAACATTCTTGCTCTTCAAATCCTTGTGTACGATACCCTTGGCATGCAGATATCCCATGCCCTACAGCGTAGAAGAACAAAATGGGAACATGTAAAATTGTAAAGGTAAATGAAATTCACATGGATCCAAAGTCAACTTTACAATAAGGATTGATTCCCACTAAAAATGGCAAATGGATCCGAAATTAACTTTAGCATATCAACACATTAAGCTGCAATATTTTATACACCTGTATACTCCAAAGCACAGATCAAGGGACACATAAGACGTATGTGAATGAAAATTTCTATTCTAGATTATGGTCCCATGCTTATATTTCGCAAGCAGCTGAAGACCATACTACTCGATTGTTGTCTTATACAGTCAGATGTGCAAACAGCTCTGCGCACTGTTCTTGAAGATGCAATTGCAATTACAAAGTGTCTTTGGTAACATCGCAAAAAGACACAAAGTTACATCAATGTGAAAGCAGCATTAGGTAAGGCAGAGTAGTTAACTCTGTAAATGGTGGGCCAGTGGCAATATCTTCTAGCAAGTGATGTGCATGGGTGCTGAAGGTGTCTTGAGCAAAATGGTGGCAGGGGTCAGTTATTGGGCATAGAGAGCCCACCCCAGTGGTGGCACTGGTAGCACCAACTATGCAATTTCAGCAGGTCATATCAGGTTCATGGGGTCATTTAGCAGGTCGAAGAAATTAAATGTACAGAAGAGATACCGGACCAAAAAAATTCAAAATAGGCAGTACGTCAAGTGACCTGCTGCAACTATGGTGGGCGGCGCCGCCCCTAAATATTTCCGTGGACCTGCTGTGATCAATGGTTGTGCTGCCACTGGCCTGCCCATAATTTTTTAAAAATTAGATCTTAAATAGAATCCAGTGCTCAGTGATTTGGATACATAGAGACGACCACATACTGGATCTGACTGACCTGAGCAATCTGCGAGGCAATGATTACGATTCGATTCATCGGAAACTTTTCCTTCCTCACGTGAAGTTGCGTGAACAGAGTCTGACCTTTACACAAACTGCCACACAAAAAACCATCATTATCACCAATGTTACCATTATTTATTATCATTATTAACATTATTATCATTATCATCGTTACTAGTTCTGATGCCTCAAAGTAAAAAAAGAACCCTTGGGGACTCAAGTGTTAATTGAGAACAGAAAAACATTGAAAAGGTCTCCTATTTTTATCACTACTACTATTATTTGTACCCAAAATAAGTTAATTTCGAAACTTAAAATTTTAAATTAGAATTATCAGATTTGTTATTATTACAACAGATATATTATTACCATATAAGTATTCTTATATTAATTATTATCATTTATAACTATTATCATTTATCATCAACCCTTTGAATATAACGATCATCTAACATATCAAACAACTTATAATTACCTGCTTTTCCTGTATTTATAATTTCAACATTAATGATATTAATGCAACTAGCCATTAACTTCCATTATTATTTATTACACCAGGAATCCAGGAATTACCACTGACATTAAAACACGAATTATGATATAACACACAGTTAAACATATAAATCCAACATAATTAACTTTAGAATGCCAACACAGCTAGTTCACCAGATTACAAGCTACATCTGGCATCTGTCCATCAGAGATAGCAATCACACTACACATAAGGTCCTACCTATCAGGTGGCTTTGGGCATACCTGGTGATAATAGCCAACCGAGGAGGAGTCATGCATGCTCCCATGAACAGTACGAGATTCTCATGACGTGTCTTACGCAACATCGCAACCTTCAGACAATAACACAGCAAAGATAAATGATAATTAATGGTAAAAACATTAATAAAAGTAATTTGCAAAACATCATGAATGCTGCTGCCACAAAATGTACACTGGATTCCTTTGTAGCTTGCCTATCTTTGGAAGTTGAATCCATTATACAGCAATAAATTCACAACAAGGTGACGAGTTGATGACAATAAAACTCGAGAACCATATCACAATCAATCAATCAATCAGCAAACAATCACTCAATCAACCAACCAATCACTCAATCAAACAATCACTCAATCAAACAACCAATCAATCAAACAACCAATCAATCAATTTTCGTTTATTCAACATAACAAGTTGTCATAGATGCATCTCATTTACATTCCTGAAGATCAAAGGTGCTATATAAGTGGTGTGTACCAAATACAATTACTAGGAACACAAGTCCAGATGAAATACAATACACTGTAGCAGCTGTAGCAGTAAGTCTCACTTCAAGCTTAAAGGCTTGCAGCTGCGCCTGGTTGTCCATGTCAGGATCCATATTCAACACTTTAATGGCCACATCACCATGCCAGTTGCCTCTGAAAATATTCAAAAACAATAATTAGACAAACTTTCTACATAACAACTAAAATAAGAGAAAAAGATGACAGAATTATTAGAAAAAGTGCATATATTACAAAACAGATTCTACAGTGTAAAACTGTATGGAGCCCCAGCCATAAAGATTACCCCTTCAGATTTTTACCCCATAAGATGACCTCATCATACAACTCAATCAGATTTTTACCCCATTAGATAACCTCATCATATTACCCCCAACAGATTTTTTACCCCATCAGGTAACCTCATCATATTACCCAATCATGTTACCCCATCAGATTTTTACCCCATCAGTTAAAACCTGTGCCAGAGAACACCAATCGACCTACTTGGAAACGATTCCGAATCTTCCAATGCCAATAACGTCTCCAACGATGAGTTCATCGTACGGAATGTCCCATTCTTTGAGCGCAACAGATATCTAAACCACGAAATCACCGAGTTTGTTAAGTGAAGAGCAAGAGAACAAGAGACAGAAAGACATTGGTAAAAAGTACCTCAATATACTGCTGTATAATGAGCAACATAAATGCAGTATTCATTAATTCGTTCATTGCGAGAATTTATATACCACCTCTTCGGTATATTGCATAGTGCCACTTCAGTATTTACAATTGACAAGCAGGAGAGAAATTTAGCTTATTGAGCAGGATGGAAATAGCTTAACGAGCAGGAGGTATATAGCTTAACGAGCAGGAGGGAGATAGCTTAACGAGCAGGAGGAAAATAGCTTAACGAGCAGGAGGAAAATAGCTTAACGAGCAGGAGGAAAATAGCTTAACGAGCAGGAGGGAGATAGCTTAACGAGCAGGAGGGAGATAGCGTAACGAGCAGGAGGTAAATAGCTTAAACGAGCATGAGGAGATAGCTTACGCTGTTGACTCTCGTCCAGTTTGGAGCAATCGGTTCTTCTGAGCTCTCTTGTGAGTCGACTCGATCGAGCAACACCGCTCGCTCCGACCCACTTCCAGTCTGAATAACAAAGAACAAAAACAATGAATCGAATAAGTCGGAAGAAAATACAGGAACAATTCACCAGATGGGCGGTGGTGGTGGTGATAGCTATCCCAAGTTGCAGCATTTACTCATATAAATGGTTCATTTGATGCAAATCTCATCAAAATACTGCAACGAAACAAGATGCAAAAGAAGAGACACTTCAAATAAGAAAGATATCAGGAGGTAACTTGTAAGTGCTAGATGCAAGCTTTGTACATGTATTTTATGATGGACCAAACTAATAGAAATAATAATAATAATAATAATAATAATAATAATAATAATAATAATAATGGTCATTTATTAACTCAAAGAAATACTTTTATAACTTTTAAGAACTCCTACCCAGGAATTGATGCACACTAAACATTTCTCATAGCCAATACAGTATAATGCAGCAGTGTGCTCTCTTTGTAATTGGCCATATATATGGCTTGTTATGGCTTCCTCTGGAGGTGCTCTCTCCCTTGGGTCCCTCACTCTGACACCTATTGGCTTTTCAAATCTGTTTTTTCTCTTGGCCTGGGTGAGGAGTACTTCTGAGCAGAGACTTTTTAGTGGCGCTATATAAATTTTGACTGACTGATTGATTTATATATATATATATATAGTGTAGCAAAAGCCAAAGAAAGACGTGAGCCGCTGTAAACTTACATCGACAAGCGTCTTATCGCTTTTGTCACTGTCGTTAGATGTGTTTGTATTCACTACATCCCTACAATCAAACCAACAGAACAATTAATCAATCAGCTAAAACAATCACAGTCAACCACAATAATCAAACAATAACAAAACGAATCAACCGCCAACCAAAAAATGCTTGGTGCAAATGAGAAAAGATTTTATAGTCAGAATGCTGTACACGTACTGACTTGCTAACTGGATCTTTGTTTTGATTTGGGGAGAGGTTTGGGAAATTGGTGGTCATGGTATACATTCTGACTTAAGACTTGGCAGAGTGTTTAATAATAATAACAAAGACAGTTTCTATGGCGCCGAAACACAGCCATGCCACTACAAGGGTGCCTCGACAGAAGACGCCTTGCATGGCTGCCAACAGTTAAATTCGACTTCTGTAATAACTTGTGATCATCTGTTCATAATACGCATTGTAATCATACTGCATTGTGCCCAAGTTTGAAATGAAACAAAGATTATTATCATCATTATCTACCTCGGATGTTTCATTTACTCACTCTATGTTTGTCCACCAAAGTGCTGGTCAGTGGTGGGTCCAATAAAGCATATACTTACTTACTTTCTTCCTTTAAAAGCATATAAGGCAACCAGGCTTCACTCCAAGGTCCATATCTTCCAACCTTCTTACTCGCCATAGCCTAACTTCTGTTCCCTCTAGCCAGTGTTAAAAGTGTATAAAAAGAAGTGCCTGGACACCCCTTACCTTTCCAAAAGAAGTGCCAGGATGCCCCTTACATTTTCAGGTGTGCTGGCCAAATAAGTGGCAGGACGGCATAGAGATTTGAAAATAAGTGGCAGGATGGCATAGAGATTTGAAAGTAAGTGCCAGAACGCCATCCACGACCGTCCTGCCAAACTTTAAGCCCTGCCTCTAGCTCATTGGATTTCGATAACAGCCTAAATTTTCAAATTTTACAGCCTCCATAGAAGTGACCCTCGATTACGAGAGCGGCACCATAGAAGTCACAAGGTTCGAACAGAGAAAACACCATTTGAAGTCGATGCTTACACGGATGAAACGGAGAACGTCGGATTACTGCAAGCGCTGCTAAGACCCGGGTCTTCTGTTTTCAACGATGTTGATGGATCTGGCAAATAATAATAAACGTTAGACATGAATGAACTTCTACATGCAATGTAATTATGACAATTTCTATAGCATCGCCAGTAGGATGCTACTTCTAAAAATGCTTTACACACACCCCACACCATCTCACACACACACCAACACGCACGCAAATGCACACTTTCATGTATGTACATGTATATACAGGTTTTCATGTGTAAAGCAGCATGACGAGACTGGATAAATCTGCAAGTGGCATCAGAAACTACAGCAGTAAAGCATCTTTAATGCAACATCAGAGTTATAAAATCAAACAAACACACTGGGTGCACGGTACATTCTCACAGTTCTCATATGGGCAAGCCGCAACTGTATCACATGGAACAAATTGACAAAGCACACGTTATATAAATTATGTAATGTATGCAAGCATGCATGTACTAATGCAGGTACATATGCATGTACACTGTACACATGTATGAAATATGCACCGGTATGCATGTATGCATGCCTATATGAACTTTGTGAGGTTGAAAATCGATCCAAAGCATCTGGATCAAATATAGCTGACAAAAAAATCCGGTAAATACCTGGAAATCGGAACTGAGTGTCCGAAGCATAGCTGGAGTACTCCAGAATGCGGGACTGGTGCGCCGGCGACGAGGGGCTGGCGTAGTGAGCAGTACCAACAGCGACCGCAGGGGACGACGGCGTCGACGAGTTACACGACGAAGTCGCCGAACTGGAATCTGGAGCAGGGAAAGGTTGGATGCCGCAGGCAATCGAACGATCGTAACTGGCCAATCGACGGCTTAGATCTGGTGAGCCTGTGGAGCAACAGAGACAAGAGATGAAAGTGAAAGCACTTCACATCAGAGTCTCTTCGTAATGTAACAACATATTATGAGAGTAGAAGGGAATTGGATATACGGGGACAAAACACCATAATCAACCAATAAAAATCAGTAATCAAGCTAATCCCCGCTTCAAAAAATCAGCTCAACCAATACCAACCAATAACAAATTCATCGAAACTGTGGGAATTTCCAATATTTTCGATTCGTCATGCACAAACCTATAGCTAAGGATAAAACCACATACCCCTATCACGGGAGGCCAAACCACCTCAAGCGCGCCAATGACTCATCATCGATACCGCGGTGATTTCCAGTAGTATCGATGATGAGTCATGACGCAGTACAAAAAAAAAACTTTTTCTTGTGTATACAAAATGGACACAAATATTTTATCATCACGCAGTACAAAAAAAACACTTTTTCTTGTATATATAAAATGGACACAAATATTTTATCATCACGGCCTAAAGGAACGCCGTCTCATTATAAAATGAACTACTCGAAGAAAACTGTGAAAGAATTACGAAAAATCGCCAAGCAGAGCGGCTTGGTTGGATATACTAGACTGCGGAAAGCGGAGTTGATTGCTAAAATTGACGCCCACAACACACCTTCAATTTCACAACACGTCAGTTTGCTCGACGCTCCTGTTCCCGTCCACGAATTCCCAATACTCCAACCCGTGCCAGCTGCGGTAGTACCAGCCACGACAGTACGAAAAGTATTCGATGATACAAAATCAGCGATTAATACATTCGCACAGTGGATCGAAGGGTATATCCCAGAAGAACCGAAGAGAAAAGTGAATGAAAAGTTAGAAGCGTTGAAATCCAAAGTGAATTCCATATTCGCTAAAATTCGTACGAAGACGCGCAAAATTAGAGAGACGGCTTCAGCTATCAAGGGCTTTACGAAACAATACACGGTAGAGGGGGCTAGCGGTATTGATGCAACATCTTTTCTCGACATCGTTCAAGCACAGGTGATAGACTTGTTGTCAAAAAATCGTCAGACTAAAACCAACTTTGTCCTTACATGCACAATGGAGCGCGTTGACATGAAGACTGGAGAAGTAGATTCCCAAGATTTTCCATTCGTTTCAAGGACTGAGGTGATTCTAGACTCCACCGATGTAGGTGAAATTTATAACAACGCGAAAGATAAAATTATGGAGTCGATGGCAGCCTTCCAGATGCGGGGTAGTAACTGGAGACTCCGTGCAGTTCAAAAATTAGAAATCAACACGGTTGTTTATAAACCGCTGAAAGGTAGTTCTTACATTCCACTACCGAAATATTTAGCGAGGAAAGAGGGGATTATTAATATGAAGAACAAAGATGAAGAATGCTTCAAGTGGTGTGTAACGCGAGCTGTAAACCCCGTTGAAGAACACCCGGAGAGAATTACGAAAGAATTAATTAGACAGTCTGAGGAACTTAATTGGTCCGGTATCGAATTCCCAGTAGCAGCGGATGCTAATGTGATGAGTAAGTTTGAGAGAAATAATAATATTAGCATTAATGTTTTTGGTTACGAGTTCGGTCTATTCCCACTATATATATCGAAGCATGAGAACGATAGGTGCGTAGATCTATTACTCATTTCTGATGGAGAAAAGAAGCATTATTGCTGGATCAAGAATTTCAACAGACTGATGGCGGTGAAAACAGACAAGTCCATTCATTCGATGCACTATTGTAAAAGATGTTTACAGGGATATAGAGATCTAGGTTCGCTTTACAAACATAGTGAGTACTGCTCCCAACACGCCACCCAACGAATAGAACTCCCAGACCCAGGAACCATGTTGAGCTTTAAAAATTATTACAGAAAAATGCGTGTCCCGTGGGCTATTACGGCTGACTTCGAAAGCCTAATTAAACCTATAGACACATGCCAACCCAATCCTGACAAGTCCTACACCAACAAATATCAAAAACACATTCCGAGTTCTTTCTGTTATTATATAAAATGTTTTGATGATGACCTGTATTCGCAAGCCCCAGTAACGTTCACAGCGGAGAGCGAAGACGATGATGTAGCGCAGATATTTATTGACACTCTGATAGAGAATATCAAAGTAATTTACAATCAATTCAAATTCCCAAAGAAAATGATATTCGGAAAGAAAGACCAGGAGCTCTTCGACTCGGCTACTGTTTGCCATATATGCGAAGGAGAGTTCATAGACGATGAAAAACGAGTACGAGATCACTGTCATTTGACTGGAAAATTCCGAGGTGCCGCTCATAACGACTGCAATTTGAACTATCAAGTTCCTAAGTTTTTCCCAGTGATACTTCACAATTTATCTAATTATGACAGCCATCTATTCGTAAAGAAATTACGAGGTGGTGATAATGAAAATATTAAATGTATTCCGTGCAACGAGGAAAAGTACATCTCGTTTAGCAGAGAGGTCGTTGTCGATACGTTTGTAAACAAAGAAAATAAGGTAGTTGAGGTCAAACGAGAATTACGATTCATCGATAGTTTTAGATTCATGCCAGCGAGTCTCGATGCGTTATCGAAAAATCTTCAGAAAGATCAGTGCAAGAATATGAGCAAATACTATTCCGGTAATCAGCTCGATCTCTTGCTTAGAAAAGGGGTATATCCTTACGATTATGTTGATTCCATCAATCGATTGAATGAAACAGAACTACCACCAAAGTCAGCCTTCTATTCGAAACTTTACGACTCGGACATTAGCGATGAAGACTACAGCCACGCACAGGTGGTCTGGAAAGAATTCGGATTCAAAACATTCAGAGAATATCACGATTTATACAACATGAGCGATGTTCTCCTGCTCGTCGATGTCTTTGAGAATTTTAGAGACGTCTGTATGAAGAACTACAACCTAGATCCCGCATGGTATTATACTTCTCCGGGTCTCGCTTGGGACGCTGCATTAAAGTTGACTGGAGTAAAGTTGGAATTATTGAGCGACTACGATATGATACTAATGGTAAAACACGGAATAAGAGGAGGCGTTAGCACCATTTCACACCGTTTTGGGCAGGCGAACAATAAATACATGCCATCTTTTGACAAAAGCAAGCCCTCATCATTTATAACCTATCTAGACGCCAACAACTTGTACGGATGGGCGATGAGCAAGCCTTTGCCAACTCATGGGTTTGAATGGATGAGCGATGATGAAATGAATAATTGGAAAAGCGTTACCGAACGACATGGGACGGGATGTATATTAGAAGTGGACTTGGAATATCACAGAGAGTTACACGATCTTCACAACGACTACCCTCTCGCTCCAGAGAGTATTACACCTGAATCTTCAACTGTACCTAAACTCATCCCAACCTTGAATGACAAAGTAAAGTACATAGTTCATTACGAAAATTTAAAACTGTACGAAAGCCTCGGTTTGAAGATTACCAAAATTCATCGCGGAATTAAATTTGAAGAAAGTGCCTGGTTGAAAAAATATATCGACCTGAATACCAACCTGAGAACGAAAGCTACGAACGATTTTGAGAAGGATTTTTTCAAGTTGATGAACAATAGTGTGTTTGGTAAGACTTGTGAAAATATAGAGTCTCGTGTAGACATAAAACTAGTTTCAAGCGAGAAGCAAGCCATAAAACTAGCAGCGAGAACGAGTTACGACACTCGTACTATTTTTGATGAAAACCTAATTGCTATTCATATGAAACGAACGAAGCTATACTACAACAAGCCAATATATCTCGGAATGTGTATTTTAGACTTGAGTAAAACAATAATGTTTGACTTTCATTATAATTACATCAAGAAAATGTACGGAGATAGGGCCAAGCTATTATTCACCGATACAGATTCGCTAGCGTATGAAATTAAGACCGAAGATTTCTACGCCGATATAGCTCCCGATATTAGAAATAGGTTCGACACGAGCGACTATCCAAAAGATCATCCCTCTGGTATAGAAACCGGAATCAACAAGAAAGTGATCGGAATGTTCAAAGACGAGGCCGCGGGCAAGCAGATCGAACAGTTTGTCGGTTTGAGGGCGAAACTGTATTCCTATAAAATGTCGGGAGAAGATCACAAGAAATGCAAAGGCGTGAAGAAGAACGTCGTCAAGAAAACAATTACACACGAAGATTACAAAGAGTGTCTATTCACCAAGAAAGAACAATCTAGAAGAATGAATGTTATTAGATCTCACCAACACGATATATACACCGAAGAGGTCAACAAGATCGCTCTCTCAGCAAACGACGACAAAAGAGTAATAATGGACGACGGGATCCATACCCTAGCCTATGGGCACTACGCGCTGAAAACTGAATATTCGTAATTTTAGAGGCATGTTCTTACGACCTTAGCGGTAACACCTCCTAAATTTCATATCAAAATCAATATGAAATTATAACGATGAGTCGTCGTAAATTTTAATTTCGAATCTGTTTCGCCATACCTTTCCATTATACGCCGAGATTAATTGTGCGCTTTGCCTGTGAGCTTTTCCAGCTTTGTACATCGATGAGTACACGACGGTATCACCTGTATCTTTGTCTAAAATCTCTACACGTCTCGGGTTGTTTCGAATAGTTCTCAATCTATCGCATCTGCCATCATCGACGACTTTACCTTCTGTTCGACGATCTTTCCAATATTCTTTTTGGTAGATTTTTTGGTAGTTTTTTCGGTATTCTTGAGCTGACAATCCTTGAAAGTTCATTTTTTCCGAGTGGGTGTCGCTAGGAATCAATCCTTTCTCAATCAGCAGCTCTACCAATTCTGGTTTGTTGAGACGAGCGAAGCCTCTAATCTTATTCTCTTTCGCTAAATTTTGCAACTCTGGCAGCTTCATTTTATATAGTACAAGATTTTTTTTAAACATGAAATGTATTTTCGTTTAGTACACAACGCTCATTTTCCGACCGTCGGAGTAACGGCGCTATAGTCGTCGATTGATAAAATCATGTTTTGATAGATAGGTTACTTTTTAGAACGAAACTTTGCGATGAGAGATTGTGTTGAAAATTTGCGACATCGATGAGAAATTTCAGATGAGAAACTGTCGAGAAATTTGTGGACTGGCCAATAATCCTCGATCACGATATCGTATTTATTCGTCGTCTTCTCCATTCTTTCTTCTAATAGTTTGTCGGCGGTAGGTGTTTCCCAAAATGCGGGTCTAGTCTCGGCAATCTTGCAAACAGTCTCTCGCGTCGCCTAATTTCTATGTTCTTGACCATCATCATCATCATCATCGCTTTTGCTTTCGAATCGGTGTGTCTGTCTCTTCGTCAACTGCTCTAGAAGTGAGATCCATACGGTTCTAACGTCTTCTGTCACGCCGACGAGACTCTATTGGCGTGCATTCGGGAAAACGCGAAGGGAAAAATCGTTACGATGGACTCGCTCGATTCGGGGACGGAGGCGGCAGAGGCAGCGATGGAGTACATTAGGGCGGAGACACAGCAACAGCAGCAGACGACGGCGGAGTAGTAACAATAGAAAACTTAACGATAGGCCTACTCGTGTGTTGATAGGTTTCTGAAACTTGCGAGAATTGTGAAAAGTTGCGAGAATTGTGAAAAGTTGAGGAAAGTTGTGAGAATTGTGAAAAGTTGAGGAAAGTTGTGAAAATTGCGAGAACTTGTGAGAGTTGCGAAAAGTTGAGGAAAGTTGTGAGAACTTGTGAGAATTGTGAAAAGTTGAGGAAAGTTGTGAGAACTTGCGAGAACTGTGAGAACTTGCGAAAAGTGGCGAGAATTGTGAGAATTGTGAAAAGTTGTGAAAAGTTGAGGAAAGTTGCGAGAATTGTGAGAATTGTGAAAACTTGCGAAAAGTTGTGAGAACTTGCGAGAATTGCGAAAAGTTGCGAGAATTGTGAGAACTTGCGAAAAGTGGCGAGAATTGTGAGCATTGTGAAAAGTTGTGAAAAGTGGCGAGAACTGTGAGCATTGTGAAAAGTTGTGAAAAGAGGCGAGAAAAGTTGTGAGAATTCCGATCATCTCGAAAAGTTGCGAAAAGTTGCGAGAATTGTGAAAACTTGCGAAAAGTTGTGAGAATTCCGATCATCTCGAAAAGTTGCGAAAAGTTGCGGGAAAACTTGCGAAAAGTTGCGAGAATTCCGATCATCTTGAAAAGTTGCGAAAAGTTGTGAGAACTTGCGAGAATTCCGATCTCCTAATAATTAAAAATATAATGTTTTTGGACGTGTTTTTGGACGTGTTTTTCGACCTGTTTTTCGACCTGTTTTTGGACGTGTTTTTGGACGTGTTTTTCGACCTGTTTTTCGACGTGTTTAAAAACATGAGTTAGACGTATTTTCAGATGTAACGACATAGGTCTACATGATTTCATACATGTTCGCGTTAGTCGTCTGGCATGAAAGAAGAAATAAAAAGTAAGTCGAAAGTTGTGAAAAGTTGTGAAAAGTTGAGGAAAGTTGCGAGAAAAGTTGCGAGAAAAGTTGTGAAAAGTTGTGAAAAGTTGCGAGAATTGTGGAACTTGCGAGAATTGTGAGAATTGTGGAACTTGCGAGAAAAGTTGCGATGTCTTTCTACATGTAACAGATTCGGTATTTTTCTCAAACATGCTTTGAAAGGACTGCCTGACTTCTACTCTTCCCCGATCGATGAGTGTTTGTTTCGTTTCCTCGTCCATTGCGTCTATCGTAACTTTTCGCAACTTTTCACAATTCTCACAAGTTCTCGCAACTTTTCACAATTATCGCAACATTTCACAATTCTTACAACTTTTCACAACTTTTCGCAACTTTTCAAGATGATCGGAATTCTCGCAAGTTCTCACAACTTTTCGCAACTTTTCAAGATGATCGGAATTCTCGCAAGTTCTCACAACTTTTCGCAACTTTTCAAGATGATCGGAATTCTCGCAACTTTTCGCAAGTTTTCCCGCAAGTTTTCGCAACTTTTCGAGATGATCGGAATTCTCACAACTTTTCGCAAGTTTTCACAATTCTCGCAACTTTTCGCAACTTTTCGAGATGATCGGAATTCTCACAACTTTTCTCGCCTCTTTTCACAACTTTTCACAATGCTCACAGTTCTCGCCACTTTTCACAACTTTTCACAATGCTCACAATTCTCGCCACTTTTCGCAAGTTCTCACAATTCTCGCAACTTTTCGCAATTCTCGCAAGTTCTCACAACTTTTCGCAAGTTTTCACAATTCTCACAATTCTCGCAACTTTCCTCAACTTTTCACAACTTTTCACAATTCTCACAATTCTCGCCACTTTTCGCAAGTTCTCACAGTTCTCGCAAGTTCTCACAACTTTCCTCAACTTTTCACAATTCTCACAAGTTCTCACAACTTTCCTCAACTTTTCGCAACTCTCACAAGTTCTCGCAATTTTCACAACTTTCCTCAACTTTTCACAATTCTCACAACTTTCCTCAACTTTTCACAATTCTCGCAACTTTTCACAATTCTCGCAAGTTTCAGAAACCTATCAACACACGAGTAGGCCTATCGTTAAGTTTTCTATTGTTACTACTCCGCCGTCGTCTGCTGCTGTTGCTGTGTCTCCGCCCTAATGTACTCCATCGCTGCCTCTGCCGCCTCCGTCCCCGAATCGAGCGAGTCCATCGTAACGATTTTTCCCTTCGCGTTTTCCCGAATGCACGCCAATAGAGTCTCGTCGGCGTGACAGAAGACGTTAGAACCGTATGGATCTCACTTCTAGAGCAGTTGACGAAGAGACAGACACACCGATTCGAAAGCAAAAGCGATGATGATGATGATGATGGTCAAGAACATAGAAATTAGGCGACGCGAGAGACTGTTTGCAAGATTGCCGAGACTAGACCCGCATTTTGGGAAACACCTACCGCCGACAAACTATTAGAAGAAAGAATGGAGAAGACGACGAATAAATACGATATCGTGATCGAGGATTATTGGCCAGTCCACAAATTTCTCGACAGTTTCTCATCTGAAATTTCTCATCGATGTCGCAAATTTTCAACACAATCTCTCATCGCAAAGTTTCGTTCTAAAAAGTAACCTATCTATCAAAACATGATTTTATCAATCGACGACTATAGCGCCGTTACTCCGACGGTCGGAAAATGAGCGTTGTGTACTAAACGAAAATACATTTCATGTTTTAAAAAAATCTTGTACTATATAAAATGAAGCTGCCAGAGTTGCAAAATTTAGCGAAAGAGAATAAGATTAGAGGCTTCGCTCGTCTCAACAAACCAGAATTGGTAGAGCTGCTGATTGAGAAAGGATTGATTCCTAGCGACACCCACTCGGAAAAAATGAACTTTCAAGGATTGTCAGCTCAAGAATACCGAAAAAACTACCAAAAAATCTACCAAAAAGAATATTGGAAAGATCGTCGAACAGAAGGTAAAGTCGTCGATGATGGCAGATGCGATAGATTGAGAACTATTCGAAACAACCCGAGACGTGTAGAGATTTTAGACAAAGATACAGGTGATACCGTCGTGTACTCATCGATGTACAAAGCTGGAAAAGCTCACGGGCAAAGCGCACAATTAATCTCGGCGTATAATGGAAAGGTATGGCGAAACAGATTCGAAATTAAAATTTACGACGACTCATCGTTATAATTTCATATTGATTTTGATATGAAATTTAGGAGGTGTTACCGCTAAGGTCGTAAGAACATGCCTCTAAAATTACGAATATTCAGTTTTCAGCGCGTAGTGCCCATAGGCTAGGGTATGGATCCCGTCGTCCATTATTACTCTTTTGTCGTCGTTTGCTGAGAGAGCGATCTTGTTGACCTCTTCGGTGTATATATCGTGTTGGTGAGATCTAATAACATTCATTCTTCTAGATTGTTCTTTCTTGGTGAATAGACACTCTTTGTAATCTTCGTGTGTAATTGTTTTCTTGACGACGTTCTTCTTCACGCCTTTGCATTTCTTGTGATCTTCTCCCGACATTTTATAGGAATACAGTTTCGCCCTCAAACCGACAAACTGTTCGATCTGCTTGCCCGCGGCCTCGTCTTTGAACATTCCGATCACTTTCTTGTTGATTCCGGTTTCTATACCAGAGGGATGATCTTTTGGATAGTCGCTCGTGTCGAACCTATTTCTAATATCGGGAGCTATATCGGCGTAGAAATCTTCGGTCTTAATTTCATACGCTAGCGAATCTGTATCGGTGAATAATAGCTTGGCCCTATCTCCGTACATTTTCTTGATGTAATTATAATGAAAGTCAAACATTATTGTTTTACTCAAGTCTAAAATACACATTCCGAGATATATTGGCTTGTTGTAGTATAGCTTCGTTCGTTTCATATGAATAGCAATTAGGTTTTCATCAAAAATAGTACGAGTGTCGTAACTCGTTCTCGCTGCTAGTTTTATGGCTTGCTTCTCGCTTGAAACTAGTTTTATGTCTACACGAGACTCTATATTTTCACAAGTCTTACCAAACACACTATTGTTCATCAACTTGAAAAAATCCTTCTCAAAATCGTTCGTAGCTTTCGTTCTCAGGTTGGTATTCAGGTCGATATATTTTTTCAACCAGGCACTTTCTTCAAATTTAATTCCGCGATGAATTTTGGTAATCTTCAAACCGAGGCTTTCGTACAGTTTTAAATTTTCGTAATGAACTATGTACTTTACTTTGTCATTCAAGGTTGGGATGAGTTTAGGTACAGTTGAAGATTCAGGTGTAATACTCTCTGGAGCGAGAGGGTAGTCGTTGTGAAGATCGTGTAACTCTCTGTGATATTCCAAGTCCACTTCTAATATACATCCCGTCCCATGTCGTTCGGTAACGCTTTTCCAATTATTCATTTCATCATCGCTCATCCATTCAAACCCATGAGTTGGCAAAGGCTTGCTCATCGCCCATCCGTACAAGTTGTTGGCGTCTAGATAGGTTATAAATGATGAGGGCTTGCTTTTGTCAAAAGATGGCATGTATTTATTGTTCGCCTGCCCAAAACGGTGTGAAATGGTGCTAACGCCTCCTCTTATTCCGTGTTTTACCATTAGTATCATATCGTAGTCGCTCAATAATTCCAACTTTACTCCAGTCAACTTTAATGCAGCGTCCCAAGCGAGACCCGGAGAAGTATAATACCATGCGGGATCTAGGTTGTAGTTCTTCATACAGACGTCTCTAAAATTCTCAAAGACATCGACGAGCAGGAGAACATCGCTCATGTTGTATAAATCGTGATATTCTCTGAATGTTTTGAATCCGAATTCTTTCCAGACCACCTGTGCGTGGCTGTAGTCTTCATCGCTAATGTCCGAGTCGTAAAGTTTCGAATAGAAGGCTGACTTTGGTGGTAGTTCTGTTTCATTCAATCGATCGATGGAATCAACATAATCGTAAGGATATACCCCTTTTCTAAGCAAGAGATCGAGCTGATTACCGGAATAGTATTTGCTCATATTCTTGCACTGATCTTTCTGAAGATTTTTCGATAACGCATCGAGACTCGCTGGCATGAATCTAAAACTATCGATGAATCGTAATTCTCGTTTGACCTCAACTACCTTATTTTCTTTGTTTACAAACGTATCGACAACGACCTCTCTGCTAAACGAGATGTACTTTTCCTCGTTGCACGGAATACATTTAATATTTTCATTATCACCACCTCGTAATTTCTTTACGAATAGATGGCTGTCATAATTAGATAAATTGTGAAGTATCACTGGGAAAAACTTAGGAACTTGATAGTTCAAATTGCAGTCGTTATGAGCGGCACCTCGGAATTTTCCAGTCAAATGACAGTGATCTCGTACTCGTTTTTCATCGTCTATGAACTCTCCTTCGCATATATGGCAAACAGTAGCCGAGTCGAAGAGCTCCTGGTCTTTCTTTCCGAATATCATTTTCTTTGGGAATTTGAATTGATTGTAAATTACTTTGATATTCTCTATCAGAGTGTCAATAAATATCTGCGCTACATCATCGTCTTCGCTCTCCGCTGTGAACGTTACTGGGGCTTGCGAATACAGGTCATCATCAAAACATTTTATATAATAACAGAAAGAACTCGGAATGTGTTTTTGATATTTGTTGGTGTAGGACTTGTCAGGATTGGGTTGGCATGTGTCTATAGGTTTAATTAGGCTTTCGAAGTCAGCCGTAATAGCCCACGGGACACGCATTTTTCTGTAATAATTTTTAAAGCTCAACATGGTTCCTGGGTCTGGGAGTTCTATTCGTTGGGTGGCGTGTTGGGAGCAGTACTCACTATGTTTGTAAAGCGAACCTAGATCTCTATATCCCTGTAAACATCTTTTACAATAGTGCATCGAATGAATGGACTTGTCTGTTTTCACCGCCATCAGTCTGTTGAAATTCTTGATCCAGCAATAATGCTTCTTTTCTCCATCAGAAATGAGTAATAGATCTACGCACCTATCGTTCTCATGCTTCGATATATATAGTGGGAATAGACCGAACTCGTAACCAAAAACATTAATGCTAATATTATTATTTCTCTCAAACTTACTCATCACATTAGCATCCGCTGCTACTGGGAATTCGATACCGGACCAATTAAGTTCCTCAGACTGTCTAATTAATTCTTTCGTAATTCTCTCCGGGTGTTCTTCAACGGGGTTTACAGCTCGCGTTACACACCACTTGAAGCATTCTTCATCTTTGTTCTTCATATTAATAATCCCCTCTTTCCTCGCTAAATATTTCGGTAGTGGAATGTAAGAACTACCTTTCAGCGGTTTATAAACAACCGTGTTGATTTCTAATTTTTGAACTGCACGGAGTCTCCAGTTACTACCCCGCATCTGGAAGGCTGCCATCGACTCCATAATTTTATCTTTCGCGTTGTTATAAATTTCACCTACATCGGTGGAGTCTAGAATCACCTCAGTCCTTGAAACGAATGGAAAATCTTGGGAATCTACTTCTACAGTCTTCATGTCAACGCGCTCCATTGTGCATGTAAGGACAAAGTTGGTTTTAGTCTGACGATTTTTTGACAACAAGTCTATCACCTGTGCTTGAACGATGTCGAGAAAAGATGTTGCATCAATACCGCTAGCCCCCTCTACCGTGTATTGTTTCGTAAAGCCCTTGATAGCTGAAGCCGTCTCTCTAATTTTGCGCGTCTTCGTACGAATTTTAGCGAATATGGAATTCACTTTGGATTTCAACGCTTCTAACTTTTCATTCACTTTTCTCTTCGGTTCTTCTGGGATATACCCTTCGATCCACTGTGCGAATGTATTAATCGCTGATTTTGTATCATCGAATACTTTTCGTACTGTCGTGGCTGGTACTACCGCAGCTGGCACGGGTTGGAGTATTGGGAATTCGTGGACGGGAACAGGAGCGTCGAGCAAACTGACGTGTTGTGAAATTGAAGGTGTGTTGTGGGCGTCAATTTTAGCAATCAACTCCGCTTTCCGCAGTCTAGTATATCCAACCAAGCCGCTCTGCTTGGCGATTTTTCGTAATTCTTTCACAGTTTTCTTCGAGTAGTTCATTTTATAATGAGACGGCGTTCCTTTAGGCCGTGATGATAAAATATTTGTGTCCATTTTATATATACAAGAAAAAGTGTTTTTTTTGTACTGCGTGATGATAAAATATTTGTGTCCATTTTGTATACACAAGAAAAAGTTTTTTTTTTGTACTGCGTCATGACTCATCATCGATACTACTGGAAATCACCGCGGTATCGATGATGAGTCATTGGCGCGCTTGAGGTGGTTTGGCCTCCCGTGATAGGGGTATGTGGTTTTATCCTTAGCTATAGGTTTGTGCATGACGAATCGAAAATATTGGAAATTCCCACAGTTTCGATGAATTTGTTATTGGTTGGTATTGGTTGAGCTGATTTTTTGAAGCGGGGATTAGCTTGATTACTGATTTTTATTGGTTGATTATGGTGTTTTGTCCCCGTATATCCAATTCCCTTCTACTTATGAGCAGTACTTTTATCCAATTTCTCCATGGAAATGTTGGCCTACACCAGTGGTTCCCAACCTTTTTGGACCTTCGGGCCACTTTTTCTAAGTTGGAGGACAAGCGGGCTACTTTTTCTTAGTTAAAGGATATTAGGGGATCACAATGTTAAAATTCATTTAACTAAAAGCATATAAAATTGTTATAATTGATTCAAAATAGAATGTTTGATGTTATTTATAGACGTAAAAATAAAATAATTTGTAATAGAAAATAATTATGTGTTCTATCCTGTCAAAATTGTCAATTTTTCATACATTTTTGTTTATTCTTCGAGAGATGAGGGCCATTTAACCAACAAAAACTCCACATTTCTAAACGACTACCAGTACTCTTAACCCTTTGAACCCGGCTGATCGCTTTAGCGGGACGTTATCCATAGAGTTACGGGAGCTCATGGTTCAAAGGGTTAAGTCAAGCTCAGGGCATCAGTCTATTCATTATTGCTGAGACACATGCATATGGATGAAGGATACATGCATATGGATGAGGTACACATACAAATGTATGAAGTACACATTCATACGTATGTGCATGCCATACACATACAAATACACACACATAAATACAAGTGCAATTACGTACATATTATGTACCTGTACACAATACATACTGGTAGTTGCATACCCACACCACTACAACGCCCACATAATGATCAGTCAGCAATACAGACATTGGAGATAAAATTAACAAAACAAGCAATTCTTACCATCTTATGCATGGATGCCATGATAATATCTAGCAATTCTTACCATCGTCTTTATGCATAGATGCCATGATAATATCTAGCAATTCTTACCATCGTCTTTATGCATAGATGCCATGATAATATCTAGCAATTCTTACCATCGTCTTTATGCATAGATGCCATGATAATATCTAGCAATTCTTACCATCGTCTTTATGCATAGATGCCATGATAATATCTAGCAATTCCTCCGGAAGGCCACAGGATGGAGCAACTTTTGTCGCGCAGTCACGATGATATTTGATTCTACAATCACCAACGTCAAAATCGGGGATTTCTCAAAGTCATAAGTCCGACCAATTAAGCATTAATAAACAGAAATAGTCAAGCCTAACAGTCAAGCCAATAGTGCCGGTAAATATAAACAAGCAAGCAGATCCTAACCAAAATGTGTAAAATATATATTTAGGATTTGCATAAGTATACAAAAAAACTTAATCGCATTGTATTGTATCTATAAATTTATATAGCACCTCTTACAGTGAACAACAATCAGAGGCACTCCCAGTGCGCTAGACCAAGAGAGAAAAACAGTGGTCTTGAGACAACGAAAAGAGGCTCTTGGTCCACCAGTTTATAAAGACGAATGCGTCAAAAGAGGGAGCTAGTACCACAGTGCAGGGCCAGTGACAGCAAAGGCTCGCATTTCAATACCATAAATGCATATAAATATATAAATATATATATTTCTAACACAATCATATTGAAATAGCAACGTGAATGTTTAAAATGAAATCTAGCCTGGCCAAAAAACATCAGCGTGCGCTAAACTATAACTTTGTAGAAAAAGTCTTGAGGTAACATACTTGCAGTATTTACAGACTCGGCCACGGAAGATGTGTTTGCGGCAAAGATCACAAGTACTCATTACTAGTTTGTTTTGAAATCTGTTGACGAAGTTTCAGTCCAGCAGATAGAAAATCACAAACAAAAACAAACAGCAAACCAATGATTAGCACAAGCTAAAGTTATTCAGTTAAAACCATAATCCACATAAAAAATTTGCTTTTTCATTATTATTTAAAATTTCCTATTATTGCAAACTGAAACTGACTTTGTAAGTAGTTTGCATGACCTGATACCTTCAGGAAGTCAGTCTAAATCTGCCTCACGTCAATCCAAAATGTTTAACTTGTGTACTTTCTGCAAGATATCGTGAACTACCAATCGACATGAAAATACAACAGAAACTCAATTTCCTGTCCTTAATAACAGTTAATATGGCACGCAGGAAAATTCAGGTAGTAGAAAATGAGCGTCTGTATATAATAACAATAATAACAATAATAACAATGACGATTTCTATGGCGCCGTGACACAGCCATGCCGTTACAAGGGCGCCTCACATAGTAAACTATCGGCACTATCCGCTTAGCAGTCACAAGCGGCACTCCTACATGTACAATCCTGGCAGGCCTACATGTACAATTGTGCCTGTAACAGTTGAATTATTGAATGGTTGCAGGACATTGAAGAATGGAGTGGGATGAATGCACAGGAACTGACACATCGGGCACAGGACAGAAAAGTATGGAGAACAGTAGTCAAGTGTGCAGTGGACACCTACGGGCTGTTAGCCCACGGATAAAGAAGAAGAAGAAGCACTGCTAACTACTGCTGTACAGACAGTCTGTCTATTTCCATAAGTTCAAGTGAACAGTCTACAGTGGGTGGGACTTACTTGTGGTTGATGGCATGCATCATGCTCCGAGGCCCAGCCACTGGTAGAGGTGACACAGGAGGCACAGCGAGCTGGTTCACTGTGAAAAGTACAACATAGCAAACTTGCAATACATATTAAAATGCAGTGTTCAATCTAGTCCCCCTGCTTGGGGAGGATTCAGGTTTCTGGAGAGGGCTGGACAGCAACCCTTCAACCAAACATGGACGATGACGTCTGGCAACAAATTTTCTGACGACCTTTTCTGGTTTTTTTTAGTCCTTTCGCCAAAACAAATTACTCCACAAAAAATGATGACCTCTCTTTGAATTCTTCTTCAGGTGGGAAATTTGACACATATCCAATGTATCCAGATGTTGCACATAAGATTTCTGGAGAGAAAAATAGTACGCATTCACATGTTGAATACCCCTAAATTTTTCCTGGGGGTTCTCATTCCTGGGGGAACTACCCCTCAAAAGACGTCTAGAATAAACACTGACTAAAATGAGCTTGAAATGCACTGCACGACCATTGAAAGAAACATCCTGAGGTAAACGCTCGTTTAAACGAGTGAAATGCACTTTTAAACGAATGAAACGTACTTTTAAACGAGTGAAACGTACTTTCAAACGAGTAAAACGCACTTTTAAACGATTGAAACGTACTTTTAAACGAGTGAAATGCACTTTTAAACGAATGAAACGTACTTTTAAACGAGTGAAACGTACTTTTAAACGAGTAAAACGCACTTTTAAACGAGTGAAACGTACTTTTAAACGATTGAAACGTACTTTTAAACGAGTGAAGGCTGTCTGAGCCAGCATCCGGTGACTTGAATTGTGGAGATCGGAAGGGTGAGCTCAGAAGCGGAGATGACTGACCGGACACTTTTCCCGTGACGTCGTCGAGGGCTCCGGTCGAACGCTTGCGTTGGATTATTGCTTCTGAACTCCCAAGTATCAGATTGCCTGGCTTCCTCTTGTTCATGAACCTAGACAAATTATGCAACACAGATGTCATATATTAGTTGCAGAGTTTCTGGACATTAACTATATAACAATCCTGAAGTACCTCATACCTAAAGCACTTTTTGAATGCCTCATATTAAATAGGGTAAACAGGTAAACCCTGCACAATTGTTTTGTGCATACATGTATGGCTTTTATATAACAGAATGACCCAGAATGCAAAAGTGCAAAGAAACAATAAAAAAAACATGCAAACAAAACAAATAAAGCAATAAACAAATAGGCAAACTTATACATAGAAAGTGAGTAAACAAACAACAAATAAATAAGTGAACAAATAATAAAACAAGTAAATAAATAAATAGACAAGCAAACAAATACTGTATTTTTCAGACTAGAGATTGCAGTTTTTACACGTGAGTCACATGTAGCGTCTATATAAAGGAGTCTTATATAATAGACCACTGTGCATACAGCTAACTGCAGATCTACCAGACAATTATATAATCCATGGGACCTTTCATTTGTAAATTCAGCTGCGTCGGGTACAGAATATAAAAAAATTTAAAGATAAACAAATATACACACTGTCTAGAAGGAAAAAATACCCATTACGCAATGGAAAAAAACAGGCTCACAAGACCGCAACTCAGTGACCAGAAAAAGATTAACCCTTTAATGCCGAGATGGTAGTAAATGGTATCGAAAATCCTATACCCTCCGGCCTTAAAGGGTTAAAGGCCAAGTTTTTGGTCCCAGCATTCTCTTGGTAAACTGGCGTGGCCTATAGAGACCGGCTTATCAATCAGCTTCAAGCGCACCTGCATGAGAGCACTGACCACTGCTATAGCCTATCTAAACCAGGTTGAGGAATTGTCTCTAGACTTCCCTGAGTGGGGTACCTTATGCAGATTAGCTTGGCGTATACTGCCGTGTGTGTGTGCAGTTGTGCACCACTGATGCCACTGACCAGAACTTTGCAGGTCAGCTAAGCTGTTGGACGGTTTGTCTAGAGGCCCTAGACCATGCCCCCAGGGACTAGCCATCAATACCAACGGCCATATCTGTATACAGCAGTGGAATGATCTTTATAGCTGTCAGCCAGACTTCAGTGCTAGTGTCTGCTCATTTCCATACCAACGGACACAGACAGAGACATGTAAACACAGGCCGTATACGCGAAGGTAAAGACAGAACCATAAAGATCATTCAAAGAACCTTGGCTGACCATCAAGCCCTTCGATATTCTGCTGGAGGGAGGAGAGGGAGGGGTGGAATTATTTGTTCCTCTCGGCCTGCTCCTCTGCTTTTCAATTGTTGAGCCTTCAATTAGAGATTAGTCTCCTGCCAACAGCTAGCAATACCAAGGCCAGGTTGTATTACATCACTTTAGACTCTTTCCCTTCTCAGTTCCTGTAGGCCTATAAAACTCTAGCTGGTGCTTTGATTTACCGGCCCACAGCTCCATGATGTTTCATCCAGCAGCTTGATAACTTGCTTGGAATATGCATATTAGCTTGCCCTTGTATATATATATATATATATATATATATATATATATAATGTATATAGACTGTATAGGCCTACATATAAAATAATTATGTGTATATAAAATAGAAGACTATACACCAAGATACTTACGCCAATGAATGGAAAGACCTTGGGTGTACACCAGCTAACCAGCTATAGCTAATCTGCATAAGACCAGGCCAGCAACTTACCATGCTACAGTGCAACAGAACATTTGACAGGGCAGTTGACCGGCCGAGTATAGCCGATGGCAAGATCAATCCACACAAAGATTCAAAGAACCTTGAGCCGATGGTGTACTAGCTATCTATATTCTATAGTTCTATACCAACCCTGGCAACCCCTAGTTCATGTGTTTGTCTTTACATCAGAGAATAGCCCACATTTGTTTATAAGTCTGGTTACCATGCAGCTAGAGCTTTATAGGCTTCAGCTGAGATCTCAATTGATGAATTGAGAAGCGTTCAAGTGATGTAATACAACCTTGCCTTGATGTTGCTAGCCCTTGGCAGAATGCAAATCTCAAATAGAAGGCCCAACAATTGGCTAATCTGCATACAGAGACCCACTCAGGGGAGTCTATAGAATCTTCACAGAACAATTCCTCGACCTAAACTAGGTCCAGGAATTGTCACGCCTAGCAATATAAAGCAGCAGCCAGTGCTTTCAGATGAACTTGGAGCAGATGCTGATTGGTCAGCGTCACGCCCACTAAAGAGAGACCTGCTGACCAATCAGCCTGGTTTCTGGGGAAACTGCCAACGGCTAAACTTGGCCTTTAAACACCAAACAATCTGAAGACGAACCTGGATAGGTCCACGTCTTGACTGACTTTCATCGATAGCTGAGACTCGTGCGACTTGCTTTTCGTCAGCGGCTGAAAAGAATCGGGGCACAGTTTGTTCTTCTTCTGCGGTGGGGGTGTCGTCGGGAACTTCCCTTTCGACGACGGCTTGACGAGGGGTGGTGTCGGCGGCGGGGTGTAACGCCTTCTCTGCTCCACCGGGGACATGTAGGTGAAAGGGGAAGCTGGGGTGCTTTCATTGGGGTACGGGGGAGATGGGGGCGAGTGGGGGGAATGCACGTTAAGGCAAGTGTCTCCTGGTAATGACGAAGTCGACGGACGCTGGTGGTGACCGAATTTGGGGGAGCTACCACCGAACGGGGAGTTGCTCGCAGACTTGTACGCCGACCAGTGAAGTTCCTCGTCGGCCGTTTTGACTCCGTGCAGCTGGTGATCTGAAGGGGAAGTAAACGTCATGGAGACAATTTAGTTTTGTCATCTTTTATGTATCAACTGAGCTAAAGTATTGTTTAATCATACATACATACAGCCATACATATATACTACATTCATACATAAATTTATAAATACATACATATATACATACATACATACAACCATACATACATACATACATACATACATACATGCATAAAGGAGCCATGTCGGTGTTCTAGGGCTCGTACTGAAGCATTTTTTATTCAACTCTAAACTGATTTTCGCTGTGTGCTGCTAGCGCTTCTGAATAAACCTCTCAAAGAGGTGCTATAGAAATTCTTGATTTTTGCAGTTCTAAGATAAAATTAAAGCAACGTTGCTGATGCAGGTGCTTGGTTGAGTATTTTGCATAAATTTTTTGCTTGTAATGTTTGTGCAAAATTTTATAGCTGAATGAATGAATGAACGAAAACATACATACATATTACATACATACATAATAAAAAAAATTTAAAGTACAACTTCCAGTGAAAAAGCAGCACTCACAACCCGACAAAGAGAAACCTTAATCAAATCTTACCTGTGCACTCTGATTTGATCACATCTCACCTGTCCATTGTTAAGGCTTACCAAGTAATCATGTCTCTAGTCTGTGTTTACTCTGCCCATGCTGCACTGTAGGTCTGTATACTAATTCACCTCAGCAGGCCTCATCAAATTCTAATGCTATAGGTTAACAAACACTCACCTTTTCTACAGCCTCATCTGTCTACATTGGTACTAATTTAAATGATGACTAACTGTGTGGGCGTGTTTTCAGCGAGTTTGCGGAATATATGCCTTACATGCCCAACATCTGCATACGTAATCAAAACTGTTCACTCTTAATAGTGCCTCATGACCTCAGCAATGTCTTGGTAGGATCCTCGACCTGGATTGGCCACCCCTCGACGTTCCTTTCTAGAACTCATCCTCATTCGTGAGGCGCGGTGGACCGGTGGTGTAGTGGTGGTGTCGTTGCCTTGGAGTCGGAAGGTTCAAGGTTCGAATCCCCCTCGCCGCGTAAGGACCTTGGGCAAGTCTTCACTCACAATTGCTCAGCGCTTCGGCGTGAAACTCCGATGCAGTGTCTGCTCTGCATTCGAGAGCGCCTCTGAGTAGAGAGAGAGAGCTTGAAGGGGCGTTATAACAAGTGCGCATAAAAAAATTCCTCCCACATCTGAAGACAGTTTTATTAAGCTGTGCTGGAGTTGGGAGCGCCTCTGAGCAATCCCCCTAGAAGAGGTGCTATACAAATCCACTGAATGAATGAGTGGATGAACGAGTGAATGAATGAATGACAATGACTAACCTCTCCATTGTTTGAGCTTCTGCAGTGCCTTGGTCAGCCTGTCGATGTCTTCGGCTGTGGCGCCGCACTTGTGCATGCAGCTGACCAATTCAGAGCTGGACATGTCCAGCATACTCTGTACTGTTAACTTCTCACAAAGTCGCTACAAATATTAAAATTTTCAGTTACAGCGAACTACGCCAATAACTGTGCGTAGGTATGTTCTATTCTAAAGGCAAACAGAGAATTTACGACACAGAGCAGTCTTTCAAATATACACAATATATATCCTACTATGGGGGGGATTTGTCCGGGGATGGAGTTTGTCCGGGGTTTTTTTTAAGCAGAAGGACGTAATGAACGCCGTGCATGGCTGCCAGCAGTTAAATTAAATTCCTGGAGTAACTTCTGATCATCAATTCATACTATAAATTGTAATCATCATGCATTGTATCCATTTGGAACAAAACCAAGATTATTATTAATACTATCGCTATTAATTCATCAAATTTAAATAGCACCAGTAATAATACACGGTGATTCATAAAAAAACCTTACCCTACATAAGTCAGCATATCGTCCCCTTAGAATTATAATGCTCTATCATGAATTTTTGAAAAAATCGAGTTTGGTATCAATCTCTTCAGTGTAGCATTTGCTCTATCATTAGACAAAGAAGCTAGCTGATCGAAGCGGTCGTTTCTTAGTTATAAGTCAGTATTTAAATGCTCTATCATGAGAACCTGTTTCCAATATAGACTTTGTCAGTATTATATTGCTCTATCATTGGCATCCAATCACAAGGCTGGATTCGTCATGTTGCAGCAAAACGTTGCTTAATCGATTTTGTTAGTGTTATAAATGCTCTATCATTGGCATCCAATCACAAGGCTGGATTCGTCATGTTACAGCAAAACATTACGGAATAGACTTTGTTAGTATCATAATGCTCTATCATTGGCGTCTGGATTCGTCATGTTACAGCAAAACGTTACTGAATAGCACCAAATTAGTTACGGTTGTTCCGGAATGGTAAAATAAAAAGTTGTCAGGCTAGAGCGTCCAAGTTCTCTGTTACAAAACTATGATAGAGCAATATTATACTCAGGACGTTATTAAATAAACGCTGCTGCATGTTTAACTTAGAGCATTATTACAACTACATGTACTTCGTCGTTTGGAATTATATTGCTCTAACATGCATTTTTGCACTTTTTTGCTATTTTCGATATTATTTCACTTGTTTTCATGAAAATAAACCTTATTTTTGCAAGTAAGTCACCAGCGGGAACCTAGAAATGATGATATTATCCTTCAAAAGAATCTAGTTTAAAATTCTTGGCTTAAAACAGTGCCCAAACTTTGACCTCGTTTTTCTCGGTTTCGCAAAAATCTATGATAGAGCATTATAATTCTAAGGGGATGATATCTCATGTGGATGACCATCAAATTTAATGAAATTTCAGAATAATGAAGCTTGATGATCTGGCCAAGTGCTATAAAAATTATGTCACGTTCAGAGCTATAATGATGTAACGCGGATGACGAAACTGATGACGTCACGAAAATCTCGAGAAACAAGCAAGATTCCAACGTTCCCGTCAGTCACTAAGGTTGTATCATGCAAACCTGGTCAATTTAATCTGGTTTAGCCTCCTGGTGAGAAATTGTTTACTGTGGCATCACCCAGTAACAATCAGAATGTTCGCAATCACGCATCTGCCGGTACACAGAAGAGGGACGTTCCAGCAAATCGTCTTTTGCGGAATCAACCAACTTTCAGCAAATTTCTTATGGCATCGGTCGGGTCTCTTCACTTGGTCGTACGAACATAGGCCCTATCCATTTAATCCAATCAGTTGTTGAGGTCAACAATGTTTGCCTGGCATTCGTGACATTACGGAGCAAGCTTATTTCATCGTCCATCATAATAGCGCTCGTGCGCACAGAGCTCAAGAGACCGTTGCGTAATGGAAGCTGAAACTCGTGGTTTGATCCCGCCTAGGCCTACTTTGTGGCCACCCAACATCCCTGATTTAAATCCAGTTGACTATAAGATATGTAGTGTCATACAAGAAAATGTCTGCAGAATACGAATATGTGATGTCAACGAGTTGTGTAGTCGAATTGTGGAGGCATCGGACACAATGGATCAGCGCATCATTGATGAATCAGCCAAAAATGACGTACGCGTCTTCGCGCATGCGTATCTGCCAAATGAGGGTAATTTCGAAAATAAATTTTAACTTCCATAAGGTTCAGAAATGAATTCTCTATCTTCACCTAAAATTTCGTCGACATAACCCTATGTTTGGCGAAGTTACAGCAAAATATGTAGGGTAACGTTTTTTTATGAATCACCGTGTACATTACAATACAATTGCCTCACGTCATAGCTTCCTAGAAGTTCATTAGATCATTCATTTCAGACATTTATATAGCGCCTCTTCAAGAGTAGCTACTCAGAAGTGCTCCCGACCCAACCACAGCTAAAGAGAACAGTCTTTAGAGCAGAGTAGAACGAAGTCTCAAATGCTCTAGGCAATAGACGTAGTTCCACAGGAAGTCCATTAAAGAAGTGTCCAGAAATTCTCACAGTTTCTTCTCTTTCCTTAACCCTTTAACAAAACAGATACAAAACGCAAGTCTGGGAAACAATGCGGTTTGCCGCCAAAGCGTTAAAGACAATGTTACCTTGGAGACAATGTCGCTGACGCCAACAATGTGAAGCCACTGATCCGTGCGTGGATAATCCTCTAACTTGGTTGGCATTGGTTCCACCTTCAACCGATCTTTGACGATGAGAATACGACTGAACAGTCGAATCAACTTGCTCTGGAAGAGAATGTTCATTCAGTGTTAAAGTATAAAGAATGCAATGTGATGTAAACTGTCACTCATTTAACTCTCAATATCATTTCAGCCTCAAAATCCTGCATGCAATACAACCCGACTATGGTGGTGGTGGTGGTGGTGGTGGTGATGGTGGAGGTGGTGGTGGTGGCCATGGTGTGACAGTGGGCTGTGGTGATTATGATGATGATGATGATAATGGTGATGATGGTGGTGGTGGTGATGATGATGATGATAATGATGATGGTAAATATGGTGGTGATGATGATGGTGGTGGTGGTGGTGGCAGTGATGTTGTTGATGATGATGATGATGATGATGATGATGTTGTTGTTGTTGTTGATGATGCAATGATGACGATCAGATGATGATGAAATGATGAAACTAAATGGCGAATTGGAGGTGGTAGCAATGACGATGTTGAACCAGGTGATGACCCTGACGGCATTTGAGATACGACAGACAAAACAACCACATGACAGTGAAACAACATTGCATGATGCGAAAACATGCTGACGTGACTCTACGCGACGTAAAAACCGCCGGCACTCGACCACATCAAAGTCCGTCAAGGGCTGGAGTCAAAAGAACAGACATCCAGGTCTCACTGTTGGTGTTTACATTCTCATCATGCAGCAAAACAGTTATGTAACTACCACATCGTCAGATCATAGGGACTTTTAAACAGTGTACACAGGGACCTTAAATGGTAACATGGTGTACACAAGAAACTAAAAAGTGTACACAATGAACTTGAATGGTGTACACAATGAACTTGAATGGTGTACACATGGACCTCAAATGGTGTACACAGGGAACCTATATGGTGTACACAGGGAACTAGAATGGTGTACACATGGACCTTAAACAGTGCACACAAGAAACTAAAAAGTGTATGCAAGGAACTTGAATGGTGTACACATGGACCTCAAATGGTGTACACAGGGAACCTATATGGTGTACACAGGGAACTAGAATGGTGTACACATGGACCTTAAACAGTGCACACAAGAAACTAAAAGTGTACGCAAGGAACTTGAATGGTGTACACAGGGAACGTAAATGGCATACACTATACACATGGACCTTCTATGATTTAGACATACATGTGGAGAACTAAAATAGTTTACATAGGAACCTTAAATGGTGTACACATACACCTTAAATGGTGCACACAGGAACCTTAAATGCTATGCAAATGAGCCTTATATTGTATACTCGTGGATTCTTAAAAGGAGTACATACATATTAACCTTAAATGGTGCAGACATGGACCTCAAATTGCATACACCGAGAGGATGAGACCATGAATGCATGGTGTATATACATGGACCTCAACTGGTGTATGCTGGGACCTTAAATGGTAGCCTATACACATGGACCTTAACTAGCATGACACCCATTCAGTCAGACAGCACTCACAGCAGTGGTGAAGATCTGGACCGATTAATTCGTTGAGTCAAAGTGCCAAGTAATACAGAGCTGCATATGTAGTAAAAGTGTTGTATCCCTGTTGCATACATGAATACACGTGAAACATAGAAGAAGGGCTCACACTTATGCTAATGCACGTTTATGCCCTTTAAGCCCTTGAGACAGCAAGAGACGAAACCCATGGTCATGGGTATGGGGGCCAGTGCACTGATGAGCTCACTGTGTAGTTTCCAGCCTAAGCCAACTTACCAAATAACACTGTTTGGTAACAGAGGCATCACTACATGGCATATCAATCAGCGCATGTAAATTCACAATCCTCTAATTACAGATGCAGCCAAGATACTAAATGTACACCACAACCTCATGTATATATATATATATATATTAATTATATTTATTTAATGCTAAACATTCTCAGAAACAAGCCTTCCGTTGCTTGAAAAACAAGTTGATACTTATTCACAAAAACAATGTCCGATTATAACAGGTACTATGATAACAGGGAACTATGCTAGCATATAACTATGATAAAAGGTATTTTAAAAGATCTATGATAAAAAAAATAGCCACGATAAAAGATAACTATGATAACAAATAGAGCTCTATGATTAAACAAAAAAACATGACATCAAAAACTATGATAACAAGCAACTAGGATAATAACTAATTATGACAGCAAATAACTATGCTAACAAACAACTATGACAAAATGACCATGACAAATAACTATGACAACAACTATGATAACAAATAACCATGATAACATATAACTAACTATGATATCAAACAACTATAATAACAAATAACTATGATTTACACAAATAAATATGACCAGAAAGCTCAAACAGAAGTCTGCAGTACAGTCAATGAGGCTTGTCTAGCATTAGTGCATGCTACCTGTAGCAAGACACTGTCTTCTAGAAATAGCTTAGTAATGGATGCCAAACAGTATAATTTGGCAATAGTCTACCAGGTCAGTGTATTGTTGCCAAATTTAGCAAAACCTTGGGCTTCATGGCCTCACTACTGTTACTTACAACTAGACACTGTCTTCGAATTGTTTATCACAAGAGTCACTTGGTTCATTCATTCATTCAGAACATTTATATAGCGCCTCTTCAAGAAACTACTCAGAGGCGCTCCCAGCCCAACCACGAACAAAGAAAAACGCTTGGTGTAACAACATAGTTGAGAACACAATATAATCATGATTGATCTAATCTAATTATAACGACTTCATAGAGTACTGTAATCATAACGCACAATCACTGGGGCGCGGTGGTGTAGTGGTGGCGTCGTTGCCTTCGAGCCGGAAGGTTCGAGGTTCGAATCCACCTCGCCGCGTAAGGACCTTGGGCAAGTCCTTCACTCACAATTGCTCAGCGCTTCGGCGTGAAACTCCGATGCAGTGTCCGCTCTGCATCGGGAGCGCCTCTGAGTAGAGAGAGCTTGAAGGGGCGCTATAACAAGCGCACATACATACAAACAAACAATACAAACAAATTAAGGTTACACCGAAGTTGACCTATCATGCTCTCCATGGGAGAAGCCTGATCAAAATGTAATGAATGACAAAAACGAAAAACTTCAAGCTGCTATGGCAATGTAACATGAAACAGAAGATGAATGCATTGCAATGGCACGACATGCAGCACTTGAGATGCAAAGCATTTAATCCAAATACGCCTGTCACTAGAAAATTTAAGTTTCAAGATACTTCCACTGTGATCAGTCTTTTACAGAACAAAGTCGCTATAAGCAAAAAATATCTCTATGATCTGCACATGCTCAGCAGTTTTGTTGTTTTGCTCACAGAAAAAACCTGTAAACTACATTTTCGCGCATCGCTTTCAGTACCTTGCGCACCATTGAATACGGGATGTATTAGACTCAAATGTGATAAAAGTTGAGAACAAAATATGAAGTTTACAGGAAACTTCACACCATATCAGCCCATTTATAAAATAGACCGAAAGTATATCAGTTAACTACAACACCTTCAGTTTACAGTGCTGAAGCAAGTCATGATGTCAAGTAAGTACCCGCAGAATCAAAGGCCAGGACGATCAGCCATGAATCAAGAAGCAAAGGAGCAAAACTCTGACGAAAAATAACGGTTTCAAATCCAATGACACAGCAGTTCAGAAAATGCTGAGCACATTCTCGCGACTCTTCCCCTCGACTCTTACCTCTGACTCGCAAATTTCGTTTTGAATGAGTTCCTCCGAGGTCCGACAGAGTCGTAAACCGTACAACTGCTTGGCGGCGATATCGATCATGCTCTGCGTCATGCTGCATGTCATGATGGCCTCCTCGATCGCTTCAGCCACCGTTGTCGCCGACGCCGACGACATACTTACTATCCGCCGCTGCTGCAGATCGTGCGGATGCTCGTTCTCGCTGGAAAGAAAGGATACGTCAGATGTCAGATTGAGCTCTAAGATACCTTAGAAACGCCGCTCGACTAAACATACGTAGGCCGTTCTACGGAGGATTTTCTACATCAAACCATGAAAGAAACATCTGAGCTATCTTCTTCGAATTCTGTTTAATGAGACGGCCGCCATGTTCAGGGGTACCACTCTGAATTTTAAACAAAAGTCAGATCCGGCAGGAAAAATGAAGAAAAAACCTAGAAATCTGGACAAGACCGAAAAACCTGGATCTAGGTGGGAAAAGCTATGAGTGGCATCCCTGGCCATGTTCATTAAACGACGCTCTGGCGACATCTACCCGTCACATTATTCATCGCCGTCGTTCTCGTGCTACTGCTGATCACCTAAGAGCTGATCACTCTCGATAATTTGCAATAATATTTTTACAAGCAGCCCAATGGATTTAATACGACAGCATAAATATTTTTTATTTGTACTGAGATGATAATAATACTTAAAACTAAATTCAAAGTTGCCTATATACCAGCCTTTTAAAAATGAAGTAGCCTAGGCCTATGACACTATTATTAAAATTCTTCTAACTGCATGTAGGCTAGTAGGCCTAGTTGGAAGAGAAGCAGAGTTTTCCGGGTCGATTTCGCAATCGCAAATTTAGGCTATAGGCTTAGGCCAACCATGAACAGTTACTTCAATGATACGTTGCTAAGTTGCGACTTAGTTATAGGTCTTTAAGCTACTTTTAAAATCTTCTGTCAGTAGGCCTATTATCTATATCGACCCTGCACTGCTTATCAATCTGCTACCGGTAACAGCTTTAACAGAAGTCGTTAGCCTAGGCCTATTATAGATCTAGCATACCTATTGTTTATAGCATATCTCAATGGTTTCAGGGACGTACGTGTGTAGATTTCGAGCGTTGGAAGGGACTCGAGGAAGATATCAATGCGCACAGTTGTATTGTATTTGTAGGCTATAGCCTAGGCTATAGCATAACATTGCATGTGTACACAAACCTGCTATATGGATAGGTCTGCCTGCCTCCGGCTCTCAGCATTATTGCAGAGCCAATTAAACTCTTATGAACATCGGCGCCTGCTACATGTGCGTGCGTGCGTGCGAATCGTCGTTCGCCTTTCGAAGGTTATTTTTTAAAAGTTTCAGAGAATAAAACGGCCTTACAGAATGGTCTTCAATTCCAGCAGGGACCGGCATCCTCCCAAAGGTCAATCTTCCAATCGGTAGGTGGCGTTTTGTAAAATGTATAGTAGGCTAGTTTAGGACGTGATGGACGCCTGTTGAATGCTTATAATATTATAAAGACCCTTAATTCATTGCAAATGGTGACGGTGTATTATGCGATTGTGGTGTCATGTAGGCTAGATGGGAAAACAATTTATTCTATAATAATTGTGTATGACTCTGATATCTTTGGTATAGATCGTCTTACGCAACCCAGTGTCGTCTCTTACATCAAACGGGAACACACTGGCCCTTCCTTTAATGAACTTCATCTCCTGAAAATTGACCAGATAAAGGATCTCCAAATTAGCGAGTTCTTTTTTCGACTCGAACACGGTCTCCTTCCTTCGGTATTCCAAGGTTACCTCCCTCACGCCTCTGACATCCATTCGCATTTCACTAGGAATTCATCTGCTTTTCGCCCTGTCAAAGCTCAATCTAATACTAGGCGGTTTACTATTAAATCTTATGGCACTAAAGTATGGAACACAATACCAATTGACATTCGTCAATCGAGTAGTCTGCAGGTATTTAAAAAGAAACTTCGTGTTCTTCTACTCTCCTCCACTAATGCTACTTGAAGTGCACATGACCATATGTGTAGTTAAGATTTTAGTTAAGTACTTAGTTAAGTTTGTTTCTCTATATGCTCTTGACAATATAAGCTTTTCTGCAATCTGTCATCACCTAATTTGTTTTAGTCTCTTTCTTTTAAGCTATCTTGATTAATTTTTCTTGGGACTTTTTTACTTGGGTGACCCTTCCCAGCGGGATGTCCATCCCTTTTGGGCCCCCCTTTGTAGCCAATGCATGCATGTTTTGTACTTTTATTGTTTTCTTGTTTTCTGGTTGCAATAAAGTGAATTGTATTGTATTGTATTGTATTGTATTGTATTGTAAAGGGTATCGCGTCTCTGTGCTATTGATTAATAATAAACTGTCAAGCTGTCAATCAAATCGCACATCGACAGGTTTTTGATTGGCTGGAGCATGGACCAATCAAATCAGTGGCACCTCGCGGCGGTGGAAGAGGTACCGAAAGGAGAATTGCGATACTATGGACTTTGCTTCATGGGTTCGATTTCTGTTCTTTAGAGTGCGATTATTGCGCTGAATTGGGTAGATTTAAGATTTTTAAGAAACGTGGACACAGTGGCTGAAGTCCGGCCATGCGCGACGAAGACCTGAAGCGAAGCTGGTTAAACTTTATCCTGTTAAGCAACGTGCTGGTTATTTACGAGTCAAAAGTACGTGTACCCCTTTAAAAATTCCAGCACTCGTGTTTTCGTTTTATTTGGATAGCTATTAGGTTTTATAGCAAAGCACAGTAAATTTCACAAATATTTGGTTAAAAGTGTGGAGAAAACTTTCCGAATGTGAGCTGCTTTGAGTGATGCCCGAACAGTCGCCGAAAACGTGGGGGGCCTAAAACTGGGTCTTTGTTTTACTAGGCTATGGGTAAACGTCAAGACTGGCTGCCCGTACTCCAAACAATATGGCTGTCAACGAATGCAATACAATTAGAGCGCGACCATCGACGACATTGTTCATCAATTCAGCTTCAATTTCAGCAGAATGACTGCACTAACCCTAAAACTAACCCTAACCGACCCTCACGACGCCTAACCTGAGCCCTAACCGACCCTCACGACGCCTAACCTGAGCCCTAACCGACCCTCACGTTGCGATGTCGCTCTCTAATTTTATTGCATTCGTTAACGGCCATATTGTTTGGAGTACGGGCAGCCAGTCTTGACGTTTACCAGGCTATGGATCAATAATTCACAGACTTATGTAAACGTGGTCACGTTTGCTTCTTTTAGCTAGAACGTTAATCTTTTGCAGTTGAAAGTTACTGAGAAGATTGCAATTTATTCCTTGTGTTTATAATTTACAACTTACACGGTCATCAACAAACTGGTACCGACGTATACTGCAAATTGACACATGGCATTGACCAATGACCATTATGATCATATCCCAAACAATTTATAGACCACCTCTCGCTGCATAGACTATTTAGAGGCGCTTTCAGCACAGAAGCCCATGGCTGAGGAAAAGATCACAACTTGAGAGAGTGAGAGGATGCAGAGAAGAGCCCAGACACGAACTCAGCCCGTAAAAGAGGGGAAGGCCATGATGGTGATAGCATTACAGTCGTTTAGATATTAATTACTTAATTAGACTTCAAGTGCTCTTGAATTAGTATTTTTGTTCCAGTTTACTTAAAATCACAATTGTGCATAGCTATGCTACTTAAATTGCAGTAAATTTGCAGCTCTAGTTTTTAAAAATTAAATTTAGTCTAATTTTTTTATTATGATCAGTGCATGTTTTTCCACGGCTCACTAGACGGCGTTTATTTTTCGTTTAAGGTTTGTGCTGCGTTCATTCTGTTGGCGAGTGTGATGAGGAGAGGCGAGATCAGAAAGCCAATCGAACACGAGGTTCAGAACTTGCAGAATGACGAACGCATCAAGCTCATCATCAAGCGAAAACCGTTTTCTGGTTTTGATCCAGACAAATCAAACCAACCGTCAGAGCGTAGAAACTCCCCAGGTCTGTTCACTTCCGTTAGTGCCACGGTAGGTGAGAGGAAGGAGACTTTCGTGGCAGAAAACAGCACAACAACAAATGGCCGTCGTGGACACCTCTACCAGCAAAACGGAAAGCTTTCCCGTGCCAAGCGGAGGTTCGAGCCTGAAGTGGATCAGCCGCGGAAGAAATTCTGCAGTGGTTTGACGTACCAAGTCGAACCGAAAGCAGCCGTGGATGAGGCACGTTCGAATGGAGACTTACTTAACGTTAGGACGTGCGGGAAATATTCTGTTTGCGAACAGAACCGTGAGGAGAAGCTTCTTGGCTATGCTGTGGATCATCCTCCGATGCCACTGTCGTATGCTGGATACCGGAAAAAAGAATCTATTCGTGTCAATGGAATGCCAATTCATTCATTGAGTGTTGACGGTCGCAACTTGTCTTATGGATGTACAAATGTGGATGACAACAGCAAATGTGCGGTCGGGACTGCCAATGAAAGGGAGATTACACATATGGGCAATTCCTCAGCGAAAGTTAAATCCATTCCTGCAGGGCGATTAAAAAATGTGTCAGGAGGTAATAGTTCGAATTTGTCGACAGAAGTTGACAGTGTCAGGAACCGGTTGCCTCTGAAGGTATGGGATCCTTTAAATTTCGATTAAATTAACATTGTTTTGAATTCTTTATAATTTGTTAGTTCATATGCTAGTGCAGAACTTTGTGTCTCGGTGTCATTTTGCTTTACAGTTGATGAGTTCTAAATGATGTGTTTGACGGTGTGATCTTTATTATTATTGACATAAAATATTAAATTATTAATTAAATTTGTTAAATTAATGAAATTTAGGTTCTTAATTGGTTTATTTGTTATTGCAAATTTGCAATTGTGCATCTATAGGTGTTTTTTATTCATTCATTCAAGATTTTCTAAAAGCACCTCTACAAGGGGACTACTCAGAAGCACTCCCCGACTCCAGCATGGCAGAAAATTATAGTTTTGAGTTGAATAACAAATGGTTCAGTAAGAGCTCTAGGAAGCAGATGTAGCTCCTGTGGGATTCTATTCTAGAGCGCTGCCCACCATGAAAAAGGCTTGATTCTGCATAGATACAGTTTGTGCAATGAAACCAAGAGTACCTTTCTGTGCAAAACGGAACTCTCACATGTAGTCTGGGGGCAACACCAGGCTGATATTTTGGTTTGCACACTTGATGAGTTTATGATGTGTTTGTTTTGTTTATGATCTCTTTGCTGCTTGCAAGCTTGGTTCTGGTTGTTTACGTTTTGTGGTTGGTTTATTTGCTGCTCTAACCTTTGACCCCTGGAATGGCATCTGATCAAAGAGGGTTGATGTGGAAAGCAGTAGAGTAATAAAACTCACCTTCAGGGGTTTGGGTTTTTATTGGGCAGATGGTGAACTCCTATGCAGGGCTTAAAGTGTGGCAGGACGGTCATGGACACTTATTTTCAAATCTCTATGCCATCCTGCCACTTATTTGGCCAGCCCACCTGAAAATGTAAGGGGCGTTCTGGCACTTCTTTCGGAAAGGTAAGGGGCATCCAGGCACTTCTTTTTTTTACACTTTTAGCACTGCCCTATGCCTGATCCATTTTTATATCTGTTAATTTATTTTCACTTGACCAGGTTCTTGACTGAACCAATTAAAGTTATTTCATTTACTCCTTACATTTATGTAGCACTCGTAGAATTTTTGTCATTCCTTCGTCACTTCAGGAAGATACTGTCAATACACGCGGTGGTGTAGTAGTGGCGTTGTTGCCTTGTAGCCGGTAGGTTCGAGATTCGAATCCACCTCGCCGCGTAAGGACCCTGGGCAACTCCCTCACTCACAATTGCTCAGCGCTTCGGCGTGAAACTCCGATGCAGTTTCCGCTCTGCATTCGGGAGCGCCTCTGAGCAGAGAGAGCTTGAAGGGGCACTATAACAAGTGCACATACAAAATCAAACAAACCTGTACTCAATACTTGAGATTTTTTATTTACAGCCCGTCTTTAAAGAAACAGGATTTGCTTTTCATGCGGCAATTTACCATAAATTGGTATACGGTGGTGCGGGCATGGTGAAGAAGGTGCCGCTTGCAATGCATTCTAGGTTTACAAGGAGCAAATATTTACTGCCATGTGCTTTGGTTGGTGCACATAACACTGAAATGCCACAGTAGATGTGCCCTTGAGGTCGTTACTTTTGGGTATATCATAGAGGGTGCTGCAACTGTTTTAGCTGAACTGGAGCATTGGGGAGGAGGGGGTTGGTGTTTAATTTACAGGGGTAAAAATAGCCATTTAGCCAATTGCTCTGCTTGAATTAGTTTTGCTCTGAAAGACTGGGTTGCCCACCCACTTCAGCCAGCCTTTGGGGTAATTGGTATTAAATCCCTGCTTGTGCTGAAGCCTGTAAACCTAGAACCCACAACTGCCCCAGAGACTTGACCTGTGCACCCAATTAACATGAAATTACCATTCCAGTTGGTGTTTTATGATTGTTCTTTGCCTTCTAATGGACAGGGCATCTTGGGTTTCATCGCCCTTTTGGGGTAATGTCAGGGGCTGGGTGTGAGAAAAGCTTTGTGCTGGGTTTCAGATTGTAAATGGGTTCAACAGTCAGTTGAGTTAGTCCTCTGATGAAGGGGTCAACCAGTACAATGGGTTCAGTTTGATGGTCCCCGTTGATTGGCTCTTGTTGACCCAGATTTACCGGGTCACCTGTTGATTGGCCTTTTGTGACCCAGATTTAATCCAGTGCGGCATCTTTCTGTGTGTTTCTGCCTCTCTGTATGTCTTTTTGTCTGTGCCTGCTTGTCTGTCTGTTTGGATGTTTGCCTGTACAATGGTTTGCTTGTCCACTGTTGTTCAAATATATAGGACCATGCAGATTGCAATATTACAATGGAGAGTTCTTTTCTGGAACTGGTGCTACATAAGTGTCTTGTTGATGGTTACATTACACAGAGCAGTTTTTGTCACACCTTTAATTTGTTTGTATGTGCACCTGTTATAGCGCCCCTTCAAGCTCTCGCTACTCAGAGGCGCTCCCAAATGCAGAGCGGACACTGCATCAGAGTTTCACGCCGAATCGCTGAGCAATTGTGAGGGAAAGACTTGCCCAAGGTCCTTACATGGCAAGGTGGATTCGAACCTCGAACCTTCCGGCTCCAAGGCAACAAAGCCACTACTACACCACCGCCCTCTCAATGAGTGCTTTGATGTTGTCATGTGAATCGTCAATTATGGAAGCATGACTGTGTTAATTTGCCATGTTTGTGCTTCAGCCAAACAGTTCCTGCAGTGTAATGCTAGGAACAACATAGCTACTATAATACTCGACTTCAAATGTATGCACTATGCATGCTGCATGCATGAGCACACATGTACACATGCACATCAGCAAATGCTTTGTTTGTTTGTATGTGCACTTGTTATTGCGCCCCTTCAAGCTCTCTCTCTACTCAGAGGCACTCCCGAATGCAGCACAGACACTGCATCGGATGAATTTCACGCCAATGTGCTGAGCAATTGCGAGTGAAGGACTTGCCCAAGGTCCCTACGCGGCGACTTGAGGTGGATTCGAACCTGCAACCCTTCGGCTGCAAGGCGACAAACAATACCCACTACACCACCGCACCCCACAAATGTATGTAGAATAGTAGACATATATGCATGCATATGCATACACACTATTATTATTCCATACGTGTGTGCCTGTTTTTTATGTGTATTTGTCATGCCTTTTAATAAGTAGATCTTTTGCGATTGTGCTATACAAGTTTTAGTCATGGTGCACAGCACAACATCTTATTTTGTGTATGTAGAGTGCACCAGTTGGTCTTAAAATTTTGTTTGGCATGCTTCTTCAGTTCTTCGTCCCTGGTGTTGTTGTCAAACACAAAGGCCTTTGATTCTGCTCTTAAGACAAAGCCTTTGGTTCGTGCCGACCTTTGTGTGTTCTCCTCACAAATGCTTCTGCAGTTGAATGGGAAAATCGTTAGTGGCAACCGTTGCTAGGCAACCGTTGCTAGTGACCCGTTGGTGGTCACTCACTGAGTCACCTGCTGTGTGCTGATCTTTTAAGAAGTTAAGTGGATGAGTGTCATGGTGAACGGATACGACTGTGGTGGCCAATGGCCATATATTGTGTGAATTGGTGGACAGTTTCATTGTATTGTACAGGGTGCGCCAAAAAAGACACCCCTAGGTTTATTGCCAATTTATGTTGTTATGTTTGAAATATTTTTGATGAAATCTGGCCATCATGTGTAAATATGAATTGTTTTTAAGCCTGAAAAATTTCATTTCGGAATTCTTACTTTTGACCAAGATATTGGCAAAACCTAGGAGGGTTTATTTTTGCCGTACCCTGTATATGACCATTTTTATAAAGCGCTTCTCTCCGCAAAATCCTTTCAGAAGTACTCCAAGTGCTTTTGACTCCGTGATGAAAGGCAGGATTTGAGGCAAGAGAAAGACGATGGAAGGACTATCAGAGCGAATTGACCTTGGATGACCAAAGTGGAGGGGGAAATCTATGCAGGCAAAGTGTCTGGATTGAGCCATGACAGTCCTGATGTGGGGAACAAAGAGGTCAATCTGATCAGAGGATTTTAGAGGATGGAGCGAAATGGCTGAGAGGAGATGAAGCATGAGATGACAAAGATACTTCATTATATGGTTGTCCGATGTGGATTTGATTTGGGTTGGATGGTTGCCGGATTTTATTGATTTGGTTGTTTTGATTTGGTTGACATCTTGGACATTGTGAATGAGGATATTTGGGGTTCCGTTTGAAAGCTGCCATAGTCATGGTTAATATAAACAAGCCCAACTCATGCCAGCCTGTTTATGATCTGACACCAGTAACTGTGTGTTACTATCATAGTTTGCCCCTGTTTTGGTTCTTTAGGACTGGCACAACCCAGAAGGCCATTGGTTGGCAGTTTCTATAACTACCTTGTGTCATAACAAAGATATAATATGCTATATACATACACTGTGTGTATATATGATATGTACACACACACACACACATATATATATATATATAATTATATATAATTTGGGTCACCCTTCTGCTTCACCCAGCACTGCCAGCAGTCGGAATGGCACCACAAGTAACATTGACTAGTTAATGGTCATCATTTTGCTGGGCTATCTGGGGTTCTGATCCTAGCCAGACAGAAGTGGATCTTTCCAGGTCTCTGTTCCATTCCTGAACTCTGACCTAAATTGAATTGCACTGTGAAGGGGTTTTTTTCAGGAGGGGGGGAATAATGTCCATTTACCATGAGGAGAAACTTCTTAGCTTAAGAGATTTCATAGCTTAAGAGACTTGCCATCAAATGGTGTGCCATTATTTTGCGCCTTGTACATAACACACAACATCGCTAAAGAAATTAAAATTTTAACATTTATTTATCAATAAGTCAATAATTTACTGAAAATATTTGTAGACGTTACCGGTGTCACTACCTCGTCCCCAGTCAACATCTTTAACGTTACACCAACCAAAGGCAACGAAGTCAACAACTCCGTTGCCACAACATCAGGCAACGCTGTCAACCGATGCAACATCATGTCAACAACAGTCAACCACGACCAACCCGTTCCGAGGTCAACGCAAGACAGCATTGACGAAATTTGGTACAAGACGGCGTCAACGCCAGACAACGCGGGCAACTGATGCAGCGTTATGTCAACGCCAGACAACACTGACAACTGATGCAATGTTATGTCAACGCGAGACAACGCGGGCAACTGCGAGCAGCAACAGAGGAATTCAGACTGATCCACGTCTGCTGGGACCATGCGAACCGGGAACACACATTCGGCTGGATTCAACGATCCTAGCTTTCGATAAAAAAGGTTGGTCCTTTATCTTTTGACTCTCTCTGAAATGAAGTCCGTAGTGTCTAGAACGTCACAAAGTCTTTGTGTGATTTTGGAGGGTGTTATGTAAAATTTACACATACAAACACACATACCTGTAGTTTTTCCTTTAAGAGTTTTCCAAACTGTAGTGTGTTGGTGTATGTGTGTGTGTCTGTGCATGTGTGTTGGTGAGTGCGTTGGTAATGTGTGTGTGTACGTGTGTGTTGGTGTGTGCATTGAATTATGAGCGCACACATGTGTTGGTGTGTGTGTTGGTGTTTGTGTTGGTTTGTGTGTGCGACTGTGCGTGCATGTGTTGGTTGGTGCGTGTGTGTGCGTGCGTGTGTGTGTGTGTGTTGACCCAATTGATTGGGCCTCAGTAGTTTAAGTGATGAATATTAAAATTCAGCTCTGACTATATTCTTGGACATTAAATTCGGGTCAATGAGACTAAACTAGTGAAAATAGAATCTGTTGTTGATTTTACAGATAGTTGTGGTAATTAAAAAGGTTACATGTAGTAATGACTGACTTCTGACCATGGGTCCATGGTAATTAGGGATGACTGGTGGAGAATTACTCATTACTCAGAGACTGTGAGTTATTATGGGATGATGTTCAGGTAGCTGAGTTGTGGATATATTTGGATAGCTCTGATCTGGTGGATGGTGGGGGGTCAGAGCATATCTTCACCCTGTGATCTGCCCCCAATACATCTGCTGCTGCTGGGACTTCCAGTTGACCAGTGGGAATAGGCAGGCCTTAAATAAAGATGAGTGTGCGTGTGTGTGCATGTGCTTGCGTGTGGGCAGTGTTACAGTGCCAAACAGACAGGCATACAGACAAAGAAACCGATATATAGGCCTAGTGCAGGAGGTCCATTGAAACCGAAAACCATCCTGGTCTCTGGTGACTAGAAAGCGCGGTAGACACACACACACACACGCACGCACACATACACACACAAACATATGCAATTACACATACATACATACATACATACATACATACATACATACATACATACACACACACATACATACACACACACACACACAAACACACACAAACAAACACACAAACAAACACAAATACACACACAAACAAACACAAATACACACACACGAGGCTGGCAGGAGAGACACGGACCCTACCATATAGACAAACTGCTGTGGTAGGGGCTGTAAGACGATCTTATTGGTGGGGTTTCATTTAGGAATGGAATGGAATGTGTGATGAATGAGATTCGGAAGAGGATTGTACTCTGGTCTCGTTGTCGTTGTATCAGTTGTGGTGGGAAGCAGTTCTAAAGGGGTCTTGGCTTTCCGATCAGTCTCACAGTGCCACTGGCCCACTGTCTATCTAGTCTGGGCGTATTTCCAGAAGTTGTACCTAGTGCAATTTTGTATACAGGAACCTATGGATAGGATTGAATTAATGAATTAATGAGAGAATGACTGAATGACAGACAGATTGAGGATAGACTGTATAATTGACTGAATGAATGAATGAATGACTGAATATATGACATATGAATTGACAGTCCAACTGAGTGAATTAATGACAGACAAATTGCTGAATGAATGAATGAATGAATGAATGAAAGAAAGAATGGATGAGAGACTGAATGACAGTTTGATGGACAGACTGTATGAATGACAGACGAATTGACAGACTGACTGACAGATTAAAGATAGGTATGGACATGCGGACAAAGGCAAAACAAGTTGGTCATTGACAGTCTGGCTGTTTCATCCTGTCTGTCCAAAGTGTCCATTTTGGGGCGGGTGAATCGGTGGGAGGGAGAACTATCCCTGACAGTCAGTTATCTCACCAGCTGTTAGTCTTTGTGCAATTGCCCCGCTGCTGTCCCTTTGTGCCCTCCTGCCTCGGGGGTGGGGGGGGGGAGGGGAGGGGAGGGTGTTGGTTGTCACCCATCAAAAGCCGTCTCACCCTGACATGCCAGCCATCCTTTCCACTCAAAGCTGTCTTTCTGTACCCGTTTTATGGAGCTTGTAAGATAGTCCAGGGTGGTTATACCCCACAGTCATTCGAGGTGGGAAGTATAGGGGTTGCTCAAATCCACTCTGGGATAGTGAGATGTTTACGCTTCACCCCCTACCAAGTTCACTGAGCCAATGACCTCTTGGAGAAGTGCTATATAAATCTATCTACATGTATGTGTACATGTACAGCAGAAAAGAATTTAGCCCTGAAGCTGTTCATCAGGTTTCAAGGTCCGTCCATGCGGACAGGAAGTGTTAGCGACTTAACTTTCTTAGCCTCAGCATATGAAGGAAGATGGGGGCCAGTTCCCTTGCCGCCTCATCTTTCCTCAGGCAATTGTACTCAGTTTTAGTTGGATAGAGGGGGAAGCACAGATGGACATAAATCCTAAGCTAATTTTCTGCCCTGATGTGGGATTTGAACTCCCTGCACTCTGTTGACAGTTCGTAAAACTAACCACCTCATCATCAAGCACACCTCTATATTCTTTAATTCAGCCTTATATCCTGGCGTTATGGAAGTTCAGATTAATTAAGTACTGTTAATAAAATAATTACTAGTGCTTAGAGCATTATGGCTGTAAACTGTGCATTTTTCAATAGTGCAGACTGGCATTTCTCTGTGACTTTGCATGCAGCTTTTGTTTTATAACAAGTATGTGCATTGTATTTCATTGTATATGTGTATCTCATTGTGTGCGTGTGTGTACATGTGTGCGTGCGTGCATGTCTTTCTTCATGTACGTGTCATGTGTGCTTGTCTTGTTTTGGCTGCTTTGTTAGAACTCCTGTGGCCATTGATGTAGCTAGACACTTAGTCTCCTAGCCCCCCCCCACCCACCCCCTACCAGGACAGCCATTCATCACACCAATTCCGAATGGCATGACCTGACCTAACTTGACCTCGAAATTGGACTCTCTGGGAAATTTTTATAATGGCCAAGCAGTTTTCGTGGTTAGATAGATTGTAATAATTGTAATCGTACATTTATAATTATAGCGCCCCTTCAAGAGAACTCCTCAGAGGCGCTCCCGACCTGACACCATATAGATATGGGGCAAACGTCCTCTAACTGAAACTCTTATCAGTTTTAAAGTTGAAAAGTTGTCTGCCTGCCAACCTACTTTATAAAACTCTGATGCAGTGTTCGCTCTGCATTCGGGAGCACCTCTGAGTAGAGAGAGCTTGAAGGGGTGCTATAACAAGTGCACATACAAACAAACATCATAAGATACGAGCAGATTGAGCAAAGATTCCTGAATCTGTAAAATAATTCATGAAGATATCTTTTGTTGTGGTTGTAGTGCCGGCGGGTGGTCTAGTGTTCCGGGGAGGTGTTAGACTGTTACTGTTGTGTTTTTGGTGTCTGGCGATAATTGCACGACTGGTTTTTACACTTTATATAAAATTGCAGTGTGGAACATGTTTAAGATTGTCACACTAGAATGGCCATTGTCTCATCGCTCATGAAAATAAATGAATTGTTATTATCTCATTGTCATGATGCTGTGTGGCGCTATAAAAATAAATGCAGGGAATAGAGACAATTCTAAATTCAATTGTTGATGCATCTCATTAGAAAACAAAACAATGGACCATTATGTTTCCCGCATGGGCATTCTTAAGCCTAGGGTATTGGTGTTGCCCTTGACAACCGGCTGAGGGATATGTATTGTTCAAAGGGAAGTGGCAGAGAAGGGACTGAGGAGATTTCTTTGTCCTGGGTGTGACTGTTTTGGAGAAGATCCCCGGGGGATTTTGGGCGTTGGGATGACCGTGTGGGTCTGTTTTATTTATAGAACAGGTTTATTACTGGCAGATATATTACCTAGGGGGAAATCTAGTTTGCCGAGCAGCTATGGGGCATTTTGACTTTGTCAGGTGTAATGACCGTGGACAAAGGATTGGCTATTTGTTAGAGAGCTATTATAGTAAGCCCACCACCCCCCCAAGGAATCCCTCTACCATTTCTCTGTGCACCCCTTATTGATAGTTTGGGCCTGCTGGTGGACTCCGGTTGCTGATAGCCCTTTGTCCGTTTTGGTATCCCTCTGGCTGGGCCAATGGCTAATTCACCACCCCACATTGTGTTGAATAGGGTTCAGTCTGGGCCCATCCCTCACCCCTTCCCCCTCTGCTATATAGATGCCTGTCTGTAACCACCTCCTGGGGGTGGTTGTGAAGGGACTAACAACAAAGGATGACCGCTCACCCTGCGGCACTGGGAACTACTGAGAAACTGCTACTATTATTAGCTTTGGAAACCTCTGCTAGTTGTGGGATCTACCTTGGAAACTACAACTGGCACTGGGAAAATTTTATGCTACTATTAGCACTTGGAAATTGCTACTATTGTACTATTTGTACTGGGAAACTACTACAGGGAATCTCCTGCTAGTGCTGGGAACTACTATCTGGTAACTGGAACTAGCACTGGGAAGCTGCAGCTACTAGCACTAAAAAACTACTACAACTAGAAGGGGAAAACTCAATTTCAACAATGCACAATTGCACAGGCTAAAGAAATAGTCTGTCTATTTAGTTGAACACCATTCTTTTAGAGAAACTTCTTTATGTGTTTCTTGTGGCAGATGCTATATAAATATTGAGATAACAGTTACATTTGTTCATAACCTGATTCCCTCGTTATAGTTTTTGTTGTTGTACTTGTTGATGCTGAAGGACGCTGTTTCCTATCAAGGATGATTAGGGTCGCCCTCCTATTTTCTCCAAGCTTGGGACTGGCACTGCCAAAATACGAGTAGTGGTGGAGTAGTTGATGTGTTTGCACTTCAGCCTAAATATGATTCAAAGGAAGGAAGGAACACACCTTTGGGGGCTTCTGTTGATCCTTGTTACATGTTTAACGACACTGCCATATCAAAGATGATTAGTGTCGCCCTCCTCCTTTATCCAGGATTGGGACTGGCGCTGGCAGAGAACAACCAGTGGCGGAGTCTGTTGAAAGGGACAGATCATAAATAAATAATCGCCTTACCATTACAGTCCATCTTTTGTATACATGAGAAACCCTTCAATACCACGCGAGGTGTCAAATCTGTTTAGAATAGGCTGTCATTGGTGTCAACTGAGGCACAGATATTTACAACTTTGGCCTAGAAAGGGCGATAATACCCCTTGGCAATGAACGCCAGTGTCAGATTAGATTCCCTTGTTCAGAAGGCTGGCTGGATATCAACAAAGTTCTTTTGTAACTTTTACCCCACTTTCAGCTTCCGTTTGCACAATGAGAACTTTAACATAGTGAACTCATTTTCCCTAATTAAGATAACTGAGCATAATGAACATGTTGTGGGATAACACATGGTGGACTAATTTAACCAATTTCCATAATTAAGACAACTAAACTCTGGCTCAATGCACTAGTGACCTGTAATAATAGCAATTATATTCCTCACATGATGCTGCGTGATTAAATTCCTTGAACATCAGTGTAATTAGAATTGCTTTAGTCAGCTGCTTCTTATTGTGAATAGACCTGGGAGTCGACCCCAATAAGTCGACCCCAGTCGACTTGGCCATCCCAAGTCGGGTCGGGTCGGTTTTGCTCACCGCAACTGACCCCAAGTCGAATTTTGTAGAGAGAAGTCACTTCAAGTTGTTTTTACCACAAGTCGACTTAAACCGACTTGAGACACAAACATAGTTAAATTTGTCACTTCAAACCAATGATCGTGAGACCAGGACAACATTTAAACAGCTTTTGTATTGTGTTTGCAAGAATGAATGAGGCCTTTGCTAAACAGAGACTTAGCCTACTGATTATTTTATCGGTAGGCTAGCCTATCGTGCAGACTGCCGTCTGCCAATCTATTCATATAGGCTAATTTGTTATTCTATGCTAAAACGTCACGCTATTGGCATTCGCTTAATTAAAATGGTGAAACAAAATGTTACTAAAATATTAGCACGTGTGCTTATCAAGACATGAACATGAGCAAATAGTGAACTTCTAGTGGTCAGTGAATTCGGCTCAAAGAAAGCTAAATCTACAAGGCCTATAATAAATTGGTAGTTTGGCGCTACCTTGGTTGGCCTATACACTGCATCTGCATGGCTGTCTGCAGACGGAAAAAACTATTGCATACGTACCAATAGGACAATGAAAAACTTTACTGTCACTCAGTGAGTAGGTCTAGGCTACTATAATAGTAGCCTAGTAGCCTACTGCCGGATGATGCGCTTGCAATGCTATTTGCTAAGTTGCGATGATGTTAGTGGCCGAATAATTATGAAAGCAGACTTACAAATTAGGCCTATCATAGGCTTCATAGCACGCCATTCAGTGCATTGCAACCAGTCCGGGGTCCCCTTTTTTATCTTAGACTTGCGCGTTTTACAAATTTATTTAATATCAATATTAATAGCAAAAATAGTAATAATGAGTGTAATCTGAATAATCACAGGCAATGGACAAGCTAAATTCATAGGCCTAATAATTTGCCGTCACATTGTCTAGGCTACTAGATATCCCAAAGCATCACAAAACTATTCAAACTGAAATACACAAACAGCCTGAAATGGGCTTAATAAAACTTTATCAAATTCATGCATCAATTAAGTGTTGAGGCCTCATTGCTCATTGGTAGGCCTATAATTATGAAATTAATGCTTGCCAGGAAAAATTGGCTTGACTTTTTGTAGTAGTAGCCGTACGTAGACCTGGGCTATAATGGCTATTTTCATGTCAGAAGTCGACTTCAAGTCGGAAGTCGGTTGTTTTTCTGCCAAGTCGGGTCAAGTCGTTTTGACTCCAAGAAGTCGACTTCAAGTCGACCTCAAGTCACTTTAGGGTCAAGTGGGGTCAGATTAGCTGACCAAAGTCACTCCCAGGTCTAATTGTGAATAGTATACGATGCTGCACGAATTGCATTCTGTATTTGCAAGCTAAAGTGACTGAATAATTATAACACATCTGTAAGGTAGCCTAATTTTTTAATAATATTGCAGATTCATGAAGATGAGGTTGCTGCAAGTTACATTCCTTTCCGGAATGATAATATCATTGTAACTTCAAAGGACCATGTAAACGCTGGCTTGCATCTACAATAGTTATTGTTACTTATTTATTACTGGGTCTTCACTCTACTGAGCAGGGTGTGCTCATTGCCCCTTTTGCCCGCACAGCTACCAAGCAGTATCGTGCCTTCAGTGGTTGGGGCCTTCAGTGGTTGGGGCCTTCAGTGGTTGGGGCCTTCAGTGGTTGGGACCTTCAGTGGTTGGGGCCTTCAGTGGTTGGCACCTTCAGTGGTTGGCACCTTCAGTGGTTGGGACCTTCAGTGGTTGGGACCTTCAGTGGTTGGGTCGTCGCTTTGGAACAGGCTCCCTTTGGCGTTGCGCTTGTCTCCCAGAACCTTCGGTCAGACTTTGTGCGCATCTCAAAACTGTTCTGCTCAGCCGTGCTGGGATCAGGAGCACCTCTGAGTAGTCGTCTTGAAGGAGCACTATATAAAACCTCGTAATGAATGAAGATGAATGAATGAATTTACAAAAGCGCTGCCATCCAATGACCAACCAAACATCAAGCGATGCTACAATTTATGTCTCTGCTTTTTGTGTTGTAGGGCATTTGGTGATAAGCGCGTCATGGAGGGGAAGGACTCTTTCGGGGTTTCTTATGGAAGTGAAACCTGAATCTGGTTGGGGGTCTCAACGGTGCGTACCAGGGGTACTTTCAGTTTTTCAGATCCTGTCTTTTGTTTACACAATATTGTACAACATCAGATTTTTTACTTCTCAAGAGAAACTTTCAAGAGAAACTTCGATTGTCGATTTTAAAATTAGTCAGACAGCAGTATTCAATTTTATTCTAGAATAGTTTCATAATTCAAAAAATGTGATCCTTTTTATATAAAAAATCTTGGTATTTTAATTTTGCTGATTAACCTAATTTTTGGTTTAATTGGTTTTAAGCTGCAGAGAGGTTATTAGGCCTACATTGATAACTGTGGTATGCCTGTGCTATCAAGTGATACTTAATGTGTTTATAGGAGTATTTATATGCCTACATTGACCTTGTATTTATGGTTTTTAATATTTTATTTTTCTGTGAAACTCTCGGTATGCTAGTTAACAAAAGTTCCTATTGACAACTAATGTAGCCTATAGTTGAGGCATATGTGGACATTTAACTGAAGTCTTGAATAAAGTATCATTATTGCTGTGATTAGCGTATATGAAATTGAAGGATTGAAGAATTTTAACAAGGTGTTCCAAAAAAGTTCAGCTGAAACACGGTTTCTAAAAGCACACTTAGCACTTAGTCCTTCCTCGCGCTGGTAGCGCATCTGGCGACACAGCCTCTCCACGTTATCCTGTCTTCCGCAGCCATCCTAGCATCCTCCCACGTCATTCCGCCGCCTTCCAGATCCTGAGTGATTGTGCTTCACCAAGTCTTTCTGGGTCTTCCTCATCCTCTTCTTCATCCCGACGGAGTCCAGTCCAGTGCCTGCTTTCTAAAAGCAGTTTGATGCAATCGTGAGTTTGCTCCACGCCATAACTTGCATCATTTTAATATTGATTTGTTTTGTGTGATGTTTCAGCAGCGAGAGGGTTCAAGAGCCAGAGCCATCTGGTGGAAGGCTGGACAGGAAGTGCAAGAGGAATATAACGTACACCGAAAGACAGAAGCGGACGAGAGCGAGAAAGGTTGCCGGTCAAGAACAGGGAGCGCCGCTGATGGACGAGATGGACACATGCCAAGAAATGGATCGAGACAGCAATGACCAATGGCAGCAGTTGACCAACGGGGAATACGTCACCTGCCAAATGCCAGGATGTTGTAAGAAATACGTCAACGAAACTGCGCTCAGGTATCACTTGACGGCCGGTCACCAACAGAAAGAGGGCAATTTGAATTCGTGTGGACCACGATCAAACTGTGGACAGTTGCCAACAGATGACGTGACACACAACATTTCGAATTTTAGGAAACGAGTTGCGAAGGAAAAGCGGAACAGACGGAAGATTTCACGAGAAGCACAGCTTTCTGAATGCGTACAACCAGTTTTGAACAGTTTGTCAAGTTGTGAAAAGGACGGTGTAAAGATCATGGAACAAACTCAAACTCCTGTAGATAGAGTGCCAGAATTCTTGATGTCTGTGGATCCTTCACCAAGATTCTTCACACCCGTTGATACTGTGCCAAGTGTTTCGACGGTCAGGGATACTTTGTCACCAAATTGCACATTTACGAAAATTAGACCAAGGTGTGGTGCTTCTGTTGATACAGTGCTAGACTTCTCGACGTCTGTTAGTGGCATACCAAGATTCTCTGCAGCACACAGAGAACAGCCATGCACAAGCAGTGAACCGCCTTTCTCTTATACGGACAGACCGAGTGCATACTCGTCAAGTCCAGCACTGTATCCTACATTCAATATTCCAGCTTCTCAGGGTGCCAGCTATCCACCTTCTCTAGTTACATCAAAACTTCAACTGCACCCTGTTACCAATTCCTCGTTTTTTCACGATGTCGGTGATCGAGCTTTTCCAACTGCAGATGTAAATTCTTCAAATCACCAGCTACACGCTTTGACCATTCTTCCAGCATCTTGTGATGCCAGGTCACTCGGTTCTCCAGCTAAGAGTGTATCCAAGTGTTCGGCTGTCAGTGCAGGTGATACGTGGCCGGATGACACCAAGTTTACAAGCACTTCTGTTCACGCAGCGGTCAACCGAAGTAGTTTGTATTTACACCTGGATGATTCTCATTCCACATTGGTTCCAGGTGTGTTCACCTCATCTCTTGTTGGGGATCTCGCTACACTATCCTTTGGAGACGAGTACAAATCACTGGGGTCAGGTGGCAGTATTCTAGGACCAGAAGTTAACGATCTACTCGTTTTCGATGAAGCTGATAACCGGTTGTCGGCAAATGACTGCTGTATGAATTCTGACGATGCCTTGAGAGGTGGAAGTGCGTCTTCTGTTTCAGAACGTTTGTTGATGTCTGTGGAGACGACAGCAACATCCCCTACTGACGATAGCGTAGACAATGCTGCAGTTGACGTGAAATTGTCTTCTCGCTACGACAGCAAAAATTCTTTCATGTGCAATGAGAAAACTGTTTTGGCGGAGAATTCACAGTTTTCGTTGGGTGAGGATCAATCTTTCTTAGCGGACATGACAGAATTTCTGACAGTGCCAGTGGATACAATGAATATAACAGACAATTCACATTCACAAAACTCGACAGCATTCAGAGATACAGGTGGTTGTTCATCTGGGAATATGTCAGTCCGTGAGAATTTACAAGTGCCATCGCTGAATAATATTTTGGACGCATCCTACTCTGGTGACGATTTTTCGGCCATGTTTGACAAGTATCTGTATCCCTCCCATGGCGCTATGACAACAGAGGACGAGGCGTGCACCCTTAGTGAGAAGGCATCTGTTGGGGGCGTGCTGGAAACAAATTCGCGAATCTGTTTTGGTGCGGAAGTACCATCGTCCGCAAACGAAGCCCATCTTTCGAATACACATTGTTCTACGACAGAGAACGAACCAACCTTAACTCCTGCTAGCTGTGATCTCAATGAGGCTAAGTCAGACGAATTCCAAAATGCAAATGCAAAAAATGCTGATATTGTGGAATCACACGGTGGCTTTTCAACGCTATGCTACGAACCGGTCTCACCAGCATCACCTAGTGATGAATCGCCAACTTATCCGACCTTCGCTGCGGATCCCTATTCAACTGCAACCAGTTCGAGTGCATTCAGTTCTACCAAAGAAGTCATCAGTGAAGAACTTCCCGTAGGAAAACTGATAATTGATGAAGCTACAGTTCCATTGTCGGCTTCACCCACTCGTGCATCAGACCCACTCACATGCACGTCTGAGCCACCCTCACTCAATTCTAAAATCGTTTACGATCTCTCGGACATATCCGACCCAGAGGACGATGCGCCAACTTCGACGCATTTCGATCCAAACTGCCAGCCCAGTCCGTGGCCCCATCAGCTGGGAAAGAACGGTTACGGTCTGTCGATGTATCCATCCATTCCACCTGCGGATGTGAACTACTCGTCGTATGCAGATTTCTGTAGTCCTCCAGACAACAATTCCTCCAGCTCTACATCTGTCACTGAGAGAGTGCCTGATGGTAGCTTCCCTCGTGCGTTGGTCAGTCAGAATGGTGGGATATCTGGGCCGAGTCAAGGCTCGGGTCCCACAAAAGCGATGCTGAAAAACTTGCCGCAGTGTTCACAAGTTAATCAGATTTGTGACGTTGGTGAGAGGACTTGCTCAACACCTTCCACTGAATCTCAAAATCTAGCAGCATGTTCGTTACCAGTGGTAGATTGCGTCGACACAGTCAAACAGTCGAGCGTTTGCAAGAATAGTGCAACTGGTACAACCATTCCCGCGAAAGGCGAACAATTCTTCCAATCAAATTTAGAAGATATTGATTCGCGTGTACAACATCCTTCGTGGTCGAGTATGTTTTACCCAAATGACTGTTTGTCCCAGCATACTTTTAACCAACAGTACACCAAAGTACTAGAAAATAACGATGAATACTCGAGGTTACAGGGTTTTAATTCCGCTTCAATAGTCTGTGATAAGTACAACGGTGCTAGCAGAATTTCTGGTTCAATGCACCACCCGGAAGCTAAGAATTTTGCATCGTTACCCGATTCTGTGAATGGCGTTTTATGCACTTCGAATGTCTCCAGTCTGGACAGTTTTCTGGAAACTTTGGATGAATTTCAAGAAACGTCCGCTGAAAACTATAATAGTTGCAATACTCGAATAGAAACAACTTCTAATCAATTGACTTTTGAAGTTGATTCATCAACTGAGGCAAAACGGTGAAGAATTATCCTAGTATTATATCAAAGTCAGGTACAAGACATGTACGTACAAGGCAGAAAATGGAGAAATGCAAAGGTATGCTCTTGTTAATTAAACCAATACTTTACTTTGTAATGCAGGCATTAATTTTGGCAAGTGATTGAACTGCACATATTTTTTGCTCTTCACTAACTTATCAGAAACTTGGTCCTAGGGCGAATAACAGATTTTTGGCATCGATGTATATTATCTGTGATTAGTTTTGGGTGAACATTCAGATTAATTTTAGTCTCACCTACCCTTCAGGTTTCAATTTTAACGGGGGAAAGCCAGTTAGGAAATAAACTGCAAGTTACGCTTTCTACCAATTTCTTAATAAATACTCCTTTGCCATGACTGGGCTGGGAGCACCTCTGAGTAGACTTCTTCAAGAAGCACTATATAAATTTTCGGAATGATTGAATGAAATACATTAAGCACCTAAAATTTAATGCAATTCATGTTGTGTCACCAAATAGTTTACTTCTGTGAAACCATTGGTGCAATACGTCAGCTGAGCATGATAGGGTGGGACGGATCAGCATCTGTGGGTCCTTCACTCGAAATTGCTCTGCACTTCGGCGTGAAACTCTGATTCAGTGTCCGCGCTGTAGCCAGGAGCGCTTCTGAGGAGATATCTTGAAGGGGCACTATAACAAATGTACATACATGTCATTCATATATATAGGAACATAGCCACGTTTTATCGAGGCAATGTTTTGAACAGTTTGGTTGAAAGGCACTGATGAAATTGCAGATTAAAAACACGTGACTGCTTATTGAGACTAAGAGTTGCTTTGTTAGGGTTTGACTGATCATTGTTCTGTTCCGTTGTAGGTGCGGTCCATTTTGAAGCACAGGATGAAGGAATATGTAAACTTAAGACAAAGCGTTTGCATCATGGCCATGCTTCCCAGTCTGCATCGCACAAATGACCTCAGACAATTCTGGAATTATCTGCTCAAGACTTGTGATAACGTTATTTCTAGAACATCCAGTATTTATCCAAAAGTGTTCACTGCAATGTTGTTGTCTGTTAGGTATTTTGTCCTTGTTCGTGTGTTTGTCCTTGGAGTGTGTCTATTTTTTCTATGGGTTAATGATCAGCGGTGTTATCGTATATGCAAGTAGACTAACTGTGGACTACTCGTCATAATTTGTGAGCCCTCTTTACTCAAGGTTTTTCGTGAAGAGCTCTATCATTTGCCGCATACAGATAGGTTATTAAGAGTTTTGATCAATCCCTCAATATACTATTAATATAAGGTTAGCTCTCTGCTTTATATGAAGGATTTTTGTATGCGCTTGTAGAAACCGTATTTCATCAGTATTTACTCGACTCTTTACAAACTACCTCCGATTAATTTTCAGGATTTTCTTTGCTCTTGTATGTGCTGAATAGAGTTTATATTTCATTGATATATTTTAAATGCATTGTGAGGCCTGTCCAGTGTCTTCATGCCTGTAGGACTTTTATTTTGACGTGACTTTACTTCTCTGTTCGCTTGAAGCAGGCTCAACTATTGATTTGGCGCTTAGGCATTAATGCCGCATTATTAATACTATTGTATTGTATCCATACATTTATATAGCGCCTCTCACAGAATGACTATTCAGCATGAAAAACTCTGGGGGAAAGTTAGTTTAGGTGGAAGGTCATTTCGTTGGAGGAACCAACCACAGCAAACGCCCAATGTTAGGCAAGAGCAGTCCTAGTCCTGGGAACAAAAAGATCAAGACAATCTGCAGAACGTATTGAGCTAGATGAAGATGCAGAATTAGAATATAGTTTGAGTGGTATTTAGGGGCATTTCCTAGCTGTGCTTTGGAGCTAACGGTATTATAGAAGATATTTGTAATAGGATTAGATTAGACATCTAGTTTTCTTTGATACAACCTGGACAGTATTTTGCATATACATTATTCCTGCATATAGTTATTTGTAAATATGTGTATGGCTGTAGTTTGTCAAATTTAGTTTTACTTGCCATTTCTTGTTAGTCAAGTTTGAACTAGTTAACGATATCTCTAACGTTCAAAGTGTTTAAATATGTTGTAGTCGTGCATATTGCAGTTTGAAAAGCTCAGCAAATTTGGGAGCCAACTGCCAACGTTGGCATATGCTCTAATTCCAGCACTACATCTTTTCTTTTTTTGTATGTGTTGTGTGTTTTTGCTAGGAAGCTGATGTGTAGATTTAAGCAATTTCTGTAATGCATACTTTTAGAGTTTAAAACCTATTTTTCTTGCAAGGCCCATTTGTTGCCTTCGAATTTGGGATTGCAGACATTCTGTAGTTTTTTCCAGCACTTTTGTGCAGTGCATGCAACAAACTGTCTATTCAGGTTTTAAATGAATGACGTGATATCAGTGTTTTTACTTTTTTTGCACTCTAAACATGCTAAGTTTGCTGGTGCAGCTATTTTCTCTGCTATGTTGCATTTATTCGCATTGTTGTTTGAAATGCACCAGGTTTGTAACTATGAAAAGCGTTACAACGTCCTAATTTTCAGTGACTTTGATGCACAGTTGTTTAGATTTATCGTTAGATGTAGCTACATGGGGTAGAATTATAATGAATAAGTTTTAGCATAGAACTCTTTGGGAAGGCTGCTTTGTTGGGAAATGATAGTGTAGTGTTTGATGTGTGGCTCCATGGGTAGAATTATTAAAATCCTTAAGTTCCAGCAAGGAACTCTTCAGAGGTGGTCTGTTGTGGATCTGATCAAGTCATTGTGTCAACAGAAATTACAAGTCCAAATGATATTCAGGCCCAATGGTTAACAAACTAAAAAAATATGGCAAGATCAACAGAAAACAACACGGAATAGATTTTATTAATTCTATCAAAAGTCAAAATCACCAGTATTTATCTCTCATGCTAATTACATCTTAGAAATCCCAGACTGGAGCGAGTTTCACGCTGGACGACGCGTCCCGTCTCTCGTTCTTCCGGTGCCTCGGTTTCGTCGCTCTGCTCTGCGCAGTCCGGACCTTTTCCTTGTATTTTTCCTTCTTTATTTCCTTTTTTATTGTTTTATCCCAGTCCTCTTCGTTGGATGCGGCCGCTCTTCTCTTACGCTTGCTGTGCCGCTTTTCCTTCCTAACTAAATTTTCTGATGTACCTTTCCTTAAGTCGTTTGAATCATGCTCCACATCGCTGTCCGCTTTGTCACTATTCACGTCTTTATGCTTCTTCTCTGATTTTTCGTCGTGTTCATCGTTCGTATCGTCTGATTCGCTTTCATCGTCTTCGGAGGTGCTATCAGAGTCATCCAAGGCTGTTGCGGTCTTCAAAGTGCAGCCAGCATCTGGTCTGTCCTTCAGCGCTTCGCCAGTTTCTGTTGCGGCAGCATTGTCGTCTCCTTTGGAGTCATTGTCTTGACAACCATCGTCGTCTTGATCGTCATCATCATCGTCGTCATCATCCTCTTCTGAATAATCTTTGCTTTCAGTTCCATCATTTGCTTCCAGAGTCTCGAAGATCTTGAACAAGAACAGAAGCAGATGATCAGTTAATCAATCAATTGATCAGAATTTATAATTTATATAGCATCGTCGAAGATCCCTACTCAGTTATTAAGTCCCAAACGAAAGCGTAAGAGTGCTTCATATTTAAAAAACGCTTCTTCTTGTCCGATCTGCACGTGTTTCATATCCGATTAGATCTTCTGAAATGGGAACTACATAAATTGCGGACGTACTACACTCGCCTATAGCTGAATGGATGTATCATACAACACTTACAATAATTTTGCTACTCTTTGTAAGCTTTTGAGTCTTACATGTAAGTACCTAGTTTGATCCTATTGGGGAATTGTTGCACTTAAATCAAAGTTCCTTAATCAAAAATGGCTTCTTCACATTTTCTCATGCGAACCACGGCACTGCTTATATTGGTAGCACTAAACACTAGCAATAAATGGTACGCTGCTGAATAGAAGGCTTTCGAGTTTCTTGTTTACATCAAATACCAAAGTGATTTTAAAGGACTCCACAGAAGAACAATATGGCAGAGCCGCGAACGCTAAATGTGTACAACATACCTCGGCAAGTTGATTCAAATGTGTCTTCGTGAAACCGCTTGCCTCGACTTCAATGTCGATGCTATCCGTCTTTCTGCAAAAACCAAAGTATCCACTGTAACAATGTTTCTATTGCAACTCCTACGTATCACTCAACCTTCTATTCAGAAGATGACGTTGGTAAATTGAGCAGTAGGACGATACTGTAGTTTCTTAGTTCCCTATTTGCATCATAAACATCATTAGTGCCACAGTGCGTAGAAATTTATTTAAAAGTAGTAGTTAAAAACAGGTGTCGATTTTCCAGGGGCAAGTGCATATGTGCCGCACCCATGGTTGAGCTACAACCTGTGTTGAAAGGGGAAATTTACTACTTCACCCTCCAAACCATGATATACAGTTGCCTTTAATATCACTTTAATTTAGCATTAGGCTGACAGTTTAGTTTTCATTGGGTAAGATTAGATATGTATAAACAGTGAGTCAATAGTACTTACACGATGTCTTTAAACGTGGGATATTCAGCTCCATCAAATCCAAATCGCCTTTGGAAAAACGTACGAATGCACTGGACATCTCGATTGAAATAGCTGGAAAAGACCAAAAATTGGAATTAAAATAAATTGAAATCATGGAGATTCAAGATCACTACAACCTTGCTATAAATTTACCAGCACCATGTAGCCTATCATAGGCTTCCAGCAGTAAGTAAGCATTATATCCTTTAATAGTCACATGCTAGTCACATTTTGGCATGCATTTAAACTGACAAGTTAGGCATAAATCATCAAATAATAAATATTTTATGGGCCAAGCTATCTGCAATGGGTGAAATTCTGACATAGGGTGCTAGGACGCAGAGAGTAAACTGCACGTTTTGCTGGAAGCAACCGATTACGTAGGAAATGGCTACGATTGGTCGGGATGGTCCAACCAGTGATAGAAATAAGCCTTAAGGAGCTTGTAGAACGTATGCACAATACGGATTGATGGATTCGTCGTATACGCTGGCTGGATCCTTAGGTAAGCCGTGTACGTAAATGGTAAAGCAGTCCTACAAGACCTACAACTGAGAAAGCATGACAAGGTTGAACAAGGCCAATGCACAGTAATACTTGGATGGATAACATCAAAGAAGATCTGAGGGAGAAAGGCACCAGCTAGATCGGTGAAACAATCAGGAGCAGAGAAGTTAGAAAAATTTCATAAAGGCCTCATCGTCATACCAATGACGGAAGAGAAGAAAGAAGAATGCACAGTAATATCTACGCGCTACTCGGAGCAAAAGAAAGATCATGATAAAAAGTTTATTTACTTACAATTCGGCGTTGATGTGTGAAGTGGACACAGTTTGTGGCAAATCATAGACGACGATGGTTTCGTCATCGCAAACCATGATGTTGAACTCGTTAAAGTCACCGTGAATCAATCCACACGAAGCGAGCTTCACGATGAAATTCAGGCATTCGTCGTATACGCTGGCTGAATCCGATAGCTCACGCAGCTGATGCCTTTGAGAAAATACAAAACCATATCTCCCAATGTGCAAATGTGTATTTAGATATATCTATCTACGTGCATGTCAAGATTAAGCTACTGTTGGCCTGGGTGCTGTGATATCAAACCTCCCCCCCCCAATGGGCCCTGGCCAACAACCCACAGGTCCACTGCACACTTTGGTCTATTCCGAACGTAGCCAGCCCTTAGAAAGTGGGGGTGGTTATGGCAGGATTCCAAGACATTTGGCATTTTTAATAAGCTTTGCCTTCCACTCTCCCATACCTGAATGAAAAACTCGACAAGTTTCAATTTTTTTTTACTATCATATTTTTCAAACCACCCCATGGCAAACGCCACTGGGTCTATTTATAGCTGCGAGTGCCCCAAAACTTTTCAAGCTAATTAGGCAAAGCTCATGGGTGAAAGCTACACATAAAACTGTGTAATATCTAACATCATTTTCACATCTTGCAATACATCTTATATCATTTGTAGACTACTAAAAATATCACCAGTCCACTAGAAATATCATCTTACTCTACTTGAAATATCACCTCAGTCTACTTGAAATATCACCTGAGTCTGCTTGTCTACCAGAAATATCACCATAGTATACTAGAAATCGGAAAGTCAAGAGGGAATATGTCATTGGGACAGAGAGCGGCAAGGCAGAAAATGGCGTTCTTTGGACATGTGATGCGAGCAAACGGCTTGGAAAAGGAGATGATGTTGGCCTGCGGAGAGGGAAAAAGGAAGAGAGGACGCCCAAGAAGAAGGTGGATGGAAGAAATACACGAGAGAACAAAGATGAAACTGGAGGATTTGAGAGACGCGACGGAAGATCGTAACACATGGAGAAGGTTTATCACAGCGGTCGCTAAGGTTCCAAGAATCGACGGCACAAGGTGACAAGGTGATACTAGAAATATCACCACAGCCTAATAGAAATATCACCGTACATCGGTGTTCCGTTGATAAGCTCCATGACAACAGCATGACGATTGCAGTCGATTGGCTTTGGAACCGCGAATCCTCTGTCGTGCAAAGCCTGTAGGAAGTGGAACTCTTTAGACGCGGAAGCATTCGACAGATGAACCCACGACATGAAACTGCGATTCTTGTGGTAGTCTCTCTTGTTCTTTACCTGACGAAATGACGCACGACCCAGCCTACAAAACAATTGTTGAATCAATCAATCAATCTATCAATCAATCAGTCAATCAATCAATCAAAATGTGATGATTTGGTAAATCTATGAACTCCTTAATTGCTCACACTAAGCTTTAAACACCAGCTTTCAGACTAGTTCTATAAAAATGGCCAACTGCATACTTATGCACATACACACCAAGCATACATACATACATTGGTGTATGCATAGTGAGTTTCTGGTGTTTGGCTCTTTCTGTTACAAGCATCTGAAATCAGTCTGGCAGTGTGAGTGAGGTCTAAAGCACAGTCTACAAGTTTTTCATGAAGTAACTCTGGACAGATATGTAATTATGATATGTGACACATAATGACATAAACATATAAATACATAAAATCTACGAAAATGAAATATGTTTTACAGTGAAATTTAGTTTGTCAAAATCATGTATAACGTATGATAAGAATTTTTTACCGATGGAGCTTTAGGCAGAGGTCTTCATTGTCTGGACTCAGCACACAGTAAATGTCTAAAAGCACAATATCTTCCTTGCATAGTACGCATCATTACAGCACAAACAATGAGCATAATCAACCTCATAAATTTAACTCTGACATCACCAGAAGGCCACCTTATTCAGGGCCGTTTTTAAGGTGGTCGTATGGTCCAGGCACACTTCAGGGCTGTTTTTAAGGAATTTTTAGAACTGCACTACCCCTGCTTTCCTTTCCCATCATCCATGGTAAATTACTTCCAATTGGAGGACAATGACCATTTTTTGCTAGTTTTTAACTGTACAAAAGTGTTTCTACAACTGCATAAATCCATTTAGAACTGCACATTTTGTGTACAACTGCACATTAAAAAAGCCCTGGCACACTCGCATTCGGCCCCAACGGCCAACCTGGCTTTAGAGCTAAATATATTCACATTATTTCTTGACGTCATGTCACCCAATCAATCAATCAATTGGTCAATCAACCAATAAATCGTTTATTTGTATAATAAAAAATCACAGATTGAATATTGTAATTGTCTAAAGTAACAGGTGCCAAATATCATAACCAACAAATTGGATGTCATACTAAGTCCGAGTTCTTAGATACATGCACCCTGGATGGATACATACATGTATACTCAATAAAATTAATGTGATTCCTCCTCTGATGCCATACATAGTCATTCATATTTTGTACCTGATTCTTTGCCGACTCCGATCTTATGTCCCAGTGACGTGATGACGTCCTTTCCCGACAAAACATTCAGCGCCAAATAGTCGTGCCCCGCGTTCGTCAGACGATAGCCATACACTACAATCAAGCAAAATGCTCTCAATCAATCAAATCAATCAAATCAATCAATCAAATCTATCAATCAAAATTTATACAGCGCCCCTTCAAGGTACCTACTCAGAGGTGCTCTATCATAGTTATTTGTGCACTTTTGAACTTGTATTCTACAACATTTCTGAAGTACAAAACAGAAGTGTACACCAGTGAAACTCACTATATGTACATTATACTGCGCATGTCATCGGCCATGTCGGTCGACTGATCGACCTCTGCGTGATTTCGACGAATATTTTTAGTCTCAACGCTGAATATTCGCAGTAAATTCGCAGATGTTGGAGTTTGCTGGCTCTAGGTTCGAGTGCCGGACTTAATCGTTGATTTTGCCAAGGATTTTGTGCGTTTGAGGAGTTATTGTCATCAAGTCGACAAGGCCATGTGACTCCATCGGGCCCATCCTTCCGATGTACGGTCGAGCCTCAGCCGCACGGATCGCGTATGCCATCTGTAGCCTTGTTTACATTCGGTGGAGAATGGCTAACGCGGGTCACCGGAATTACCTCGACCGTAAGTCACTGGCGGCGCTTCAATCTACCGACGCGACGAATGACCTCCGCCTACTCCTTGTGCATCGACGACTTGTCCGTACGGGCGTCATCTTCCATCATCGAGGGACTACTCTTGGCAGCGTCACCGTGTTTGCGAGCGATGTCAACTGTCGTCGCTCTACTCTATCGACGCAGCCTGGTCAAGAGACTCTTAACATCCATCCATACCATCATACGGCTGCAGACTGGAATCTGTTGGTTGGTTCCACCTGTGTGTGTGTGTGTGCCAGCCAACGGTGACTCTTTTTGCAGCTTATTGTGTATTATTTTTGCAAATTGATGTACTATTTTTATTTTGTCAAAATTGCATTTAACATCCGGCCAGCGCAAAGAGCGCCTCTGAGTAGTTTATCTTGAAGAGGCGCTATATAAATTTTCAGAATGAATGAATGAATGAATGAATGAATGATTGAATGAATATGTACAGTCACTCAATGTGACAATGAAAACTGAATACTAGGTCCAAGTTCTTAGTTGCATGCAAGAAAGCATCCATGCATGCACAGCATCTAATAATACAGAGCATCTCTCAGAACCTCCAAAAGTTACAAACATGTGGCTGATTTTCTTAACCCTTTCCTGCCGGACCAGGTCACCTGTGACCCGATTAACAGGATAGGTATCAAAACAATTCCGGCTGGAAAGGGTTAAAGAATTAGCCTGCAGGCTGGCATTTTGAGACGCTTGCTATAAAACGACTTCACTAAGGCATCTCTACTTACCCTGTCTTCCACCTTTTTCGTAAGCCACGAGTCGATACTTGATGAGTTCCCCGAGAATTTTATGGCAGCCTCCGTGGTGAAGGGCAGCAATGGCCTCCAGGACGACTGCAGGAACAACCTCATGGTCCTTCATGGCCTTCTCAACCTTATATCCGATACAAACAGATATCAATAGACTGCACATTGCACAATTGATCTAACAAATACAGTCAATGAGTCACTGATTAATGAATAACGGTGTCATGAAATGGAATATCCCTCTAATAATCGTATCCCCAGATGAGAAGTTGAAAAAGTCATCTCCTCATGTGCTTATCTTTGCAAATTAACTTCCATTTGCTTTGTTTTGAACATTGCCACTTACAGATATGTTTACTCCTATTATCTGAGTCTGACTTTGTTTTCTTTGCTTTTAGAACACTTGGAGCATTTAGAGCAATTAAGAACATTTAAAGTCACTAACTAAATTCGAGTTGCCTTGCTCTGAACATTGCTTAGGACGCTTTACTCACTTACTCACCAAATACCGGATATAACCATGTAAAAACGACTCTCAGCTGCGTAAGTATACTCATACCCTTACTCTCAGCTGTTTCATCCTTTTGTACATAGGGTACAAGGCTCTGTTTGGCATAAATTGTTTGCATAAATTCAGAGTTAATCGCCACGTGTTTTCAAGGTTTAGCCAAAAGTCTCGCAACACAAGATGATTCAAATGATTGGAACTCACAGCTGACAGCACTCGAAAATGTTTTTTCGTCATATAACGAAGCATCGAAGCATCTAACTTCCCCATTTTCTACGATTTGATACAAAACACCTTTAGTTTGAAAAACTCGACACTTTGCCACGATGTCAAAACAAACTACACAACACATGTAATCCGCTACGACAGGAAGTTGACTACGTAAATATTCTATGGTTCAATCATATCTATGGATACCTTCGCGAGCTTGTTTATGTAGCGCGTCGATTCGCTATTTTTATCTGTAGCCTACTCGACCATTATAGCTACGCTTTAAAAAGATTTTTATTGTTGAGTAGTAAGAGATAAAAAGAACTGCCCAATCTCAAAAAATCTCAAAATATTAGTCTTCAATTGAACAGCAGACACCTCTATTTGGTTAACAGCTTTTACCTACACAAGAAAAATAATGCAAATGCAACCCACTCTAGAGTTTCTGTAGGCCTATCGATCATACGGACTCAAACACGTTCATTTGTCAATGAATTATTGATCATCTTAACGAGTCGGCTTATTCGCCGCATAAGCCTATACCTAGATGACTGCACTTCTAGGCACATTGCTCGCCCTATTAGGCCTGTGCATTAGTATATAGGCCTAGAGATCATGCATCAGTTCAATTGATTATGGCGCGCCTTCGATCGGTTGCATCAATAATAACCCCAACTAATAACACTCCGTGCGTAGGCTACGTAGCCGTAGGCCTACATAGCATTGAATGTTTATAATTAAAAGCAGTCAATTAGTTTCGCGCTCTTTTTGTAGGCTTAGCCTAGGCTACATGGCCTTGAGATTTATATATCTCGGGTCAGCACGTGTGGGACGCAGAGGTGAAAGCTGCAGCGGAGTGACCACCTCACTCACGGTGACTCACCTCATCCCCATGGACGTAAAGCCAATGAACCTGCCTACGGGCAGAGCTGCCAGCTATATTATTTCTTATGCTAAGGCTCAAGACATCATGAATATTCATGAGCAATATTCATGATATGACGTCATGAAGCTCATAAATATTCATGAAATATTTACGAGTCAACATTAGCGCGTAAAACAGCTTCATTCACTAATACCAGCGCAGACGAGTTTACCGGCTATAAAGTTATTAAAACGCATAAAATGTCGACTTTATCGTTCGAAGTCTGTCCGTACTGTTTTGAAAAGAAGGAACATACGTCTCTGAACGGCATTTTGCAGGTACTAATCGATATTCTTAGAATTATTAATCAGTTTAGTACTTTAGTCAGACGTAGCTGTAATGCAAATACGTGCTATGCATCGACGTAGGCCTATATTGGTGCTATGGTGTCTAAGCTAATGTGATTATTACTTAGAATTCATTGAACCTGCAGGAGCAACATCAGATGAGAGCTATTTTCTTACTTCCGATGCGCAACATAACGATCAAAACTTGGAAAACTTTTTTAAAAAACCAATGTTAAGTGACATGTGATGCAAAGCTTAAAGCAAACTCTGCGAGCAGTCTGAATACTTCCAGGCTTTTAATCATTGATACAGATACATCACAATTACTCGCTGCTGCTCTAGGTACACTTGCAACAATTATTTTTCAATACAAGTTTTATTTAATTAAATATCAGTTCTTTTTTGGTTCTCAGGATTTGCTACCACAGAATTACTGCTATGTGGTGTGTGCAATGGACGGTCTGTCAGCCACACTACAGGTCAACGTAACTACAACTGCAGAGGTCGAAATCTGGTTGTCTGAATTTCACTGCCGATCACAAATGACTTTCAGAGTGGAACGGAATCACCTGGGAGCAAATGCAAAGGAAAACCTATTCAACTGTGACTACAGATGTATGCATAAGACCGGAAGCACCGACACATCACGGACAAAGCATGCATCCAGAAACACTGGCTGCGCGGCTACTATGAAGCTTCTGCTCAAGAAGACGACAGCTCGTCGTAAAAATGGTGGTGCTGCACGTAAATCGCAGTCCTCAAATCCTCACATTCCCAGTTACCCATTTCGAATCATCGTCAACCTCAATCACAATCATCCAATTGTTGCTGGCGATGTTCTTCGTCATCGTGATGTCGGGCCTGAGGCACGTGAGAAGATAACACACCTGCTGCAGATGAACCACTCTCCATCCGCAGCCCTTGATATCTTGAAGTACGATCTGCAGACTGAACATCCTGACGACTACATTGTCTATGCTGGAGATCGGTACCATTGTCCAGATCCTCAATGGTGCTACAGGCTCTACTATAAGATGTTTGAAAAGGAATATGGGCCCTCCTCTGGCACGCTGGAAATCGCTGAACTGCAGCGTCTTGTTGAAAAGTGCAACGCCGAACTCTGCAGTCAGGAATCATCCGATCCATTCTACAGTGGAAACGAAAGATACCTGGAGATGGATGTGGACGGCGACGATGTGATTGTGGTGATCTGCACTCCGTTGATGAAGCGGGTGCATCACTACGTCACGCACAGTGCAGAATTGGTGTTCATGGATGCCGGTGGAAACATGGATAGGCATAACATGCGTGTCTTCCTGCTCATGACATACTCTGCTGCTGGTGGGCTGCCACTCGGAGTCCTGATCACAACGAATGAGCAGGCTGCAACAATAACACGAGCTCTGCACCTCTACAACAAGCTTCTGGACAGCGCGTCTTTCTATCGCCGTGGATTAGCCGGACCAATGCTGTTCATGACGGATGACTCAGCTGCTGAACGAGCCGCATTGGAAAGTGTGTATCCTCAATCGACTCGTCTGCTCTGCATTTTCCACGTTCTTCAGGCGTTTTGGCGGTACGTTTGGGATTCACATTCAGCAGTTGCAAAGAATGATCGACCATACCTTTTTAACATCGTGAAGTCCATGGTTTATGCCGACAGTGAAGTCTCCCTGCAGACTATATACGACGAGGCAATGGCAGATGAACTGGTTTTGGCTCACTCAGCAGTACACAGACGATTACAGGCACTGTTCGCTAGGCGTGCGGAATGGGCACTCTGCTGCAGAAGCGATCTTCCAACACGCGATAACAACACCAACAACTACTGCGAGCGAGCCATGCGCGTGTTGAAAGACAGCGTCCTTCACCGTACAAAGGCGTACAATGTCCCACAGCTGGTTGACTTCGTTATCACACGTTTTGAAGACTACTACCAACGCCGTCTACAGGATGTCGCAAACAACCGTCTTGACAATTTGCGTCTCTCACGATTTCTGCCAACGCCGTCCAACATTGACACTGCCAAGATTGTTCCTCTGTCAACGTCTTTGTACGAAGTGCCTAGCGAAACAAGACCAGACATCAATTACATTGTTGACATAAATCTTGGAGCATGTACATGCAAGCAAGGCAGTACAGGAGGGCCATGCAAGCACCAGTCAGCGGTCATGACGACTTTCAAAGAACGTTGCAACAATTTCCTACCTGTGAATGACCCCACCACACGACAGCTGCTCTATGCAATTGCAACGGGAAATTCGTCAATGCCAATTGACTGGTTCAAATCACTCGCTCCAGAGTTGGATATTCCTCCATCTGCAATGCAGAATATAGACACCGTCGATCCAGACTGCTGGCCATCATCATCATCATCGTCTGGTGTGGCAGTGTCTTCAGTTGGTGAGGCTAGCCGTGTCGAGATGGAGCAAGCAACTCGCGTACAAGAGACGACCTTTGAGGACGATGCCATGTGTGCCGTGTTCGAGCGCTTTGATGCCTTCTGCAGTAGGATCAAGGTCATGTGTGGTCAGGATAAAGCATCATTGGGACCCGCGCTCATGTCTTTCTGCAAACAAGGTGAATCGTTAAGCACACCGTCTGCTATGGCAACCGCACTCCATACATTCGGTAAATATTCAGGAGCTGCTGCTGCTCTAAATAGCAAGAGAAGGAACATAGCAAGTCTCAAACGAATTGGCGTTCAGCCCACAGCTGTGGCTCGTCGTAAGATGGTGGTTGGCGGTCGCAAAAGGATGCATCTGGGTCGACCCCCCAAATCATCCATGGTTGCTGAACATTGCTATGAATCGGGCAGGCAGAGAGGTGGTTTGAGCCGACAAGTCTGGCCAAGGCGCAGTGCGCCTCATAGCCTTGTGAATGTGGTGGCTAATGTTGAGCCACTTGGCAAAACACATTCCGCAAAGTAACTGTTCATGTGCATGCCAGCGCAAGTCGTATGAACAAGTAAAATTTATCTATGTAGCTTGAGTTGTCTATTCAGTTACTTTGTTATTAAGTTTCATAGCATACATACCAAGGTTTCATAGCATACATAACATAATTTCATCACTCATCCAATTTCTAGTTTCACAGCAATAATTCATCCGTCCTGGTTAATTTCTATAATGGCTCGGTAGCAAGTAAACAATATGGTGGACACAGATCAGCGCAGAATAGAGCGTTGTAACGTGCATCGATGAATAGCCCAATGTTTCCAACATCCTATACCACCCCCAATTATAACCCACCTGTGAAATTTTCGACTTTTCTTTCGCTTTTCAGAGTATGTCGGAGCTCTTTTATTGATCAGCTTCGCGTGGCAGATAATTATTGCATCTAAAATACGTATCATTAGAAGTTTGCTTCGACTTTCGACCTCGTCTGACTTCTGGAAGAGCAACGTCTTTGTGCGATAGACGAACATGCCGCCTCAAAGTAAAGTTAGCAAGAAACATGTTTCTTGCAATATTCGCAAACAAACTCCGACATGTTGATAATAAATAATTATTTTACTAACTCAGTCCAAAGATTTTACCAGGGAGGCAGTCTGTTTGCTATTTCCCTATCTGATATAAGAGACCTCTTGTGATTGGCCGGTATAAGAGGTCGTCTGTGATTGGCTTGTATGCTCATGAATATTCATGTTGCCTTGAGCCTTAGCATAAGAAATAATATAGCGAGCTGCCAGAGCACCATCATTATCAGCCTACATGAGATCCCTTCTGGCTATCCCGAAGGTTGCCTATGGGGCTGCAGTGTTAGCTGGGTCAAAGGGCAATTTACGCGAATCAGCATGCAATGGCCCAATTTTTGGTTTATCGGTCCATGCATGTCATATCGAATTGTAGCCTAACTATAGTGACCGCTGTAACCTATAGGCCTAGATGAACTAATTACCGTTTTCTTTGCGTCTATAGACGGTAATTAGCCTATCTAAACCCGGCAAATTACGACTAGGCCTAAATTAGAAATAAAATAATGTAGACCTATTCATTCCCATTAGGCCTATTTTGGGTTTTGGTTTAAGCTACAGAAACATCTTACCCGGTAGGCCTAGGCTAACTTAGAACGGATTTCACGCAGGCCTAGGCCTAAAACAACCACGAAGCACACTTTGATTTCGTGTAAGATTTTAAATTCTTTGAATAATGAAATGCAGGCTTTAATTATGGCTTAGGGCCTACACTGCGAATAAAAACAAAGACAAAGAATAGCACTCTCGCGCATTGCTAATTGACAACGTGCGAACAAGACTAGTACGTGCTAGAACGGCTAAAAAATAATATTAGGCCTATCCAGCCTACATTGAAGTATAAACTTACATAAGCTAGTAGCCCATTATCGTGTTTTTTCTCAGCCTGTAGCATGGGCGTAGACCCCCCCAATCAAGAATAAAGTCGGAAGTCCAGACCGTCCAGCAAATAACGCAAAGCTGAAGATAAAACGCAAATCCGTTAAATTTTGGGGGCAATTAAGTCTGAAATCTAAAATCCTCCATGCAGCCAATTCCCATTCACTCTTTAATCAAGTTTTCAGCGTGACCGTGATCGAACGCCTAGGCCTAGCCTAGGCTACTGATCAGCGGCATCAGCCGTACCGTTCCCATCGTCATCACATTCGCCTCTGCTGAGGTCCCTTGATCCATCAAGACAGCCTCCCATCTCGAAACTGGTCGTCCTCGACCCGAGTTCACACCGCAGCAGAGATTGTCTTGCCAGGTCTATGACCGGCGGCGGAATGTACCGCTCTCGCAAGGACGTCGACCTTGGCAGCAGCGATCCATTCCGCGGTGCCTTCACGATGACCGGAAGGTCGATGATCAGCTTCTGACCAGCCGTCAAGGACGTGGTTGCTTCATGAGGTCCTGTTTCGATGCACGAACGACGCAGGCTGCGCAGCTTTGTGGCCGCGGAATCTCTCTGCTTCTGTTGAATGGATTCGTAGAGCGACGATGTCTGGCGGTGAATCATCGACATCCTTCTCTGGACCGGAGGAGATGAAGATGGAGTCTCGTTCGTCGGTTGCTGCTGATGCTGCTGCTGATGCTGCTGGGCGTCATGGTTGACTTGAGCGCAGTCCATCTCGTTACCTGACTGCAGCCGATTAACTACTTGTTTGGATGAGCGCAGGTTCTGAAATAACACAACAACGCAACCTAACGTAATTTTTTTTTACCAGACTTGTCACGACATTTTAAAGCTTAATATTATATATAAATACCACTAAATTAATAATTCTATATATATATATATATGTGTCATTTTCTGCTATTAGATTAATTTGACTTTTGGAGTTGGATGAATTTTTTTTCTTTCAAACCGATAATTTCTTTATCTTATTTTAATCATCAATGTATGTCTTTAAGAAATATGGGTGGCGTTGCGCACTAATATTCTAGTTTAATATTTTTTTCGCAAAATATTTGACAGCACCAAAGCAGCAATGTCCACTCCGTTACCCAACTTTCTTATCCACAAATTTTATTGAAAAACTAAAGCAACATCAAATAACTGCCTGTTAATCTTAACTCCATTGTATCACTTGTCTAGAATTTCAGTAAACTTGTATTATCAACTCAGTACCACACTCGGCGGAATTTTTTTAAGCCCCAAAAATTGTCCACTCCGTTACGGTCAATTTTACTCAACAATACAAGTTCACAAAACTTAGTGGAAATGTTTCAAACACGTATAGTTTTGAATATACATGAATGAAAATGTATTTCTATCACAATACAAAGCAGAGTAGGAAAATATCTGTTAAGATAATTGTAAAACATTCAAGAATTTCAAGACACCCAAGAAATGTCCACTCCGTTACCAAACTTGCTTCTCCAAATTTTTTATCGAAAACCTAAGTCATTATCAAATAACTGCATGTTAATTTGATCTTCAATGTACCACTTAGCTAATATTGTTTTAGTAAACTACTCAGTAACATGCAATACGGCATTCTTTTATGCCAAGAGAAATGTCCACTCCGTTACTGCCAATTTTGCTCAACAATATTATGTTCATAAAACTCAATGGTCATGTTTTAGGCATGTATAGTATTGAAAATTCATGAAGGAAAGTATTTCCATATTAACAAACAAAAGAGTAAACACATATATGTGAATATATTTCTATTATCTACCGTAATTCGAATAAATGTCCACACCGTTACTTCTGAAAGTCCACTCCGTTATCCTTTCCGAACGTATAAATAGGCACCAAATGTAACGGAGTGGAAGGTAACGGAGTGGACAATTTAAAAATAATATAACACCCATTCTGTAATTGCCCACGTTTAGGACAAAATTTTTCTACATACCTGAGCATCTTTAATCTATACTAATTCTTGGTAACGGAGTAGACACCTATTAAACGTATCATTCGCAGGTGACACCTTTTGAAACATATTATTGCGATTTAACTTCGAAAAGTCATTATGTAAAGACTAGTATACATAAACAGAGACATGACTAAATGGTTTGACTGATCTGCAGCGTGCCTAGTTGCTGATAATTATGTAGTAGCACACGGATTTATGTGCGGTAACGGAGTGGACAATATTTCATGTGACAGCTAAAAATATTTTTTTCACCTGTAATAAGTATTGTTTCATTGAATGACAAACTTATTAAATGAAAGGCCTTTCAATTTTGTATATGAGGAACATTAAGTTTTGGGAAAACTATCATTTGTTGTCACAATTTTTAAATGATATTGTGTCGAAAGTGTCAAAAGGACAGTAACGGAGTGGACATTTTGGACAATAAAATGCAACAGATAAAATAAAAGTTGAGGCATATTTCACAAATAGCCGTGAAAACAATAATCTTCTCAATATTAAATTCATAGAAACATCTACATTTAAAGTAAATTTTGGCGATTTTGATTTTTAAAAGCGTTGGGACAATAAAAATGTCAAATTAATCTAATAGCAGAAAATGACACATATATATTATGGCCATTGATACCCGGTAGGCTACTGTAACACTGCACACCATTTTGCACTACTTAATTTGCACTGGGGTGTAGGCCTAATGTGTAGCCTAAGCTTATCGTATTCGTAACCGTAAATCGTAAATTTCTAAAACACCACTTTGAAGTACAAGTACAACATAGGGCGCACCTGTTTATTCACGATCGCTACACAAAGGTCTACAACTGTATAGGCCAACGGTTAGTGGAAAATAAGCTTAAACATGCAATCTCCTATAGAGCTAATTATAGCCCGCATTATAGGTTACGTGCCACTGATACAGCTCACTATATTTACGTCCCGCGCGGATCGGCCAACGAACGTGGTCATCAAGTTGTTGCTCTAACACGCAAAGGAATGTGTTTAATTAACGCGCCCGGCATTGTCGCCATGCATGTAGGGCTACTTCATTACAGGCATCAAGTATCTTTAATTACATTTCATCATTGGCAGCGCATTATAGCCACGCTGCCTTAATAAAAGATCAAACAAAAGCGCGGTTCGGTGGCTGTAACAAATTCAGCTGGGCAGGAGGCTACATTACAACCATCAAAACCAATAGCCTAAGGTCGTAATATTAATATCATAGAACTATACATGGGTCCTGTAATGTGTATAACTGTATACGGTATATATAATTTATTATTATTCAGTTGTCCAGTTGACAGACCGCAGCCGGTTAGGCCTACAGTCATTTTATAGGCCTAAAACTAACATCAATCTGCTCGGACAGCCTGCAATATGGTAGCCTGACATTTACCCCCCGGACATATTCCCCCCGGACATATCCCCCGGACATTTCCCCCCGTTTTTGACTAGGACATTTACCCCCCGGACATTTCCCCCTCTGTACATATAGGCCTAGGTTAGGCATCGTGAGGGTCGGTCAGGGTCAGGTTAGGCATCGTGAGGGTCGGTTAGGGTTAGTGCAGTCATTCATTAACATAGGTTAGGCATCGTGAGGGTTGGTTAGGTTCAGGTTAGGCATCGTGAGGGTCGGTTAGGGTTAGCGCAGTCCAGTATGAGAATTGTGGAAAAATAACTGGGGGGTTGGCCTATGATAAACTTGAAATTGGGGTATGAAAAACATACTTTAACATGGGGCTCTAAGAAAGACTGGGGGGTTGAACCCCCAACCCCCGCAATTCTCACCCTGGTGCAGTCATTCATTAACATAGGGACCCTTATGGGGGATGTCCTAGGTCGGGGGGGGGAAACGTCCGGGGGGAATCGTCCGGGGGAATATCCCGAATATGTCCGGGGGGAAAATGTCCTACATTCCTGCAATACAACGGCGGCAATAGCAGGTCACAATTAAAGCACGTCTAGCCTATCCTACGGGCCAGTATACGAGGACTTCGGGAATCGAACTCAACTCCGATGATCTCCACGCTATAGTCACTATAGTATAGTGTGTTGTCCAATGCGCCACTGAGCCCAACATCTCCGAAAGTCAGATTACAAGCATAAATCAGATGTAGCCTATAGTCCATAACCTAACAATGCAATCTACTTTATGGAAACGCGGGGGATTGCATTTTTGCATTTTTATAAAGATTTTTATGTCTCTTACATGTATTAAGTGAGTCTGCATGAAGTTAAGGTTGGAAAAAGACGAATTTTGATAATCAAATCGTACAAAAATCTGTCCAAAATCCTGCGCTAAAGAAATATTTCTATGCTATTTGTATGCAACCCGAAGACTTCCGGTGATCGTAAACATGTAACTTATTTAACTTATAACTTATATTTTATAAAGTAGACCATTATCATAGCGGAATTACATTGTTGCGATATATTATGACTTTAAATAGTGGTGAAGTTTAAAGTGATTGCTCCATCTAAAACCCAAAACGACGCCGGTAAATGAGTAGACACATGCACATGATAATCACTTCGCGTATAATTCAAGACGTAGACCCCATAGTCCACTGAAAAATGACGGCTGCAATGCGATGAATGAGATAAACCAAGTTCAGTGTCTTCCTAATTACACTCTAGATAATTATTTCATCGTTTTAGCGGAATAAATTATTCGCAATTGCATGGGATTTAGCGCTGATGGCATACAAGTTGGATTGACAAAAAGAATCTATACTTAAATAGAAGTGGGATTTCTGAAAACATTATTGCTGAGGTTCGAACTGGATTGATGACAAATATTTGTTATTCAAATACAGGTTGGATTGATAAAAAAGTGGCAATCCCGAAGACCCCATGCCTGTATCCAAAACAGCATGGTTGCCAACGACTTAGCTAAAATAGAGCGCTGAAACCTATCAGCCGTATCCTATGACACAATGCGCTCCATACATAAGTAATCAACGCGAGATCTAAGTAAAACGGTCAGGCTAATAAAATTTATAAACGAAGGAAAATATACAGTAAATATGAGTAAATATGAAAGTCGAAGCTAAGACCGCAGCGCTCTATTTTAGCGATTTCTTGGGCGGCTATGCTGTTTACATGGACAGGCATGCAGTCTTCGGAATTACCAAAAAGTTATTGTTGAAATAGTAGCTGGATTGATTATATGCATTCTTGGCTAATTGGAATCCTGATTGATGAGAATGATTCGGGCTAAAGTAGAAGCCGGATTGATGAAAGATAATTATGCTGCGCCAGTCCAAAAGTTTAGTATAATTTATTCTGTTAAAACAGGGGTGTCAAACATTTTTGTTGGCGGACCAGTGTGAACATCTTCCAACAAGTGGCGGGCCAGGGTGTCGAAGCTCCTGAGCAAAATTGGGTAGTGATCTGAGAGGAAGCTCTGGGATTGGTCAGCTAATCCCCAGAACATTTTAAATGATATAAGTGTTTTGTAACTTTCATAGGGATTTTTAAATAGACAACCATCCGGAAACCATAAGCACACAGTCTTTTAATAAATCCAACTTCTAAAGTAGTAAGAGTTCTTCTCGTCAATCCAACTTGAATTCGACCAATGGTGAAACTCATACAATGGCAAATAATTTACATGTTTGCCTTAGAATAAGATGTTGCCATTCAAAAGTATTGTGACACAAGTTGAAGAATTCTGACGAATAGGTGAAAAGAAAGGTGACATTAGAAACTGAAGAGTAGGCATATTGGAAGTAAAAGCAGCCTGATGCATTCATGGAATAACAAAAGGTTATAATACTGGCCTTGGATGGATCATTACCTGGCCTGAGCACTTTAGCTTATTGGCAATGAATTTACCAGCAGCTTTGGAAAGAAAGAATTCAAAGAAAAGGTGAAGCAATCAATGGTCGTTCAAGAAATCCCAGCTTCATACCTGTTTTCCAACATTAGGTTATAATCCAGATTTGCAACATTTTTCAGACAGTGTGTATGGCAAACCCTCATACTTGGAAATCAACAATTTTCCACTTGACATATTGATGATGTCTGGGATGGTACCAACAGGATGTATAAAGGCTGGGGAACGGACATTAGCCCCCCTGGACATTAGCCCCCCCGGACATTAGCCCCCCCGGACATTAGCCCCCCGGACATTAGCCCTCCGGAGGTAGGACATTAGCCCCCCCAGTCAAGCTCAGACGTAGTTAACTGACCTTCGTTGTAGCAAAAGCTGACACTAACAAGTAGGCCTAGTTAGGCCTACTGTATACGATTCCCTGCAGTCGTTCATTTCCCTAATGTAGTGAATCTAATGTTGAAATGAAACGACGCTAATAAGTCTATGAAGCTGAGACGTAGCCTAACTAACGTTAACAAACCTTTGTTGCAGGACACTAAACAAATAGACTGTATAGGCCCTACATACGATTCCCAGTCGTTCATTTCGAATACAAGTCTATATGCCTACTGACACAATTAGAATCTAAATGACACCAAGAAGTTTCGTATGCGTGCGAATGCCATTGACAATTTATCAATTACGGCACTATTGGATGATTTGCACAAGAAGGGGGGCTAATGTCCGGGGGGGCTAATGTCCTAGCAAAAATCGGGGGGGCTAATGTCCGGGGGGGGACTATGTCCGGGGGGGCTAATGTCCAGGGGGGCTAATGTCCTACACTCATAAAGGCTATATTTTAAGTATTGGACAGCATTGTTCGATTTTGTCATGGGCTATCTTGGCAGCTGCCAGATCCATGGTTACAAATTTTTATGTATTGCCATGGAAGTCACTAAACATTGCTGAACTGTAGCATTGTCTTTGACGGACGGGATTATGGCCACATTAAGGCTAGTGCGGGCCAGGGTGCTGATTACCCTCCAAAAGCCTCCCTCTCACAGCCCACCGGTCTACCACGCACATGTTCATAACTGTGAGTCCTTTGAAACTGCAGGCCTGGTGCTGCTGCACCATCAGCAATTGCAAACCTTGGGTAATTTTTCAAGATCGCCCATTCCAGTTTGGAACCGTGAAAAATGAGTGATTGGAAAGTGCTCTGCCGACTATCCATTACCCCATTAGTCTTTAAGAACATATCTTTTGAAGGTTATTATAGTTTACCTGTGTGGTAAGATATACATTTATGCGTTTAGGTGGCCATATTGGCCGCCATATTGGATAGTAGCATGATCAGTCACTCTATTGCCACTGTGAGAATTTACTTTCTTCTTGGCCTTGATATTATTAAACTGGATTTTCATTTGTATTTTTTTTAGCTTACTTCCAGTCTTGGACCGTGAATGAGTGATTGAAAGTGCTCTGCAGACTATCCAACTGACCTATGCAGTCATGTTTTGGAGGTCATATTGGCCGCCATCTTGAGTTATAAAATTAACCACACGATTGTCACAGTGAAAAAGCACCACCTTGGCCAGTGGGCCTTAAGAAAATTAAATTAGAGTTTAGACACTATTATTTTAATTTTTAGCTTACTTATAAGCTGACATATGCATGTTTTTGCGGCCATATTGACCGCCATCTTGGATTGTGACATTACCACATTACTGCCACTATGATAAATCGATTCTGGGGCCTTGAAAATATTAAATTTTTGACACTAAATTTGTTATTTTAGCTTACTTATGAGCTTATGTATGCATATTTTTGTGTTTTGCGGCCATATTGGCCGCCATCTTGGATTGTAACATTACTACATTACTGCCACTATGATAAATTGATTCTGTGACCTTGAAAATATTAAATTTTTGACACTAAATTTGTTATTTTAGCTTACTTATGAGCTTACGTATGCATATTTTTGTGTTTTGCGGCCAAATTGGCCGCCATCTTGGATTGTAACATTTCTAAATTTCTGCCACTATGATAAATTGATTCTGTGACCTTGAGAACATTAAATTTGACACTAAATTTGTTAATTTCGCTTACATGTGAGCTGAAATAGACATAGTTTGTGTTTTGGCGGCCATATTGGCCACCATCTTGGATATCAACATTACTACACTATTGGTACTACAATAAATCGATTCTTTGGCCTTGAAATTTCAGAATTCAACACTTTATTTATTACTTTAGTTTACCTATGAGCTGATATGTGCATACATATTTTGTCGTGCTTTTGGCGGCCATATTGGCCGCCATTTTGGATTTTAACATTACCACACCATTGCTTATGTGAGAAATAGATTCCTTGGCCTTGATAATATTAAATTTGGCACTTCATGTTTCATTTTAGCTTACCTATAAGCATATATATACATATTTTTAGTATTTTAGAAGCCATATTGGCCGCCATCTTGAAAGTCCGTTAACTTTTGATTCCAACCCATAATGCTTACAGACTCGCTTGATTCTTGTTAGGGTATGTCTGTACTATATGGAAAACCTTGTCTGCGTTCCCCCACTTCCAAATAGATACCCTCTGTAGGTCAGATACTGGTCTACTATAGGCTATGATGCAAATCAAGGTTTATTCGTAAACCTCAAATTCAACTTTAATTGAAAACATAAGCAGTTTTTTATACCGATTATTTACCTATTCGGATCGTGTCAAGAGTTGCCGACATATGCTAAGGCTATAGGCTACAATAACCGTTTTCAGGTAATTTAATTCTGGCGCCTGTCTCGGCTAATAATAATTATTTGTGCACGTGTTAACAAAACCAAATTCCAAGTCCACAGAGGTTTATGGATAATTATATTTAGCAGGTCATCTAGCGATTGAACTAGCCTACTCATAGAAGTGTGTTAGTACAAATCTACAAAACCCATGAAAATAAACTTACCAATGCGTTTAGATCTGAACTTTATTAACTTAACTCCTTCCACAAAGAATCAGAAATCCGAACGAACCGTATCAATATAGGACGCACTAACTAACACTCCTCCCGATAACTTTATGCTATAGACTCGTTAATCTCGACTCGTTCCAACATGAGACGATACAGTTTATAATCCATCCCCTACCAAAAGACCCTCTCCGCAGGCAGGGCTGCCAAAGTAACCACGCCACCCCTCCGTTAACCCTTCCCAATTCCCCCCAGAGTGCGGCTAGCCTACATAGTAAATTATACCCGAAACGGGGTCACTACATTAATAGCTGTGGAGTGTTCTTCTTACCGGACAGCCAACCAATTAATTCCTCACTCCTACCCATTCCACTCGCCCCAACGAAGTCATGTCTTGTTCGCCTGTCTAGCAATAATTAACACCAACTGTCTAAACCATATGAAGGGCATCCTGGTCACCGGCTAACAACGAATTGCACACATAGGCTATGTATCCTATGTATCCTATGTATATTATTATACACATGTAATATACATATACATGTAAACAGCCGTGTGATAATATATATATATATATATATATATATGACAAATAAGTATATACAAATGCATTTATATGACAACCATAATATTATACATCATAAAAGAGATGTCATATATATATATATATAATACAATTATATGAATAAACCTGTAGGCTAACCGCTAATACACCGGCCTATAACACACAATTTAGACGGAGAGCATTATATAGAAAGGATGGAAGGGAGGGGGGGAGTTAAAAGTAATATAATTTATCAAAGACTACTTTTATCCGGAATGTGACAGCTATGAATCGGCTCTGTAATAATTATAAGACTCTGTAGCCTAATTACTACTGGCCGTTAAGGCGAACACGATTCTAATACTACACCAAGCAAACCAATTGCAAACATTGATGTAGAGACGCTACTTATTAACGATTCCTAAGTACAAACCCAGTGGTATGAAAGAAAATAAAGGAAGGGCAGGAGCACATCACCAAGAAGCAGATAAGTATTATGCAGTAACTTCATTTTTTGCCTTGGCATATGCAGTGGTTGACCAGTCTTTTTCACAGAAAGAAAATTTTATAAAAATAAAAATTAATGGGGTCAGAGTATGCCCCACGTGCAGTTGGCATGGGGTGTGAAAAGGACACTATAGGCCCAATATGGGGCCCTGTGAAAGACTGGGGGTTGAACCCGCTCAAAACCGTGGCAATTCTCACCCTGAGTCTTTATTAACAGCAGAGTTTCAAACTGGCTTAGGCCTAATGATTCTTAGAATTTCGTGGGAAAGAAATGGGCGGCTAAAAGGATTGATGAACAGGGCATAATCATCTCATGAACCCGTCCCCCACAATTACCGGCCTCTGATTTGCATGTAGGCTTTTAGATAAACATGCTCATTGTTCTAGAATCTTGAGTTAGAATTTCCGCAAACAATAGGCATAGGCCTACACAAATATAGTAACAAGTATTATATTTATAAGTCAAGTTGGTCCATCTTTCAACAATGGAAACGATCAAATAAATATCCTATTGTTGATAATATAATTATAAGAGGATTCCATGCCATGGCTGTTAAAGAAGATCACAGAGATTTCAACAATAGAATAGAAAATAGGAAACTGTGACTAAGCCTTTGATCATTAGCTGTACAAACAACTTTGTTAGAAATTATGATCTGTAAATAAAGTCATTCAAGAACCTGAGTGTGTGACACTGTGTGCATATAATATATATATAATATATATATATATATATAATATATATATATATATATATATATATATAGGATAGGTCTACATACACATACACACATAGTACGTATATATATATAATATGCATGTATGTGAAATGTGAGTAGATTGTCATTTATATTGCACTGTAACAGAATCCCCTCCCACAAAGGCATTACAACACCCTAATTAATTTTAACAGATCTAAACAGGTTTGAGTGATTTTCAGCTCTGCATAGTACTCCATTTGTTGGACTCCACGTGCATGCAAGGGCCTGCTGGTGGGGACTGTCCCATTTGTCCAAGCATTCTTTGTTCACAGACGAAGCTGCTGTTCTTGGGTGTAGGACATTATCCCCACTGGACATTATCCCCCCAGACACTATCCCCCCGATTTTTCGTAGGACATTATCCCCCCCGGACAAAATCCCCCCTTCATGTACAAATCCTAGAATAGTGCCGTAACCGATGAGACTTCGAAAGTTCTTAATGCCATTTAACTAGTAACTACATCTGGCCTTTCCATTCAAAATTAAATTCAATACAGTAGAGAAATGAACGAATGGGAGTTGTCTACATTAAGTAGCCCTACGAAGGTTTGTTAACGTCATTGACGTAGGTCCAATTAATGTCAATAGGCATAGAATTAGATTTGAAATAAACGAATGAGAATCGTATGTAGGACCTATTTGTTTAGACTAAGTGTCTACAGGAAAGGTTTGTTAACGTCAGTTACGCTACGTCTAAGCTTCGTAGTGTTATTAGTGTCGTTTCACTGTAGATGAATGAACGAATTGGAATCGTATACAGGCAGTAGGCCTACAAAGGTTTGTTAACGTCATATGAACTTCGTAGACTTATTAGCGTCAATCAGATATCCCCTTATAGATATTAACGTAACATGGGTCTAGCACAGCGGTTCTCAACCTTTTCAGACTCACGGACCCCTTTTAAATTTTGGGCCCTGGTCACGGACCCCCAATAAAATTGTGCGCCTTTGGCGCATTATCGCGACTGTGCGACTCTATTATCCTATATTATTTTCTAGAGACTGAAACAAACCGACCCATCTAAAACAGATGAATTTGTCATTAATCAGCATATTATTAGTTTCATGTCGCCATTGAAAAGAGGAAGTATCGAAAATTGACCAAAAATTTATCTGTTTCTACGTTTTTAACTAAGAAATATATAATTTTCAGGACTTGCTCGCGGACCCCCAAGCACGTCGCCGCGGACCCCCAGGGGTCCGCGGACCCCCGGTTGAGAACCGCTGGTCTAGCAGGCCGGTACTAGCGATCTATTAGGTCTAAGAGTCTATTAGGTAATGATATAATAGACTGGGGGGGATAATGTCCTACCCCGGGGGGGATAGTGTCCGGGGGGGATAATGTCCGGGGGGGATAATGTCCGGGAGGATAATGTCCAGGGGGGATAATGTCCGTTCCCCGTTGTTCTTACAGTTGTCCTTATAATACCTTATTGAACTTTAACACGACTCCTGTCGCAAGAACGCAGAACGTCTTGCAAAACTTAGAAGAAGCAAAATATAAGTAAATAATTATAAAGTAAATAATTATAAAGAGAACGTATGAAGCAAATTATTCCACCATGATTTTCTCGTAGCACATATCAACACAACACAAATTTGACGTCACAAAAACAATGAACAGCATCTTTGATACGAATTTATCTATAGAGTACTATTCAAAAACATTTTTAAACCTAGCAAACCTAGATCTATTTTTTTAACCTAACAAACATATTTCAACTAATATTAATGAAAGCAAAATATTTATTTATGTTGCATATATAAACTGAACTCATACATAAAACCTTGGTAAACTTAGTTATATGTAACATGCTGCGTTCTGCCAGCCTGAAGTGTTGATTAAACGAAAATTGATTGATTGATTGACCAATTGTATTGTATTCATAAATTTATATAGCACCTCTCACAGAACATGACTACTCAGAGGCGCTCTCAGTTACCATGAGAAGCAGAACCTCTCTGTGGCTCTCAGTGATTTGTTAAGGCTCCTAAAATCTCTCACAGTGTCATAGGTACGTGTGTCAAACTTTCAACACAGTAACGTATTTTGCAATAAATTTTTATCTATTAATTATTTTAGATTTACATGATCACATGAGGTTCCAATGAACACAGTGCCAGCGAGGGCGTAAAACAGTTTTCTGTCAAAGACTCTCCCAACTGTGGATTTAAAATCAGCGTTCAGAGACGAGCTCACGTCTTGTTTAATGTAGAGTTGGTTTTCTTCAGGATCTGATGAATGTCAAGGGCTTCCCCTGCAAGACACGAAACAAAAGGAGCATAAGAAAGGGAATGAAGGACACAGTTCAATTTTAAACCCCCGAAGCATTTAAAAATCAAAATCAAAACTGAAGCAGAAAATGAAGAAACAACAGACAGTTAAGAACACCAAGAACACCACCACTCTCACTGAGAACAACTGCTTACAACAATACCACCACCACCATCACCATGAGAAAATTACCACCAGCGCCACAATAAGAACCACTAGTATCACAATCATAACCATTAACCACCAGTACTACAATCAGAACCACCAGTACCACAATTACGACACCACCAGTGCCACCAGAATCACCATCAGTACCACAGTAACAACACAGCTCATCGTTAGCCATCTGCACATTTACGTCATCGATGAGAACAACCTGTCACCACCATAAGTGCCACAATCAGGACTAGTACCCCAATACCACGGCAAGTATCATCCCTGGTAGTACTGTCACCACCAGTGCCAACATCACCACCAGTACAACCAATACCAAAACGGTACCACCACTCCTACTGGAAGCATCAGCATGTCAAATTCTACTGTGCTCTTAAAAGTGGTGTGCCTCCTCCAACTGACCTGGTGGAACTTCGTATCCCTTGTCAAGACCGAGTGGGTTCGATGGTGTCACGCAATCCATCGTCACTTCCTTTCGTAGACACGTGTCGATGTCAACGGAACTGAAGAATGCAACCGACTAACAACAGCAACAACAACAACAACAATGGTTAACAATAACAATGAACTGAAAAAATGATTGGGAGACTTGCTGCCTCTTCCAGCACCTCTCTACTACCATTCAACGCTTTAATGCAGTTGCCCTCAGAGGAACCTTTTACTCAACAAAATCTTGCCGTTGCAGAGTGACACCACTTACACTGCGGATACAGTTTTGAACACCAGATGGATCATAAATACCTTGGGTAAAATAATAATAATAATAATAATAATAATACAACCAATCTTCTCAATTCATTATCTGAGACCAATCCCGCTTGCTTTCAAAGGTACTTTGCCTCACACTCTGAAGACAAGGCCTGACCCACCAGACGTGTTCTAATTTATGATAATCTCAAAGTCCCTGGGGAAATGAAGTACCTCAGGGCAAAAAATACCACTAATAATAATAATAATTGTTTATTCAACTCAAACTGACAAACCACAGCATGATTATAGTGATCACATGTAATAGCAGGAACACATCATCAACAACAAGTTAATAATGCGGCCGACTATCCACGCCCAAGATTCACATCTCGGTGTGACCTTGCACGCGTTACAAGTTTTATTTAATAATAATAATAATAATAGTATTAGAATAATAGTATTAGTATGCAGTTGTAATCAAACTAGCTATTAGTACATTATGCTAGCGTTTTGTCACTCGTTCACTGTTCAGCAAGCCCGTTGGCGTTGCACAGTTTGTAACGGAAATAAATGATGGTTATAATAATAACAATAATGATAATAATAATAAAATAATAATAATAATAAAATAATAATAATGTGCTACAAAAAAATGATCGTCTACACACGAAACCCTCCATCACAACCTCCAACGCTCTCACCTGTGGAAGATCCGTCATTCCAAGCTTATACGCGAACATGGATCTCGTGAGTAGATTGGTGATTTGGAGCGCCAACGCCGCTCGATATCGGTCGTCACTGCGGACGAGGTATCGAACTTCGTCGTGGATGCTGATGCAGAACCGTCCGTCGATGCGGAACGTCTCGAGCATCCATCGCATGCAGACGAGCATGAGATGGAGGTAGTCAACCGCTGAACTCTGCACGACCCAGTTGATCCGACTTGTCATGAACTGCGGGGAACAAGCACAGTGTGTAAGGAAATATCATTGTTATCAACCAATCAATCAATCAATCAATCATATTTCTCATTATTATCAATCAATCAATCATATTTCTCACTATTATCAATTAATCAATCAATCAACTATATTTCTCATTATCAATCAATCAATCATATTTCTCATTATTATCAATCAATCAATCAATCATATTTCTCATTATTATCAATTATTCATTTAATCAACCAATCAATTATATTTCTCATTATCATCAATTAATCAGTTGATTCGACTTGTCATGAACTGCGGGGAACAAGCACAGTGTGTAAGGAAATATCATTGTTATCAACCAATCAATCAATCAATCAATCATATTTCTCATTATTATCAATCAATCAATCATATTTCTCACTATTATCAATTAATCAATCAATCAACTATATTTCTCATTATCAATCAATCAATCATATTTCTCATTATTATCAATCAATCAATCGATCAATCATATTTCTCATTATTATCAATTATTCATTTAATCAACCAATCAATTATATTTCTCATTATCATCAATTAATCAGTTGATTCGACTTTTCATGAACTGCAGACAAATAAGCAATTCTTTTCAAACTTCTGCCCAGTAAGTTCTGCTTCTTCGAGACAAAAAAAACCTTCACGGTAACAATGCAATGATAACTAATATCAGTTACAATGACAATGCCCATCAAATATAAAGCATCATCGTCGTCATCGTTGTCATCCTAAGCATCAATTCATTATACTAACCATCATCATCATAAAAATCATCATCATCATCATCATCATCATCATCATCATCATAATCATCATCATCATCATCATCATAATAATCATCATAATCATCATCATCATCATCATCATCATCATCATAAAAATCACCACCAGTTCCTCAGTTCCTTTGGCGGCAATGGGTACGAATAAATGATCTCCATTGTCTTCAGTCATTTCTCAAGTACTCCTTTAATGTTAATCCAAGTGATGTTAACTTATGTCCTCATTCACATCACCTGTATCTGTCTGCCTTTAGTTTTTCCTAAAATTTCTGCACAATAATTTAAGTAGTAGATTGGTATAAATAGTTGAAATATAATAATATAATATTATAATATAATACCTCAGTGTTGACATTTCGTGGTTCAAGCGCTTTGCTTATGTAGCAACCAAGGACCGGGGTTTGAGGTTTCTCCGAACGCGCGATTCCTTCCAGCATGTTGAACATGTGTGACTCACTAAAAACCATTTATTGTTTAACTCTTTATCGACCGAGGGTATAGGATTTCCATACCATTCACTACAATTTGGTCGGTAATGGGTTAAGGCCCAGAACTCATGTCATGGAATTACCCATACTACCACTATGAAATAACAGCATGAGAAAAACGTTTTTAGCCAGAACGCATTTACCAACAACTGAATTTTTTAAATTATTATTTTCAACCTCAGATGTCTCGTTTATTTAATTAATTAATTATAATTACATGCAGAGATAGATAGCACCCTTTATTATCAGCTAAGCCATAAAAAGAGTACGCTGTCCACATGAAAATCAGTTAATCAATGGAAAGGATTGATCTGCAGCTTTCGTATTCCAAGGCAACGAAAATAATATCATTAACACTTCATTACCGATCCCACCTTTAACCCGATCAGATTGTCCACCTACCTTCCACCCTCCCATCTTGTCAGTCGGTAGATGGACTGTTCATCGTCCTCCGAGTTCTCATCGTTTTTCACAGGCTGTTGAATCCTACGGAAGAAACCGACCAACGTATGACAAGACACGGTGAAGCAATTGCATATATCTACTCCGAGTTAATTCGGACATTCATTCACATTTACATTCACAGTATTCATTCATTCATGAATTTATATAACGCCAATTCAAGGTGTTCTTGACTTCAGTTTAGCATTCAGAGTATTCATTCATTCATTCATTCACATTTACATTCAGAGTATTCATTCATTCATTCATTCACATTTACATTCAGAGTATTCATTCATATTACATTCACATTACATTCAGAGTATTCATTCATTCACATTTACATTCAGAGTATTCATTCATATTACATTCACATTACATTCAGAGTATTCATTCATTCACATTTACATTCAGAGTATTCATTCATTCAAGAATTTCTATGGTGACTCATCTTCAAAGGGGACTACTCAGAACTGCTAACAACTCTAGCACTGCAAAAATGTTCAGTTCTAAATTTAATGAAAAAATGCTTCAGCAAGAGCCTCATGAAGCAGACATAAATGACCACATTGAGTAGCTGAGCAAATTGGGGGGGGATTGGAAAGAGCAGGTGAGCAAAAGGGATGGGAAAAGAGCTTGGGGACAAGGACAACTAGTGTTTAGTTGGGTGTCGTCTGCGTAAAGATGGTGGTTGATGGAGGAGGATTCTATAAGATGATTTAAAGGAGCGGTGTAGAGAATAAAGAGAGACAACACTGGGCCCACCACAAGACCAATAAGTCCACCACAGGAAGGGCTCAATTTTGGACAGTTGCAGTTCATGCAAACAGAACAAAAAAACACTCAAAGAGTAGGTGAAATTATGTATGCATGCAGCTAGACTTCATAAAGAACACTCCAGGAAACCGTGTACTGTGCTAATGACATGACTGTCAAAGGTATCTGAACCGACGTGACTCAACACGCACTGACCTACGCGACCTTCATCTGAACCCTGACCTTTCTGTAAGTATGTTGTTTGTATGTGCACTTGTTATAGTGTCCCTTCAAGCTCTCTCTACTCAGAGGCGCTACCGAATGCAGAGCGGACACTGCATCGGAGTTTCACGCCGAAGCACTGAGCAATTGTGAGTGAAGGACTTGCCCAAGGTCCTTACGTGGCGAGGTGGATTCGAACCTCGAACCTTTCGGCTCCAAGGCAACGACGCCACCACTACACCACCGCACCCCACATTGACCTAATGACGACAATGATAAGCTGCTGTGTCGCCTGCCTCACCTGACCCTTCTACCTTTTGTCGCCTGGAACATCGCCCTCGCTTTCATCCGAGCCTCGTCCTTCGTCAGACGATGATTGAACTTCATCAACATCTGCTCCGCAAACTTTTGACCCGCTCCGTAGATCCTGCCGTAGTTGAAGACCTGAAGACCATTGTAAAAGACCAATCAGTTAATCAATCAATCATTCAATCAAATAATGAACCAATCAATCAATGAATCAATCATTCAATCAATGAATGAATCAATCAATTTAGTTAATTCTCAGTATCAAGCTAGAAAATAGATCGCAACTTGTAACATTCAGAAATCACGTAGCAAAATTTGTCTCAGCTCTGAATGGGTTGAGATTAAAAAAATTACAGATGCAGGGTCCTCCTCACCTGCACGCAAAAGGCATCTGTAATTTTTTTCAACTTATTCGAGCTGAAGCGAATAATAGAAAATTAATATTAAGTGTGAATGAATACATAAATTACTAGTTGTGTCTATCTCTGCTAGATTGTTTGTTTGTATACGTGCATTTGTTATAGATCTATTGAATAAATGAATATTGATTGATTTATTGATTGATTGAACAAACGAATGAATGAATGAATTCAAAAGGTCACCAGATGCTGACCTTGGCATGTTCGCGTGTAATTCCGACGAGATGAGCGGTCTTGCTGTGGAGATCGGTTCCCTCCGCTTTGTTTCCCTGAAGAGTCATCCATCCAAACGCACTGCACCCTGAAACGAATCAAACGAAAAATCAAATCAAACATCAAATCAAAACGATGGACAAAGACAAAGACCATCACGAAACACAGAGGCAGTTAACAAATAAAACCTCTGGTAGTTACGGTAGATAAAAGTGGCAGAATGCTGTCGTTAAAACAATTATTGTGGCCTCAAACCTCTTATGCAATTCTTTTAATAGATGCAGACAAGTTGTTCATCAACACTGGTTTTGCTTCTGAGATTCATATTTATTGCCATTTTGCATGCAGCAAGTGCAATATAACTATAATTATTTATATTATACATTAATTGTCAATTCATACTGTCATAATTGTCATTTCATACTGTTTTTTAGCCTAATGTTCAATTCATGATGTCAACCGTTTAACCATCAGTTAAAATTGCACATGTAAATGTGACCCGGTCTATGAAAAGGGACCACAACGCGGGATTTATTTACCGAGATACAGGCCTTTAGAACATGGTCACCCATCGAAATATCGAAATCGGGTTTTCACTGGGATTCGCTAGATGACTCTTTTGTCTATCAAATTTTCATAATGGTTCACAGAAATCATTTGATATTATTAGGTTTTCTTATTGTAATATTAGAGCACATAAAAGGGACCGCAAGGCGGCATCCTTAATGTCGGGGTATTATGACAGTAGAATATTTTTGGAAACGGTTTTAATGATGAATCTATGATTATAATTATAGTAATGCGCTAAATAATTCATTCTACATGTCTATGCAGTGCTTTGATTTCCATGTTTCTAAATATAAAGTGTAAGGTTCAATGAGCATTTGTAACTTCAAATAACTTCAATTGCGTTTTTCCGAAGATCTCGTATTTCAGGTACATCACGTTGTAAAGTCTACAAAAAATAGAAAAGATAATAGTGCTGTGTCACATAATACATCATTCTTTTCAGAATTTTGTGCTGATCATGGTGGTATACATAAGTCCATTCCCGCGTTGTGGTCCCTTTTCATAGACCGGGTCACAAATAGGTGTCCCTGTTAGCGGGATATTCATCCTTTAGGACCTTCCTTGTTGCCATCCGATTATGTGAAGCATCTTGTAATATGACTATTGTTTATGGTTGATGGTTACAATAAATGAATTGAATAAATGAGCTAAATCAATTAAGTAGACTGGTACCGTGCTCTCCGGCAAAGTAGGCATCTCCCAAGATGGCTGCAATCCAGAGTTCCTGCGAATCGACGTCTGCTCCAACGAAATGATAACCAGGCGGAGACTGAATCATTGCCTTCAGTTCACTTCCAATGCGATCGCTCTGAAACGATACAAGTTTGCAAATTAAGTGATTTTAGAAATATTTTATAATTTTAAACAATTTCACGACATGAAAAATAGCCAGCTTTCTGGATCAGCACATATCCTAATAGGTGCACATGTCACATACATGCATGTAGCATCAACAACCAATACTTGTAAAGCATAAGACTGGGATTGGAATGCCTCTCAGAAAAAAAATTATAAGTATAGCACCACATATATAGGCAGCAAAAACATGAGCTGAAAATTTGATCTCAAAATGAACACAAACTGATATAGATTCCTCAAAACTGACAACAGTCGAAAATGAATTGTAATGATTGTTTGTTAATTGGTTCTAAATAATGGGAGCATGGTCCATTTTTCATCGTCGCCATCATAATCATCTTTGTCCATGGGTTCATCGCCCGTAGGTGCTTAATGCTCTTTCTATCATCTCCCTCCATTCTTGGTTGACATTAATACCCCAATAACCTGCTACACTTATCTTGTTCGTTTATAAATGATCAAATAACACAAATAGTGTGGCCCATGTTGGTGACTCACATAAGCGTTGCTTGCTGTCAGCCACGTTGACTCCACCGCGCGACGTGTCACCGTGCCAGCCGTCACGACACGTGGAACGATCGCTCCACAAAATGTGTCGCTCGTGTAACAACCTTCACTGCGTAACAAAATAAATAACAAATGCCAAATTAATTCACAGTAAGGGTAACAGGTATTGGCAACAGGAACAGGGTAACGGTAGCGACGGTAAAATGAATGTATGAGCACTTGTTATCAGCGTCTCTTCAAGATTTATACTCACAGGCACTCCCGACTACAGCACAGACACTGAATCGGAGTCTCACGCCGAAGCGTATGAGCAATTGCATGAGCAATTGCGAGTGAAGGTCATGCTCAGGGTCCCTATGTGGCGGCTCGAGGTGGATTCGAAAATGCAACTTCTGGCTTTAAAGCATCTAACATACAGTACACCACCACGCCACATGCAACAATGGCAACAGGGCAACGGTAAGAAAGGTAACAGGGCAACAGTAACAGTGTAACGCTAACAGAGTAATGGTAACAGTGTAATGGTAATAGTGTAATGGAAGCAATGTGATGGTAACAGACATGTTCAGTAATAAGGTAACAGTAACAGGGAACCAGCAACATGAAAACCATAACAGGGTACTGGCAACAGACATTACATGTCTCTACACCTGAAGGTCATGAAATGAATCATAGTTTGCAACAATCATATCCAAAAAGTATTACGGCCCATAGTATCATGGCCAAATTGTGACATTTTTTATTAGTAATTTTATTACCCATGACGATAGTCATCATGACAACAATAAAACAAATAAAATTAATAACAATAGTAAAGCAAATAATAACAATGATGAATTCTGTCATATTATTAATAATAACATGGAAAACAATAAGTAATACAATACAAAGTAATACAACCAATATCGCTTCACCTGGTAACTTGCTTTGGGAGATTTTCGGATGACAATTTTATAACCATCTGTGATCTAAAGCAAAAACAATTCAAAATAAACCACATAGACCACAAGCAGAATCCATGTAAAAGAATTCAAAAACCGGTAAGCTGTAGAGTTGTGTCAAACCAGCCTATGAATAACTTGACCTATAATTCGATTTCTTCTTGGAAATATACCATGTCACACAATGACCTGACTTACATAATACATAATTTATGTAACCAATTTTAAAATATTTTAATTTTTATTTTTCTCCTGAACCAAACAAACATTATACAATTACGGCAGTGAACATAATAATTTTAACATAATGGTAAAGAAAGGGTGACCTTGAAGGGATGGACAATCCCGCTGATAGGCCACCCATAATTTATGCAACAAATTTTTAAAACTTTTTATTTTTATTTTCTCCTGAACCAAACAAACATTATACAATTACGGCAGTGAACATAATAATTTTAACATAATGGTAAAGAAAGGGTGACCTTGAAGGGATGGACAATCCCGCTGACCCATAAATTATAGATTATAAAGCAAATGCCAGTGATCAGCAAAAATGAGTCCTATCAAGCAACTACAACGCACCTGACCTATATGTGTAACCTATAATTCAGCATATAAAAATTATCAGTGTCAGGTCAGCAAAAAAGGCCTGACCTACAAATCCAACCAGTCACTATATAAGCCCATAGAATGAATGAATGAACAGAAAATTTGCCTTAACAGCGAACCGACCTTATTCTGTCGACATTGTTCTTCCAGTAAGAACACATGTTTCCAAACCGCAGAACGGTCTCCGCCTCGTTTCCCATCAGGGAACGCATGACTCCCTGCTCGATCTTAGACCGAAAGTCTTTTGCCAACGGATTGCCCACTTTCTTTCCCGCACCATCCTACAAGAAGTGACACACAACAAAAACCATTTTCTCCTTTTGCCATGCCTCGCATCCACGTGTATCTCTAAATACCAGCTGAATAGGTCGAACCATAAGCGCATTTTCTATATTTAGCTATTATCAATCCTCTTGTAACAAAACACTAATATAACCCTACTGATGCAACATGGACCAGAAATTCTGAACATCGGACCTATAGATACTTGCGTGGGGCGCAGTGGTATAATGAGTATGTTCGTTGCCTTGCAGCCAAAAGGTTGCAGGTTCGAATCCCACCTCAAGTCACTTTGTAGGGATCGTGGGCAAGTCCTTCACTTGCAATTGCTCAGCGCTTAGGCATGAAACTTCGATGCAGTGTCCACTCTGTAGTCGGGAGCACCTCAGAGTAGAGAGCTTGAAGAGGCGCTATAGCAAGTGCACATACAAACAAACTTGTGGCACTAGACTCTTAATTTCAAGATCAATTCATCAGTTTTACTGTCATTCTCCATTTCGAATTCCTTCTAAGTTCTTACTTACTGACCGCGCCTCAGATTCACATTTCGGTGTGACCTTGAGTGCATTAGAAATTTATGTAATAATAATAATAATAATAATAATAATAATTTAGTACTTCATGGCAATCTTAGCAACAGCATTAGGCTGAACTATCATTGAAATCATTGACACACTTGCGATCATTATTTGATCAACATTCAACAATATTGTCATCAGGAAACCAGTAAAATGATCATTAAGATCTCTTCATAAATAATCCGAACCTTGTGAGGTAGTTTGTAGAACTCACATCCAGGAACAACGTCAAGAAACGGACCTTCGCCCAGGTGCTCTGAACGAACTTTTTTCTAACATGCGAATTAAAACAACAAATTAAAAGAAATCTAGTTCTCCATATTTTCCCTTATCACTAACTCCAACTCTTCCTCCCTTATTATATGTTCTCTTTGATATTCAAGAAATTCTCTCATATTATAATTCCTGGCTTGCATACATAAATATTGTTTTGTGTTTGTTTCTTTAATATATCAAGCTTGCCATGTACAGTGCTGTGTATTTGACAGTGATTCTCACTAAAGAACACACTTACTTACTCTCTTACTTCTTTACCTACTTGCTTATCTATCGCAAAGCACCACAGAAGTGGCATTATAAGTTGTCCCTTTTACAGCTACAATTACTGACAGAAGTAACCATGCCTGTGTTCTGAATGGATGCATTTCACGTAGATCATCCCACAGCCGACCGGCCTCTTGCTCCTGATCCGTTGAGTTCTGGATCTGAAGTATGACATCCTCCAGAGCTTTCTCGTTTACCGGTAGAGCCCGAGATTGTGCAAGCTCAATCCAGTCCGGCTTTGTCTTCATGCAGACCTCGATAAGCGAACTACAATTGGTTGGTCGTCAACACTTGTCATCAGCAATAATAATCTAAGACTAGTTAGATGCGTAAAATGCTACAAGGCACTACATGAAATCATGCCACGGAAAATTGATCATTGATCGTTACTGTTAATTAGAAACTTTTGTAGTTCCAATCTTATCTTATCTGCGCTTCTTGCAGCAAGAGCCTTTCAGAAGCGCTCCCAGTAAGACTAGTCAGACTGGCATAAAATGATACAAGGCATTAGTTATACGAAATTATGTCACAGAAAATTAATTATTAAGTACCGTTAACTAGAAACTTTTGTAGTGCCAACGTCTAGTATGAAAGTAACTGTAAATTGACTGAGCATCTACCAAAGACTAAATAACAGCTATTTATACAAATTCAAAAATGTAATGTAATGAGTAATTTCTATAGTGCTGCTCACAGCCGAGGCCATTCAGTATCGCTCCCATTGCGATAAATAAGTCACAATTGATTGATGCACAAGTCAAAGGATCAATCCAAAAGGGTTATATATACACCCGCTTAGACTGAATTGACCCCTTCTTTCTGGATAACATTTGGCAGTACTTAGTAACAGTGCAAATATGAAATATATATACAGCATGAAACTAACACAAGTGAAAACGAAACAAAAACATGACTAATAGTTTCAGTCTAGTAGACCAGAAAATTAAACAGTCTTTTAATTTTTTTCTTAAACAGCTTAATGGCGGGTGGACGTGTAACATACAATGGAAGATTATTTCATATCAGAGGGACAAAACATTGGATCGAGAATAATTTCATCCTAATATGTACAACATCGGTGCGAAGTTTAACAAAGTTCTAGATGGCAGTTTGAACCTACTCAAACGGAAAGCCGGCTTTGGAGGCCGAAGAATTGGCCGACGATTTGGTCTCTGACATTTCATTTTCCTGTCTCATCAACTCAAGTTCCTCCTCCCTGTAATGAATGCAGGGCACCACGTAACCCCAGCCATAAGTGGCGTCGTAATGAAGAGGGAAACCATCCCACAGCAGCCTCAGCAGCTTTGGCGCCACTCGTCTCTGCATCGTGAGCTTTGACGGCGTTGGAGGAGACCCGGTCCACTCTCGCGTGCACAGCTCCGAGAACCACCTGTTGAAAATTATGCAATAATAATAATAACATAATAATAAAATTAATATTTTTTTCTTTAGTGAAATGCTTGCAAACGCACAGCACTGTACATGTACAAGTTAAGCAGCAAAATTAATTAACATCAAACTAAACTACTAAATACTAACAGATGAGACAGCCAGCAATACACGGCACTAATACCAGCCCACAAAGCACATCCGCCCTACGGGGCGTGATCTCGTTACCTCTCGCTCTCCATGCCAGCGTGTTAACCAATGCCCCATCAAATCAGAAGATGACATCTACTGTACTGCAAAACACAAGTGTATTTAAAGAGTGCATTAATAGCTAAGGAAAGATTTGCTTAAAATAATAATTTATGCACCATATTGGTATTTACCGGTAATCCTCTATAGGAGCTCAGTAAGGTACTTTAGAACGTCAGTTTGCTGGTAAGCTGTAATTATAAGTTTAATTTAATTTAATTTAATCATAATATACAGAGAATCTATTCCAAAGTCAAAATATATGCACAGACTGAGTTTTGACTAACTGACACAGGAATGAGTTTGACGTACTTAGGATATAATTGGTCGGAAAGCTGCTTGGAACCACTATCACTGGTCTTGGACTTTGCGACTTTAGACTTTGAGGCTTTAGACTTTGCATGCTCTGAAGATAAATTCTCCTCATTTTCATTATCATTCTCCTATTTAAGACAGCAATGAAATTTATAAAGTAATTTTTTTTAATAGTTCATTTGATCAGCAACCTGAAGTTAAACACAGTTTTGTCTAAAGCAGAGGCACACACTCAAATTATGCGGGCGATGTGAAGATTCACATTTAATTAATTTCATTACAAGAATTGATATGGTGACCCAGAAAGGCTACTACTCAGGAGTGCTCCCGACCCAGCCCTGGCTCGAAGCAGTCTTAAGATAAGATTAGAACACATTGCAGGCCGTCTGTGGTGGAACAACAGAGCTCCTCATTTACTGCAGGCTGATAACTAACTAACTAACTGAAAAGTTCAGTTAGTTAGTTAAGATTCATGTATTCTGTAATCTGAGTTCCTGTAAATTGTTTCAGCTGCATATTTGTACACTGTAACCGGTTGCAGTCTCTCAACCAGATTTTTTAATAAAGAAAAATTATTATCATTATCAGAAATACCCCTCGACAATAGGTGCTGAGGGATCCTATTGCAGAATGCAGGGAGAGGACAGTGCTACCTAATTGAGGTTCCAGCATAGGGCACTGGGAGCTACTCCCAGACAGAGGAGCGACGAGAGCGGTGGCCCTGCACACCCAAGGGGGAACAACAGAGCTCCTCAAGCATGCGAGAGCTGACCACAGGGGTTGAATTGGGCTCTCAAAGTTTTAGACGAACACTTGACCAATTTCTCTCAAAGAAGTTCAAGCACGAAATCAAAAAGGAGGCAAAAGAAAAATGAATGAGATATAATATACAATAAACATTTTGTTATTTACAAAAACAAACCTGCGACTTTTTAAGTTTGATCTTTTTAGCGGACCAATCCAAATCCCAGAGCCACACGTCCTTCTTGTAGCTACAACCAAAAAACCACAAGGATCATCCAAAGGTGCTCTCAGCATGAAAACTCCGTATGAAACTCCATGGAAAAGAACTACCTTCAAAGAATGATAGACTGATAAGGCAAACAAGTCATTAGTTTAGTCTTTAGCGTGGGAGGAACGCCATTCCTAGGGCGGACAACCTAACTAGGAAATCGTTTTTGACGAGAATGCTTTATCATATTTGAATGTAGTACCATATAAACCAAATTTCTGCATAAATTGTTGGTAATTAAAAGAACACAATTTTTATTTGAACGAAAAAAATTTATATTGGATTTTGGACCTAGGATTTTGTGCTATTTGAAAACATTTTGACATTGATTGGATATAGAAATTATGTACGTTTGTTTATTATACCATGTCTGTACACCAACATGCATATAGCAATTGGTATATTAAAGAATATTCTTATCTTATCCAAAATGGATGGACCAATCGTGACAGCAAACACCCTATGTTGATCAATGTTGAGAGTACTTAAAAGTTAAAACATAAATTTGTGGTAGCTATCCAACTGAAGCACAGTCATTATGCAGCCAACATGTTAGAATGAGTAAAACAAACCTTTCTTCTTCCACAAGACTGCGAGCGTTGTCCGCCAAACGACAAAGCATCGTACTCACTTCTCGCTGGAGTTCATCAAACTTGGCCTGTGATTGGTCGATATACTTCTTCCAGTTGTGATTGACAGGTAGGTAGGCCGTCCCCATTTCGAGCATTCCTGCCAAAGTCACTGGATGCGGAAATCTGAAGAAAAAAATCCAGTCTAGTGCGTTGAAGTTGGAAGGTTCTTCACCAACCAATAACAGTCTACAGTTGGTTCGTAAAAGCGCTGCATAATTTGAACAGAACATTCTCAAGATGCATTTAAATCAAAACGAAAAATTATTAACAAACATTGAAGTAAGTAAGAAAGAAATACATACATATAAAAATATACTGCTTACGAAAATCAAGCCTGAAAATATGACTCTGATAGTAATTTTAATTTACCACAGCAACATGAAAGATTACCGCAGCTTAAACTCCGGCCAAATCTGTTGAAAGACGGCATGCGTGGCTCTCACATCCTCTGAACAGTAACTCATCAAAGACTGTAAAACAGGAAACCAGTGCAGACCTAAAACCTATGACCTTGCATCGTCAATTCGTCATTAATGCCAAAAAATTGCTATTCAAGAATGAGCATGACTGGCAATGTTTTTTAAACTTGATTTTGTCTTTAGAAATTTACACATCACCACTTCGATAGAAAACTCATCATATCCTCATCATCACATCATGTCTGCACAGAAAGTTTGTGAGTCATCTATCCAAGGCTATCAGCACAAATGACATATATGCAAAAACAGCAACTATTACACAGAATAATCCTTATCAAACCTTAGCACTGGAGCAAATGTATGAATGTATTACAAGAATGCTGTTACATTGCACTGCACCCAGGGGCTACTCCTCTCTGTTCCAGAAGAATCTCAAACCTGTCCAAGTTAGCTGAGGTTGGACCAGGAACGCTTCTGAGTAACCTGATTTAAAAAGGCGCTACATAAAACTTCCAAAATAATAATAATAATCCAATCCTAAGCTCTTGTCGATATTGACCCTTCATCATGAAATGACCTCCCTCTCTCCATTCACTCTGCAAATTCAGACTAGAGGCTGCGCTGCATCTATCCATTTGTCTCAAATCTTGTCTTTTCTCTCGGGGTACCTTCCATCTGGAGCACTACTGATTGTTCAGAGCTATGAGAGGCACTTAAGATATTCTTAACCCTTTCGCTACCGGAGGTAAAAAATTCCTGTGACCAGAGAAATATATGAAAATTCGACTTTTATGTTTTTTGACGGTGGTGATTATAATGAGCTGTTCGTATGCTGCATTTTTACTGATGATCATAACCGTTATGTAAAAACAAGAGTTATTCGTATTTTTCATTTATATAGCGCCTCTTCAAAGACAACTATTCAACTCAAAATAATAGAACCATACGATGTTATGGCAATAGTTCAAGTTTGCATTACGTGTCCACGATGCAGATGACTAAACTCGTTTAGACGACAACAGTCCTAAACGTATTTTCTATTTGTATAGCGCCTACTCATGAGAACTTCTCATATCAAAATAATGGAACTACTCAGAGATATGGCAATAGTTCAAGTGAACTTTTTGGTCCAAAATTCAGGTGGATAAATACATTCAGATGACAACTGTTACAGTCCTAAGCATAGTTTCCAATTATATACCACCTCTACAAGAAAAGTTTCCTTAGTCCCAGTAGCGCACCTGGGTGTGCCAGCATAGGCGTACGATGCGGGGAAAGGGGGGGGGGGGGGCAAATGCCCCCCAAATTTCGGGCAAGTCTGTTTTTTCGGGTAAACACAGCCTCCGACGCCTAAAAAAGGTCGTCAACTTTTTGCCATTTTTTTTGGGGGGGGGGAGAAGTTCAATATTTACCCCCCTCCCCGCTGAAATCTCCCGTACGCCTATGTGTGCCAGCGTTCAAAGCACGGTGTTATGCACCGACCTGGTTTGCTCGGACATGACGAACAAATTGTTTTCACGTCACGCCGAACTCCGTTCCCGTTACATACACGTTCGCCCGATTCATAACCCCCCCCCCAAAAAAAAACCCCGATTCATAACCAAAGTATGGGAATTATTGATCGTAGACAACATTAGGCATAATCTGGGATACCAAAAGCAACGTTATATCGTGTACTGAGGTTATTAAACAGACGACGCAGCACCGCCTGATATATCCGGCGTAGAGGGAATACGAATTATTTCCTCCGCCGGATATATCCGGCGTCATAGGTATCGATAGTGATGTAGCTTTTCCGGAAAGATATTTTTCCGGAAACTTTCCGGAAACTTTCCAGAAACTTTCCGGAAACTTTCCGGAAACTTTCCGTAGACCGAAAAATACATCTAACACATAATGTCATATTTTCCCTATCATAAAACATATGAAAATTTGAGTTTTTAAAGTTCCTTTTATTAGCAATGTGGGAAATGTTCACCTTAAAGAATTAAAATGACCATTAAATGCTTTCATTTCAAAATATCTGACAATTTAACATTTTGGCAGCTGCTTTGAACCTGCTCAACTATTTCTTTCACTGTGCTATTACGGTATATTGCAACAGTTAAATGGTGATGTAAATTAGCTGAATCCTTGAAAGTAAGGAAAGAATGTAAGGGATTTCAGAAGTAATAAATTAAAGAAAATAATTATGGACAGTAAATAAATAAATAAGGTTACATAAGATAATAAAAAAAGGCTTTTCCTTGTCCATACACTGCTTACTCAAGGCAACAACTCATAGATAGAAAATTTAAACCAAAACATATTATTTGCTGCTTACCAAGAAAAGCAGATTTGAAAATAGATTAGTCTCACACTGCAATGGCATTGCCAATAACATCATATTTCATATTAGTCTCACACTGCAATGGCATTGCCAATAACATCATATTTCAAGCATAAAATAATTGTATATATGTAGGAATTAATCTGTTGCAGTACTTATTAAAACATTTGGTGGCTATAGTGTACTGAATCAATTGCTGTTTTTGTTTCATATTTTCAGAAGTAAAAAAATAAGAAGAGTTAGGTGACCAAATCATAAAAATTTTCTCCATAATAACAGTGAAGTCTTATTGCAATTAATTCATAAATGTATTGTCGGTGTATACACTAAACAGTAAGCAATAAGTGTTGTTTATTGAATGAAAAAATCAGCAATGACTATATAATATAGCTTACAGTGATTGATGTTTAAGCATATTTATGGATTTAAATTGTTATTTAGTAATATTGTATTGATGGAAAAATATCTGAAATTTTTCGGAAAGTTTCCGGAAAGATACGTTGGAAAGTTTCCGAAAGTTTCCGGAAAGATATGAAACTTTCCGGGAAAGATTTCCGCCTCACAACACTAGGTATCGAATGGGTTAAATACAATACAATGGTTAGAAATCAGAGAACCGTATTGACCTGGAAATTCTGCTTCACATCTTCGATGTTGCCGGTGATGAAGACTTCTCGCAGGTGCTTCTCGAGTGGCGCCCCCTTGCAGTACAACTGGTAGACGTCGTTCAGATTGTTCAGGCTGCTCTCCTTCGTCCATTCGAAACTCTGCAACGACAAAACTCACTCTGACATCTCCTCATAAAGTTTATTGTCAATTAATGACTAAGGTAATTGACTAATCAAAGTTTACCCGCATATCAGCAAGATTTGTATTATTATTCTTATTAATCAAGTTCGTAATGCACAGACAGTCACACCAAAATGTAAATCTGAGGTATGTATGAATGCATGTATATACGACGTACTTACGTATGCATGTATGATTGTATGTATGGAAGTATGTATGCATGCATATACAGTATTATACACATATACTGGATAGTTAGATGCCAGTAGAAGAAGCTCTTGAGTCCCTTTGGTATCATAGCACCTTCAAAATATGGCCACTGGCAAAGCCTAATTACATCTGACTCTAAAGGTACAGCTGTAATTATAACTATCATATGCTGATTCTCTCCATACATGATGATCTGTTTCTCCAACACAATACAATACAATACAACTGAAATTTGATAATAACTTACAAAGCTCAGAAGTGCATATTAAAGTCGGACAACCATTAGCTTCTTCTACTGGCAGCTAACTATCCAGCATCTAGAGTTGGACTGAAACAGGTAAGTTTTTAGTTTAGAGTGAAAAACAGTCTCACTAAGAGAGTTGCAAACAATGCAACCCAATGTGACAATGTACACTGTGCAAACAAAAAGTGTAAGAACTTTGTATCATCGTACGGACAATGTTCCACGTTTCATGTTCTCTTCCTCGTGCTCCAACACCTCCTTTCGTTTGCTGCCGGCTTTCTTGGCGACGTATAGAACCCTTTGCAGACTCGTTAGACCAGAGACAGCAATGTGCAGAGACATCGTGTCAAGAAAACGAGTCTTTGGACCCTAAACAAAGACATATAAGGTAATGTAAGGTACAGATAAAAAAAATGTCGGTTACTAAAGAAGTCCACGAGAAATTTGGTTGATTTGTTTTTCATTTGCAATGGAGTGGGGTGAGGGGGGGGGATGGTTAAAATGGCAGCACAATGGCACAAAGCTCTTCCTATGAATCAATATTTCACTACATTGCATGCCTTAATGTACAGGATTTTCGTTTCCTTCTCAAAATATCCAAATCAAACAAGCACATTATCTGATTCCATTTAACCCTTTAATGCCGGGGAGTATAGGATTTCCCATACCATTTACTACCATCTCGGCATTAAAGTGTTAAAGACATCAAGATAATGCAAGAAAGGAAGCTATTATTGTTTGTGACTCAGCAGCGTTGAGCTTTTCAGTGTCCTGTTTTTGTGTTTGTTTTTTTTCTTTCGTTCTCTAGTATAAGTTGCTTTGTCTTTTTTTGTCAGTCACTATGTTGATTTTTGCAAAGACTTCGTCATGTTCACCTCACATCGTCAACTCAATATATTAGTTGGTGTCCCTAGACAGCGGGATTTTTTAATCCCTTTAGGGCCTTCCTTTTTTGTAACCAATGTGCAAGATGTGTGAACCTTTCATGTATACTGGTTGCAAAATAAAAATATTTGATTGATTGATTGATTGAAACTACAGAAGTAAATAAAGAAGTCATCATTTGAGATCAACGCATAATTTACCATTATGTAGTATTGTTCGCGTATAAACGATCGGTCAAATCCAACGTTGTGTCCGATGACGACACGAGGGCGCCACTGATTTTCCATTCCAGCGCGGAAGTCGTTAGAAGTTTCGAGCGGCAGCAAATCTTCGGGGGTGAGATCTTCAGACTGTTTTGCACCATCCTCAAACAACTGAGCACCACACCATGAATACCTGGAAACAACAAACTTGTTATATGTTGTCCTATCGCAGTGCACAATGACAGCATTCTTGCACAATGACTATAGATCTATGCTAATGAGTAACTGTTGTCTGCTAAGCATTGCAGCAAAGATTCATTGACTTCAAAGCCCAGGAAGAACAACCGGGATGTAACTAGCATTGGGCTTGGGGGTGGGGGGGCTTAAGCCCCCTCAAACGAAGCTGAAGCCCCCCAAAATAAATCAAGGGGTTGTATGCTTACGGCTAAATAAATATGCTACTGAACTCGTCATGCCCAAGGTTTAAGCCCCCCCCCCAAACGAAAAATCCTAGTTATGCTATTGTACGACAGGGTACTTCAACTGTTGCCCATGACCTGACATGGGTCTGCAGCATCTCAAGTTGTCTGTTGACAAAATTCTGCAGCAACATATCTACACAGTTTTACATGCATAGGTTATAAAAAAGCTTATATAGCGCCTCTGTCAGCAATTCTGTAAGAGGCGTTATATAAATGTATAAATACAATACAAAACAATAAATATATGAGGGTGTGTGTGTGTGTGTGGGTGGTATAGCTGTGTGTGTGTGGTATGTATGTGTGTGAGTGGGTATGTGTTTTATTATACATTTGCAATTAAGATATTAAAAACTATTCAAAACCTACCAAGCTGTTTTAGAGACCGCTGTGGCCATCGTAGGACGTGACCCGGCCGTCATAAGCACTTCAATATCAAAAACCAAACCGTCTTCGTCTGGAAAATTTCCAGCGTAACATTTCCTCGTCGTGGAGTCATATTTTGTCCATCCAGGACGCAGTATCCAGCGCTTCGGTCTCAGAGGCAGGGCACACCCCGCCAACGTGTCAGCATAGTCCCCGTAAGGACTGATCTGCTGCAGGGCGAGCGTCCGAAAATGTTCGTCGATATTTTTGCCGAATAGGGGAGGCAGCGGAACACTTGCTTCCGTCAGTACAGCCGTCTTTTTATCGTGAAGACCGTGCTTTCTGAGGTGCGCGTCGATGTCGGATTTCTTTTTGCCGTCAAGAGATTTTGAAGGGCAGTCCGCGAAGATCTTCTCGTGAAGTGCGCCGGAAAGCATCTGGATACCGACAGCGTTGAATCGATGCCCAGATTTACGATCCTTGCCGGCGGCTTCGTGCCCGTCGTTTGCCGCATCCTGCTGGTTGACTGCTTGACAGCACCTTGGAAATGAAGCCTGAATGCCTCTTCTCGGATAGTGCTGAACAGATCTTGCGAACTGATTGGCGATACGGAACATTGCTGAGTAGATGTGCAACCACTAATCCGACTCTGATTTTAGCTTATGTTTTCACAGAAAACAGCATGCCTGCAAAGTTGACAAAACAACAAATCAGCCAATCTATAGTACAGTAAACTTTATACTAGAGTCAAGATAATGTCCACATAAATTGCTGATTTTTCTATTGATCTGAAAGCGTCAAGAGATCATGCATGAAGTACTGGATTTTAAATAATATGCAAATCAACATAATCTTATAAGAGCATTTCTTTGCATTAGAAGAGCAGAATAGTAGATACTTAAGTAAGCCCTGAGACAGCTGACAGTCCAACAGGCATCCATCTCGTCCTATTCACTTTGCCAATGCCATCTGACGATTAAAAGGTAGAGTAGACCTTCAGGAGGGTAGTGGGAAGTGATCCCGCGACCGTCCGCTCTTCGTGCGTGTTAACCAGGACCTTAAACCACTCCCATTGATGCCTGTATATTTATGAAGCTCATATAAAACAACTATCCATCAGTTTTTTCTAGAAGAAGTCTCGTTATTCAAGTTATTAGCATAACAATCAAAATAGTTTCAGTATTCTTTACCAAAGATTTGAGAGATATGAAACTCCCACGAAGCCCTATATTATTTCAGCATCCTTATTTACCGTACTCGGTTGGTAACTCGGAGCGCGAGCAAGTCACGTGTAGTAAACAAATGTCTAACTACACATCTTGCCTATTTAGACATTCCGTTCAAGTTATCTCATCTAATGTTCAAAGCACTGTTCTGTAATAAACAATCTATATTTTAATAACATATTTCACATTCTAGTAAGTAACAGTAAAATTATAAAATCCAAACTTTCCTTCAAGCACAGAGTATATATCACTTTTAGACTCCACAAGTGAGTGCTGGGTGTCACCAAAGTGTATTTCACAGAATAGATAAAGCGTAGCTATTCTGTGGTGTAAATTGTAATTGTAATCGAACATTTATATAGACTAGCGCCACTTCAAGAGAACTCCTCAACCAGGCTGGGAGAGGCATACATTAAATGGGCGATGGTGGTCATTCGGGAGACTTCCTGTAGCCTATAGCATTAGGTGTGAGCCCTTTTGATTTGAGCACGCCCAGAGCGTAAATGGATGATGAGCACGTTGCAAGGACACTAATTCTCCACACGGGTGGTCATCCGTAGATCAGATCTTATTGTTACCACAGTATAGATAATACTGTGTTGTTACGCCTAGGACACGCATCGATTCCGTTCTGGTCGCCTCGCGGACAGTGGTGTAGTGGGGGGGGGGGAACGCGGAGGAACGCCGTTCCCCCACTTTTTTCCGCGGGGGAACGCCGTTCCCCCACTTTTTTCCAGGGAGGAAACAAAAAATTCAAGATTCACAGTTTCAGCTGCTTACTTACTGGAGCCTTTCGCAGTTTCGCAGATATATTTATATATATGTTCAATGGCTTGTAAATAAAAGCTAATGACAAATGAAAATAGTACAGTAGTACAGTAGTAGGCCTACTGTAATAACAATAAATTATTAATTGAGAAAAAAAATTGTAAGCCTAATATGAAGCGTTCTCCCACTTCATTTTTTGCGTTCCCCCACTTCATTTTTTAGGACTACACCACTGCTCGCTGACCACAAAAACTAGTCAACACGCAGAAATACGAGTCGACGTAGGCCTTCAAAGTTATTATTGTAGGCCCACATTTAGGCCTACGGCTCTGTTGCAGGCTACGCTAGGTTTCTATTAATATTTTTATAAGTAGCCTATGTTCATTTTCGTTGATATCTGTGGCTGCAAACATAATAATTTATGAGGTCGTTGGTTGCAAATCAGCTCTTGTCGGCAGATGAGACGAAGGCGGTCTCTGATTGGGTGAGGCGGAGTATACTGCTGGCGCTCCAGCCAATCGGATCGTTTGTTTTCACTCGCCATGTCATGTTGCCGACAACGTGCGTCTGAACCGAACTTTTAAAAACATGTTCAAGAATGTTATTTGGCGACGCTTTCAAGATCGTGACGATTAGACCTAGTTTGAGACTGAGTGCATTATATTTATGCAGAGTACATGACTGTCGAGACAAGTAGGTTGCTTTCGGGTTGCTCAGTAGGCCGAACCGCTGCAGCCCTATGTAACATTTTAATAAGAAGAAGTCGTAGGCTAACACGTGCAGCATAGGCTAGGACCATTGGCGCAAGTTGAAAAGTCTATCGCCTGTGTTAGTTGACACCATTGTGCGGAACACACTGTACGGAGTGAATGTGGTTGGGTTTCGAAGGCAATGGACATTAGGTGCGGCCTTCGTTCTTTCACGCACTTGCGCGACGATACCTGCCCAGTTTCACCATCATGGACCTACTGAGGTCTTGGAAACACCCTGAGGAAGTTTATGCACTGCTCAGATATAAGCTTGGAACTGGAGGTGAAGCCCTTGCCAAGAATGACAGCACGGTAAGTAAAGTAGATGAGCAAATGGCCTTTATTGATTACATATAAAGGCCTAAAATTAATGTCCAGATAAAGGAGAGGAGGAATGGGTGGGGGTTTGCACACCCGACCATAGAGGTTAATAGATTCATTGCTGTGAACTAACTAAACGTTGATTGTTTTGTATCAAAATATTTATCTATAGCATAATTTTTATTGGAAGACCTGCCTTTGAAGCGTAGTCATAATTATGATAATGCAGATGCAGAGACTATTAATTATTAGACTATTAATAACTACAATTACAGAAATCTGGTCATTCATATAATGCATTATTTAGCATGTGTGGCTACATGTTGGTTACTGTTAATTGTGGACATTTTATGTTTGTAGAACTGCATGTCTTGTCAGCTAAAGAAATGCTACGAATATCTGGATAAAACAAGTAGAAGCTTTGCTTCTGTTATTCGAGCACTTGATGATGAATTAAGGTTTGTGCTCCATTTTGTTTCAGTTCCCCTTTAATTTAATTTGACCAATGTGTTTAACTCCCCTTTTCTGCCCGGATTTGTTTAGATAATGTCTGCTTCTCCAACCTTATTGCCTACTGTAGCACACTTCTCACAGGTATTTAAAATGTTAACAATGAAACTTGAAACTTCAAAGTGTCCAAGCAGCAGATAAAACTACAAAATCTAAGAAAGATTTTCTTATCTTGCTCAGTATCTTGTTCTCTCGTTCACTCTGAGTCTGATTGCCCCTAGAACATTATAATTGATCAGTTTTATAGGATGGATTTGATTGGAAGTTCTGTTCATATGTTGATTTAATCTGTTATTGACATATTTATGTTGTGTGTTTTGTAGGAATGCAGTCTGCATTTTCTATCTGGTCTTACGAGCTCTCGACACGGTGGAAGACGATATGGCGATTCCATACGATGAGAAGGTGACACTGCTGGAGAAGTTCTACACTTTCCTCGAAGATCCAACCTGGAATTACACTAAGAGCAAAGACAAGGATCGAATTGTTCTCGAGGACTTTACAACGGTAAGTGGAAACTGTTGTGTTCCATTCCAAGCTGTGAATTTTTCTATAGGTTACTATAAGCTGGAATCTGTGGGAAGCTGAGGCTGGATTTTGTTTGAATTTTTATCCAGACAGTGGTGGAATTTAAAATCACCTGTGGTTTGAATACTGATCTGCTCAGTGTAAGATTGCTATCTTGAAATTTCACACTGTTATTACATATTATGGCTACTTTTCATGGCTCCAATAATGTGCTATTGTTCTGCAGATATCTGCGCAGTTTCGTCTTCTGAAGCCCATGTTTCGGGATATTATTACTGACATATGTCGACAGATGGGAAACGGAATGAAAGTCTACTTAACCAAATCTCCTGATTCGATTCAAGAATGGGATGAGGTGAAGTTTTTATTCAGTTGCATATTTATGCTTTTTTTAGAAGATGGCAGTTGGTTATGAGTCACAAGTTCATAACTTAAACCGAGCTTTGTAAGGAGGGCATTATCAAATTTCAGTTGTATTGTATTTTATAAACCGATAGCGGGGCCTTGTGCACGTTATCTGTTCCATTTAAAAGTATAGATTAGTAGGTATTGTGGTTGATGACTACAATTAGTACACTCTCCTTCATCTTGTCAAAACCCCTCAAAACTCTTATTGTCTCTGCACAGGCATTTCTCTTGTAACTCAGTTCTACCCCGATTCCACCACTTACTCTAGTGACTCGTAGTGGGCTTGCTTCTCCGACAGCCCCAATTCTAAAGTAAGTAAATTTTAAACTTAATTATTTTTTGTTTGATATATGGAATGCATGTCAATAAACGGGGATTTGGCATCAATTGTATCATATTGTATTTCTAAATCTCATTGGTCATTTCTGTCGTTTTGCAGTATTGTCATTACGTTGCTGGACTTGTTGGTATTGGCCTCTCGCAAATGTTCTCAGCCTCAAACTTGGAGGACAGAATAGTGGGCAACGACTCAAATCTTTCCAACTCGATGGGACTTTTCCTTCAGAAGACGAACATCATCCGAGATTACCTGGAGGATGTTTTGCAGGGGCGCCAATTCTGGCCAAAAGAGGTGACGTAGTCAGTATTGTCATTACGTTGCTGGACTTGTTGGTATGATGATCTTGTTTAGTATGATGATGATCAATATCTAATTTTAGTTCAAACTTTAAAAACGAACCACGAGTCTGTTCAACTTGGACCTTATTTAAGAAGGAAGTCAAAGGGGTGCTATATACACAAATGCAAGTTTAAATATTCATATCTTTTTATTCGTTCAACTTTGTCTCATGAAATTTTGGAATCATATTCTTGGTCCACTTCTCTAAATATTTGGAAAATATTAGCTTGATATGTCATCAGGTATTAGAGATATATGCAAAACAATTTGGCTTAGTTTTTTTTAACCACGGTGTAGATTTTGGATAGAAATATAATATTTTTCAGATTCATGCCGTGAGTAAAACTGTTCATGCATTTGTCTTAGCAATTCATATAGCACTGTTAGAACCTTGCATAAATGCCGCGTGCACCCACAATTTTTTAATTTTAAGTCTTAAAAACATAGGCTACATTAACAGACAACCAGAGACCAAGACCTAATGATTTAGGCCCAGGTCTGTATGTGTAACCAAATTGTAATGAAATTTATATTGCACCCAGGGCTGAAAGGGGTTTGAAAAAATTGCCGGGTCTCTTTCGGCCAAAGTGTGTTAAATACCATTGTTTATTCAAGCTCCACCAAATGAATGCCGGGTCTGAGACCCGGACAGACCCGGCTCACTTTCAGCCCTGATTGCACCTCTTCAACGTAAACTCATGAGCTATGCTCGTGTACATCAAGTTTGTTTACTGTTTCCAGGTGTGGAGCAAATATTCCAAGAAACTAATTGAACTTTCTGAACCGGAGAGAATCGACGATGCCGTCAGATGTTTAAACGAATTAGTAACAAACGCGCTTTTGCACATTCCAGACGTCATGCTGTACCTGTCTCGAATTCGGAATCAATCCATCTTCACACCGTGTGCTGTTACACAGGTACTTTTCATTCATTCAGTGGAGGTGAGCTACTCTAGATGTAAAAGCAGGGGTAAGAAATTCTGCATACGGTATTTATGCTCACATTTTAGCGATGGAATTTCCTTTGTTTTTATTATGCTATACATACGTCTGAACAATGCTGGGTTAACCCTTTAACGACCAGCTACATATGTTTCCCATGCATTTTATTACATGCTGGTCGTTAAAGGGTTAACACCATGCTCTCCTTAGTCATGCAAGGGTTGGTTGAATTAACCTTTACCACTCCTGAGTCCACTCTCTCCCGACAAATTTGGGCCGATTAATTATTAATTTGAGTGGCAAGGGTTAATTCCATATTTGCTTATTTAAATGAATTTTGTTGATATAATCTCATTGTGTGAACTGAGACACTGTATATGTAACAGCAGTTAGTAGCTGATAGTCTAAAATGCATTTGCTACATAAAAATTATATAAATACTATATGAATTTATAAATACAATACATTGCTCTGAGTATTTGTGCAGAGAGTGGACTATAAAAATTGTAGCAATTGCAGTCATAATAACAATTACAAAAGTAATTTCAAGTAAACACTGCTGTATGCGTGTGTGACACTATATTATGATTCGTAAATTCTAAGCAGACTGCTGAACAGAATAGACAACAAATTCATATATACGGTATAATTCATATACGGTATATATATATATATATATCTATTCTTTATTGACATTCAATCTGACAAACCGCAGAATGATTACAGTACATGTTATACGAAATACGGCCTACTGTAGCACGACACGCAGGTCGGCTTTACAGCAGTGGGTTCGGTAACTTAACACTATTGGCCTATAGCACTCTTGTGGAGTACCGGTAACTGTGAAGCTTCATCTAGTGTGTGTTGTTTTTATGATAATTGTTGTGCACAGGTCATGGCTGTGGCAACACTGGAGAGATGCTACAACAATGGACAGGTGTTCCGTGGAATTGTGAAGATTCGTAAAGGTGAAGCAGTTCGGCTGATGATGCAGGCATCAAACATGGACAATGTAAAGGCTGTCTTTGCGCATTATCTGAAACAGGTAGGTGACAACGCATGCAGAAGGATGAGAGATAAAAGTTCTAAGAGGTGATGATGATAGTGATGATGGTGATGATGATGATGATGATGATGATGATGATGATGATGATGATGATGATGATGATAGTGATGATGGTGATGATGATGATGATGATGATGATGATGAACGATGATTACGGTGATGATGACGATGATGATGACGATGATGATGACGATGACGACGATGATGATCCTCACGTAGTGACCTTGAGCAAGTCCTTCACTCGCAATTGCTCGTGCACTTCTGCGTGAAACTTCGACGCAGTGTCCGCGCTGTGGTTCAGAGCGCCTCTGAGTAGCGTGCACTTCTGCGTGAAACTTCGACGCAGTGTCTGCGCTGTGGTTCAGAGCGCCTCTGCAGGGCCGTAGCAACAACGAACGTGGCCCCCTCCGAGCATAATGTCCGAAATTTCTGACGACCTTTCTCTTAGTCATCCGGCCAAAATGTCGGGAAAATTTCATCAATTCGCCGTCTTTTTTTGCCAAAATCTCGGAACATTTTATATTCGCCGTCCGAAAAAGTTGATGACCTTTTTTAAAATTTATTTTTAGTCATTTCATTCATTTTTTGGCACTTTTAGGGGCCCCTTCCTTGCCGGGGGCCCCCTTCGGTCGGAGGGTCCGGAGGGCGGTCGCTACGCCTCTGCGCCTCTGAGTAGAGAGCTCGAAGTGGCGCTGTATCAAATGCAAGAAAATAAAATATATAAAGGCTACAGATGCCTACATGTAGTCTGCTTATGTTGGCGATGAGGATTGTGATGAATGACAAAACATGGGTCATAATAATATAGCAGCCTATTTATATATATATATATATATATATATATATATATATATACTGTGTCCGGTTAAAAAGTAGCCCCACAAAAAAGTGTCATAACTCGGTCAAAACGTTTGGGATTTGTCTGAAATTTCAAACACAGCAACAGCGGCCATATTTACACGAGATTCTAAAACCGATTAGAAATATACGTGAGTTTGTCAAATTTATAAGTGTTTGCGTTGGAGCACCGACAAATTGAACTTTCCAACCTGGAAAACTTGAAAAGAAGTGAAATTCAGCTAAATATGCTGTTCAAAATGTCCATCTTGTTCACGGACACATGACCGTAGATTAGACGCTACTGTTTGATGGTCCTGTCGATGATCACCTGGTTAAACAACTGCCAATCTTCAAACAGACGCGCCCTACGCCCTACGGTTATCGATGTCATGAATACGTGTGAACAAAAAACGCGCTCCTCCAGTACATGTACTCCGGATCAAAGTCTGGACTGCTGGACGGCCACAGCTGCAGGATATGAAGCCGAGTGTCTCCCGGGATAGCTATTAACCTACTACGTCTACGATCGTGTGTCCGAGAACAAGAAACACATTTTTTGGCACCATAATAGCTGAATTTCACCTCCTTTCAGGTTTCCATGTTGGAAAGTTCAATTTGTCGGTGCTCCAACGCAAACGCTCATAAATTTGACAAACTCGCGAATATTTGCAAACGACTTTGGAATCTCGTGTAAATATGGTCACTGTTTCTGTGTTTAAAATTTCAGACAAATCCCAAAAGTTTTGACCGAGTTATGACACTTTTTTGTGGGGGCTACTTTTTAACCGGACACAGTGTATATATATACAGGGTGGCGCAGAAAAAACCGGACTATTAGTTTTTGCAATTGCATCGCTTGAATAACCAAAGTAATTATCACTTTAAAACTATCATTAGACAGAAATGACACAGAAAAATGAGAGCGCTACATAAAATAAAACTGACATCAAGTATTCTATGGCGTTAACTATTCTTTGTACCGTCATGGCGAAGCGTCTGCTGACAATTGATGATAAATCGTTAATTCGTGCGTTAAGACTCGAAAAAGGATGGGGTTCGCTTCGAATGGTTAGAGAATTCCCACAACGACAATGGAAGCGAAGTACGTTGAATGATTTGATTAAAAAGATCGACGAAACTGGCGACACTAAAAGAAAGCAGGGTAGCGGTCGACCGCGATCGGTTCGTACGGCTGATAACGTAGCGAAGGTCGAGGAACTGATTTCAAGTCAAGAAGACCAACCGGGAACAAGCAAATCTCCGAGAGAAATTGAACGTCAAACTGGTAGGCCATATCTCGTAGAACTGTTCAGCGTATTACTGCCAGACATTATATCTCACTCTGGTGACAATTTCACTTTCCAACAGGATGGAGCACCTGCTCATCGTTCACGAAAAACAGTTGCTTTTCTCACTGCTCACGCTCCAGACTTTATTGAACCAAAAAATTGGCCACCGAACAGTCCGGACTTGAATCCCGTAGACTATTCGATCCGGGAAATGCTTCAGCAGCTTGTCTACAGGCAGAGAATTCGAGATATTGAACATTTGAAAGAAGTTCTGACCGCATGCTGGGACGAATTCAGCGAGGACACTATCAACCGGGCTATTGGACAGTTTCGCAAGCGATTATCATTGGTTATCGCAGCAAACGGAGGACATCCTTTGACTTAAATTTCTTACGCATTCAGAAAACTCTGAAATTTTACAGTTCATTCAATGTTAGGCTATATTAAATGCCAAACCAATGCCATTTTTCTGTGTCATTTCTGCAGTCTACTGATAGTTTAAGGCAATAATTACTAATAGTCCGGTTTTTTCTGCGCCACCCTGTATATATATCATTTGACCTTTTTTAGTACTTCCATGCTTCACAGTCGAATGCTTCTTATGGGCAAAGTTGACATGCATGTAAACATGTAGTAGCATTTGTGGGGGGGGGGAGAAATGGTACGTAGGCTATAATTATACAGTTTTATACATGTCAACAACACCTCTCGATTTTTCTGAGGAGTTTGCTTAATCACGTCACAATAACTCGTCTAGATTAGGCAATGGGCGCACCCAGTGTGAAGAACCCGTTCAAAAGGAAAAGTCTCAAGACGTACTGAAACAGAAGTTTGAAACAGTCTTAAGACAATGGACAGAAGCAGTAGTGCCCCTAGATAAGACCTGAGCAAAAATTTAGTTATTAGTTCACATTGGACCTGGTGAATAGTTTTTTGAGATGAGCAAATCTGAAGGAAAATATTAGTTTGTTATTTTCATCTCTGAAATTCATTCATAGATGATCATAGATTATGACACTAATCTCATGCTGGTCATGGTTTTCAGATTGAAAATAGGATTCCATCCTCTGATCCTTCTGCGCATGTCACTCGCCAGGTGATAGAAGTTGCGATGAGTAAATGTGAAACCACACAGGTGTACAGGTCAAGCACTCCCGTCTACCTGCCGATTTACCTGTCGTCTGCACTGCTGATTATGGCCACTGCTTATCACTATTGGTCAATGTTTTTCGACACTTTCCTTCCAGCCGACTGACGAATTTGAGCATTCATTGTGTAAATGTGTCGCTTGTCTAATGTCTAACCTCGTTCGCCTCTCGTGGTTCTTTACACATTCCTTTAGATGAATGCGGGTCGTTCGGTCGTCGTCGTCGATGGCAAGGCCATAGCCAGAGGTTTTGGGGGGGATTCGGAGGGGGTGTTTACTCGACAAACACACACGCACGCACACACACAAAGTGATGTAAAACCAGGCATGTAGACACAAGCATACATGTATCCATACACACACATGCACACAAACTGATGCAAAACCAGGCATACAGACACAAGCATACATGTAGCCATAGGCCTACACACACGCGCGCATGCACACACACACACTGGCTTGATGTAGAGTCTTATACCTACCGTACACACACGCAAACACATAAATAGTTACAAAGGTTTAAGCTGTTCTTTGCAGTATGACTTTTTTTACACACCCTGACGCTTTGAACTATTTTTTTCGCCAGATAATAGAGTACTTAGGCCAACACGGGACAAAGAGATGGCAATAAATATGTTACATTGCTCGTGTGCTGCGCTCAAAACTGTCACAGTACGATCGTTGACAACAACTTTCTGTTATGGGTTTAATAATATTTGATAAAGTATACGAGGTTTGCATATCAAGCCGACTACCTTAACCATTGCAAGACAGTTTACAGTTATGCAGTTTACATAGTGTTCAACAGCTATATTACAGTGTTTAGCGAATCGCTTCTGGACGGGAGGGTTTTCAATTCGTGGGCCATGTTTGTTTTTTGCGTCCAGGGAAGAATTTATAGGCCTACCCTAAGCCAGTGGTTCCCAACCTTTTTTTAAACTTCAGGGCTACTTTTCCTAAGTTAAATGACACTTTTTTGGCCACTTTTTCTTAGTTGAAGAACATTAGGGAGGTGGCCAAAAGGGTAAAATTTAATTAATTAAAAGTCTAAATTTGTTGTAACTGAATTTAAAAAAATAGAATGCTTGGTGCTATTTATAGACGTCAGAATGAAATAATTTGTAACAGAAAATAATGACGTGTTCTATCCTGTTCGAATTGTCAATTTGTCAATTTTTTCATATATTTTTAAAATTCTTTGAGAGATTCGGGCCATTTTTTAGGCCTGTCGGGCCACTTTAGGCCCGCGGGCCACGGGTTGGGAACCACTCCTAAGCCAAAACATAGCTCACCCTCATTCAGCAATTGCGTGATTCCGCCACAAGAGAGAGAAAGAGGGGGTGCTGAGAGAGGGTGAGAGATAGATAGATGGAGAAAGATATATAGATAGATAGATAGATAGATAGATAGATAGATAGATAGATAGATAGATAGATAGATAGATAGACAGATAGACAGATAGATAGATAGAGAAAGAGAGAGAGGAAATCGATAGGTAGAGAAAGAGAGGGAGAGGAAAAAGAGAGAGCAGCTGTTAAATTTTTCTGGGTGCATGGGGAAGGGAGAAAAATCTTTCTTAGGGTGAACGTTCGCCAGAAACGTCTAGAATAAACGCAGTCAGAATGACGGCGCTTGGACGTATGATGTCGCAGTAAATCGACGAGATGATCTGTCCAACAAGTGTAGCCTAAACTCAGCCTATTATAACACCAGGTTCGTTTTAAGGACAGGCTTACACCGCACCAATCACACCAATTCAAAAATCTGTAGCCTTGGAGTCATGCGTTAAGTCGAAACTGAAGTGCAGCAGATGTCTCATATACAGTATATGTAGAGTGAATGTGGTTGGGCATGGGCGGAAACCTGGGCGAGACTTGTGGATGGGGGGAGGACGAACGAGTAACCGAAGGAAAGACGCGAGATTTTTTAGGGACGAATGGCTGAGTGTCGAAAAAAGTTTCCATCTTTCGCCGAAAAAATTTCTGACGACCTTTTTTTAGTCATCTGGCCAAAACTTCAAAAAAATTATATTTTCACCGCCAAAAATTTGATGACCTTTTTTTAGTCCTGGCGGTCAACGATTGGGGGGGGGTTAGACAAATGTATGGGTCGTCCCCCTGTTCCCCCTACGTCTCCGCCCATGTGGTTGGGTGGTGTTGGTGAAAGTCTTATTGCAGGCGACAGGCATTAACTGCAGCCTTCGTTATTCTGTGTACCTGTCTGACGATAGGTCTACCTGATGATCCTGATCGGTGTCCGCATCCATGGAGGTCTTTGAAACACCCGGAATAAGTTTATGCCCTGCTCAAATAATATAAAACTGAAGCGGGAGGCAAAGTCCTTGCGTAGTTTTTTTCAGGTGAAACGAAACCGGTCACTGATTGGCTGAGACGAGTACGTGTGCTATTGAAGCCTCCAGCAGGATCGGTTTTTCTTTTCACACCCCATCAGATGACGAACATGTCATGTGCCATGACGCAATGAATAGTTTAGCTGGGCTGTCCAATTCTACGTCATGAGAGGACCTTGAACCATTCACACCAGTTTAATTAATTTAAAAAGCCTAGATGTTGCCTCTTTGTCGTTTGATAGTGTATTGCAGAAAATGTCTCATGCACTGCGTTGACATGGCTGGGTGAAGATAGGTGATATTCACATGTAAGCAACAGATTTTATACGTAGCCTTTGTTGCTTCGCCTACTTGCCTGACCATACCTGCTCCTTTTCGCGTCCATGGAACTCGTGAGGTCTTGGAAACACCCGGAAGAAGTTTATGCTCTGCTCAAATATAAGATTGGAGCGGGCGGCAAAGCCCTTTCCAACAACGGCATCTGTAGGGTTAGTAAATTTATATACATATAAGTGGAAATATAACCTAAGAGACTTTCATTTAAAAGTAGAGTCTAGATGAGTTAGGCCTAAGTGGAATGAGCAGGCCTAATCAAATGCATTTCTCAATCAGATATTGCAGAGCACGTTATTAGATGTCGGGTTATGTGCACGTACAATCGTACATATATACATACATACATACATACATACATACATACATACATACATACATACATACATACACAGTACACACATACATACATACATACATACATACATTCATACATACCGTACATACATACATACATACATACATATATACATACATACATACATACATACATACATACATACATACATACATACATACATACATACATACATACATACATACATACATACATGCATACATACATACATACGTACATACACACATACATACATAAATACATATATACATACATACATACATACATACATACATACATACATACATACATACATACATACATACATACATACATACATACATACATACAGTGCCGGCGTTAGGGTACCTTAGGTACCCCCCCCCCCAAAAAAAAGCTTCTAAAACCTCAAGCTGTCATCCTAAAAAGCGTTGTCAATAACAATGCTTTGTTAACTGATTTAGGTCGTCACTTGTCACAGGCGTCGGACGATCTGAGAGAGACGTCCTTTCTCTTCCAAAGACTTTTAACTACTAGGCCTATTCAGCGCTTTAACGCTGTGGCCTTCACGGGCTCTTTCGTTAACACTTTGCCCAATTTGAAAAAGGGGTAGCCTTTCAATAACATAACATGACAGTAGTAGTAGTAGTAGTAGTAGTAGTAGTAGTAGTAGTAGTAGTAGTAGTAGCAGTAGTAGTAGTAGTAGTAGTAGTAGTAGTAGTAGTAGTAGTAGTAGTAGTAGTAGTAGTAATAGTAGTTGTTGTTGTAATAATAATACTGCATGCTGGTTAATTATTATTATTATTAGCTGAATACATTGTATGTTTATAGAACTGTGTCTTCTCAACTAAAAAAGGACTGCGGTTCAAGCCCCGGGCTGGGAGTTGACATTTAGATATTTAGATATCTCGGGCTAGCACGTGTGGGACGCGGTGGCGCAAGCTGCTGCGGACCGACCTTGGGAGCAACTTGCTTACCCATCATTGTCTGTGGGGAAGGCAAAGGGAAACCACCTCACTCATCTCATCCCCAGGGTCGTAAAGCCAATGAACCTGCCTTCGGGCAGAGAACCATCATCATCATAAGCAATTAGGCATGATTATGAACAACGTGGAGTGGAGAAACTGCGTTTCCCGCTGTGCAGATCTGCACGGGAACTTCGGGAAGGACTAAGATAGGCATGACAACCAAGTGAACTGGATAAAATAGTGTAAAATTATTGTTAAGCACGGATGCTGTTTCAACCCTGCTCTTGCCTTGAATGGCCCGTTATTGTTACCTCCAATCGTCGGCTGAACTCTCCTGAGTTGCCTCATGTGCATTTCACTAAAGGTTAACTTACTGTTCTTGCCTCATAATATTATTTTCACCAACTTCTGTAATTTCTTCTAACTCCAGCTCCTTCTTGATCCGGCGCTGTTCTATCTCGTTGACATGGAGGAGTATAATCTTTTCAGACTCTTCTCAATGCCATCGTACTTTGCCGGGCTTGATCAACGACGCAACCCCGACACTAGAATATAGTGGTTCTTAATAAAAAAAATTATTTTGATAATAGTAAATACAAAGTAGTCATCATTATTGCAGTATTAAGCCAGTCAAATGGTAACCATTTTTAGTCAGTTTGACAAGTTTCAGGGGCGCACGTCTGCATTATATCTATTTGCGTCTGCAACTAGACATGCTAAAGAAATTGCGTTGCCTTGGAGCTCCCAGGAAAATTGAGATCTATTTATATAAATAGGCTTTTTTTGGCTTTGCTTGTTGACACATTTTTGCACCAAAGAACTAGACATCAGTGGCGGCGCCAGGGGGGGCTAGGGGGGCTAAGCCCCCCCCTAAACGTGGCTCAGCCCCCCCAAACGAAAAAGCCGAAATTGTCTATAGGCCTAACGCTTTCTTCGCAATAAGGAAACTTGACAACGACCAACGGCACCGAAATCAACTATGTTATTGTGGCGAAATTCAAAATTCAAAATTGTCCTGGTGGATCCAGCCCTTCCCCCTCCAGCCCGGATTCAGAACAATCCGGACCTCAGCCCCCTTCCTCTCGCTAGTTCGGACTTTCAGCCCCCTCCATCCTCCAGACCGCTCCGGACCTCAGCCTCCTTCCTCCCGCTAGTTCGGACTTTCAACCCTTCACTCCTCCAGACCGGTCCGGATCTCAGCCCCTTCATCTCGCCAGTTCGGACTTTCAGCCCCTTTCATCCTCCAGACCGGTCCAGACCTCAGCCTCCTTCATCCCGCCAGTTCGGAATTCCAGCCCCCAGCTAGTCCTGTACCATCACATACGAAATGGGGTTTCAATTGGCAGCAGCACTCATGGGGAGACTTGGGGGAAATGCCATGGGGACGTTCCACAAGTTTGTAGTCAAGCCCGGCCCTAGGGTATGCGGGGCCCAATGCAGCAAGCGATTCTCTGAAAAGGGTTCTCAAGCATAGCATTTGCGAAGTTGATTTCCTGTCAATAAGGCACTGTAAGCTTATACCATAGGCTTTAATAGTCTAGAAAACTCGAATTCTACCGGTAGGCATAGCCCAGGGCTGAAAGTGGTTTGGGAAAGTTGCCGGGTCTGACTGTGGCGGACGAACCGAAGCCGTTGAGCAGAGAATTTTCTGACGATCTTTTTTGGTCATTCGCCCAAAATTGTACAAATTTCACCCATTTTTTTTACCTCACGACCTTTTTTTAGTCATTTGCTCATAAAATTTCAAAATCATACCATTTTTACCTATTTATTGTAGCCTATCTGACGACCTGTGTTTTTAGTTGTTTTCTCAAAAATTGTTAAACTTGCTTCCCGACTGATACTCGGCACCAGCAGATCACGAAAATCAACGCCGGGTCGCAGACCCTGACAGACCCGTCTCACTTTCAGTCCAGACCTAGTCTGCATGTACACTAGTAGGCCTAGTTGTGACTCGCTTTATTTGCAGACTCGCTCTTTCGGAATCTTTTCCAACACACCCAATCACTTTCACTTGGCAAAATCACCCCAGTAGGCTATTAATTAATGCTGCCAAGCGATTAAAGCTGCCAATATCATCACAGTAAAAATTAAGGCGAGTAGCGCGAGGACCTGAAAGCGCAGGGCCCACGGCGGCTACAGACTCGTTCGCCTTACCCTAATGCCGGGCCTGTTTGTGGTTGGGGGACGGAACCTCGGAGATGCTTAAGTGTAGGCCAACCCAAATATTTCATAAATATTTCAGATATATCATTATAAATTGCTACATGTACAGTGTTATCCATTGCTTATCAATGATGAGCAATTTTGTTAAGACGACATCTTAAAATGCTACCCTTGCAGTGAGGAAATTCAAACATTTAAGCGTGGTGGAGACATATTTTATTGAACTCTAAACCAGTTCTTTCAGCAACGAAATTATGAGAAATTTATTGAGATGACAGCTTAAAATGTTACCTTTACACTGTGGAGATTTAAACAACAGGAGGGGCACTTTCTGAAGTCACAAACCACGACTATCAGCACTAAGATTATGAGGTATTTAGATAAAATGGGGAGGGGTATTAATTGAACTCCTAAACCATGTCTTTCAGCAATGAAAATTATGAGAGATTCTGCTGTGATGACAGTTCAAAATAATACCATAACAGGTAGCCTACTGTTAGAAAATTTGACAGATTTAAGCAATTGGGGGAGACACTTTTGAAGTCGTATCAGCACTGAACTGATGAGTATTTTCGCTATAATGACAGTCAAAAATGCTACCATTGCAGCGTGGAAATTAAAAAAAACATTTCGATAATGGGGAGGAGCATATCTCCTCCCTCAAAACTCATAGGCTATCTCTGCTAGTGGCTCAACACTAGTCTAGCAGAGGGATGAGTCTGCTGTCCTGGCTCGCAAAGCCCTTCGCTCTGCCTCTAGCGGTAAGCTTTTGGTCCCACGTGTTGAAACATCAACTTGTCAGCGTCGTGCTTTCTCAGTTGTAGGTCCTTCTGTCTGGAATAGTCTCCCGGCCGATGCAGATGCGCTTGCTAAATAGAGTTGACTTATCAGTGTTCTACAGGCTCCTTAAAACTTTTTTGTTTCACCGTGGTTGGACTGGGAGCTCTTCTGAGTGGATTTCTTGAAGGGGCACTATATAAATTCTTGAAATGAATGAATGAATGACTAAGCCAGCGGTTCTCAACCTGTGCATGGGTCGCGACCCCTACGGGGGTCGCCTGACGATTTGCCAGGGGTCGCCTGGAGCCTTCAGAAATTTTCAAAAGATGTACAAATGCACATGTAATAGCAATTTCACGCTACACTACAGCAACCTAAAATAAAGTTTTACTTATACTTTTTTAAATTCAATCGGTAGATTGCGGCATCTAATAATTATAATTTTTGCCATTTTAGTTTTCAAATGTAGGCCCTAAATTCCACGTTTACCATTCTTCCAAAATAAAACAAATCTCGGTTTGCTCAAACAATCCATGCTGTCAGCTAGTAGGGTCTCTTAATAAGACAATAGGCTACGTGGGCGGAGAATTTTGGAAGAGTGAGACGGTTTCCAAATTTGTGGTGGAGCAGAGCTGCTTATATAGGCTATCCCCCAATGTTTCATAAATAGCCTATGTCATAAATATCATTACAAATTACTACAGTGTTATCTGCTGTTTATCCATAATGAGCATAATGAGATTAGATGCCAGTTGAAAATGCTATCATTACCGTGTGTGAGTAAAAAAATTGAACAACGGAGAGGAAATAAACGACTCTGATCACTGAAATCATGAGTAATTTTGTTAATTTGACAGCTTAAAGTGCTGCCACTAAACAGAAACACAATTGCCAAAAGCAGTTTTCGAATTATGAAGTGAAAATGCATAACAATGGACATAAAATGCAGTGGCGCGAGGGGTTAGCTAGAATAATTTTGGTGTAGGAGGGGGGTCGTCACAACTTTCGAAATGTTACCAAGGGGTCGCCGCACCAAAAAGGTTGAGAACCGCTGGACTAAGCAATGGTTGCAAATTACACAAAAGTATAGGTTAAGCCTTCACAGAATAAGTTTTTTAAATGAGGAAAACTCACTACATATGACATGCCCCCTAGGGTTTTCCTATGTATACAGTAGGCCTATACCCACATGACAGTATACTTATAAACTTGTTAGGCTATAGGCTTACACTTTCAACTTTTGTGATTCTAGTAGCATAAAGATTAAGCACATTTTTAATTTCTAAGCCATTTCTTTTACAATAGTATCTTGACATTCTTATACTGGTAGTCTGCGACTCTGCAAAACGATTTCTTATTGAAGTTTTCATGATTTTATCGTTCATGTATATAGCTGGCCAAAGAGCATAAAAATGGTTCCAGTTGAGGTCAACAGAGCCAAAAATGCGTTGGCGGCTGGGACTCCGCCCCAGACCCCGCTGGGGGAGCTTACGACGCTCCCCCAGACCCCCTAGTCGGTATGGGCTTCGTGCCTTCGGCACTCGCAACTTGGCGCCTTCGGCGCTTCGTAAAAATTACCTTTTTCGGCTTAGGGCTTCAGCCCCCCCAAACCTGAAATCCTGGCGCCGCCACTGCTAGACATAGGCCTACTAATGATACACAAAGTGAAAGTGGGAAATTAATATTTAGAAACCCCTACAAAAATGTTCATGCTCTTCATTTCCTGCTTTGCATTTTTGAGCACCTGCTAGCAAATTGAACCGCTTTTTGCCCCTCCTGCCGAAACATCGTTGGGAAGCTTGGGCATCCATGTGCGTTGCAGACATTTACTGAATAGCCTAAATGTCCATATTGGACCCCGTTACAACTCTAAACATAACTAGGCCTAATTAAGTTGACATTTACAAACGCAGAAGTCAAGTTGCGCGAATTTCTTTTCGTGATAAAAACCCATCTAAATCAGTAAGCTAAGCTTAATAAACGAATCGCTTGTGCTTGTCAAACAAACGTCACGGTAAGTTTTTAATACGTTGACACTAAGTCTTAAGGTAACATAAGGTTAGGATGAAGTGACAGTAGGATGTGAGTCTTGATTATGAAGTTATTCTCAGCAATTATTATAGCGAGTTTGACAAGTTTTATGGGCGCAAGTCTGCAATAGCCTATATCTAGGCCTATTTGCGTCTGCAACAGTTAACGATGTTGACATCGAAAATAATAAAATTATGTCAAAATAAATTTTTGCCAGACACTTCCGAATTCAATGCAATATGTTTTCTGACTCCAGGCTTGTTCTTAAACCCTACAATTAATCTATGATAATGTTCGAACTGGACATAGGCTACATTCAGGACTCCTGTATACATGAAGGTCTACGAGCACACCTGCCAGAGGCGTAGGTAAGGAATAACTTCACATCAATGTGCAATGATTGTTCACATTGTTCAGTTATGTTTCAAAACTTAAAAGAAATGTCAGAATCCCAACCATGATCACAAGTCTACATAATATAGGCCAAATTTACCCTGAAAACGTTTCATGCAGCAGAACAGAAATATTCAGAAACACAACGAACACTCAAATTCGTTAGTCGACTGGAAGGAAAGCCTCGGTAAGCGTTGTCCAATAGTGATAAGCAGTAGCCATGAGTAGTATTGCAGATGACAGGTAAATCGGAAAGTAGACGGAAGTGCTTGATCTGTACACCTGTGTGGTTTCACATGCACTCATCGCGACTTCTATTGCATGGCGAGTCACATGCGCAGAAGGATCGGAGGATGGAATCCGATCTTCAATCTGAAAATTACGGAAGTTAATATTATGAGATTAATGTCAATCTGTATAAAGGAAATGCAAAATAACAATCTAATGTTTTCCTTCATATTTATTTATCCCAAAAATATTCTTCAGGTACAATAATTATGGATTAACAAGTTAATAATAATATTATTAACTTGTTACTTCATAATGGACCTGAAGAATAGTAGTCTTTAGTAGACCTACATAATATTACACATATTAAGTGAGTGTAAATGGAAGGATCAGAAAAGACTATGTCATCATCACTATCATCGTCATCATCGTCATCGTCACCATCATCACCATCATCATCACCTCTTAGTTTTATCTCCCACCCTCCTGCATGCGGTGTCACTCACCTGTTTGAGGTAATGCGCAAAGACAGCCTTGACATTGTCCATGTTTGATGCCTGCATCATCAGTCGAACTGCTTCACCTTTACGAATCTTTACAATTCCACGGAACACCTGTCCATTGTTGTAGCATCTCTCCAGTGTAGCCACAGCCATGACCTGCAAAACAATTATAATAAGGAAAACAATGATAGCCAATGACATTTAAAAACAAAATCCATACTCGATAAGGATTCACAGTTTCTTCACAAGAGTGCTTTGAATGAATTGGCTGTGGGTTCTGTGCAGTCTGCTTTGCATTTTCGAATCATAAGCCTGGTGCACGGTCAAAAGCGCGCAGGACAAAAGCGCGCAGACAAATGCGCGCAGACAATTGCGCGCAGTAACAAAATCGCGCAGGACAAAAGCGCGCAGACAAATGCGCGCAGATAAATGCGCGCAACAAGAAAAAAAAACATATGTATGTATGTATGTATGTATGTATGTGTGTATGTATGTATGTATGTATGTATGTATGTATGTATGTATGTATGTATGTATGTATGTATGTATGTATGTATGTATGTATGTATGTATGTATGTATGTATGTATGTATGTATGTATGTATGTATGTATGTATGTACATATGTGAGAACGCAACGTCCACAAAGATACATAATACATACAAATGTCATACATACATACAAATGCATTCCTGCAAACATATGCATTAATACATATGCATACATACATACATACATACATACATACATACATATGCATACATACATACTTACATATGCATACATACATACATGCATACATACATACATACATACATACATACATACATTCAAATGCATGCATACATACACACATATGCATACATACATACATACATACATACATATGCATACAGCCATACATGTACATACATAGGCATACATACATAAATTTTTTCCTGTTGCGCGCATTTGTCTGCGCGCATTTGTCTGCGCGCTTTTGTCGGTGCTATTTTTGGGTAGTGTCTGTTGCGCGCATATGTCTGCGCGCATTTGTCTGCGCGCATTTGTCTGCGCGCTTTTGTCCTGCGCGCTTTTGTGACGGCGCCCATAAGCCTATACACATACAAACGTTAACGCTTACTGCAGCATTTACTTGATATTACATTATTTTATAATTGCAATTATGATTGTAATTGCAACAATTTCTACAATCCACTCTCGGCGCAAATAACCAGAGCATTTCTGTGTCGCATCTAAATATATACATAAATAATTATATATAATATATTTATATAATTTTATGTAGTAAATACATGTTAGACTAACAGCGACTGACTGCTTACTGTAGGCCTATAATAACACACAGTGCCTTAGGCCACCCAATGAGCTGATCTCAACAAAATGCACGTAAATAAGCGAAAACGAAATTAATTATTAAAACAGCCCTTATATGACTATTATAGGACTGATGTTAGCCCGTTTTAGCCCACCATTGATCAGACGTAGGCCTAAAAAGTAGCATATGTGTAAACAAAAGTCTGGATCCAAATATGAACATTTGCAGAATGTTTTGTCCCCCGCCTTTGCATCTATAGATCAGCTCTCCTTGACTTATTGGATGAAAAATACCTGTGGAATGGCACAAAAGTTGAAGATGGATTGGTTCTGAATTCGAGACAGGTACACCAGGACGTCTGGAATGTGCAAAAGTGCGTTTGTGATTAATTCATTTAAGCATCTGATGGCATCGTCGATTCTTTCCGGTTCAGAAAGTTCAATCAGTTTCCTGAAATACTGGCTCCACACCTGAAAAAATTTCATTTTGTTAGAAAACATTGAACTCGAGTACTAAAAGTATTAGGCTATATACATCTGATTCATGTATATGAGCACAGTTGACGAGTTGACCTTGTATAGAGGCGCAATATAATTGTCTTTGCAATTTGGCTCCACATACAGAAGTGGGTCTAAATGGTGTGGTCTTTGTTTATAAAGTCATCTGTTGATGTAACCTGTGTTTTTAAGACTTAAATCAAAACTGTCGATGTAGCATCTATGCAAGGTTCTAAGAGCGCTATATAAGTTGCCAGGGGCGGATCCAGGGTGGCCAATCCGGCTATGGCCCCCACATTTCGAAACGCCCATGTATGGTGCCCCCCCATCCGGTTTCAGCAAGCTTATAATTTGGTATATTTTATGATGAAATGGTATAGTTTTTCCGAAAAATTTGCCGGACGACTAAAAAAAGGTCATCAACTTTTTTGGCGGATACGAAAGAAAACTTTTTCCAGACCCAAGGCCAAGAATTTTTCCCAGACCCAAGGCCCAAGAATTTTTGTCCCCCCCCCCCCGTCCAAAGTTTCTGTATCCGCCCTTGTAAGTTGCTAAGACAAATGTATGCACAATGCATGAATCTACCAGAAATTAATACAGCACCTTTTCGTTCACTCTTCTTAAAGGAGGTTCAAGTTGAACAGACTCATTTTCTTCTTCTAAATTTTCAACTACGCTAAGTAGGCTACTGAAACAGCAAGTCGTCCTCATATAAAACAAGAGTTGAATCAGATTCCGTCACCTCTTCTGGCCAGAAATGACGCCCCTGCAAAACATCCTCCAAGTAGTCTCGGATGATATTCGTCTTCTGAAGGAAAAGTCCCATTGAGTTGGAGAGATTCGAGTCGTTGCCAACTAATCTGTCCTCCAATTCTGAGGCTGAGAAGAGCTGCGAAAGGCCAATACCAACGAGTCCAGCAACGAAGTGGCAATACTGCAAAACAACAGAAATGTCCAATGAGATTTAGAAATACAATATAATTACATGATACAGCCTGGCTGATGCCAACTCCCGTTTAAAAACATGCAATGCCTATTATAAAAAATTGGGTTTACAATTTATTTACGTTAGTATTGGGGCTGCAGGAGAGGCAAGCTTGCTAGAGTAAGTGGTAGAATCGGGGTAGAAATGAGTTGCAAGAGAAAGACCTGTGCAGAGACAATAAGAGTTTTTAGGGAGGGGCGGGACGAGACAAAACGAGGGTGCACTAATTTGTAACCATCAACCACAGTCCAATGCCTACCATTTTATACTTTTAAATGGAACGATAATGTGCATAAGACCCCGCTATTGGTTTAAGTTATAAAGTTGTGACTCATAACCAACTGCCATCTTCTCAAAAAAGCATGTGCAATGCAATTTTGTTAAAAAATAAAAACAGCTTCACCTCATCCCATTCTTTAATCGAATCAGGAGATTTGGTTAAGTAGACTATCATTCCATTTTCCATCTGTCGACAGATGTCAGAAATAACATCCCGAAAGATAGGCTTCAGAAGACGAAACTGTGAAGATATCTGCAGAACAGTAACACATTATTGGAGTAATAAAAAGTAGCCATAGCATGTAGCAACAGTGTGCACTGTGGGATTTCAGTATTAAAGCATCTTACTCTATACGCAGATCAGTATTCTAACCACAAGCAATTTGAAATTCCACCACTGTCCGGATAAAAATTCGAACAAAACTCGGCCTCAGCTTCCAACAGATTCCAGCTTGGAGTAACCCTACAAAAATTCACAGCCTGGAATGGACCACCATAATAATTATTATGGTTTTAACAGACCGTTGTAAAGTCCTCGAGAACAATTCGATCCTTGTCTTTGCTCTTCGTGTAATTCCAGTTTGGATCGTCGAGGAAAGTGCAGAACTTCTGCAGCAGTACCACCTTCTCATCGTATGGAATCGCCATATCATCTTCCACCGTGTCGAGAGCACGTAAAACCAGATAGAAAATACAGACGGCATCTCTAAAGAACACACGATGAAGCATGACAACAATGGATTAAACTAATGAATTAATCAAACACCCTATTCGTCTATCAATCATATTATTATGATATATTTTAGTCCCTCGAAGAACTTCGATGAACTTCGTGAACGAGCAAACAATAGAATAGAGTCTTGCTTAGATTTTTTTAGGTCTAGCCGAGGTACAGCTGGTCTGGACACGTCGAAGCGTAAGCATCAGCCAAACAAACCAAGACACAACAGAGATTGTGGCGTCTAATTCTACGTACGCCTATGTCATGGAAGTGGTTGTGTAGGCAGACTTAGCCTACATGAAAGAGTAATGCATTTGGTGAGACAAAATCATGTTTCGGTGAAACACAATGGTAAAAAACGAAGTAACATTGAATCAAATGGGATTTACAAACCTCAATTCTTCGTCAAGTGCTCGAATAACATTACGCAAAACTTCTACTGGTTTTGTCGAGGTACTGATAGCATTTCTTTAGCTGAGAAGGCACGCAGTTCTATAAAACGTATACAATGTGCTCAATCGATACGAAATAATCATTATTGTATAAATATCTATTAGTCTACATCTGTGTCGGTGTTACTCAATTATGACGAGGTTTTTACTAAACGTCTTTCAATGGACGCTTAATTAAAACGATGTAAAACAAGCACTTGATTAGCAAGTCATATAATGATAATCCACCCATCAATGCATGCACTATTCTTTAATCCCTTCATCCACAGACGTCTACTGATCCTCTTGTTTTTATTTCAAGTTTTTCTAATCTACTTACCGAGGTGTCGTTGATAGCTAGGGCTTTGCCTCTCGTTCCAAGCTTGTATCTGAGCAAGAAATAAACTTCTTCAGGGTGTTTCCAAGACCTTAGTAGATCCATCGATCGAGAATAATTGATATGAAAACCTGCGGGAAGTATGAAAGAAAAGAAGATCGAATCTGATTGAAATAACTATCTGATCTGACCCAACAAATCTGTGCTCACTTTCTTCCACTGTAACTATATACTTCTATAACTATACTTCATCGTCTGACTTCGAGACCGCAATGTCATGAATTTGAACTTGTATGAACATAATAAAATTATCTAAGAGCGCAGTGTTGGACCGCAGTATACCACAGGCGTTTGATCTGGCGGAATAAGTCAGCGCGAGTTAACTGCAGCTAAACGCCTGCATCTCAACAACACATGATCCCATGCAGGTGGCAAAAAATTTTGCTCGGTACCGAGTAGGCCTAGGGCCTAGTTAACAACAAATGCGATTCTATTGTTCGCGGCATCAATATTGCAAATTCGTCATCGATAACAGGTATTGTATTTGACTATTTCATCAATCATCATCATCATCAATATCATAGGGCTCAACGCCCGTTAGAGTCCGACGACACTCTCTGTCTGAGTCTGTCTCGCGTCATGCTGCCCAGCTTCAACCGGTCCGGTCAGCAGGTCTGCTCCACACCATAAACATCTCGGAGCAACTAGACCACCTTGTCTGATTGAAGAGAATCGTGGGAAAGAGGCATGAAGGACAACATGGGTCAATGCCCGTATGTGTCCCATGCTCTCCCCCCCGACTCTCTCCACCGGTCTGTCCTGACCGGCCTGTGCATGTCTGCTCCACATCATGACACCTTGAAGCATCTGGGTCGCTATGTCACTTGTGTCGTGGTTTTTGCGGATATCAATCGTCTTGATCTTTTCCTGCCAGTGTATCGCCACCCATCTGGCAAACCTTCCTCCTTTGTCCGGGCTTAGGACCGGCACAGGGACGTTGTTGGTTCCCTGTGGCGGAGGATGGATGCAGTTTAACGTCGTGCCCAGGACTATTTGCTGGTCGTAAAATGGATGTTGATCATTTTTTACTGAACTCGTCTCCTACGGTCTTACCGAAAACATGTTTACAGTGGCTACGTCACAGCAGGGCAACTTGGGCAAGACAGGTCAATTGCGCAGGCAAAATCTAAGAGGCCTTTGCACTGGTTGGTACCCGGTTGGAGGGAATTTATCTAGGACATAAATTGCCTCCGAACTGCTTACTCATATGTAGAATATTCTCCTTTTCTTGGCCCTGAGCCGGCAATGGACGAATCTCAAGGTCCTGGACACGGGTCCAGTGCATCCCAGGACTTGCCGTTTACTTCCCAGCTTACGCCGATACCAAATCATACTGCTTGGTGACAGAGGCACGTGTGCGTAAACAACTTGCCCAAGGTCTTTGCCCGGATTCGAACCGCAACCACCCGCTTACTCGTATGACTAAAGAAAATGTCTGTCACCACCGCTGCATGTTTAATTGGTATTACAAGTAATCGGTCATGTGCATTATAGTGAAATGCTCACAATAATTTGGTGGGCAATTCCACATTTCCTCTATGAGGCATTTTAAAAGTTGCATTGATTACTCCAACGCACCTCGTGTTGGAATTGCAAAGTCACAAAATAATGCTAGAAGTTTTAACTTCTGTAGTTCGGAATGGAGAAGGCTGGTCATGACGGTCGCTATAAAATTCAACGAATTGACAGCACAAGGTGACAAAGTGAGTTCAGAGCACTCTGACATATAAGTTTGTCGAAATTTCAGTATAAGCCCATAGACTCTGTGCCTAAGTCCCTATGTTGGCTTTCTGGTCAGTAGTCAGTAGACCTGGGAGTCGCCCCCAGTGAGTCGTCCCCAGTAGACTTGGTCAATGGTCATCACAAGTCGAGTCAAGTCGTTTTTTCTTACCGCAACTGAACCCAAATCGAATAATTTTGTAGAGAGAAGTCACCTGAAGTTGTCTTTTTCACAAGTCGACCTAAACCCTCTTGAGAGTTGAGACGCAAACAAACCTAAACTTTTCATTACAAGTCAATGATCGCGAGACCAGGACTGCATGCATTTAAGTCTATGCATCAACAGTTTTAGTACTAGTTTGACGGCTGATAGTGCCACCACGGGCAAAACTTTGATGGCCACACAGGCCTATAAATCGCCCAGATCTATTGCAGCGCCTGTCCATATGCGCACAACGCTACAATGCAATGTTGTTCATATCGAGTAGAAGGACTTTTGTGAACAGCATAGGGTACGAGGACCATTAATTTTTATGAGCCATGCACAGTAGCAATAATCATGCTTCGGAATTGCTTTTAGAAGCGTCAAGGACTATTCCAAATTCGGGGAAAGAAAAAATTACCTAACTTTAATCTGAATAGCCTATTGATCACTGAAAATGGACCAATTAAAAAGACTCATGACATATACGTCAATATTATTGTCAATTGACGAGTAGTGCTAGACAATAGTGCTACAATATGCTACTAGATAGGCCCTAGTCCAAAGCACCACAAAATTGCTACAAAATGTCTTAATGGTCATGGTGGTCAACCACGGTCAGTCTTGATTCGTCTTGTCAACGTCTATAAAGTCAATTGATTTACATGGGACTGTTCTTAGAGGACGAAGTTCTTCTGCTGGGTATCCGGTCAAAACCGCGCACACAAAACCGCGCACACAAAACCGCGCACACAAAACAGCGATTCACAAAACCGCGCACCCTCAGCACCGCGCACGATCACTACCCCGCACGATCATAACCGCATTCAAGTATTTCAACATGAATCCAGCTTCAATTTCTTAAGCGTTTTTCATCAATCCAGCTTCTATTTCATATCTAAAAATAGCTTCATCCAGCTGACGTTTCTCATGCGTTATTTTCGTCAATCCAGCTTCTATTTCATATCTAAAATACCTCCATCCAGCTTCCATTTCTCATGCGTTATTTTCGTTAATCCAGCTTCTATTTCATATACAAAAATACCTCAATCCAGCTTCCATATCTAAAAATACCTCCATCCAGCTTCCATTTTTCGTGCGTTATTTTCGTTAATCCAGCTTCTATTTTACCTGTAAGAAACCTTCATCCAGTCTCAATTTCTCTTGCGTTTTTCATCAACAAAGCCTCCATGTCACTTCTATATCATTTAATCCAGCTTCCATTTCTCAAGCGCTGGACCAGTTGTCTGTAGACAAGTTGTCGTTAGACGAGTTGTTTGTAGACGAGTTGTCGTGACACCATGATAGTGCGCGGTAATGATCGTGCGCGGTTCTGAAGGTGCGCGGTTTTGTGAATCGCGGTTCTGTGTGCGCGGTTTTGTGTGCGCGGTTTTGTGTGCGCGGTTTTGATAGTAAACCCTTCTGCTGCCATGGAGTTCTCCCTGTCTTTATCAGTCATTCTATAAGCACTTGAAGAACTGTTTTTTTAGTCGTGCTGGTGTCTGGAGAACCCCCGCGCAGTTTTCAATCAAGAGGTGCTATATAAATACTCGAGTGAATGAATGAATGAATTATCAACCTATAACTTCGTGGCGCTAGCCTTAGCAGTTAAAACTGTGACTTTTAACCTTCGCTTTGGATTAGGCCAATACGCAACAAACGGAGGAAATTTACGATTCGTGCAAAGAAATATCGACGATTTTGTCTTATTTCAGTGTGAGAATTGTGGAAAAATAAGTAGGGGTTGAACTATGGACCACTCGGAATTGGGGGCGTGAAAAACAGACTTTACTATGGGGCTCTAAGAAAAACTGAGGGTTGGAATCCCCACACTCCCTGGCAATTCTCACCCTGCATGGGCCTCGTGGTTTCATCCTCTGCGCTCGTGAATATGTTAGTGCCGTGCGTCTGGTTAATTATCGAGTGGCGCTTTAGAAGTTAAGAAATTGCGGATTACGATAGCTGGCTATACACGCGGTGGCTTGAGGTGGATTCGAACCTGGAATTCTCCGGCTCCAGGGCAGCGGACCCACCACTACACCACCGCTACTAACGGTGATGGCATAAGTATTCTGACACGAAGAGCACACAGCTGCGGGATTGCTTCTCGAACCTTCCCAAAAAGGTTCACTCAACCTTCCATTCGGCAGATGGAGTTGGTAAATTGAGCAGCAGAACGTGATTAACGCCTTGCATGGCTGCCAACAGTTAAATTCGACTCCTGTAATAACTTGTAATCATCCGTTCAATACTGATTGTTATCATGCTGCGTTGTGTCGGTTTGAAATTAATTTGTGGGGCGCGGTGGTGTAGTGGTAGCGTTGTTGCCTAGAGCCGGAAGGTTCGGGGTTCGAATCCACCCCGCCGCGTAAGGACCTTGGGCAAGTTCTTCACTCACAATTGCTCAGCGCTTCAGCGTGAAACTCCGATGCAGCGTCCGCTCTGCATTCGGGAGCGCCTCTGAGTAGCGAGAGCTTGAAGGGGCGCTATAACAAGTGCACGTACAAACAAACAAACAAATAAACAGAAATAATTACTTTTCGCACGGTTGCAAAGTAAATCTTTAATAATTAATAATTAATCAGACATTGACATACAAATACTGATGTTAAACTCAATTTTTGCGATAATACAGAAAGAATAAGGATCAATACAGCCACAAAAAGACATTTGATAACTCAGTCTGCTTCACACAAAAAACTCATCCAATAGATTTTCCTTACTTCTACTGCCAGTGCTATCTGGCAGTGTTTTATCCGGTCATGTCCATATTTTGTTTTAGCAATAATGATCTTACAATGTCCTTTTCTGTAGCGCCAATATCGGAGTCCTGTTAACACCAGCTCTCCGTCTTGCATATATCTATAATACACGTACACACATAATGTAGTAACGTCTTTTGAAAACGTATAGGACTACACATTGTTGGATAGAGACAGCTAGAGGCCATGGCAGGGCAGAAGTCGGATCAAAAAATAAACATTATTCTTTGCAATGGCCAGGCCGGACCACCCTCGCAATTGTACCACAGGACAGTTAAATAAGCACTTGCGCAAGTTGCCTATGTCTATATAATATTATTATGTCACTTCGTATCTGCATGCTTGTATGCAACTTTGTATATGTGTGTGTGTGTGTTTGTGTTTATGCCACTGTGTGTCTGATTGGAACAACCCTGCTTAGATACACCACACAAACGGTTTGGTGCTCTCCCTCCCTGTCCCTGTCCCAGTCTCTCTGTCTCGGTTTCTGTCTGTCTCTGCTTCTGTCTATTTCTTTAGCTGTATCACTCTGCCTTTTTCTGTCTGTCTGTCTGTCTGTCTGTCTGCCTGTCTGTCTGTCTCTTCCACTCTTTCTGATGTACTGGCATATGTCATTGCAGGACAATCCAGTAGCTGGGTGCAGATGAACACATGTACCCATATATAGTGTAATGGTTCTACACTGTTGTTCATGTTTCCTATGGCACAAACACTGATGCTGTCTCCTATAAAATTATGACGAAATGCTATTTTCGTTTCCTATGACTCAATGCTGGTTACCTCAAAACAACCGTTGATACTTCCTAAAGGCCTACTGCTGTTGTTTCCTAAGGCCAATGCTGTTGTTCATAATTATGACCAACTGCTGTTGTTTTGTGTTGTCAGCAGTTGCCGCTGTTGCCAATCCTATGGTCAACAGCTGTTGCCCATCCTATGGCCAACTGCTGTTGCCCTCGTTCTATGGCCAACTGCTGTTGCCCGTCCTATAGCCAACTGCTGTTGCCCATTCTATGGCCAACTGCTGTTGCCAGTCCTATGACCAACTGCTGTTGCCCACAACTGCTGTTGCCCGTCCTATGGCCAACTGCTGTTGCCACTGCCACTGGCATCGTTGTCGTTGCTTTTTGATCGAGCACTGTTTTGCCTCGTCGGTCGGAGCGTTATCTCGCGGCACTGGCTCTTCTCGATTCCCTCATTGATCGGCCTTGACCCCTGCTGACCAGACCCAGACGCCAGCGGAAGAGGCGGCTTCGGAGGACCCGCCGACGACGACGAAGAGGAAGCAGCTGCCGTCGCGGCGGAGGGTCCTGCACCACTGCTCGGTCCCCCTGAAACATCGGTTGCGGCCGCGGCTGACTGAAGAGCGATTGGGGATGGCGTAGGCATGGTCGTCGTAGTTCCGAGCAGCTGCTGCTGTTGAACCTCGATCGGGTCGAGGACCGTGTAGTGCTGCGGAATCGCGGCCGCCGACAGTGGCGACGCGCACGGAACAGAGGGAAGGTTGGGAGGCGGAGGAGGCGGGGCAGGAGGGTGATGCGACGAAGAACAGGAGGGCCCTCCTCCGGCAAACGCAGCCGTCGACGAACAGGAGGCGGGAACGCGCGCCGGGGACGATCCCGCAAATCCACAGCCCTCTGTAGCTTTCCTCTTTCCGCTGCTACTACTCCCTGCCCCCGAGGGGGCGCCACATCCAGTCTTCGCCATCGCTTTCTGTGATGTCCTTCCTAGAGTAGCCGTCATGTGTGGATGGTAGGGACACAGGTCGCTCGGTCCCGGACAGCCACCCCCGCCTCCTCCGCCGCGGCAGGGGGACCCGACGCGGCACGCTCCACCGCTTGACGCCTCGGAGAGGTTGGGCAGCGACGGTAGAGGACGCGTGTCCATCCGCGTGTGCGCGTAGACGTTTCGCCTGCCGGCCAACAGGTGATGCTCCTTGGAGGTCGTCGGGTGCTCCGGACCCTGGCTGGCCGGCTTGCGGACGCTCGTCGAAGTGTGGCCTCCGCCAGATGCGTAGTCCTCTCGAAGCTCGTAGCACTGACCGGCTGGGACGTAGAGAACACGACCCGTCCTGGCCAACATCTCATTCTGCTGCCTGTAATCAATCAATCAATCAATCAATATGTCAATATATCAATCAGTCATTCAATCAATCAATCAATCAATCATTATATTAATCAGTCAATAAAAAAATCAATAAATACATAAATCAATCGGTCAAAATATCAATAAATACATAAATCAATCAGTCAGAAAATGTTATTATTAATCAATCAGTCAATCAATCAGTCAGTCAGTCAACCAATCAGTTGGTCAATCAATCAATATATTAATCAATCAATCAGCCTATCAATGAATTAGTCAATGAATCAATAAATCAGTCAATAAATCAGTCAGTCAGTCAATCAATATATCAATCAGTCAGTCAAATCAGTCTTTATATATTCTCATAGTATCTTTGTAGATAGAGCATTGCATGAAATTAGGTCATGCAGTTATCGGCTTCTTTCATTAACTGGTTCTGATCTCCAAGAATCCAGACATTTTTCCCTTCCACTGCTTACGAATCCTACAAATCAAGAAAAGACGCTACAAAAATATTTAGTTACAATATCATATTTACTGACCGCTTGAGGCAGATGATGCCGACGGTAACAATGAGAACTCCTATGACAAGAGCGATTCCAAGCACAATGGCTACTAAGACACCTGCAACCAATTAATCATACAATTGATTATTAATTTATATGCAGCTGGAATGTATAATTCCATTATATGAATCTTAAAATTGGTCCGTTACTCTTATTGTGTGTATGTGTGTATGGTCGTCTGCACAAAGGGTCAAGAGAGGACACTGTCCCCCTCCATCGAAAATTGTTTGTGGCTATTACTTTTTGGTCTTTAACAATTTTCCTGGCACTAATGATGATAATTATACACAAAGTCAAGGTCGTAGCCAGGATTTTATTTCGGGGGGTGCTTCTTCGGTGAAGAATTTCTGACGACCTTTTTTAGACATCGGAACCGACTTTTTAAAACCATGTTTCGCCTAATTTCATGTTTTTTTCATCACGTGCTAGTGAATGCATTGCATTCTATTATATTTTTACATTTTCCATTTCGGGGGTGTTTTCATGGTTCTATTTTATGGTTTTTACACCATGTGCTAGTAAGTGCATTCTATTATTTTTACATTTTCCATTTGGGGGGGTGTTCAAACACCCAAAACAACCCCTAGCTACGGCCTTGCACAAAGTCGAACTGGTAAAATTAAATTTAGAAGCCTCTACATTCTTAACTTTCTGCTTTGCTTTTTTCAAGTTCAAGTTCACCACTACTACTGCTACTATTACGTTAACATGAAATGAAGAGAAGAGAAGACCGTTACCAAGTGGAAGCGTTAAAATTCCGGGGGCTGCGGTCGGTTGAACGAGGATCCCGGGACAGGTACCGATGACACCCTGCCACTTTGTGTCGACGCACCTGCTCTCCCAGCGCACACCCAGAGACGCGTCATGGCAACCGACAACGACGAGGTCTCCATGGCGCTCGAGCCACGCGTTCTCCGGAGCATGGAGGTCGGGACATCCAACGGCTGGAAAAAACATGGAGTAACATATGCGTTAGAAATTGCTATGACATCAGATTTTTCTAATGATTTCTATACTCGTAATCGCTATGGTAGGCCTAATCTCTTCAGACTTCTAAAGCGCCTGCACTTGAAAGCGAAGAACAGAGAACCAGAAGCCAGTGCAGTTGGCTGACCATAAACGATGATAATTATACGAGTCTATGAAATTATGAGAGCACAAGAGCACATGTATATAAGAAGGCAACAATAAATGGAGATGACGAGCAATCATTTACATCTGGAATCAGACGAAATTTAGAAGTTTAAAGACAGGAGGGTTACAATGGTGCGTGTGTAAAGAGTGGTCTATGATATTAATTGTAATCGTAATTATACCGAGCATTGTATAAAGCGGTATATAGGCCCCTCAACAATGTAGACCGTATGCATACAGATGAATATGATGTTGATTGGCTGATTTAAGGTCAATCAATTTCAAAGCTATAAAGCTATATCGCGTTATACTCGAAACGCCTTATACATTTCCACTTTTCAACCTCTCTCAAGCGTGTGATGCACTGAAGACGAAATTGAATTTTAACAGTATTTGCCGAGACAACTCCCCGACATGGCTCAGTGACCATCTAAGGTTGGACGTGGTGTAATTGCTTTCCATACACAATAGGTGATGATTTAGAGTTGCACCGTGTACAGTGTAATTGCCTATAATATATGTCTTGTCGTTGACTATATTATAGCAGAGCTACGCCACTGTTTGCACTTTTACAGTGTTATCAGTTACCTTCTGTTATCACAGTAACCTTTTGTTATCACAGCTAACTTCTGTTATCAAAATTACCTTCTGTTATTGGCAAACTTATTGCAGCTACCTTCTGTTATCATAGTTACCTTCTGTTTTCACAGTTACTTTCTATAATCACAGTTACCTTTTGTTATCACAGTTACCTTCTGCTATCACATTTACCTTTTGTTATCACAGTTACCTTATGTTATCACAGCTACCTTCTGTTATCACAGTTACCTTCTGTTATCACAGTTACCTTCTGTTATCACAGTTACCTTCTGTTATCACAGTTACCTTCCTTTATCACAGTTACCCTCCGTCATCACAGTTACCTTCATATTCGATGAGAAAGCGGCCCTTGGTCCGTAGCACCTCATGGCTGACGACGTGTATCTGCACGGAGTGGCTGACCGAGCTGTAGACGGTCTGGATTCGACTGTGCCTGTAGCAGATCGGACTCTCCTTGAGGTGCGCCTCCTCCTTGATCACCGCCAACCGGATGCACTGGCCAGGGTAGGACCCAGAGGACATCAAGGACGTGTTCGAAAAGTCGTAGAGGGTAAGGTTGATTGTCTGGCCCGACTCGACCTCGATGACCCAGGGACACTGCGCCGAACCGCAGACGCCCGACTTGGATTCGAGCGTTACTATGGACGCGAGGAAACCCTTCGGCTGCGTTACCTTGGCAACGCGGGTCTTTGTCATGGAGATGCAGCCGCCACAGGCTACTTCCTGAACTGTACACACACACACATGCACACGCATACGTTAGTTCAATTGTTCGTTACAAGAATTTCTATAGCGCTCCTTCAGGGGACTACTCAGAGGCGCTCCGAACACCAGCAGGTCTAGGTAGGACATGCAGTCTTAAGTTTATAAGAGACATGCAGTCTTAAGTTTATAAGAGACAAACGTCATATTGTATTGTATTGTGTCTGACCATGCATTTATGAAGCGCTTCTCGCAACAAGAGTCTTTCAGAAGCGCTCCCAGTGCGTTCAAGCTCGAGAAAAGAAGGCAAGTAGGTTTTTAGACGTGAGAAAGACGAGGAAAGACAACCACGGAGGACAGAGAGGATTACAGGGTTCCATGGGAGCCAGCAGAGTGCCAAGGGCAGGTCGTTCCAGGTCGAAGGGCACCCAATCTGGAAGGCACGGTTCTGCCTGATGGAAGTGTACGAACAAGGGAACAAACAGGCCGCAGCAGACTCATTATAATGTGTGGTTTAGCCCACCACCATAATCACCATATTCTTAATTGACATCTAAATTGATCAAATGCCACGTGGACTCCTTTTTCATCCTTAATAATAATCTGGCGAACACCGCGGTCTCTAACTGCCCTGACCGTTATAGATATTAATTAATAATTACCCATTCCTCCGCTTCCGGGCTGCGACTCAGGTCGCTTGGGAAAACCGACCTTCGTGTACGGAGGATGAGGACACGTTTCGGCGACCGTGCATTCTCGGTTGCTGGTCCCATATGCTGGAACAGTCTTACACCGGACATTAGATTGGCCGCCTCAGTGGACTCTTTTAAATCGAAGCTTAAAACTTATCTGTTTGCTAAGGCTTATCGCGCAGTTGGCTGTTTGTGAGGCGCCCTTGTAGCGGTATGACCGCGTTACGGCGCCATATAAATTGTCGTTATTGTTTATCATTGCTCTTTTTTAATTATTGTTACATTACACGATGATGTGGAGACTGTGGGGGTAAAGTCAAGGAGCAGCAGAGTAGAGGACAAGTGAGTGACGTCATCTTGTGGAAGCCACTCATGATTATCCCGACTGCTAGTTTGGACTTTGGAACATCTGGGTTCCATTGACGATCTTAGAGCTCTCCAATAGCCTACAAGACTAGTGAAGGAGGAGGATTGCGACAAGTTGGCTGGCGTTGACAGTTCAGCTCATGCACCGTTAGGCAATCGGGTAGAACGATGGGCGAACCCTTTTTTAAAATTTATTTGTTTATTTATTTATTAATTTTATTTGCCATGGCGCCCCGTCAGTTTTACTACTCGGAGGAGCTCCCGACTTCAACGTGGACACTTAATCGAGCTTCACGCCAAAGCGCACGAGCAATTGCAAGTGAAGGTCTTGCTCAAGGTCCTTACGCGGTGGCTTGAGTGGATTCGAACCTGGAACCCTTCAGCTACAAGGCACCGAACCCACCACTACACCACCACGTCCCCAAAAACCTTGTGAAATAATGGCATCGCATTCTGTAATGTTCAAAGCTATAGATAAATAAAAAAAATTGCTTCTGTTTTGGTGATTCAACGCTGCCCTTACCGGATTCAGTAACAGAGTCAACTGGTGTGAGTCAACTTGCGATAATATCTTAAAATCAAAATGGACGACATCCGAGAAAGCAACAATCGTAGAGATTATCAGAAGAGACCAGTAGCCGTAGCGGAGGGCATTCTGCTGAGGAGTGAAGACCTGTTCGATACGACACGGCAGAACACCATATCGTTTTTGGAACTGAAGGCTTTCCATAGGCAAAGGAAGGCAGCGTATGCGGATATAAATCAGGAACTAAATTCGCAACCGCTTTCCCGCATTCATTCCCTGCTTACAGTATAGAGTCTGTCGAAAGAGTCCAGCCTCTGAAGAACGGAACCGTGTGGCATCTTATAGACTGAGGAACCGCCGTTCTGCAGGTTCGCGTCCGCCCCGGTGTATATGCGACAGGCAGATCCTTAGCTGCTGCAGTGGCCAGAGGTATACATTAAGATAACTTGGTCCAGTAAGCACAGGCATATTCTCCGAGGCCAAGCGGAGCCAGAAATAGCAAAGGAGCAAAGGGACGAAGTCCACTGAGCGAATAAAAGATGATGCCCCAAACATAGGGTGAGAGGGGAATGATCCTCGGACAAGAAGCACTCACCATGCAGAAGGTTAATAGTATTTAACCCTTTAACGACCAGCTACATATGTTTTCAATGCATCTTATAAGTACACGCTGGTTGTCAAAGGGTTAATAATTGTTTCGCTATTGAACCAGACGTCAACCCATTCCGGTCAGCATGCAATTGTACATCTCCTATAGCCTACATTAAACGACTTAATGAGCAGTACGAATAGAACACTCCACATAGAGGATTTCCATGTTATGGTTGGCTAACTGGTGATGAGATCGGGGGGGGGGGGGGGGGCGGGGGGGCGGAGGGAGTTGGCCAACGGTTTTGTTGGAGGATGTAGTGAGCCATTGTCAAGCATGGACGCTCGCAATCGTCATGATCAATTATTTTTTAGCTAGAGCACGAAAGTGCAAATCATAATATTTCGAGCATGGACATTTTTCATAAATGTTTCCAAATGTAAGCTTCTCAGTTTGACTTTGTGTATCATTAGTGCAAAGCAACTGTAGAAATCAAACAACCCTAATTCGAAAATGGGTTTCAATCTTCCAGCGGGGCAAGTGACATCTGTTGCCCCTATGTGCGGGCGCCCATGCGGTCCAAGTCTCCAGCAGGACAACAGACAACAGGAGAAGCACGAGAGGAAAGCACTGCATGGCCAACTTTGTTATGCCTACTAGCAGGACTTCTTTAACGCGCAGTTGTACACAAAATGTGCAGTTTCTGTTGTAGAAGCACCTCTGTATAGTTAAAACTATCAAAAAAGGTTATTGTTCTCCGATTGGAAGTAATTTCACATCCATGGATGATGGGAAAGGAAAGAAGGAGTTGTGCAGTTCTAAAAATTCCTTAAAAACAGCCCTGCCTACTAGTGGTCACGTGCATATGGGCATTCGTGTGGGGCCTGTGGGCGTACAAAATCTAGGGGCCAGCTTAAACTGGGCGGATAACTCGATGTCCAACTCCTCTGCCTGATGGGCTGGATAGTTTTGATCCGGGGGTGGGATAGCATTGACCTCTTAAGGTTGCGGACGGCGACCCTTGAGGTTGCGCACCTAAAGAGTGGCTCTTGATGTGACGTTGGATGATTGTGAAGAGCAGCCAGCAGCTCTCGAGAGCCTCTTCAACACAATAGCTGCAGGGGTTCAATGAAGGAACAGGGCCAGCTTACTGTCTACGTTGATCCCATATAGGAAGGAGCAGAGGATCTCTGATATCAGTTGGAAGACACAGCCCCGATGGCATTATTTATTTACTTATTATTATTATTATTATTATTATTATTATTATTATTATTATTATTATTATTATTATTATTATTATTTATTGTTATTATTATTATTATTATTATTATTATTATTATTTATTGTTATTATTATTATTATTATTATTATTATTACTATTATCATTAATAATAATTATTATTTTCTGTTGTTATTTTCTTTATTAATGTTAATATCATCATCATCACCACCACCACCACCACCACCACCACCACCACCACCACCACCACCACCACCACCACCAACACCAACACCAACACCAACACCACCACCACCACCAACACCAACACCAACACCACCACCACCACCACCACCACCACCACCACCACCACCAACACCAACACCAACACCAACACCACCACCACCACCACCAACACCAACACCACCACCAACACCAACACCAACACCAACACCAACACCAACACCAACACCACCACCACCACCACCACCACCACCACCACCACCACCACCACCAACACCAACACCAACACCAACACCAACACCAACACCAACACCAACACCAACACCACCACCACCACCACCACCACCACCACCACCACCACCACCACCAACACCAACACCAACACCAACACCACCACCAACAGCATGTAATTATGTATGCATGTATGCATATATGCATGTATGTATATATGCATGTAACTACCTATGCATTGTGTATGTAGGCCCACATAATCTTCAACAAAAATCCCTGCATAAAAACAGCACATTTATGTAGCGCCATCTGCTCAACACCCCTCCAGTATAATAACACACAAACGTATACTATAATGATATACCTGGGATGCATTCGTAGGATACATTGAGATACGCTTTGAACTCCTTCGGACATAGATTCACAAACTCGAGCCTCGTGTTCGGTATCCGAACGGTGCACGATCTTTTCCCGGAGCATTCATCGTCGAGTATGTCGATGACGTCAACGTTGCATCCTATGTATCCGTAGTCCGTCTTCACGCAGTCTCCAACCTGCATCCGTCCGTAGTGTGCGTCCGTTATTAGGGCAACCTCGTTCGGAAGGCATCGCGGAACGAACTCCTCGGCTGCACAGTACTCGCGAGGATCTAGGTAAGTAAGCAAGCAAGTAAGGAAGTTAGTAAGCAAGTAAGCAGGCAAGAAGGCAAGTAAGTAAGTATGTAACTAAGTAAGTAAGCAAGTAAGGAAATGAGTAAGCAAGTAAGCAGCAAGCAAGTAAGAAAGTCAGTAAGCAAGTAAGTAAGTAAATAAATAAGTGAGCAAGTAAGCAAGCAATTAAGAAAGTGAGTAAGTAAGCAAGCAAGTAAGGAAGTGAGTGAGTAATCAAGTAAGTAAGCAAGCAAGAAAGTGAATAAGCAAGTAAGTAAATAAGTAAGTAGTTGAGTAAATAAGTAAGTATAGGCAAGTATGTATGAAAGTAAGTAAGCAATTGAGTATGTAAGCAAGCAAGTAAGTAAACAGGTAGGTATGTAAGTAGGTCAATAAGTAAGTAAGCAGGTAAGTAAGTAAGCAAGTAGCTAGGTAAGTAAGTAAGTAGCTCACAAGGCTATCTACTGCTGCATACAACGACCCAGGTTTGTCTCACTGTCATACAAAATCAATAAAAGTTAGCACGTAGGTAGGTAGGCCTAAGTGAGTGAGTAAACAGGGTGAGAATTGCCACGTAGTTTTGGGGTTCAACCCCACCCCACTAGTCTTTCTTAGGACCGCTCAGTAAAGTCTTCATTTTAACCCCAACACCACATAAATTAGTGTCTGACACCCTTACTTTGTAACGACATGTGCTGTGTTACAGCGCCATAGAAATTGTCTTCATTATTATTGAACAGATTTGACCTCTTGGTTCCTCGGTCTAGAACTGCTATGGCTCAGTCTCGATCATTTGTCTCAATTGGTCCTTCTCTTTGGAATGCTCTTTCTCCTTCTGTTCGCTCTACACTTCTTTCTGGTAGTCTCTCCTCTGCTTTGTCTCTTCTCAAAACCTGTTTCTTCTCGCGGGGCCTTGCGCACTAGGAGCGCCTCTGAACGGTTCACCCTACTAGAGGCGCTTTAAAATGTTTAAATACAATACAATTATTATTGTTATTATTACTTAGTATACTTAGTCCATCCCGTGCAGGTCTGCGCATCGAGCAACCCCCCCCTTCTTATTCCCGTCCATCGTCCATTGCCAGTTTACCGACAGCCTCGGTCATTAATATATACAATAATTTTCATACCCTAAGTAAGTAAGGAGGATGTCTACTGCTGTTTACCTGTGTGTATATAATTTTTTCATGTGTATGTGTCTATCATTTTGTTGTGTTGATTCTATAATGCTGGCAGGCGATGGAAGCTGGGTTAGTAGGCTAATTGAACATGTGACTACATAATCATCTATTCTGTGGCTTACCATGGCCACCTGCTGTCCGATCCTTAGCCATCTCTTAGTCAGTCTGCATTGAGCGATCAATTACTTAAGGTCTTAAGCCATGTAATTAATTAATTAATTAATTAATTAAAACCTTGATTAATTAATAAATAATTAATTAATCAAGGTAAGAAGTTGAATGAAGTGTTATTTGCTAAAGCTGAGCTCTGGGCCCCAATTTATTTACGAGCGCTGCGTGGAGTCCAGAGATGCCAAGTAAGTACCGAATCCGGTTGCCAAATATATATATATATATACATAATTACATACATACATACATACATACATACATACATAAATACATACATAAATACATACATACATACATACATATACGTGTGTAATTGTGTATGTAGGCCTATAATTGTATATATGTATGTTGTATATAAATGTGTGTGTGTGTGAGCGTGTGTGTGTGTGTGTGCGTGCGTGTGTCAGTCTTTGTCTGTGCATAAGAATGTATTTATATAGCGTCTTTATGAAGCTCATGAGAAACGCTAAATTTAACATGGCCATTAAACAGTGACCCTGAGTGCCATTTATATAGTGTCTTTACTTTACGAACCGCAGAAAGCAATGAAATGGTGACCTTGACCCAATTATCGAGTGACCCGATTAGGGTTTCCAGCTATAGCCGTATAATTATTGGCATGCATTGCTGTATTGCAGTGGCCTCGTATGTTCTCGGCTGTGGCCTTGTACTTTCTAGGTTTGACCTTTGACCGTCGTCAGGTCAAATTGGCAGAAGCCTCTTCTACTGTTGTGTATGATTCTGTGAAGTTGCTGAAGAGATATTCAGCGCCAGGAGCAGGAACAGAGTAACTCTGCCTGTCTCTGTCTGTCTTTGTCTGTCTGTCTCTGTCTGTCTGAATCTGTCTGTCTGTCTTTGTCTGTCTCTGTATGTCTGCCTATCTATGTCTGTCTTTGTATGTCAGTCTCTGTCTGTTCCTGTATGTTTGTCTTTGTCTGTCTGTCTGTCTGTGTGCCAGTATCTGTCTGTCTCTGTCCGTATGTCTGTGTCTGTCTGTCTGTGTCTGTCTGTAAGTCTCTGTCTGTCTCTGCATTTCAGTCTCCGTCTGTCTGTGTCTGTTTGTCTTTGTCCGTGTCAATCTGTCTGTCTGTCTCTGTCTGTCTGTCTATCTGTCAACCTGTCTGTCTCTGTCTGTCCTTTCCTCGATCGATGTCTGTGTGTGTCATTGTCTCTGTCTATCTCTTTGTCTCTCTCCTCTCTGCCTGTCTCTTTGTCTGTCTGTCTGTCTCCATCTGCCTAACTATTTTATTTCTATACATATCTCTGTCACTCTATGTCTCTATGTATCTCTCTATCTGTGACTTTCTATATCTCTTTCTGTCTGCACATCTCTCTCTCTTTCTTTTTCTCTGTCTGTCTGTCTGTCTCTGCCTCTATCTCCTCTCCCTAACTACGTCCCTTCCTCGATCGGTGCCTGTGTGTGTGGGTCCCTCCCCACAGAAGTCTGTCTGTCTGTCTGTCTCTCTGTCTGTCTGTCTGTCTGTCTCTCTGTCTCTCTGTCTGTCTGTCTGTCTGTCTGTCTGTCTGTCTGTCTCTCTCTCTCTCTCTCTCTCTCTTTTTCAACATAATGCAGAAGGAAAGGCTAGCGCAAGTTGGTATTTTTACCATTACCATGCATGCTTTCGCTAACTGTCTGCTATAAAATAACCTAAATGGGTCAATGAAAAATGTACAGGGACCAGGCTTTCAGTGGGTCCCTCCCCCCAATAAGTTTTCACCTCAAAGTCGCTCCATACTCCCTACTCCAATGATCCCCATGATCTTAGTGGCCCGTAAAGGACTTACCTCTGACGATGGGTAAGGCGAGTGCAGTGGTCGTGACGGAGGCAGCGATATCCCTGGCGAAGGTAGAGCAGAGGACAAGCAGCAGGGGGACAAGACTCCCTCTCCTCCTCCGCCTCCCCATCTCAACAGCGGCGGCGGCAACAGGCGAGCCCTACCGCCAGACACGGCACCACCAGCACCAACACCACTGCTGCCAAGACCAACACCAACGGCCGCTGCTACTGCTGCTGCTGTTGCTGTTGCACTCCAAATCAATGCGTAGCCACCGATGCCAATGCTGCTGCTGCTGCTGTTGCTGCTGCTGATGCTGTCCCCATCACCAGGCTGTTACCACTGCTGGTGTTGAGGCATTTGTGCTTCGTCCCTCACCATCAACATCAACATCATCATCATCATCACCGGTCAACCTGAGTCTCGACATCCTGCACTTCGAGTGATCATCACTCGATGTGCAAACCGTGTAGACTTCAACGAAAAATTCACCGCGCTCCACCACAAAAATGACCACAGCAGCAGTCGACGACGTTAATTATTATGATGATTATCATCCAGGCGACTTGCAACCAATTATTATTATTATTATTATTATTATCTAGGTCGCCTAATAATTAATTATTCATCACAATCATCGCAGACGAATATAATATATATTATTATTATTCGTTATATTATAACGAATCATCGCACAATTATTCCGACCTCTGTGCTTCTTCTCTCCATGCAGCGATTGGAAGCGATGATATCATATCATATGCAAATGAGCAGAGAGAGTGAGGGTTTTATTTAGCGCAAGCAACGAAAATAAAAATAAGAGCGACCTTTCTCGTTATTGTTGTCTTGGAAATGCGTCATAACGCCAGACCTCCGCAGTAGCTCCGAGTGATATTATTATATATCGTTCATGTCGTATTTCAAGATCCCCAGCGTTTGCATCAACTTTTCATTCGCATACTATTCATCATCATCGTCGTCCTTTCGTATTCAACCGAGCATCGTAATTAGGCCTACTTTGTAATTCGGTCTATCCCGTCAGACCAGCACGTGACCTCCTCGTCGAACTACGTTTTTCATCGGCGCCGGAAGACGCAGAACATCCGCCGAATCACGTCGTCCTCTCTCGCGGCGCACGCGCGCGGACTACTTTCCGCGATCGATAAATCCGCGGTGGAGGTGGTGGTCCGCCCGCTGCCGTCTGCGGCCGATTCACGACAAGAGGGGCGCCGAGAAAATCCGGGGGTTAAAGAGAAAGGCTGATTCGTTCGATCAAGGATCCTTCTGTAGATGGGATCATAGAAGTTCCAGCTCAGGATGGACGACGAGCGACTGAAGAAGAAGAAGAAGAGGCAGACGACTCAATGGACCGCTTTACCCCCGTTCCTGTCGGAGAGATTCGTGCGCAACAGCTGCCGACGTATTATCATCGCGCGCATTAATTCTCCGCCGTCGTCGTCTGCTCGTTGTGTACAGTATAATACGCGCGCGGTCTGCCGCGCTGCTGCCACAGCCTGTGTACTACCCGCTTCCCCGGCCCTCCTCCCTTCTTTGCCTGCCTGCCTGCCTGCTATGGATGAACGTGGTGGTGGTGGCGGTGGTGGTGGTGGTTGCAGAGCCTGGTGGTTCAGGCCGGGGGATGGAGGAGGGGAGGTGGGCTGGCGATGATGATGTGAAGGCAGTGAAGGGGTTTAGTCACAGGCTGGTGCATCTAGGTGGCCTGTGCGGCATGCACGCGTGCGTGTGTGTGTGTGTGTGTGTGTGTGTGTTTGTGTGTGTGTGTGCCGTTTGCCTGCTGCAGCTGGCGGCCTCTATTCTGTAGGCCGCAGCCGACTCCTCTTTGTCTATGTATTATTATTGTTGTTGTTCTGTGTCTCTGTGTCTGTCTGTGTCTGTCTGTGTCTGTGTCTGTCTGTCTCTGTCTGTCTCTGTCTCTTTCTCTGTCTTTCTCTCTACCGCCGTCTCTGTCTCTCTCTGTGTGTCTCAGTGTCTGTGTGTGTGTCTCTCTGCCTTTGTCTGCTTGTCTCTCTATCTCTATCTCTCTCTGCCGCTGTCCGTCTGTCTCTGCTTCTGTCTGTCTGTCTCTCCTTCTCTCCGTCTCTCCTCTTTATCTCTGGCTTTAATTGTCTATTTGTCTATATTTGTCTCTGTCTGTCTGTCTGTCTGTCTGTCTGTATGTCTGTATGTCTGTCTGTCTTTATGTCTGTATGTCTGTCTGTCTGTCTGTCTGTCTGTCTGTCTGTATGTATGTCCTGTTTGTCTCGCACTCCTCTTTCGGACTCTGTATGTGTGTATTCAGGTTTGCGATGTGTTTTGTCTGTATCTCTCTGTGTTTGTGCTTTGGTATTTGGGTGTCCCTGTCCGTCTGCCTGGATCTTTGCCTACATGTTCCTGTCGGCGTCGAGAGTATCTGCTTCTTTTGCCAGCGTATCCCCCGTGATTATCTCTGTTTATCTGAATAGGTAGCTTCCGTAACTTTGCGTATCCGTGTCTGCTATGCCTGCCTGTCTGTGTGTTTGTCTGTTTGTCTGTTTGGTTGGTTGGTTGGGTGCCTGTGCTGTCATTATCAGCATCAACCGCCGGGCTGAAGCTGCATGGTGCTTCTGCCAGTTAGCGCAGCTTCGGTGCTTTCGAGCAGCGCTGCCATTAGCCGCTAGTGCTATTGCTGCTGCTATACTGGTTCTACTGCTGCTGCTGTTGCTGCTATGGCTGCTGCTATTGCTGCTACTGCTGCTGATGTTGCTGCTGCTACTGCTAGTGCTAGT